>CM060361.1:24352654-25079461 GCA_030545235.1 Helianthus tuberosus | reverse complement strand
AAAACATCAACTTGTGCGGCCCAATAGCTAAGCAGAGTAGTCTAGTCGAAACCGGGTGGTCTCGACTCGAGACTATGAGGTCTCGAGTCGCAACTGATGCAGGTTCTGGTCTCGAGTCGCAACCGGACTCGTAACTGCGGTTTCGAGTCATAAGGTTCGTGTGCCGATCACGTGTGGTTTCGAGTCGCAACCAGGTGTTTGCGACTCGCAACCGATGTCGCAACCGAGGGATTTCGACTCATCATGTGGCGGTCTCGAGTCGTAACCATAAGGTCTCGACTCGCAACTATGCAAATGTTTCTAGAATTTTCATGTCAGTACTGCCCAATCAAATTTCATTATCATGTACTGTCCAATCAGATTTTTATTAACATGTTCCCTATACCGTACACTCTTAAATTCAGATCAAATCAGCAACTTTTCAAATATTCATCACATAATCAAATAGTTCATCATGTTCATAATTCTAAACGGATCCATTATCATTACTATACTTTCATCAAAAATCCCAATTCTATTAAATCAACCGACGCATGTTCAGATCTAACAAACAGCTTGTTACAAAATATCATTAAACACATAAACATATACTTTTATCTCACAATCCATAACTCACAATGAATTCAAGACAACATATGCTCTCTCAACAACTAACATATTAACAGTTTATTATGTCATCTTTAAAAATCATCATATAACACAAATCATTTCCAAAAATCCATCAGTTTAATTCTCACAACCACTTAACACTTACCAACCATGATAAAACCTCATATCTTTTCGACACATTCAGATCTATGCTCACATACTAACTGAAATTCACAAACTACACATAATAATTAACAACATAAAGAAAATCTCGCAGCCATATACTTTTCAACAGTTTTGAATTAATTACTTGAACCTTATGTATACCGAATCAGTTACACACAAGCATATAGCCAAGATTTACCCTAAACACCAATATTCAAACAATCATTTACCCCAAAACAGTTAACATTAGTTATTGAATACAAAAATATATCCTTATAAATCAGTTCCCCTTTTGGTGTCCTACCAGCACATGCTCTATACATTATTTTAATAATCAATCTTATTCTAAGTTTGTTTGCACAGCATATCGTTCTATTCACTTCACAATCATCAGACAATTTTATGGTGCATATTCTTAGTAGCTCTTCAACCCTTATATACATTCAAACAATCTGATAGTTTACAAATTCAGAAATCACAAGGACATAAACAGAAACCACTCACTAACCGAAAGGAGTATGGAACGAGTGGGTGTGTGTGGGCTGCCATTGTTTATCACCGTCGCCATCTGCTGTCTTCTCCGGCCACCACCGGCTGGTCAACGTCGTCACCATCAACATCATCATTCTTATCGATATATTCATCTCCACCGGTCATCATCGTCAATATCAGTGGCAGTCGCCGGAAAACCGACGACGCCGTCGCCGCCGTAGGCAACATACCTCCTTGCTCTCTCTCTCTCTCTCTCTCTCTCTCTCTCTCTCTCTCTCTTCGATCTATGTATCAGACGGGGTGGGGGGGTGTGCGTGTGGGAACAAGACAGTGGAAGGAGGGGTTGTTGTTGAGGCTATGGTGTGGCTGTGACTCGTCATCGGCCGGAGTGCATTCTCCGGTGATCGGAAGGGAAAACAATGAAGGGCAGTTTGTATGCGGCTGCAACTTTTGTAGGGATTATGTTATAAAAATGAGGGTTAAAGAAAATAATAGATTTATATAGGCTAGGGTTTTAGGTTTAGGTTAGTTGGGTTGGGCCTAGCCCAAGTGCGTGAACCCGCTAAACGATTAGGCGTCTCGCTCAACAGACTGATCCGGGTTTATTTAAGTAATTAAGTGAATGAACCTCTCGTCGCGGATTATTATTGTTTCATAAATAATAACAATAATAATAATGACAATAATAATAATAATAACAATATCCATAATAATAGTGATGTTAATAAATACGCGTGTTACTAAAATGCCCTTCTCTCGACAACGAGAGTACGGGTTGTCACATTCTCCCCATGTTATTGGAATTTCGTCCTCGAAATTTAAGCAAACATCATACATTACGCTCCATATGTGTACATAGACTCCATTACCATACGTAGATACAAGCAGTTTCACGAAAGTCCACAGAACGAACATGCAAGCCACATAGCATATACAGTCACATAGCACGTAAAATCACATAGCATTAGATTCACAGAGTTGTACGTATCTCACACAGTATGAATTTTCACAAACTTAACTATAGCATCCAAGAAACGTATAGGGAAAACCTGAAGTGTCACATTATCCCCAAGTTCAAGAAATTTCGTCCCGAAATTTAGCGCGCAGCCACTGACAAGCTAGTTTGTTTAAACGTTTTCGTGGGGTGTCACATCATCCCCTTGTTGGCTTGAAATTTCTTGCCGAAACTTCAGTTGTAGCTTCAGTGCTGGAAGTAATGGTTGTAGACGACTTGGGATATGTGCGCATCATCTGGTTTTCCCGTTCCTAGGTAAACTCTGGGCCACGACGCGAATTCCAACGAACTCGATCTGTTGGCATTATACCATGCCTGAGGGCTTTGATTTCTTGATTCCTTTATCTCAACCGGTTCCTCAATGAAGCATAGTTGGTTGTTGATCATGAGTTCCTAAATGAACAACGAATGTTTCATTTGATAGACACTTCTTCAGTTTAGGCATGAGAAAGACGTTGTGTACCGCATTCAGCTCTTCAGGCAGGTTTAGCCAGTATGCTGCCTTACCGATCCTTTCGGTAACTTCGAATGGTCCAACGTATCGCGGATTAAGCTTGCCCTGTTTGTCAAAACGTACCACACCCTTCCAGGGTGAAACTTTAAGTAGAGTCCAGTCTCCGACTAGGAATTCTAGAGGTTTCCTACGCTTATCCGCGTAGCCTTTCTGACGGTCTGGAGTTGCCGTCATGCGTTGTCTGTTCTGGGCCATCCCACCTGTAGTGTCAAGTGCAAGTTCTGGGCCGGTACTTTGGCTTCCGCTCAACACAGAGGTGACAGACATCTGCGTTCGTGCAATGCCTCAACTGGTGCTGCCTGAATGCTAGTGTGGTAGTAGTTGTTGGGAGAGAATTCTACAGAAGGGAAGTGTCACTAGTACCCAAGGGTCGATAACACATGCTCTTAGCATGCCTTTGAGTGTTTGGATGGTGCGTTTGGCCCAGTCATCAGTTTGCGGGCGATAAGCGGTGCTTATGCCCAACAGTGAGCCCAAAAGTCTTTTGTGCACAACCTTGCGAAGAATCGGATGCAAAACGTGGGTTACGATCAGGTAAAAGAGAAGTTGGCATCTCGTGCCTAGTATCTACTTTTATCAAGTAGATGGTTGCAAGTTCGGAAACTTGTCGATTTCTTTGGTCGTGTGTTGTTACCGGCAGACATGTTATCGATGCCCCGGACATGATAGCATAAGATAGAAGTACCTCGTAGATTATCTTCCAGTTGCTGGAGTTGCGGGTCGTTTGAGGATCTCTCGGATGCTAGGTGATGCCCCTTTTGAGTTCAAATCGTGAGAGGTTGCGTATACGGTCGAGAAACGTGGGCTTCGTGGCGTTAAAAGTCGTGTACAGAAAACTTAGCGCAAGGCGGTTTTGCGTCGTAGAAGTTCCAAGGTAAAGCGTAGGAGTCGTTTGGATTCCCCACTGACTTTCAGAATAGGTTCGGGCGTCGCCGAAAGAAACAAGTGTCGAATATTGACAGGATGGAATAAATTCGAGTGTCGTGACTAGGTGTTGACCGTATCGAGTTCGAAGAACAGTGCTTGCGATACCCGTTACCCCCGGGGTATCCTTGGCTCGTTGCCCCAACGAGTAACATTTGTAGGAAGTATTTCGTCCAAACGAAGATTTGCGTAGAGCAGAATAGGATAAGGATCATGGAATCCGTGAAACATAACACGAGTAGCGAGACAGTGTAAGAAGGGTAGTCAAAATTGATGCGTTCAATTTGAGACAAAACATAAAAGGCTTGGTGGTCGGCAATAAGGATTTATCTGGTGTCGATGAGGTAGCTGGTCGTACCTAAGCTTTGGGCGATTAGGACAAAGAACGTCGTTTCGCCGATAAGAGGTGTCACGTCAGTATGAATGGCACAGCAAGAACCAATGATAGAGAAGGACGGTCGTCGTATGGGTCGAGGGGGGGGGTTTAGGTTCACTAAAACGTCTAACAAGATGTTCTGAGCTGAGCCGTATGTGAAAAACGAGTTTGTGATCTCCCAAACCGGTAAGTAACCAAATTTGAATAGACTACCGAAGTCGCGAGGACGAGTCCGAAGTAGTGCTTGTGTCGTCGAAAAGCTTCCATGTAAGGTAAAAATTATGTCTGAAAGGATACGTTTGGATCACACGTCAAAATTTTTAAGATTCAAGAAGTTTATTGACTAGCAGTCGAGTTTGCTGAATTTCCCCGAACTAGAGGGAAGTCTGGTCAAGGTCTCAGTATGAGGGGGGGGGGGGGTTTCGACGTGAAACTGTGAAAACAGGTTTTCAGGAAAGTACGATTGAAGTAACACATTGTTGAATTAAAAAGTTTGCTGACTAAAGGTCGAGTTTGTTGAATTCACCAAACTGAAGAGAGATCTGGTCAAGGTCTCTAAACGGAGAAACGTGGATGTCATGATAAAGAAACGATAGGAGCAGGGATACCATCTGAGCAATAAACGCGGATTCGTACGAAAGTTAGTGGGAGGATTCATTGAATCAGAAAAGTCGTCAAACAATAACGGTTCTGACAAATGAAGGATAGGGTAAGCATCAAGGTCGCCGTACTCGTCGGTGGGTTGACTGGCTCGTGTCTTCGTCTAGCCGTGCTTCCAAATACGCCGGTTTGTAAGAAGGTTATCAATTCGTTGGGTTTTGGGGCGTGCTAAGGTATAAGGTTGTACTTGAATAGGGGGGTTAACCATGTAACGAGGGATTAGGGAGAAATAACTCTGTGGTCAATGGAAATGTGAGACGATTGCTGGCACTACAATAAGAAGCATACACCACGCATGCTTTTCGTGTTCGAGACGGGCAAACGGAAACCCAAAAGGTGTAGACTTACTAGAATGCTTCAAGAATCTAGGTGATCAGTCGTATGAGGGAACAAGTCTCACTACTTAAGTCGGGAAAAGAAATACGCAAGTAAAAAGGATGCGAATGACGTCGTCGTTCTTTCTGATATTCCACGATATAGGGGTGGCTCCCCTTCGACGATTCGTTCTCGTAACTTCTCTATGTGCTTCGTAGCAGGCCTTCCCTGGGCAGGTCTATCGAGTGGACGTCCCTCGCGTCGATTGGCAGTCCAGGGATGATATCAGGAAATACATGGACGAGGTCTTGGAATAACTGGTTCCTGGCCCTTAGTGTATTGTGGTTTCGAACCGGTTTTAGGAGGACTCGCTCCTGTTTAACACGTAACACGCTAGCCTAGTCTTCGTATGATCCACTGTGTTAAATACTAAATATACGCATACATACTAACACATATATGCTAATTATACACATACACACATGCGTGTTCACACACATAAGTTATGCACAAGTAAATGCCGTTAGCATACCATTACCAGGTGAGCATCTGAGGTTGACGAACCTTGCAATCCGGAGTGGTGTTGTTGTGGTTTTCACTAAAGAACGGTTATAGTCTGGTTTTCATATAAAAATATTTTTCATCTTAAAAATATTTTATATCTTAAACCTAGTTCACTATAACCAATGGCTCTGATACCAATCTGTCACACCCCCAAAATCCACACGCGGAGTACTACCGCTTGGAGGCGTGACTGACCAGGATCTTAGCCACTAATTATTTTGAACGGATCAGTTATTGTTATAAACATTAGCATAATTAGTGACCTAATTTAAATTTTTCAAAACATAGTTTAAGTTCACAGCGGAAAGGGGAGGAAAATGCATCGTAATTTAAAACCACAAGTTTGTTATCATGTTACTTACGAACCACGCACTCCATCCGATTGCAACGTCCGTCCAGAGCTGTATTGAGCAACCTGCAAAGCATGCAGTAGAGTGTCAACATAACGTTGGAGAGTTCACGTGTTTGTAGTTTTCCAGTTTTAATTCCAAAAACTTGTTTTAACCAGTTAATTTATCCGTTTATACATGCGATGGGGAGCTACCCCATAAGTAAGCGACTAAACTGTTTTTACAATACCGAATACTATTCATCCGTACGTTTCCGTAGAGTGCCCCGTTTGTCAATGTTCTATCATCATTGACGGTTGCCAGAGTACATTAGTTCACGACCGATCCCATACCTTGGCACGGTGTGAGGTTGGTGAGACCTAAATAGCGCTATCAACTAATAACCCGTTCGCCTGGCCCCGGCGACTAATCGGTATTAAGAAGTGAGGACTTGAGTGATAGAGTTTTGTTTAGTGTTGCTTGTTGCATCCAGTATAAACAGTAATTAACTAAAAGTTCCCAGTAACAAGGGAAGTAAGTAAGTTTGTATCCCTCACAAGGGGATAGTGTTGTTACCCGTATCCCACACAAGGAGATAGTAAGAAGTCCCAAACCAGGAAAAGTGTTTCGTTCCGTTTCCCAACCACTGGGGACGCATGCTTTGAGTAATAAGTAGTGAACTCACCTTTGCTTTGCTCGGTAGACAATTTACTTGGGTTACGTTGGTCAACCATACCCTATTATGGTTATTAAATATTTATTAGGTTCGTATGCAAGAAATGTCACGTATCTAACACATAGCACGTAAGTCATACTAACATATATGGTATTGGGCCTATCCTAGCATATAAACAGTTAAGCAGTAACAGTTAAACGTTAACAGTAGCACATAGTCCAAAACATCAACTTGTGCGGCCCAATAGCTAAGCAGAGTAGTCTAGTCGAAACCGGGTGGTCTCGACTCGAGACTATGAGGTCTCGAGTCGCAACTGATGCAGGTTCTGGTCTCGAGTCGCAACCGGACTCGTAACTGCGGTTTCGAGTCATAAGGTTCGTGTGCCGATCACGTGTGGTTTCGAGTCGCAACCAGGTGTTTGCGACTCGCAACCGATGTCGCAACCGAGGGATTTCGACTCATCATGTGGCGGTCTCGAGTCGTAACCATAAGGTCTCGACTCGCAACTATGCAAATGTTTCTAGAATTTTCATGTCAGTACTGCCCAATCAAATTTCATTATCATGTACTGTCCAATCAGATTTTTATTAACATGTTCCCTATACCGTACACTCTTAAATTCAGATCAAATCAGCAACTTTTCAAATATTCATCACATAATCAAATAGTTCATCATGTTCATAATTCTAAACGGATCCATTATCATTACTATACTTTCATCAAAAATCCCAATTCTATTAAATCAACCGACGCATGTTCAGATCTAACAAACAGCTTGTTACAAAATATCATTAAACACATAAACATATACTTTTATCTCACAATCCATAACTCACAATGAATTCAAGACAACATATGCTCTCTCAACAACTAACATATTAACAGTTTATTATGTCATCTTTAAAAATCATCATATAACACAAATCATTTCCAAAAATCCATCAGTTTAATTCTCACAACCACTTAACACTTACCAACCATGATAAAACCTCATATCTTTTCGACACATTCAGATCTATGCTCACATACTAACTGAAATTCACAAACTACACATAATAATTAACAACATAAAGAAAATCTCGCAGCCATATACTTTTCAACAGTTTTGAATTAATTACTTGAACCTTATGTATACCGAATCAGTTACACACAAGCATATAGCCAAGATTTACCCTAAACACCAATATTCAAACAATCATTTACCCCAAAACAGTTAACATTAGTTATTGAATACAAAAATATATCCTTATAAATCAGTTCCCCTTTTGGTGTCCTACCAGCACATGCTCTATACATTATTTTAATAATCAATCTTATTCTAAGTTTGTTTGCACAGCATATCGTTCTATTCACTTCACAATCATCAGACAATTTTATGGTGCATATTCTTAGTAGCTCTTCAACCCTTATATACATTCAAACAATCTGATAGTTTACAAATTCAGAAATCACAAGGACATAAACAGAAACCACTCACTAACCGAAAGGAGTATGGAACGAGTGGGTGTGTGTGGGCTGCCATTGTTTATCACCGCCGCCATCTGCTGTCTTCTCCGGCCACCACCGGCTGGTCAACGTCGTCACCATCAACATCATCATTCTTATCGATATATTCATCTCCACCGGTCATCATCGTCAATATCAGTGGCAGTCGCCGGAAAACCGACGACGCCGTCGCCGCCGTAGGCAACATACCTCCTTGCTCTCTCTCTCTCTCTCTCTCTCTCTCTCTCTCTTCGATCTATGTATCAGACGGGGTGGGGGGTGTGCGTGTGGGAACAAGACAGTGGAAGGAGGGGTTGTTGTTGAGGCTATGGTGTGGCTGTGACTCGTCATCGGCCGGAGTGCATTCTCCGGTGATCGGAAGGGAAAACAATGAAGGGCAGTTTGTATGCGGCTGCAACTTTTGTAGGGATTATGTTATAAAAATGAGGGTTAAAGAAAATAATAGATTTATATAGGCTAGGGTTTTAGGTTTAGGTTAGTTGGGTTGGGCCTAGCCCAAGTGCGTGAACCCGCTAAACGATTAGGCGTCTCGCTCAACAGACTGATCCGGGTTTATTTAAGTAATTAAGTGAATGAACCTCTCGTCGCGGATTATTATTGTTTCATAAATAATAACAATAATAATAATAATGACAATAATAATAATAATAACAATATCCATAATAATAGTGATGTTAATAAATACGCGTGTTACTAAAATGCCCTTCTCTCGACAACGAGAGTACGGGTTGTCACATTTCAGCTATCCAGGAATTGTAACCTGGCTTACTCAACATTCTAAACAAACCATTTTCATGAATTTGGCAGTTTCATCGAATCGAATCGAAAACTAGCTCTATAACAGTATAAGCATCCAAATCCCCCACAGTTAATCATCCAAGTCCAAACTAATGACCTTGGAGATATCACAAATTGTTTTGAAATTTTTGATTTTAATTCAAGTTTCAATTTAATGAACTTGTTTTATTTTCAGAAACACAATCAGCTTACTTAGATTTTGAAACTCAGCACTCAGACATCAGTTGTCGAAAATAAAGCAGAATCAAAAATCTTTTTGTATTTTCTGAAAATATAAAGCAGTAAAGAAATATGTACAAACATATTTACAGACAATATTTTTGTTTGAGAATGCGTCAGAGAATCATATCAGTTTTTCGACAAATCACAAGTACCGTTGAGCTTAATAACACTTTAAGTATTAAACAATTCACTTAGATTGTCGATATATTGATCCACTTAAATTTTCATACAAACTTCAACTGATTCAGGATACGAATTAGGTATTTTAGGAACTTAAACTCATTCATGTCTCCCACCTCTTGAATATACTCCCGTATCCAGAATCCCAATAATCAGTCTTACAGGTGAGTATACTACAATGATATCTGTATATAAATTAGGTATGCGAGGGCCGAGGGATCTCAGGTCGATACTTCCGTATACGTAGAGAGATATCAGCTTCGACTTTACTGTATGTCCCCTTTAGAGGATCTTTTTGCTTACAACAGCAGCGACTATCAATTTGATTGTTTCATCGGCATGCTGAGGGTTTAATGCTATGTTTCAAGCATTTGCAGAAAGTATTATCCAAGGACTAGGTCAGAACTACCGTTCAGCAGAAGTCCCGGAATAATACCCCAGACATCATTGAGTATAAAGACCTAGTATATCAGATTATGAGACCTTTCAAACGAGATTTCAGGGGTTACCTATATATCCAAGTAGTGTTCCCCACAAAATAAGCAAGTTTGAATTTAGGTTTATATCCCGAAAAAGTTTACTAAATGTATAAAAATCTACCGACACATCCACGGTGAGATCGTTTAACATATTTAAACTTTCCATTTCTTTAGCGTACTGTAACCGTCTACTGATGTACTATCATTTCCTCTTTTTACGCAAAACTCAAATTTTTGAATTTTATCATGTTTTTGATTTTTTTTAAATTTTCAAATGTTTTTGTATTTTCTAACAATATTACTCCCCCTAAAATGCAAAACCATTTAAAGAAAATTTGACAACCAACACTGATAGCTTTGTCTCGCCATCCATTTTCTGCATCTCATGCTCTGTTTTGCAGAAAATATAACATACCCCCATGATTTACAACCCATTGATCTTAACAGTTTGAAAACCGTTTTTCAATCTGATGAAAGTAATCATGTTTGTTCAGCCGTGAGGGTTTCGGCATATTCAATCAACACATATTTTTGTATTTTTGAATATTTGACAAAAATTAAAAACAAACATATTTTTGGTTTTTCAAGTTTTCCAATTTTTAGGATTTTTGAAATATTGTTTATTTATTTACAGAAAACATATAAACTTCCTGTTTCAACCAACACAGGATCCAGCAGCCTCCTCTCCTTGTTGTGCCAGGCTGCTCCAACTTCCATTCTCACAATCTTCAGAATTCCATGAGCACCTGCACAAACAAACTACTCAATTACTTGAACAATTTAGCCCAGGCCTGTTGAACCTTAGGCATTTCAACACAATAATTTTCATTCAATGCTGGAAATTCTTTATCATTTTTCACAAAAACTTTCTCAATTTTAACTTCAACTTTCTCATCTTTTACCAAATCAACTTGTTTCTTAACAGACCATGTCTGACCTTTTGGTGTACCTCGTTTGTAAAAATGTGAATCTTTTTGAACAACAACTTTTGGTTTCCAAAACTCTTGAGGTTTTGTCATATCAACTGTGGTTTTCCAACTCTGTGTTGTTCTGAATCTGGGTGTGTGAGAATTCCAGGTCTGTCTTGAATCGAACCTGTTCTGGTTTGATTTCCAATTTTGATTTGAAGCAAACTTGTTTGTATTGAACCTCCAAGTTTGTTTCGAATCAAATTTGGTTGACCTTTGTCTCACAGTCTCAGATTTTTGTTTCTCAGTATCAAACTTCTTTTTGTCAACATCCACAGGTTTTAGATTAGAACACTTGCGTGCAAGATGTCCTTTTTGATCACATTTGAAACATGTTCTCATGGACACATCTTTGACCTGTGGTTGTTGCTTTTTCTTTTGAGCAAAGAATTCATCATTAGACTGTCTCATTTTTAGTTCTTTTTCTTTTTCTAAACTGCCTCCTTGAACAAAACTCAATTTTGCCTGAAAAATTGGCATGTCATTTTTGTTTCGATTCTGTTTCTTCTTATAACCCAACCCAGCCTTCATGTTCTTCCTTTTGAAACCAGGTTTGGTATACGAACCTCTATGGCTCTTACCAACAAACTTTGAAATTTCAGACTTCTCAATCTCAACCATTTTGAAAACTTTATCAACCTTTTCTGAAATCACATTCTGAATCGGGAAAATAACATCTAAGAACAATTTGTCTGATCCAATCATGGTATAAACCAATCCTTTTGAATCATCATTCAAACTTTCCTCGGATTTTGTATTTTTCAGATAACCATCATGAAGATTTCCTTCATCTTCATCCTGTGATTCAGATTTACCTGTAACAACTGACTCTTCTTTCAACACACTTTCAACGACTTTACCTACCACCTCTGAATCATGAGACTCATCAGATTTGGAATAGGTTATGTCAATGTTGTCTGGCAATTGGTCTACCATGTTGAAAGCTTTTTCGACCTTTTCCTCATCATAAAATGCAAATTTTCCCGGTGGTGGAACTTGATGAAACTCTGAGCCAATGCCTTTCTTGTTCTGCTCAGACTCACCATCACCCGGTTTTATATTGAAAATTCGTTCAAGCACATATGACGACACGTGGTAACTTTTTAACTTGTTGTTATCCTGTTCTAAATCAGCAATCTGTCGCTTCAACTTAGCAACATCCTCAATATAGGAATTAACAACATCTTGTTTTATAGAATACATTCGTTTAAGCTCTTTGGTTGTTTCAGACATATAATTCATTCTTGATTGAGCATATTTCATTTCGTCTTTTACTTTATCATATGACTCTTTTGTAATGTGATATGATAATTTCATTGAGTCATATTCCTTTTTCATTTCTTGACAACCAATTTCTTTTTGTTCACATTCATTTGTCATTTTCAAAACATTCTCTTTCAAACCTTCATTTTCCTTTTCTAATTTGTTACATTTTTCTGAAAGTTTTTCATCATTTTCTTTAAAAACTTTTTCTTTTTCTAGCATTTCTTTGCATTTTTCTTTGAAAATCTTTTCAATTTTTGTGAACTCAAGATCTCTTGTTCTAAATTGCTCATCTTTTTCAGTACAAGCTCTGCACGGTTCCATGCATTTCTTGCACTGATCAACCAGTTTCAAGTTTTCAGAATCAGAATTTACCTCAGTGATTGGCACTTTGGTGTTTTCAGCAACCTCTGTCTGCTCAGCAACATTCTGCTTTTCTTCAACACCGACTTCATCACCAACATTACCAGCTTCCTCATTCTCATTCTTTTCTTCTTTCTGCACCTCTTCTTCAATCTGCTGTTCTTCAGTCACAGCTTCCTCTTTAACATCTTCAGCAGTTTTCTTCAGATTGTTCACCATTTCTTCAACATTCTTCTTCATTCTCTCTTCGTCCCTTTTTCTTAGACATGATAACATGGCATATCTGATATCCTTTTCATATCTCTTAGCGTATGTGTCATCTTTCAATACTCTTCTATAGTATTCAGCTCTTAACGGGACTGCAAGAAGAACATCATCGAAGATTATGTCTTTCTTGGGAACAACCGGTTCTCCTTCTCTGTTATAGTAGCATTCTCTCTTTTTATCCCATCTTTTGCTACCGACAGCCATCTCATACTCCTCCTGCATATCATCCATTCTGTTGTAGACCACATTTCTTTCTCTGTAAGTCTTCTCACTCAAGATTTCTTCTCGAGTTTTCTCTTTGATCTCAACATTTTCTTCATGGATTTCAGAAGTGTCTTTATCTTTGTTTTCATCTTGAATCTCAGTAACAAGAGCATAATGTTTATTTAATTCTTCCTGTTTGGCTTCAGCTTTGAACCGTTCATCAACAATGTCATCTATTGGAAGAACCTCACTCCAATCATATCCTTCATCCTCGTAAATTACAGCATATGCTCTTGATTTTTCTCTCGGCTTATCTTCAATCAACTTTGGTTCTTCTCTGCTTCGATGGTAAATCGCCTTTCGATAATAATCATCGTTGAAAGGACGTTCACTTCCTTCAGCAACTTCAGAATTTCTGCATTCTCTTTTGAAATGACCTTTTTGCTTGCATTTGAAGCAGGTCACTTTGGATTTATCGAATCCAAGCTTTGTTGACGCACCTCCAAGAGATTGTTTCCTGGTAATCTCCATATACCTCTGAGCTCTTCGAATACAACTAGCTAAACACCAACGGATGTCAATGAGCTCCATCTCTTCCGGATTAATCTGGTCGTAGTCTTCTTTGGTCAATTCAGAATTTCCAATTTTTCCAGCTACTAGACCTTCATATGACTCCAGAACAGATGCAAGGAAACTCATTTGCTGCTTCGCTGCATTGATGCTCATTGCAGGAGAATTCTTCAGTTTAAGAGCAATGTTGCACAAAATTTCTTCAGAATCATCAGAATTTGTCTTTGAAGATGAATGATATCCAGAATGATGACTTGTTGGCATTGTTGGTGGTTCTTTCATCTTTTCACCACTAAATGCTGTTTTTGGTGAACCAACGCCTTTATCAGAAATCACACTGCTTTTGTAGTACAAGCCAACGTTCTGTTGATGTGAAGAATCAGTCATCTTGTTTTGCTTCTGCAACTCCAAATCATGACTTTCAATCTTTTCAAACAAAGCATCAAGAGTAATTGTATCATATGAAGCATCATTTTTCAAAATAAAAACAAACGTTTGCCACTGATCAGCTCGTGGTAACGCTTCAATCACTTTGTCTATCAATTCCTCTCTTGTTTTATTTATCTCTAATCTCTCCAACTCAATTTTAAGATGACAGAATCTCTCAATCATTTGCCTCACCGACTCTCCTTTTATGTTATCAAACAGATCAAATTCTTTCTTTAATAAAGCTATTTTGTTCTTTTTAATCTGTTTACCCCCTTCAGCTTTAACACGTAAAGCTTCCCAGACAGACTTAGATGACCCATTATGATTTAGCAGTGCAAAGATGTCATTTCTGATTGCTGACTGGATCAATGCTATCATTCTCTGTTCAGCTCCAAATTCAGCTTTATCTTCTCTAGTAAACTTCTTGAATACAAGATCTTCGCCTTTATCATCTTTTGGTTTTTCATATCCATACTCCAGGCAGAACCAGCTTTCATGAGCATACGCTTTCGCCCAGTTGATGAAACGTTCTTTCCACCAGGTATAATCCTCAATGCTATCAAGAGTTGGTGGCTTTGAATGAGTTCCGTAGAAGTTATCATGCTTGATGTTTTCATTGAGCGCCTTCGTGATGGTTTTTGGTGTAACATTTGTAGCCTCAGACGATTCGGTTGCGAACGCGTTGTAAAACGTATTGAAAAATTCTTCAGCCATAATACAAACCTGACAACAACAAACAAACGCACAATCAGTTTTAAACTTTTATCAATTATCTGAAACAAACTGGTACTAGAACTAATGATTTTTTATGTGGACTGAACGTTGACCAACTGTACGGACAGATATGACCCGGAATGAATTCAATTGACTTGACCCTTCGAAATCTTTGAACTCCGTATGAACTGGACAATTATCACGTAACTTGACCACATAAAATGACTTGACCGATCAAACGTATTGATTAAACCGTGCTCCAAACCTTGTAACCTGATTGCCAACAAGTGACAACTGACAAACTGATATATCACAACACTATTTCGGCAAACACTTTTGCAAATAACCGACAATAACAATGTATATCTAATTCTGATTGTGATTGAATTTGATAGGGCCGCACCCACTAACCCAACAACATGATTGGACTGACTTTTGTTTTATGTAGCCAACAATATTATCTTGGAATCACATGCAAGACCTTAGTCAACAATTTTCATCCGACAATTTTAATACTCAACTGAATATTATTGGACCCCAAATACTTAGCAACTTGACAACATGTATTTTTTTTTTAATTTGACCAAAATACTCCACTAAGCCGACAACATCATGTAACCAACTCACAATCACTTTAACCGATATGATTTCTAATTGGGCCGCTGTTCACTAAGCCAACAACATCAGATATACAATATTCAATTCTATCCTTAGTGGGTCGGTGCACAGATGATTCACATGTAAATCACTTCAGCCGACAATTACACATGCATAATGAGCAAAACCAAATGTGAACTTATGAGCGGACCTAATGAGCAGACTGCCGAATAAGCGAACCTACCAACTTGACCTTATAAGCGGACCACCTGATGTACCTATAAGCGGACCTGAAAAGCGAACCTATTGTTGTTCACAAAAGCGGACCAGACATGTCCGAATGAGCGGACCAGGTATTGTCCGAATGAGCGGACCAGGTATTGTCCGAATGAGCGGACCAGATATTGTCCGGATGAGAGGACCAGATATTGTTCAAATAAGCGGACCTCCCTATGAACAGACCTGCAACTTTTACGCGAAATCGGACTGAAAATCTTCGATTTCTCCTAAACGGTTAGGAATTTGGATCTGAAACTTGGTAGGGTTATAGATCAGGTGTATACGCACAACATATCAAAAAATCAGACGATTCGGACCAGTAAAACCCGTTCAATTTGACGAATTTCAGCTAAAAACGTAAGAAATAGGTAGAAGATGAAGAAATAGATGAAATCGGATCTGAATCAGCTGAAATCTGGTACAAAAACGATGTGTTTGATCAAGCAATCGAGCTCCTAGCTCTGATACCACTTGTAGGACCGGTTTTGACTCCGAAACGATTGCGAAACGAACGTGAAACGTGCGGAATCCGTACACGAACGTGACCTAAACACACATGACGTAATATAAACGTGATTCTTTGATAAAATCTAATAACGTACAGCACCTGAATCACGAACAATAAACTTTCTCTCTCTAGCTTTCTCTCTCTAGCCTCTAGCTCTCCAAGATGTGAAAATGACAAAAGTTCTAAATGAGAAACCCTAGAGATCTATTTATAGGCCAAGGGATTAATGAGAAATCTCATTAATTACAGTTATGCCACCTTGCCTTTTTGACTAACTAATTCTAAAATAACAATGTAACTCTCGTTTTCTTCAGTTTACTACTACGGACTAGATTGACGGAGGCGATAGACAGATAATACACTAACAAGGTCTAGCTGAGATCCAAAGGCTTCCTGAAAGGATTGCCAGATTCTTGAGACAAAGCTTCCATCTCTGTCTGAAATAATGGAGATTGGCACTCCATGACGTGCCACAATTTCTTTTAAGTATATCTCAGCAAGCTTTCCAGTGTTGTCTTTTTCTCGGATCGGCAGGAAATATCGATCAACTATCACCCATATCATACCGTGCCCTCTCGGGGTCCTGGGTAATTTCATTATGAAGTCCATCGAGATTTGCTCCCACTTCCACATGGGTACCTCTGGTTGTTGTAGTAGGCCGGACGGTTTCTGGTATTCAGCCTTAACCTTAGCACAGGTTAGGCATTTTCCAACATAGACAGCAACGTCGTTCTTGAGTCTCGGTCACCAATAATATTCTTTCAAGTCTTGATACATTTTGTCTGATCCTGGATGGATCGAATATCTCGATTTGTGGGCTTCATCAAGGATGACTTCTCGAATCCCACCATAGAGCGGAACCCAAATACGCTTCTTAAAGTATAAGGCTCCCTCTTCATTTGGCACCATATATTTCAACATACCCCGGAGGTATTCAGCTTGTCGGTTTTCTCCCTTGAGAGCTTCTTGTTGTGCGTCACGAATGCGTGTAGTGAGGTTCGTTCGAATAGTCATTTCCAATGCTCGAACCCTTAGGGTCTTACCCCTTTCTTTTCGGCTCAACGCGTCCGCTACAACGTTTGCCTTTCCAGGATGGTACTTAATCTCACAGTCATAATCGTTTAGTAGCTCGACCCATCGTCGCTGACGCATGTTTAATTCTTTCTGATCAAGTATTTGTTGCAGGCTTTTGTGATCTTTGAAGATTGTGCATCGAGTACCATATAAATAATGTCGCCAGATCTTCAGGGCGAATACCACTGCGCCAACTCCAGGTCGTGAGTGGTATAGTTCCTTTCATGTACCTTCAATTGTCTTGAAGCATAAGTGATGACTTTCTAGATTTGCATAAGCACGCAACCCAAGCCTTGTCGTGAAGCGTCGCAGTATACCACGAAGTCTTCAGTGCCTTCGGGTAATGATAGTATCGGTGCATCGCATAGCTTATTTTTAAGTAGCTAGAAGGCTTCCTCCTGTTTATCACCCCAGTCGTACTTCTTGTCTTTCTGTGTAAGGGTTGTCAGCGGTTGGGCTGTCTTTGAGAAATTCTCGATGAATCGCCGATAATAGCCCGCTAAGCCCAAAAATTGTCGAACTTCAGTTGGGGTTTTGGGGGCTTCCCAATTCTTTATTTTTCTTCAATCTTGGATGGGTCTACATGAATGCCCTTCTCATTCACAACGTGACCAAGAAATTGTACTTCGCGAATCCAGAATTCGCATTTCGAGAACTTTGCATAAAGCTTCTCTTTCTTCAATAGTTCCAGAATAGTTCTAAGGTGTTGCTCATGTTCTTCTTTCGTTCGCGAGTAAATCAGGATATCATCGATAAATACAATCATGAATTTATCGAGATATGGTTTGCATACGCGGTTCATCAGATCCATAAATACCGCTGGCGCGTTTGTCAGTCCGAATGGCATCACAAGAAACTCGTAATGCCCATAGCGCGTTCTGAATGAAGTCTTTGGTACGCTTTCCTCTTGTATCCTTAACTGATGGTATCCAGATCGAAGATCGATCTTGGAATAGTAGCTTGATCCTCGTAATTGATCAAATAAGTCATCAATCCTCGGTAGTGGATATCGATTCTTGATTGTGAGCTTGTTCAGTTCCCTGTAATCGATACACATCCGCAGAGTTCCATCCTTCTTCTTCACGAATAATACTGGAGCTCCCCAAGGCGAGAAGCTTGGCCTTATGAATCCTTTATCCAACAACTCCTGGAGTTGTGTAGATAATTCTTGCATTTCGGATGGTGCAAGTTGATAGGGTGCCTTGGCTACAGGAGCAGCTCCTGCAACCAAGTCTATATGAAATTCGACTTGTCGTTGCGGAGGTAATCCTGGCAGATCTTCTGGGAAAACATCAGGGAATTCCTTCACTACAGGAATGTCTTCGAGTTTCGGCTCCTCAGCCTTCTTATCTACAACGTGCGCCAGGAAAGCATCACATCTTTTCCTTAAACACTTCTGTGCTTTCATACAACTGATGATTCGGAGAGGCGCGTCTCGTTTTTCTCCGTGCACGATGAGAGTTTCACCATTCGTCAGAGGGATGCGAATGATTTTCTCGTGACAAACAACTTCAGCCTTGTACTTGGACAACCAGTCCATTACGACCACTACATCGAAGCTACCCAATTGTATAGGTAAGAGATCGATGCTAAATCTTTGTTTACCAAGTTCTATTGTGCAACCTCTAACAACTTCGCCCGACTCAATAAGTTTACCGTTGGCTAGTTCTATGGAATAAGGAATATCTAATCTACTAGATTCTATTCCAAGCATACGTTTAAATTCCACAGACATGAAGCTATAGTCGGCACCAGTGTCAAATATTATGGATGCAAAGTGATTGTTAATGAGAAACGTACCGGTGACCACATTAGCGTCCTCGCGTGCGTTCTTTGCTCCAATCACAAATGCTCGAGCCTGAGCGTTGTTTCCTCCTGGGCAATCCTTAATGAAATGATCTTTGCTTCCACAACTGAAGCAACCTTGGTTTCACCCATTTCCATTACCATTCCCGTTACCAGCACCATTTCCACGCCCACCATTATTCCTATTACCAGCCCCGTTGTGATTTCCATTTTCGTTCTTATTTCCTTTTCCCCAATAGTCCTCAGCACGGTGACCCAGTTTTCCACATTTATCGCATTTTGGAATGCGACAAACCCCTTCGTGATGACGCTTGCAATTGTTGCAAGTGGGCAGAGTGCCCAGGTATCTCTTGGCAGGAGCGTCATTCATGGTTGCAAGAGTTTTCGCCTCCTGAGGCGGGTTTGTGTCACGCTTCTTGTTGGAACCTTTCTTGTTGTTGCGGGTTGCTTGGTTCAGATTTGAATGCTTCCTCTTCTTGTCACCAGACGACTCAGCATGCGTCTCGGTCTTTTCTGTTGGGTTCAGTAATAACTTCTTCATACGAACACAATCTTCTGTAAGGCTAACAGCCAGAGTTACAGCCTCAGTGATTGTTTGAGGTTTGGCCGAAGTTACCATGCCACGAAATTCTGAGGCCAATCCCCAAATGTAGCGTTCAACGCGCTTAAATTCAGGAGTCACCATGTAGGGATGCACTCTAGACAGATCGTGGATCCTTCGAGTATAACCATTAATGTCAGCACCTTCCATGGTCAAGTGCCAGAACTCCGTTTCCAGTCTTTGGAGTTCAGCATGAGAGCAATACTTCTCTCTCATTCTTTCCTTTAGTTCATCCCAAGTAAGGCCATAAGCGGCATCATCGCCCAAGGTTTGGACTTGCAAGTTCCACCAAGTCAAAGCTTCATCGACAAACAACCCAATAGCAAAAGTGACTTGCTGATCCACTGTACACTTACTCATGCGGATAGTGGCTTCAGTCTTTTCCGTCCAGCGTACAAACGCCACTGCACCTCCAGTACCGTCGTAGTTCATTGGTTTGCAGTCGAGAAACTGCTTGAAAGTGCAGCCTAGAATTGATTCAACCAATTCACACGTGTGCAATCGAAGAAATAATGAAACAAAGACCGTTCATAAATTTCTCCATGTTTGGAAAATCGTCGTAAGGTTACCTGGAGCTGCATTTCCTCCAGTCGAATCTCCATTCCCATTACGCCTAGCATTGCTTGGTCCTCCACTGTCTGCAGTACGGTTCGCCTTGTATTGGGCGATAGCAGCGAAGATCCTTTCTTCCAGTAGAGCATTCAGCTCTTCAGCAGTCCTCGGTAGAAGAGGAGGAGGGGGTTGATCATCATTGCGAGCATTCACAGCTTTCCTGGGCACCATGTTCTATTATAACACAACACAGCAGGATTAGATGTTTGTTTGATATCGTCTTACGAGACAGTAGTAGTATATATATACAGGCATAGACCACATAAGTGACATCAAACAATTATTAATCCAACAGAGTACTTAGTAGGCTGGGGGAGGGGTGTTCATGTTTGACCTTTTCTTGCACTGGGGGAATCCATACGTGACAAGACTTGCTGGGGTTTCTGTGCACTGAATTCCATAATTATGTATGCATCCATAATTACGTAACTCCTTGCACAGTCCGCACAGTTCGTTTCATCCTCGTATTTCTTCCTTCAGGTAGGTCATTGTTTTCAGGTAGGGTCACATATACTTGTGACAATCTATTTCTAGTATAAGTATATGTCAATTATCACACATAGTTGCACGTAATTCTTAATCAACGACAAGTGCTACTCCAGTGCACCCTAAGTCTTGTAGTGTCTTTTCTTGACTCTTTGTAAACAGTTTCAGGTAGTGGATGTCGCGGACAGTTTTATGCAATGAAAACTTTTTTGAAAAATTGTTTTCGTGAAAGGATCCTAGAGATTGTAGTCTAGACTCGAGAAGGAATCCTGGTTCACTACAATCGCAGCTCTGATACCAATCTGTCACAACCCCTTCTAAGGCGGAAGCACGAGGTGTGATCAAGAAAGGTTTTCATTGCATACGATTGGTAAACATACTACATGCTCATAAAATAACTTCAAACACCATTACCATTACATAATGGAAAACATAGTTAAGAGTTTACATTACGAAACAACATATTGTCTGAAAGTTTACAACTTATTTAAGACAAACATAAATGACATCCACGAGCATGAGTAAGACCGCGCGCACATCCACTTTTAGTTACCTGAAATACATGTGAGTTTTGGAAAAAGGTCAACATAATGTTGGTGTGAATTCATGCAATTTTTGTATTTCACGCTAGTATACTTTGTATGAAAACGTGATATGTGTCTTGTAAAAATAAAGTATTCTTGTGTAAATAAAGCATTCTTGTATCAATAAAGTATTCTTGTGGTATGAACCAAATAAAGTATTCTTGTGTACGAACCTCGTACAATAAAGTATTCTTGTGTAAATAAAGTGTTCTTGTATAAATAAAGTATTCTTGTGGTATGGACCATAAGGTATTCTTGTATGTATCAGGGTTATTAATGGGTTGCAAGGCCATTAACATGTGACACGACATAGGAAGACACCAAACCATAGGCATTTTTCTAGTTGTCGATTCACGACGGAGACACAAAAGCACTGCTCGGTACTAGTTTCACCAAGAGTGTGGCTGCCCGGTCACCCGTTAGATCTAACCTTTTGTTCTGTGGTCTAAGTATGTACACGATTAATGGTGCTTATGGTGCCCTATTCGTGACACGATTTGTCGTATCATTTCTCAAAACACATCATACTTGGTACTAGTTATCACCAAGAGTGCTTCTTGTTTTTGTATCCATCATACCATTTGTAAACATTGTAATATTTGTACATGTATTTCACCCCCGAAGTTATAAAACTGAAAACAGTTAAAAGAAAAGGGGGAGCATGAACTCACAACTTTGCGTTCCTTGTGCCGTAAACTTCACCGGTTTTTGCTTATCTAGCGTTGTGACCTAAATGTGTTTTATTAACGTTAGTCCCTAGACTTGTATCACACAAGTACAAGTCACTATCTTTTGTATAGGTTTTCTTGTGTTAAAAATAATTTATATTTTTAACTATGTGTCTTACTTATATTATTTTCTCAACAATAAATATAAGCATCTTGTATTTTGCACCCGAATTATGCATCTTGTATGTTGTATGTGTATTTTTGTGTTTTTACTTCTCAAGAGTGTTTAGTGTATTTTCAAGTCCTAATACACTATCATGTATAATACATACTACATACACTTAGCACAAAATTTGGTGATCAATAAATATATATATTTTTCTCAAAAATATACATACTTAATATCCATTTTTATTCTTGAAGAAATCCTCATTTCTTAACACAAAAGTTTGGGAAACCTTTGTAAATGTTTTTAGATACATTATTAGGGGATAAGTTTCTCAAAAAAAAAAAAAACTTATATTTTTCTATGTGTCAAAATTTATAAAAATTTTGACAGAGTTTCCCCTAAAAATGGAGGTTTCCCATGTTTTCGATACATGTGTTTATTTTCTTTTAAAATCATCATCAATCAATTTCAACAACAATCATCAACAATATATACTAATTTCTCTATTTCATGAACTTGAGAATTTATAAAAATGTGTAGTAACTTACTAGTGTATTTAGTAAGTCTTGTTACCCTTTAAAGTGTGATTGCTTTTTTTTAAACTCCATTTTTAAAGAATATGATTCTTTACAACTTATGTTCATGTTTTCTAAAAATACTTCTTCATGTATTTTCTTGTTACACATGTGTTTCCTTACTTTGTTAACCACTAAAAGTGATGTTTATTTATGTAAGAACCAAGATTTAGTGAAACTTGTATTTTTAACTTGGTTTCTTGGTAAATCATAGTTGAAATATTTAGATTTACAAGACTTCAAACTTACTTGTTCATCATTTTACAAGAAACATCTTATTTATTCAAGTTCATGACTTTTTGTGAGGATGATTCCTAACCTTTAACATGTTCATCCCCTCATCTTGCTAGATTATGTTTTTAATCATGATCTAGCAAGACTACATGATGATCAACATCATTTCGACAAACAATCAACCATCAACAAGTATATAAACACTAAACAACATGATCTCTTCATATTTAAAGCTTATGTTCAAGTCCTTTTCTTGTGACTCTTACTGTTATTCAAGATTAACATCATGTATCATTCTTTAACCGCCTAAATAAGATGAAAAATGAAGAGATTAATGTTCTTATCACTAGCTCAAGGCTAGGGATGTTCAAGAGAAGAAATAAGGTGGTTAATAGCAAACGAAGAAGGTCCTTCAAGTTCCTTTGCTTCCCTCCTTCCTAGTTATGCTTGATTCACCTTAGGAATGCCTTAGAATGAATGAAGATGGATTGCAACTGGAGGGTGTATGATAGGGGGTGTTGGCCGTAGGTAATGGAGAAGGAAGAAGAAGGATCTTTGTGTTGAAGATGGTGAATGATGCAAGATGTTATGTGCTGTGGTTTATAAACAAAATCTTCCAACATTCATTTATCCTAAGGTTAATGTGTTCCATATCTCAACAACATATCCAATAAAATATGAAAAAATCAAGGGGTGTGTACCCCTTGTCTAGAACCGGTCATGGGGGGAGGGGGGGTTGGCTTAGTTAGTTTGTAATGGTAGTTAACTAATTTAGTTAGAAGATAAGTAAACTAGTTAAGTGTTTAGGTGTTATGTCATAATATTGTGTGTTATGATGTTCGGGCGTCATAACTAGTTCAGAAAAATAAAAACAATGCTTCCAATAATATTTTGATGTTCCGGGTAATGTCCGGATGTTCGGTTAGATTCTGGTTCGTTAAAGTGCTAAATTGCACCGTTTAGTGTCTTTTAAGTATTCTTTTGTGACACTTCCCATTCCCGACACTTAGGGAAGTATTCTGGATGATAAGTCATAATTTCTGCATAATATTTCAGTGTTATAATGCTGATTATAGCTGAATTTACTAAAATTCTGCACTTAAAGTGCGTTTCGGGTGCTTTCTAGTGCTTATTTTAGTTTCTGGAATATCTATAAGTTAATCCTTGTATATACTCTTGGGTTTTAATGTATTCTTGTCGTTGGACCTACACCTAGGCCTCAATTCTAATGTCTGACTGCTTTCTGCAGTTTTGTTGACATAGTGTGTCTTACCGGTGAATTTATTAGTATTTCTGACGCAACGCGGTTCATTAATGCATAAAGTAATTCTTGTAGTATAAAATGTGCATGAATTCACTTGTATATCATGTAATCAAACAAGGTTGACATTTAAGCACATAATTGCAGTCATTAAATAATAATTAAAATGTACGGAAATTACCGGTTTGGTGCAAGTTGTCACACACTGATAGGTATGAAAAGCTGAGTTTGCTTTGCCCTACCATGGTTACCCCACTCGAGACGGCTATCGAGAGGTATATTGATGGCTTACCTGACTCCGTACAAGACATCTTCACTGGTAGTAACCCTACCACAGTACGTCAGGCAATTGAATTAGCTGCGACATTGATTGAGTCGCAGGTCCGAAAGGGTAAGCTACACAAGAAGGGTGACAAGGGTAAGAAACAGGCGTCCGATAAGGGTGAAAGCAAGAAGGGTAATAATAAGAAGGATAAGGAAGCTGGATCTACAAAGAAGTCTAGGAAGCATAAGGCTTCCCAAAACTTCGCTGTTACCGCACAGGCCAATCAAGCTGCTCCAAATCAGCCTGCGTAACCACTTGCCAAGAAACCATACCTTGGCAATGCACCTCTGTGCAGCAGGTGTAATGGTCATCATCAGCCGCACATCCAGTGTCGTTATTGTATTAATTGTGGAAGATCTGGTCATCTCGCTGCCACATGTCGTCTTCCTGCTAGTCAGAATCGGGCAGCTCAGAACCCAGCTCAACAAGCTGCTCAGCCTCCTGCTCAACAACAGGCTCAAGTTGCACGACCTCACTACCCACCTGGTTCTTGCTATAACTGTGGGGATCTAACCCACTACAGAAACCAGTGTCCAAGACTGGCCAACGTAAATCAGAATCTTAATCAGGCTCCGGCTCGAGGTCGAGTTTTCTACATGAATGCCAATGAGGCGCGAGCAGACAACGAGGTGGTGAACGATACGTTCTTTGTTAATAATCAGTCTGCTCCTATTCTTTTTTATTCAGGTGCCGATAAGAGTTTTGTGTCGTTATCTTTTGAGCCATTGCTTCGCGTGTCTAGAATGAAACTAGGAAAGCCTTTGACAGTATAAGTTGCTAGTGGTGATCCCGTTGTTCTCGATTCTGTTCTTCGTAACTGCCAGTTGAACCTTCACAACCATCTTTTTCCTATTGACCTCACACCGATGCAACTTGGGAGTTTCGACGTTATAGTGGGTATGGATTGGTTAGCCAAGCATCACGCAGGGGTAGTTTGTTTCGAGAAGATTGTTCGTATTCCAATCTCGACATGTGAGATCCTACAGGTTCGTGGTGAGAAACCTGCTAGTAGCCTCAAGCTAATGTCTTGTTTCCAAGCTCAGAAGTATCTGCGAAAGAATTATGTGGCCTTCTTGGCACATGTTGTAGCAGATAAAGGCAAAGGTAAGTCTATTCAAGATATCCCTTAGGTTCGGGATTATCCAGAGTTGTTTCCTGAAGAGTTACCTGGTTTACCCCCAGCACGCCAAGTCGAGTTCCGTATTGATCTTGTACCTGGTGCAAATCCTATTACCAGATCTCCATATCGTCTTCCACCGTCTGAGATGCAAGAGTTGTCTAAGCAACATCAGGAGCTTTCAGACAAAGGTTTTATCCGTCCTAGCTTTTCACCTTGGGGTGCTCCCGTTCTTTTTGTCAAGAAGAATGATGGATCTCTCAGGATGTGTATCGATTATCGTGAGCTTAACAAGCTTACCATCAAGAATCGATATCCCCTACCTCGCATTGATGATCTCTTTGATCAATTACAGGGTGCTACTTGTTTTTCGAAGATTGGTCTTCGTTCTGGGTATCATCAACTTCGTGTGCATGAAGAAGATATTCCCAAGACAGCATTCCGCACTCGATATGATAAGTTCATCATCGTTTTTATTGACGACATCTTGATATATTCTAAGACGCAAGCTGATCACGAGCAACATCTTCGTCTTACCCTGGAACTCCTGAAGAAAGAGCAACTTTTTGCCAAATTCTCCAAGTGCGAATTTTGGCTTAAGGAAGTTCAATTTTTGGGGCATATCGTCAACGAACAAGGTATTCATGTAGATCCTTCCAAGATCAGTGCGATTAAGGATTGGGATACGCCTACTACTCCTACTGAAGTTCGTTCTTTTCTTGGTCTTGCGGGTTATTACCGCCACTTCATCGAGAACTTCTCAAAGATTGCAGTTCCCCTAACTGCTCTAACTCAGAAGAACAAACCCTTTGAATGGGGAACCAAGCAAGAAGAAGCATTTCAGACCTTGAAGCAGAAGCTTTGTGATGCGCCTATTCTATCTTTTCCTGAGGGCAATGATGATTTTTTCGTGTATTGTGATGCATCAAACTTGGGTCTTGGCTGTGTTCTCATGCAAAGGAATAAAGTCATAGCATATGCATCAAGGCAGTTAAAGATACACGAGAAGAACTATACCACTCATGATCTTGAGATAGGTGCAGTTGTCTTCGCTCTCAAAATCTAGAGACACTATTTGTACGGTATAAAATGTGTGGTTTTCACTGACCACAAAAGTCTTCAGCATATCTTTATTCAGAAAGAACTCAACATGAGGCAACGACGTTGGGTTGAACTTCTAAACGACTATGATTGCGAAATTCGCTACTAACCTAGGAAGGCAAATGTCGTGGCTGACGCTTTGAGTCGTAAAGAACGTGTCAAGCTTCATTGTGTTCATGTTCAATCTGATATTCAAGCTTGATCTGATATCCAAACCCGCATTTCTCAGGTTCAACATACTTGTGTTTCACAAGGTTTAATGGGTAAGGAATTACCTTATCACATTAAACCTGATCTTGAACTGAAGTACAATGGATCGTATTATTTCATGGACCGTCTGTGGGTCCCAAGCCAAGATGATCTTCGCACCTTGCTTATGGATGAAGCTCATAAGTCTCGTTATTCTATTCATCCTAGCTCAGACAAGATGTATAAGGATCTTCGTACTCAGTATTGGTGGCCTGGTATGAAGAAAGACATTGCCTTATATGTTTCAAAATGCCTTACTTGTCTTAAAGTTAAGGCTGAACATCAACATCCTTCTGGTTTATTGGAGTAACCAGAGATCCCAGTTTGGAAATGGGAAAACATTGCAATGGATCTTATTACCAAACTTCCGCGCACTAAGAAAGGTCATGAAGCCATCTGGGTAGTTGTTGATCATCTTACAAAGTCAGCACATTTCTTGCCGATCCGTGAGGATCTATCTGCTGACAAGCTTGCAAAGATCTATGTGGATGAAATTGTATCTAGACATGGTGTTCCCTTGAACATTATTTCTGACAGAGATGCTCGATTCTCGTCTCGTTTTTAGAGAACCCTGCAATCTGCTATGGGGACCCAACTTAATCTGAGCACAGCTTTTCATCCACAATCAGATGGCCAAACTAAAAGAACAATCCAGACTTTGGAGGATATGCTTAGAGCTTGTGTTATCGATTTTGGTGGTAGTTGGGATTCGTATCTTCCGTTGATTGAATTCTCCTACAACAACAGTTATCACTCCAGCATCAACATGGCTCCTTTCGAGGCTCTCTATGGTCGAAAATGTCGTTCACCCGTCTGATGGAATGAAATCGGTGACGCCCAGCTTACAGGACCTGACCTCGTTCTAGAGACAACAGATAAGGTTAAGAAAGTTCGCGATAACCTTCAGACAGCTAGAAGCTGTCAAAAGAGTTATGCAAGCCAACGACGCAAGCCCTTGGAATTTCAAGTCGGAGATCATGTATTACTTAAGGTCTCACCTTGGAAAGGTGTGATCAGATTTGGAAAGACAGGAAAACTTGCACCTAGATATGTTGGACCATTCAAGATCGTCGAAAGAATCGATAACGTAGCCTACAGACTTGACTTACCTCCTAAACTTGGAAATGTTCATCCAACCTTTCACGTGTCCAATCTCAAGAAGTGTTTAGCTAATGAGAACCTCCATATACCACTTGAAGAAATTCGTGTTGATAACACAATGCATTTTGTTGAGAAACCTATGGAAATCATGGACCGTGAAGTCAAGTGGCTTAAACGCAAGCGTATTCCATTGGTCAAAGTTCACTGGGAATCTAAACGTGGACCAGAATTTACTTGGGAATGTGAAGATCAAGTGAAGGCAAAATATCCACATCTATTCTCACGAGTTTCCTCTAAACAAATTTCGGGACGAAATTTCCACAAATAGGGGAGACTGTGACACCTGTGTCAGTAATCATTGTAAAAAGTTCAGTTATCAATAAAATAAAGTTATTTGATCCCAATGTTTGTTTGTTTATGTTTGACATTTTGCACGTTTTGATTTTTATCCAATTTCAAACTCTATATCGCTTTCTGGAGAGTTATACGCAAACTGGTGCGTAAACGTAATCAGTTTAACACGAAAAACACTACGGAACATTAACATATGCTTAACATACCTTAAACAACCTTTATATAACTTAGAAATAAGTTTTGAAGGCTTTTGTATGGCAAAATCAAGTTTATTCGCTTACAGGGACTAAATTCGATAAACTGCGAAAGTATGCCGATTCATACTGTAACAGACATTCTGGAACATGACCATAAGTTAAACATACCATAAATATCCTTCACATAGCCTAGAAATAGTCTTTGAGGGGTTCGGTATGCTAAAATAAACTTTTTGGTCATTCAGGGACTAAAAGCGTCAAAAAGTGCATAAGTTTGCATTTTCGCGCATATCTTACATTCTGAATACATCCGGACATCCAAAAATTTATGTAACCACTAAAATATTTTATTTTAGTGATTGGCATGATAAAAATCCATTCGTCGCGTAATTTGGATCGTTTTTCGCGTTCGTTTGTGTTTCGTCGTAATTAACCGAATAACGTGATCGTACGACCAAACGAACCAACATCTGGCATATTTTTGAGCATTTTTCATGTCCACTATGGTTAGGTATCATTGTAGGGCCTTGAAGTTGGCTTAACGGGCCATAAATGGGTAAAAATGGGCCTAAATCAACTACAGGGACTGAAACTGTATATATATATATATATATATATATATATATATATATATATATATATATATAAGCTGTTTGTTGATCTGTGGGTATCAGGCCGGCCGCGTAAGCCTTGTATGGAGCTTACGTTGGGCGCGTACTAGTAGCAGATCTGTATAGAATCTGTTACAGCTTGTTCCGGCTGTTTCCAACCCTTGCAAATGGTATTTTAACATTCTATGGGCCATTTCAAGGTGCCCGTGGTATTGCAAAACCATGGGTGCACATGTACGGTTGTGATCGAAGCTCGTTTCACGATGAACGATCTTAACGGCTCTCCGAAAACTATAAATACCCCACCCCCATTTGCTTCAAACTCACATTTGATCAGTTTTTTCTCTAAGTTAAAGGTTAAAACCTTCATACCTGAGAATTATTAGATCAAAACTTCCATTCTTGGACCCGTTGTAAGTATTCTTTCGTTGTTTTACGCGTTTTAGCGTGAAAGTCAAACTTTGTTTAACTTTCTGCATTAACCAGTTTATGGTAACACGAAGTTCGTTTGAACTTCATAACGTGAGCGTAATCACGATGGTTTTAGTCTCTTTTGACTATACCTACCGATTACCACGTTATTTAGGCATAGTGACTAGTCGTAGTTTCGGCCAAAATGCGTATTCTTGCGTATTTTGTAACCAAACTACTTTTAGGTATCAAGACCCTTTGTTTTGATACCAAACCAACTTTTTTGTCACACCCCGACCACGTAAAACAACAAAACGTGGCGGAAACATCGGGGAGTGTTGTAACAGAATCATTGTTTCACAACCATGGATTTAAACAGTTTCATTTTATTGAATTAAATGTACTACATTACATTGGAATTTGAAACAAAACATGAACAAATAGACTTCCATTGTTATTAAGTCACTAACGCCTCGTCCATTTCTATGTGAGCATACACCAATATCATCATCAACTATTGTACCTGAAACACATGTGAAAATACGTCAGCATAAAAATGCCGGCGAGTACATAGGTTTTATATGAGTGTCAGATTCATGGCTCGTTTTACATGTTGCAATACTTATATAAAAACCTTGATTTGAAAAGTATAGTATTGCGACATAATTAACCAACTCAAATCAAGTTGGTTATAATTTATAAAATCTCGTAGCCATGATTCTTAACTCCAAAACATTTGTTTATATAAACCCAAATTTTGTAAATCGTTTTTTAAATAAAACTCAAATGGTATATATATATATATATATATATATATTGATAAAAAAACCTTGTATTATAACTTTGTTTTGATAACATTTGCCCAAGTGATCTAGATAACGCAACGATATATAATGTGTTAAAAGCACTTATATATAGGAAGTACGAGCGGCGTATCCACCATGCTTTTAACACATTACACCCGCCCCGTTACCTAATCACTTCCCTTAATCCCAATGGTTCAAACAGTTACAAATGGTTCCCATAAATCAAAAGGTTACAAATGGTTCACATAGATCAATCAGCTTCAAATTGTTCAAAATGTATAAAACAATGTGTCCATATACTGGATTAGCATATGCAACAAATGAACATACATAGCGTGAAATGTAATGTAAAACAATGTACTAAGTATGCTAAGTTAACATACAAAGCATAAAATGTAATGTAAAACAATGTGCTAGCGTGCTCAGTCAACATACATATCAGAAATGTAATGTAAATCAATGTATTAAGTATGCACTATATGGACATACATACCATAAAACATAATGAAATCATGTACTAATAGTGTATTAATGAGCGTAGCAAGTATATGATAAGAAAACATGGAAAGCACGAAAGTAACAAGTAGGCACATGTGTTTCACCCCAAAATGTTTGAAAAAACAGTAAAAGAGGGTACTATGTACTCACTTGAGATTGCTCAATAGTCCTAGGATAACCACCAAGCAATGCTAGAAGATCACGGAATCAAACGGCACCTAATATAGGTATCTATGTTAATAAACGGACCTAATCGGACGATCGGATTGAATGAGGTTTCGTAAACCAATTGAGTGTACGAACTCATGTAATATGGTTTAACAAAGCCTATATTCTAAAACGGAACTTATCCTAAGTGCTTACGACCCATTATGACTTGATTAGGTAGCTTACGCTACTTTAACGCGTCATTCGCGTAAAACGCGTTTGAATTGCCTAACTAGTCCTATGACAAGTAAAATGAGCCTAAACATGTCTAATATTGTTGCCAAATTATTTTAGGTGTCAAAAGTTATGTTACATATGCTCAAAATGAATTTTGGCGCTAAAAGGGTATTTTGGTCATTTACCTAAGGCATATAAACTACCTATCATACAACTACTTAAACGAAGTAACCATAAGGTATAACCTTGGAAGGTTATTCCCTATACAACTATGGTCACCTAATGTGTTTGGTCGGATCCTAATGATCGACCAAATGGGTGGGGTTCGAAAGTATAAGCGATTGTTTAGATCGCTTACCTTACGACCCTATATAAGCACAAATCTAAAAGTGAGTTAAACATGTTAAAACATGTTTAACGAGGTTAGAAAACAGGTTTGGTATCAAAACAAACGGTTTTGATACCTAAAACTAGTTTGGTTACAAAATACGCAAGAATACTCATTTTGGCCGAAACTACGACTCATCACTATGCCTAAATAACGTGGTAATCAGTAGGTATAGTCACTAGGGACTATAACCATCGTGATTACACTCATGTTGTGAAGTTCAAACGAACTTCGCATTGACCATAAACTGGTTAATGCAGAAAGTCAGACGCAGTTTGAATTTTAAGCTAAAAATTCATAAAAGAACGAAGGAGAACTTACAAAGGGTCCAAAGAGATTTGATTTCCAAGTATTCTCAGGTATGAAGTGATAAAACACCTCAACTTAGAGAAATCTCAGAATCAAATGTGGGTTTTGAACAAAGAGGGTGGTGTATTTATAGGAAAACAAGAACCGTTAGGATCGTTTCTTGAAAAACGAGCTTTAATCCGGGCCTTACATGTGTACCCCCTGATATGTAATACATTGGGCACTTGAAAACAAGCCCATAGGTTTAAAAATACCATTTGCAAGCCCCCAAATCAGTTGGAACAGCTGAAAATAGGCTAGAAATTCATTTTTGCAAGTCTGACAGGTTTACACAGCCCGCGTAAGAGTCAAGGAGGTCTAACGCGGCCCGTCTGGACTCCAGTTCAGCAAACAAAGTTTCAGAATTAGCAGTTTTGGTCCCTGCATGCTTCTAAGGTCCTTTTTCATGCGTTTAAGGCCCGTTAAGACATTTTAAAGGCTCTACAATGATGCCTAAACATAAGGGACATGAAACATGTTCAAAAATATGCCGGATGTCAGTTCGTTTGGTCGTACGATCGCGATATTCGCTTAGTTACGATGAAATGCGCATGAATGCGAAAAAACGATCCAAATTACGCGACGAATGGATTTTTCTTATGCCAAACACTAAAATATAATATTTTAATGCTTTCATAAATTTTTGGATGTCTGGATGTATTCAGAACGTAAGATATGCGCGAAAATGCAAACTTATGCACTTTTTGACGCTTTTAGTCCCTGAATGAGCATAAAGTTTATTTTAGCATACCGAACTCCTCAAAGCCTATTTATAAGCTATGTAAAGGATATTTAGGGTATATTTAACTTATGATCAAGTTTCGGAATGTTCGTTACAGTACAAATCAGCATACTTTCGCAGTTTGTCGAAATTAGTCCCTGTAAGCGAATAAACTTGATTTCGGCATACCAAACCATCCAAAACTTATTTCTAAGTTGTGTAAAGGTTATTTAAGGTATGTTAAGCCTATGTCACTTTTCCAGAGTGTTTGTTGAATTAATCTGGTTATATTTACGCATCAGATCGCGTATAACCTTCCAGAAAGCAATTTAAAGCCCGAAATCGAACAAGAATTGATATGTGCAAACAATACACATATTTTTACAAATCCCAAGTATGAAACACAATATTTCATTTATTTGGTATTTGTTTGATGGTCTCAGTGACACAGGTGTCACAGTCTCCCCTACTTCAGGAATGGCTTGCTATTTATAGTAAAGCATGAAGAACAAGATCATGACACTTGTTTGTGTGATTACCAAGCAAAAGATCATGGCCATACATGTGTTTGATGCAGGTTAAAAGCCTTGGAGACGTGTTAACTTGGTTAACACACCAAGAACTTACAATAACTGCCCCTGATTTATCAAACTGTTGTAGAAAATCACGTTTCTGGAACTGGGCGTTTTCAGGCGGCCCGCGTAAGATTCAGACAGGGCTTACGCGGCCATGTAAAACAAAAAATCGTGGCGGAAATGCCGGGGAGTGTTGTAACAGAATCATTGTTTCACAACCATGGATTTAATTGTTTCGTTTATTTGAATTATTGAACTCATTGTTTTAGTACAATTCAGATAAATACAAATAATTGTTTCTCAGTTTTAAAGTCGCTAAGGCACAAGTCCATCCTATGTGTAGCATGCGTCAACAATCATCACATAGCAGTACCTGAAACATATATGAAAATAGGTACGTCAGCATAAAAATGCCTGTGAGTAACATAGGATTTTTGTGAATTAGATTCATGGCTTTGGATAGTACAAGAAAAAGGTTTTTGTGTTTATAAAAATAGCCATGAATCCTTATAAAAAGTTTAGTTTCGAAAACACTTTGCTTTGATAAAAGGTTTGTAGTATATACCAAAAATATACTTTGGTTTTGAAAAGTTCATTTAAATAGTATAACAAAGTATACCTTAGTTTTGAAATAGTTACATAGATAGTATATCAAAATTGTCACACCCCGAAATTATCAGAGCTGGCGTGACTGGACTGGTATCTTCATTGCACAGCGGAAGCAAAAAGCTAAGACTTCTAGAAACTGAACGCCTGCTAAGTACTCGAATTCTCGATGGTTCTCCTATTCCAACCGTGCCTTGTATTAGAAATGCAACCTGAGAAAGAACATGCGAGAAAAATCAACATAATGTTGAGCGAGTTCATAGTTTGTTCGTAAAAGATTTAAGATAAATCTTTTGAGTTGTGAAAGGTTTGAAATAAATCTTTGGTACTGTGAAAGATTTGAAATAAATCTTTGGAATAACCGGTTTTTGAAGTAGTATTGAGAAAATGAATTTAAAAACCATTTTCTTGCGAAGTTATATGGAAACGTTGTGTTTGTAACACGTTATGTTCATAAAACCATGTTTTTGTAATGTTCGTGAAATCATCAATGCCCACCCTGACTTTGACCCGCATAATCTTATGCCTTAAATTTTGTAGAAAACATGGTATTTAATTTGTATGAACAAGTATGTTTCGTACGTATAAAATCCCTGGTATGTAGCAGTGTAAGAGGACTTGTGATCACCAATGGTTTGCAAGGCCATTAGCATGTTGTGAAATGCAAGTAGGAAAGACACAACCCTAGCCGATTTTTGCGTTGGGTACCAAGTCACTCCAGGTCCGTTCTGTTAGTCCTCCGAGAGGCCTGTTCTGTTGGACCGGGAGCTGGGCTCGCTACACCCAGATAGATCTACCGCTCGAGTCCCTCGGTGTTCTAACTACCCATTCACATGATCTAAAACCTCCTTACGTTAATCATACCGTGTATAAAAACGTCTGTAATCATTGTACATGTACTTTACCTCGATCTCTAAGACTGATCCTTCCCAGCCACAAAGACTGGCTCCTCATTCTCTATATATTATCACCAATTGATCCGTCCTTAGTCATGAAAATCATTCACATTTTGATACTACTCATTTGTTTTGTAAAAACCGGTATGTTTAGTATAAACCTTTCGTAAATCATTTGAGTTCCTCGAAATCCCTTCGTAATATGATTTAGAAATACGAGTTTTGTATTTGTTCTAAACTTTGTTTGCTTTTGCAAAACATGCATGTCTTTCCACCCCGAAAACATTTATAAAAATGTAGAGCCGTAAAAAGTGGGGTTATGAACTCACCTGAATATTCCTGTGCAAAGCTAGCTAATTTACGACTTCGTGATGTCGTTTCCAAGAGTTGACTTGCTAGCGTGCATTCTACAATATTCCTAACACGGAATATCTAATAAGTTTCTAAAAGTGGTAACTAGTCTACGTGTCACCGAGCTCTACCGAATCGCTAATCGAACGATTCGAGTAAGTTATTAACTTAATGAAAATAATTAAGTTATACTTGTTAAGTCTCGTTTAATGTCAGTAGCAGTTTAGTAAGTCCTGAAAAAGACTTAGTTTTCGAGAGACTTAAAAATATTTATATGAAAATATATAAATATATCGTTGAAATTGCGTTAGCCGTATCGAGTAGTCGTACGTGTACAAAAGAATATTTGTATGAAAATATCATATAACCAACTCGTATTATATATCACGTTTCGTATGATCTTTGTCAAAATATACGTATGTGCCGTTTAGGCGTATAAAATAAATATGAAAAGTCATATTTATTTTATAAAGAAATCGTCGAGTTGTTTTGTTTGTAAATAAATATAACCATATTTATTTTTGTAAAAGATTTCGCGTTGTACGACATTCAGAATAAATATATTCTATATTTTATTTTAGTAACACAATCGTAGTGTCGTTTGAGATACGAGATAAATATATGAGCTATATTTATTTTGTAAAAGTATACGAGTTGACGACGTTCGAAATAAATATAACATTATATTTATTTGTAAAAGCGTTTGGAAATATCAAGGTTTGAAACATTATAGACTCGAATCCCATTAAGTGTCGTTTTTGAAACTATAATACGTGTCGTGTTTACGGATTTTTCTCGAAAAACGGGCAGAGTTTCCTCTGTTTTTGGACGCCCCGACAACACAAGTTGTCATTATTTTTCAAAATCAATCAATATTCAAACAACGAAATCAATATTTATGTAACCTTGAATATTTTGAGATGTGAACTATATATAATCGATTCGAGCTCGTTTTTCACGTAATGTTAATATTATGAAAAATAACAAAATAAATGTGCGGCTAATATTTACCAAGTCTTCGAGTCGGGTTGTTGACCGAGTCAACTGAGTTGACCAGGTTTGACCGAGTTGACTCGGTTTGACCGAGTCAACTGAACCTAGTTGTCTGACCGAACCGAGCCGTCTGACCGAAGATGTTGACCGCAGATGACCTGTTTTGACTTGCTGAGTTGGCCGAGTCATCCCGAACCGTCCGGCCCACGTTGACCGTGCTTGAACTGCTGTTGACCCGAGTTGACTCGGGTGTTGACCGAGTCAACCGGGTTTGACCCGAACCAAAACTCAGCCCGACCTCACCACTGTTGTCGTTATAGTTGTGTCACCACCACCACCACCTTGGCCGTTCACCATCATCGTAAAACCCGACGGACCGAAACTCGAACCGCCGGACCCTGCTGTTGACCACCAGTTAAACGAACCGACTGGTGGTCCGAATCTCCACCTTGCTTTCTGCTGCTCGAACCTCCAAAACCGACCCGACATAGACCCGAGTCGAACCCGAATCCGATGAACTCGCCGGGTAACGTCTTTGTCCGGCGGTCAAAGGTACCGACCGCCGGTTGCTCTCATACTTCTCGGCTCTCTCTCTCGTCTCGTCTCTCGCACCACCGCACCACCACCGGACTGTGGTGGTGTTAGTCGCGAAGGAAGAAGGAAGGGGGGGGGGTGTTCGGTGTGTGTGGACTGTCGGAAACATCAGGAAGGTCGGAAGAGGAAGGAGGGGTGTTTGGCCGGACCAGTTCACCGGGCCTCCGCCGCCTACGGCGGCTCCGCCGCCGCGCCAGTTCGCCGGAGAGAGAGAGGAAATCGTGGTGTGTGTGTTTGGTCTATGTTTTGTGAATGCTCTGCATAGTTGAGGCACAACAGTGACCATGTGGTCTATTAAATAGAGTTTTGAAGGTTAAAGTTTCTTATGTGTATTCTTATTACATTCAGGTCTCACCTTTTACCCTTGGAATCAAGATCTTTTATAGAGATTTGACGGGATTTTGTTAAGATTTTAAGAAATCTTGTGTGCTTTCAAATTTAGGGACAAAATCTCTTGTATAGATTTTGGTAGGATTTTGCAAGATCTTGAAGTGATATTGTATAGATTTACAAGAAAGATCTTATAGAAAAGATCTAGTATATTATGTGCTGGTTTAGGTTTGTGGGTTTTGGGCTTGGGCCCGGGGCCCACAAGCTCGATCCTCGTGTTTAAGCGGCCCGTAATTCCTACGAGACCCGTTAACACCCTCGCGCTCTTAAAAATTTAATGACATATATTTATTAAATCGAAATCCCGTAGAGTGTATGCCGGTAGCCTGTTGTCGTGTCCGTTCGTCAGTCACGGTAATAATCGCGAACAAATTGTATCGTTGCCGTCTTTAATCCGTTTTTCGATCCGGTTTCGACTGTAGTCACTAAAATTTAATTTCGAAGCTAAAATATGTCGTAAAAATTTAATATCAATCGGCGTTGTCAGTATCCTGTTTGGTTTCAATCCGTTGCCGTTTAACGTTTCACCGGTTTCTCTGTAAACCACCATTCGCGCTCTGTAAAGACGGATAGACGTTCCCAGGCTCTCCAATGGCCTAATTAAGTTAATTCGCGCTGTAAGCTCTATTTATTATCGCGTTAATTACCTGTTAATCACGTAATTAAGAGCCGTAAATCACGAGTTGTCACATTCTCCCCCTGTTACAGAAATTTCGTCCTCGAAATTTAGACTATGTTATCCCCTCAGAATTGTGTTATTCGCAGGTAAGTCCGAATAATAACCAAGTGAATGACCGCGTAATCGAAAAAGACTTATTCGAATCATGTGAATTCAAGGGCATTCCTTCACAATAGGAATCCCAACAGTTTAAAAGAAATGTGTCTCAGTAATTGATGTCAAAGGAAACGAGACGTATAGGTACAGTCACTAATGTGACTAAGTTAACAGGGATCCAACAGGAACTTCGACCAATCGAATTCCATATGAACGTATAAATGAGTTCTAGAAGCAATAACATCCACTGGATGAACTTAGAATCAACAATCTCAAACGTAATAGTTTGCATGGAACGTTCGATCGTGATCAGCGCAAGCTGCAAGTCATACCGACGCCACAAGGTGTCGTAATGAATGAAACCATTTAATAATAGAGGTGATCGAACAAGTATCACCTGTGTTTTGCATAAAACGCTCAATCATAATTAGCACAAGCTACAAGTTTGTACTGACACCACAAGGTGTCGTAATGATTCAAATGATTCAATAATAGCGGTGATCAAACGAATCCACCGTGGTTGAAGTCAAATGAAAATTCAACGAAATAAATCTGAACGCTTGTTCCAAACAAACATCATAGGATTTTCAATTGAAATTTGAACATCAAGGAAACACTGTTTTCGATCGAAGGTGAAGAAGCAATGAATGTCGCAGAGCATTCGATCGATGTTGAAAGAACTGTTATGAGGTACACCGGAATATGAAATGAATTTGTGTACCATTGTCTTAACACACTATTGTATTAAGACGGCTTTGATATAATAAACCGAAGTGGATTGGAAAACAATCAATAAATAAATATTTAGATCCGTGCATAAGATGCGTAAACGAGTTCAGCGCAAGCTGAAAATCACCATCACATGGTGTCGGAATCAACAATCAATTTAATGGAGTCGAATACCAAACAAGTTTACCACGACTCGGAACAAATGAAGTGTTCGTTAAAAATTGATTTGAATATGATGCTCCCAATACATCATATGGTGCCTCGAATCGAATAAGTGTAATGAGCAAGTTCAAACAATTGAACTTGGTTTTAGCGTAATCCGACAATAAGTATATGTATCGACAAGAAAACTTTCGGCATGGTTATAACGAAAAACCATGTATGTAACTTGTAAAGAAATGATCGTAATACAATGACCATTAAGAGGAGTAGAGATACGAAAATCTACTCAGTAAGCGTGAAATTCGAAATTTCAATAAAGGAAATTTGAGGACCTTACCTGGGGTTTCGTGTGACGACCAATTGTTAGGTGACATTACCATGGAATGTCGAACATAGCGTATTCGTCGTTAGTTAGGTGGGGGGGGGGGGAAATGTGGAGACAATCGTCTTCTCCCTGGCGTGATTCGTGTCGTTGCAGGATCGCGTGACAAGTTGTCATTTCCTGATCGTTAGTTCTCCTGCTGACAGGAATCTAGCGTCGTTATTGAATTGCGCCATCGTGTCTTTTCAAAGGCCTCGCCTCGATAGTTGTATTTGTCGCACGTCAACCTCCGTTGATGTATAGCTTAAGTTTCACATAAACCTGTGCACTAGCATTGTGTGCCGCGTAGAAAGTGATGTACCCCGACATCCGTTGACGTAGAAATTGAGCTCCATGTATTCTCGTGCGCTAGTGTTTTGTCTTGCGTAGAATGTGATGTACTCCGACATCCGTTGACGTAAAGATTGAGTTGCATATATTCTTGTGCACTCGTTTTGTTGTGCGTAGGCTGCCTGCTCGGGAAGTTAAAATATCACAGACAATATGGGTAATGTGTGCCCGAGTTAATATTCGCGGTTCCTACGTGATGGCTTTTAATAAACACACACATGCGCAAATAATCAATCATATCACCGAATGCACATGTTAGTCACCAATAAGCAATCAAGTAATTCCCCTAGTCCCACTGGTCTATCCTCCCAGCTTCTCAGACTGAACTTCCTAGTCACACTAGACTATCCTCCCAGCCTCTCAGACTGACTGACTTCCTTTTCCGAAGGTCTTAAATGCATGTTTCCTAAACTCTCAGAGTGTTTGGTACTGTATGTAATTGTTTCGTGTACCGTGTGTAAAACACCACAATAGCGTGTGTTTGAAAACAAAATTTCTGACTGTTTGTGTTTCAGCAACGGTTGGAGACCATATTCGAGTACTAGGCGTTCTGTATGTATTCAACGTCTTAATAGTCTAAGTTCCCAGAGGGAAGTGAGGTTAGAGCCTAGGTATCACAACGGAAACCTAATTCGCTGTAACCTATAGCTCTGATACCAATCTGTCACACCCCGAAATTATCAGAGCTGGCGTGACTGGACTGGTATCTTCATTGCACAGCGGAAGCAAAAAGCTAAGACTTCTAGAAACTGAACGCCTGCTAAGTACTCGAATTCTCGATGGTTCTCCTATTCCAACCGTGCCTTGTATTAGAAATGCAACCTGAGAAAGAACATGCGAGAAAAATCAACATAATGTTGAGCGAGTTCATAGTTTGTTCGTAAAAGATTTAAGATAAATCTTTTGAGTTGTGAAAGGTTTGAAATAAATCTTTGGTACTGTGAAAGATTTGAAATAAATCTTTGGAATAACCGGTTTTTGAAGTAGTATTGAGAAAATGAATTTAAAAACCATTTTCTTGCGAAGTTATATGGAAACGTTGTGTTTGTAACACGTTATGTTCATAAAACCATGTTTTTGTAATGTTCGTGAAATCATCAATGCCCACCCTGACTTTGACCCGCATAATCTTATGCCTTAAATTTTGTAGAAAACATGGTATTTAATTTGTATGAACAAGTATGTTTCGTACGTATAAAATCCCTGGTATGTAGCAGTGTAAGAGGACTTGTGATCACCAATGGTTTGCAAGGCCATTAGCATGTTGTGAAATGCAAGTAGGAAAGACACAACCCTAGCCGATTTTTGCGTTGGGTACCAAGTCACTCCAGGTCCGTTCTGTTAGTCCTCCGAGAGGCCTGTTCTGTTGGACCGGGAGCTGGGCTCGCTACACCCAGATAGATCTACCGCTCGAGTCCCTCGGTGTTCTAACTACCCATTCACATGATCTAAAACCTCCTTACGTTAATCATACCGTGTATAAAAACGTCTGTAATCATTGTACATGTACTTTACCTCGATCTCTAAGACTGATCCTTCCCAGCCACAAAGACTGGCTCCTCATTCTCTATATATTATCACCAATTGATCCGTCCTTAGTCATGAAAATCATTCACATTTTGATACTACTCATTTGTTTTGTAAAAACCGGTATGTTTAGTATAAACCTTTCGTAAATCATTTGAGTTCCTCGAAATCCCTTCGTAATATGATTTAGAAATACGAGTTTTGTATTTGTTCTAAACTTTGTTTGCTTTTGCAAAACATGCATGTCTTTCCACCCCGAAAACATTTATAAAAATGTAGAGCCGTAAAAAGTGGGGTTATGAACTCACCTGAATATTCCTGTGCAAAGCTAGCTAATTTACGACTTCGTGATGTCGTTTCCAAGAGTTGACTTGCTAGCGTGCATTCTACAATATTCCTAACACGGAATATCTAATAAGTTTCTAAAAGTGGTAACTAGTCTACGTGTCACCGAGCTCTACCGAATCGCTAATCGAACGATTCGAGTAAGTTATTAACTTAATGAAAATAATTAAGTTATACTTGTTAAGTCTCGTTTAATGTCAGTAGCAGTTTAGTAAGTCCTGAAAAAGACTTAGTTTTCGAGAGACTTAAAAATATTTATATGAAAATATATAAATATATCGTTGAAATTGCGTTAGCCGTATCGAGTAGTCGTACGTGTACAAAAGAATATTTGTATGAAAATATCATATAACCAACTCGTATTATATATCACGTTTCGTATGATCTTTGTCAAAATATACGTATGTGCCGTTTAGGCGTATAAAATAAATATGAAAAGTCATATTTATTTTATAAAGAAATCGTCGAGTTGTTTTGTTTGTAAATAAATATAACCATATTTATTTTTGTAAAAGATTTCGCGTTGTACGACATTCAGAATAAATATATTCTATATTTTATTTTAGTAACACAATCGTAGTGTCGTTTGAGATACGAGATAAATATATGAGCTATATTTATTTTGTAAAAGTATACGAGTTGACGACGTTCGAAATAAATATAACATTATATTTATTTGTAAAAGCGTTTGGAAATATCAAGGTTTGAAACATTATAGACTCGAATCCCATTAAGTGTCGTTTTTGAAACTATAATACGTGTCGTGTTTACGGATTTTTCTCGAAAAACGGGCAGAGTTTCCTCTGTTTTTGGACGCCCCGACAACACAAGTTGTCATTATTTTTCAAAATCAATCAATATTCAAACAACGAAATCAATATTTATGTAACCTTGAATATTTTGAGATGTGAACTATATATAATCGATTCGAGCTCGTTTTTCACGTAATGTTAATATTATGAAAAATAACAAAATAAATGTGCGGCTAATATTTACCAAGTCTTCGAGTCGGGTTGTTGACCGAGTCAACTGAGTTGACCAGGTTTGACCGAGTTGACTCGGTTTGACCGAGTCAACTGAACCTAGTTGTCTGACCGAACCGAGCCGTCTGACCGAAGATGTTGACCGCAGATGACCTGTTTTGACTTGCTGAGTTGGCCGAGTCATCCCGAACCGTCCGGCCCACGTTGACCGTGCTTGAACTGCTGTTGACCCGAGTTGACTCGGGTGTTGACCGAGTCAACCGGGTTTGACCCGAACGAAAACTCAGCCCGACCTCACCACTGTTGTCGTTATAGTTGTGTCACCACCACCACCACCTTGGCCGTTCACCATCATCGTAAAACCCGACGGTCCGAAACTCGAACCGCCGGACCCTGCTGTTGACCACCAGTTAAACGAACCGACTGGTGGTCCGAATCTCCACCTTGCTTTCTGCTGCTCGAACCTCCAAAACCGACCCGACATAGACCCGAGTCGAACCCGAATCCGATGAACTCGCCGGGTAACGTCTTTGTCCGGCGGTCAAAGGTACCGACCGCCGGTTGCTCTCATACTTCTCGGCTCTCTCTCTCGTCTCGTCTCTCGCACCACCGCACCACCACCGGACTGTGGTGGTGTTAGTCGCGAAGGAAGAAGGAAGGGGGGGGGGGTGTTCGGTGTGTGTGGACTGTCGGAAACATCAGGAAGGTCGGAAGAGGAAGGAGGGGTGTTTGGCCGGACCAGTTCACCGGGCCTCCGCCGCCTACGGCGGCTCCGCCGCCGCGCCAGTTCGCCGGAGAGAGAGAGGAAATCGTGGTGTGTGTGTTTGGTCTATGTTTTGTGAATGCTCTGCATAGTTGAGGCACAACAGTGACCATGTGGTCTATTAAATAGAGTTTTGAAGGTTAAAGTTTCTTATGTGTATTCTTATTACATTCAGGTCTCACCTTTTACCCTTGGAATCAAGATCTTTTATAGAGATTTGACGGGATTTTGTTAAGATTTTAAGAAATCTTGTGTGCTTTCAAATTTAGGGACAAAATCTCTTGTATAGATTTTGGTAGGATTTTGCAAGATCTTGAAGTGATATTGTATAGATTTACAAGAAAGATCTTATAGAAAAGATCTAGTATATTATGTGCTGGTTTAGGTTTGTGGGTTTTGGGCTTGGGCCCGGGGCCCACAAGCTCGATCCTCGTGTTTAAGCGGCCCGTAATTCCTACGAGACCCGTTAACACCCTCGCGCTCTTAAAAATTTAATGACATATATTTATTAAATCGAAATCCCGTAGAGTGTATGCCGGTAGCCTGTTGTCGTGTCCGTTCGTCAGTCACGGTAATAATCGCGAACAAATTGTATCGTTGCCGTCTTTAATCCGTTTTTCGATCCGGTTTCGACTGTAGTCACTAAAATTTAATTTCGAAGCTAAAATATGTCGTAAAAATTTAATATCAATCGGCGTTGTCAGTATCCTGTTTGGTTTCAATCCGTTGCCGTTTAACGTTTCACCGGTTTCTCTGTAAACCCCCATTCGCGCTCTGTAAAGACGGATAGACGTTCCCAGGCTCTCCAATGGCCTAATTAAGTTAATTCGCGCTGTAAGCTCTATTTATTATCGCGTTAATTACCTGTTAATCACGTAATTAAGAGCCGTAAATCACGGGTTGTCACAAAAATATACTTTGGTTAATGAAATAATAGATTTGGTAGTATATCTCAAGTATACTATGGTTTAAGAATAAAAGTATCGGTAGTATATCAAATTATACTTTGGTTAGAAAATAGCATATTAAGCTATGCTTTGGTTTGAAAATAGCATATCAACTATGCTTTGGTTTGAAAATAGCATATCAACTATGCTTTGGTTTGAAAATAGCATATCAATTATTCTTTGGTTTAAAAATAGCATATCAATTATGCTTTGGTTTATGGAATAACAAAGTCGGTAGTATATCAAACTATACTTTGGTAAAACTGTATTATGTTGGATTTTGTACATAGTATATCAGAATATACTTTGGTAGATCACATTTGAGAGCACATCAAACTGTACTTTGGTAGTATATAAACATATACAAAAGAAATTATGATTTAGTATTCAATCCAGCCTTAGTGTATCAAACTACACTTTGGAGACTATAGAAATACCACAAAGGCAATTTCTATTTGGTTAAAATTTGGTTTCTGACATTCCATACAATAGGAATGGGGTGTCTAGTTCTATAGTGCTATATTGTACTAGCAATCGGCTGGGTGAATGTATAAAATAAGTACAATCCAACAATTTATAATCTTTGAGAAATTAGTGTTTAAACCATAGATAATCGTTTAATTTGTCAAAAGAATAAGGACTAGGCATGTGTAATCATATAGTTTCAAAACAAGAAAATAACAGATAGGCACATATGTTTCACCCTAAAACAATTGAAACCAGTAAAAGAGGGGACTATATACTCACTTGTGATTGCAAGTATCCTTGATTAAGTGTCCTAACAAAGCTTGGGAAATCAAGGAATCAAGTGGCACCTAGTATGGAATCACTATGATAAATAATCGGATCCTAAATCGGGAGATAGGATAGAACGAGGTTCTATAAATCAAATGAGTATTTGAACTCATATGGTATGATTTAATAGACCTTACATTCTGATTTGAAAGTCTACCTATGTGCTTTTGACCCGTTTCGACCCATTATGGTAGTATAAGCCACTATAATGCGTCGTTTGTGTAAAACTATGTTTGGATGGTTAACTATCTGCTATGCCAAGTCTTACATGCCCAATTATCCATAAACATGTTACTAAATCAGATTATATGTCAAAAATATGTTCACATAGGCAAAATACGGATTTATGCTTAAAAAGGGCGTTTTGGTCATTTTCTATGGGCATACAAGCTACTTAACAAATAACTAACCAATCCTACGTGATCATAAGGTATAACCTCAGAGGTTATTCCCTATGCAACTATGATCACTAAGTATGCTTGGTCGGATCCTAATGATCGACCAAACGGGCCGGGTTCGAAAGTTTAAGCGGTTGTTTAGACCGCTTAACTTAAGACCCTTAACTTAAGACCCTAAACAAGCACTAAACTAATAGTGACGAGTTAAACATGTCAAAACATGTTTAACCTACTTAGAAAACTGATTTGGTATTAAAACGAAATGTTTTGATACCTAAAGGTAGTTTTGTTGCAAAATGCGTGCTAAAACGCATTTTGACCGAAACTTTGACTCCTCACTACACCTAGTTAACGTGGTAATCAGTAGGTATAATCGCTAAGGATTATAACCATCGTGATTACAATCACGTTGCAAAGTTGAACCGAACTTTGTGTTGACCATTGACTGGTCAAACTGAAAGTCAAACACTGTTTGACTTTTAAGCTAGAAAGCAATAAAAGAATGAAGGAATGCTTACAAAAGGTCCTTGCTTGAAGTTGACCTTATAATTCTCAGGTATAAAGTTATAAAACCTCAACTTAGAGAATTTATATCAAGTGTGATGAAAAAGAATGGAATGGCTTGCTATTTATAGTTTTAGCAAACTCACAAGATCAAGACACTTGTTTGTGTAGCCAACAAGCATGAAATCTCATCCATACAAGTGATATGAGCTGATTAGAAGCCGTGGAGAGGTGTTAACTTGGTTAACACACCAAGAAATTTACATAAACAGCCTCTGAAGTATCAACAGAATGCTAAAAATGAGTTTCTGGTTCTGGACGGTTTTAGGCGGCCCGAGTAAGCTGAGGGACAGGCTAACGCAGCCGGTGTAAAACCTGCAGACTAGCACAAGTTTCAGCATATTACAGATCAGGTCCCTGCACATACATAAGCCCATTTCAGGAACTTTTGACACCCGTTAAGCCATTTTCAAGGCGCTACAAGGTCACTAAAGTTTAGAGGACTCAGAATGTGCTCAGAAAACTCTCGGATGTCGGCTCGTTTGGTCGTACGGTCGCGTTATTCGTTAAATTACGACGAAACTCGAACAGGCACGAAAACGATCCAAATTAAGCGAGGAGTGGTATTTTTGCATGCCGATCACTAAAATAAAAATATTTTATTGTGTACAAAAATTTGGATGTCCTGATGTGGTCAGAACGTAAGATATGAGCGAAAATGCAAACGTACGCCGTTTTTGACACTTTTAGTCCCTGTAATATCATATAAGCATATTTTTGCACACCGAACCACTCAAAGCTTATTTCTAAGCTATGTTTAGGTTATTTATGGTATGTTTAGCTTATGATCAAGTTCCGGATTGTACGTTGCCTTACGAAACGGCAAACTTTTGCAAGTTGACGCAATTAGTCCCTGTAAGCAAATAAACTTGTTTTTGCCATACCAAAGCCTTCAAAACTTATTTCTAAGTTATGTGAAGGTTATTTAAGGTATGTTAAGACTATGTCACTGTTCCAGAGTGTTTTTTGCATTAAACTGATTGCGTTTATGCATTAGTTCTCGTATAACTTTCCAGAAAGCGATTTAAAGCTCGAAATCGAACAAGAATTGATATGTGTAAATGATACATATATTTATACAAATCCCCAATTATGAAACACAATATTTCATTGGATTTGCCGTTGTGTGATGGTCGTAGTGACACAGGTGTCATAGTATCCCCTACTTTAGGAAATTTCATCCCGAAATTTAATTTTAGAGGAAACTTGTGAAGACAACTGTGATTGTTTCGCTTTTGAATGAATCCACCGTTTCCCAAGTAAAACTCTAGGTCACATTTGGATTCTTAGAAAATCTGTTAATTGCCAAAATGTTGTCGTTGTAGTAACAAAAACATGGAGTTTCGAACAACAGATAGGATAATATTTCCTATGAAGACTATTATAGGAAACTTGTGTGTGCTCGAAATCAGAGTCGGAGATTGCAAGATAAAGCAACATTGGTTAAGGTCCAGGACTTCTAGTAACTTAAATAATGCTACATTCGCAATGTAATAAGGAACACTTATATATAGGAAGTGTCACACCCCGACCACGTATAACATACAGAACGTGGCGGAAAACATCGGGGAGTGTTGTAACAGAATTAATTGTTTCATAACCATGGCATTCAAAGTGGTATTTTATTTATCAACAAGCATGTTACATTGTCAATACAGGAAATAAAGAGTTTATAACATAATTAAACTAGTTCTATCTTCATTTTTAGTCTCTAAGGCACAGGTCCGCCCTAGTGTCACGATCATCATCCTACGGAAAAGCTCCTGAAAACACATGTGAAAATAGGTACGTCAGCATAAAAATGCCTGTGAGATACATAGGTTTTGTGAAAATAGGATTCATGACTTATAAGTTTAGGAAAAATTGTTTAACAACAGTCAGTCATGAACCTTGTAAATTGTTTGAAAAGTGATAAAATCAGATGATATGTATAAATAAGAGAATAAAGTATGGATAAGTGTATAACCAAGTAAAATGTGTTGTATAAAGTAAATTGTTTGTAAACCAAAGTCTTGTGAAAATCGTGTTACTTGTGTAAAATGTATAAGTCCAACTTGAATGATTTAAATAACGCTATGACATGTAATATAATACAAACACTTATATATAGGAAGTACCAGCGGCGTATCTACCGTGCTTGTGTCATATTACTCACATCTCGTTACTTAAGTCACTTAAACAAACCACCAATGTATAAAGTCTATGTTTAAACCAATAGTCAAAAGTCCTTGTATAAACCATGTCAAATGTTTAAAAGTCCAAAAGTAGTCAAGTAATGTGTAACAAAAGTTATGTATTGTAAGTAAAGTATTGTCACATAATCCAATTGTAGAAATGTACAAAACAAAGTATTTTGAATGTATCAAAAAAGTTATGTTTTGCAGAGTAATGCATGTTTCATTGATACAAACATTTATGTGGTAAGTTAACGCATACATTCAAGCCTTGAGACAGTCGGATAACCCTTTCAGTCAAGGTTATCAAAAGAAATGTTTTCGGATTCAGTCATTCCTTACATCCAAACAAACCCGGGATGTCAGGAATGGGATTTGTCAAGTCCTATGGTACCAGTACTTACTACCGAGCGGCGTAGCTAATGTTAATGAACGTATAATAGTCTCGTTTGTGCAAACCAAATGTCATAGCAAAAGTGAACATGTTATATGAAAACAATGTACTAAGTATGCTAAGTTAACATACAAAGCAGAAAAGTCATGTAAATCAATGTGCTAGCATGCAATCAGTTAACATACATAGCAGAAATGTAATGTAGAACAATGTACTAAGTATGCACACAATGGACATACATAGCATAAAATGTAATGTAAAATGATGTACTTAGTACGCACACAATGGGCACACATAGCATGAAATGAAATGAAATCATGTACTATAATGTACTAACAAACATAGCAGGTATATGATGTGAAAACAGGAAAGCATGAAAGTAACAAGTAGGCACATGTGTTTCACCCCAAAATAGTTTGGAAAACAGTAAAAGAGGGGTCTATGTACTCACTTGAGATTGCTCAGAAGTCCTAAGATAACCACCAAGCAATGCTAGAAATCACGGAAATCAAACGACACCTAATATAGGTAACTATGTTAATAAACCGGACCTAATATCGGAGGATCGGATAGAATGAGGGTTCGTAAACCAAACGAGTATGGAGACTCGTGTAATATGGTTTTACAAATCCCACACACTAAAACGAAACTTAACCTAAGTGTTTGTGACCCATTACGACCCGTTTAGGTAGCTTATGCTACTTTAACGCGTCGTTCGCGTGAAACGCGTTCGGACCGCCTAACTAGTCCTATGACAAGTAGAATATGCCTTAACATGCCTAATATGGTTGTGAAATCAGTTTAGATGTCAAAAGTTATGTTACATATGTTTAAAATGAATTTTGGCATCAAAGGGGTATTTTGGTAATTTACCTAAGGCATATAAACTACCTATCATACAACTACTTAAACGAAGCGACCATAAGGTATAACCTCGGAAGGTTATTCCCTATATACTATGGTCACCTAATGTGTTTGGTTGGATCCTAATGATCGACCAAATGGGTTGGGCTCGAAGGTATAAGCGATTGTTTAGATCACTTACCTTACGACCCTATATAAGCACTAAACTAAAAGTGACGAGATAAGCATGCTAAAACATGCTTAACTAAGTTTAGAAAACAGGTTTGGTATCAAAACAAACGGTTTTGATACCCATAAGTAGTTTGGTTACAAAATACGCAAGAATACGTATTATGACCGAAACTACGGCTCGTCACTGAGCCTAGATAACGTGGTAATCAGTAGGTATAGTCACTAGGGACTATAACCATCGTGATCACGCTCACGTTATGAAGTTCAAACGAACTTCGCATCGACCATAAACTGGTCAATGCAGAAAGTCAAACAAAGTTTGACTTTCGGACTCGAAAAGCAATAAAAGAACGAATGAACACTTATGAAGGGTCCCCGAATGCTAATCTAGATCAAAATAGCTCAGGTATGAAACAAAGGTTTCAACTTAGAGCACAATTGATCAGATTCTAGTGAGAAATGAAGTTGGGGTATGTGGGTATTTATAGTTTCGGTTCACCGTTAGGATCGTTTCTTGGAAAAGAGGGAATGATCTAGCCCGTACACTTGTCAAGATGTTGTGGTAACTGATTTTGGCCACCATAGGAGGTTAACATGTGGCACTTGACCTTTGGAGAGTGTTTAAAGGCTGTTATCAGCTGTGAACTTGACCTTTCCTGATCTGAAGGGCTGACGCGGCCCGCTTCAGGATCAGACAAAACTCAGGCGGGCCGCCTGGCCTTGTCTGATCAGAACTAATTTTCAGAAATTACAGTTTTAGTCCCTGCACGTGTTTAAGGCCATTTCCGACACTTCTAAGGCCCGTAAAGCCAACTTTAAGGCCCTAAAATGATGCCTAAACATTGTGGACATGAAACATGCTCAAAAATATGTCGGATGTTGGTTCGTTTGGCCGTTCGAACACGATGTTCGCTTAATTACGACGGAATGCGCACAAGCGCGAAAAACGATCCAAATGACGCAACGAATGGATTTTTTGTGACAACTCGAGTTTCCACGATTTCCATCTTTGCATTTATTGCACGGTAATAGTTTAGGAGGTTTGATTATACGACTTGTTTGTTTCACGACAATACACATTTGTGTTATGCTACCTCGTATTGTGATTTATATGATTTGTGTTAGTGTGCATCATAGTGTGTTCGTATATATGTTGATGTGTAAATAACATGGTTGTATGAATGATGTGTTTGTGTGTTAAGAACAACACGAAAATGGAGCCATGAAATCCCTCATAGCCGAAAACACAAGAGTGTTTTCATCCAAGCATATGAAAAACGAAAACCAATTGGGCTTTGGGCCCAGTTATGACTTAATAAATAATTATTCTTAATCCTGTACGTGAATAATTATTTGGAAAACCCTAATCGCAATCCCATCTCTCTCTCGTTTTGCTTTGAACCCGACGGCAGACCCCTCATTCGAAGCCAAGCTCCTCTTGTTAATCCTCGGACGTGATTGATTTACTTTGAGCGCATACTTAGCATACCGAGCAAACCAAGGTGAGTTCATACAGCCAAGGCATGGGGTTCCCGGGTGGGAATGGGATTTGATGAATTATTGTGTATACTCAGACGGTAGAACCTAACGTTAAGATACGACTAGACTAGTAACACTTATTGAACCGATCTTCGCACACCTGCCAAGGGTTGGCCGCGATATTATGACTGACTTCGCACACCTGCCATAGGAAGGCCGCGAACTAAATTTACAAATCTTCGCACACCTGCCTGGGAGGCCGCGATACAAATAAACCTAGTCTAGAATACTTGGGAAAAACATCCCCTAATATCTTCGCATACCTGCCTGGGAGGCCGCGATGGAAACTAATACGATACATGACGTAACGAACGAACATACTACTACTCACGCTATACTATTACTGAACTGTTATCTGTGAACTCGCTCAACTAGTTGTTGACTCTCTGCTGCATGCCTTGCAGGACCTTAGGTACATATGGAGCTTGCACAGGGAGGAGCAGGTCGTTGTGGGACATGGATCGATGATGCCATGTTAATTATCTAAACGTTTGAATTTACGATTTACATTGGGTTTACATACTTATGCTTCCGCTACACACTTGTTGATGTTTGGTTTTGAAAACACCTTTCGTATTGATGAATGACTTATATTATTTACTGTTATGTTCAATATGATTGGTGGCTTGATCATGGTCAGTCACGCCTCCAAGCGGTGATACTCCGCATGTGGATTTTGGGGGTGTGACAGATTGGTATCAGAGCCATTGGTTATAGAGAACTCGGTTTTAATAAAGGGAAAACGATTTTGTTAAAACCAGACTATAACCAGAACAGTGCTCTCAACGATCCACAACGACGCTTCGCTCCACGTGCAAGACTCAACATCCTAGGTAATAAGGTTTATGTTTATTACCTACTTGCTAGAATTACATAGAACTTTGCTCCTGGTATGCTTAGATTACATTACCTACTACTCACTACTGCTTGAAAACGCTTGTGTGCTCACTCTCTTCTGTCATCGCACTATTCGCGAACCTCTCTCACTTATGTTATCTTTACTATGAAGATCATGTCTGGACGTATCAACATGACTCAAGACCAGTTGACGGCTCTCATTAACGAACGAGTTACTGCGGCCGTTGCAGCCGCACAAGCAGGAGGTATACCCTGCAGTTACAACTCACACTAGGATCCTTAGATCCTACATTTCTAAACCAACTCTCGTGTTTTATCTTATCCTAACTCTTATACACAACAGGTCAACCACCTGTTTGCACTTTCAAGACATTCATGGACTGTCGTCCTACTACTTTTAGCGGCACGGAAGGAGCCGTAGGTCTCCTGCACTGGTTTGAAAAGCTTGAGTCAGTATTTGAAATGTGTGAATGCCCTGAGGCATGCAGGGTGAAGTATGCTACCGGTACCCTCGAGGGTTTAGCCCTCACATGGTGGAAAGCTCAGGTCCAAATACTGGGGTTGGTTGCTGCTAACGCCACCCCATGGAACAATTTCAAGGAGATGATCAAGCAGGAATACTGCAGTCGAGATGATATTCATAAGCTGGAAGTCGAGTTTTTCAACCTCAAGATAACGGGGTCAGAGATTGAGGCGTACACCAAGAGATCGAATGAGCTTGCATTACTGTGTCCTACTCTGGTGGACAAGCGTATCGAACTTTATCTTAAGGGTCTAGTGCCAGAGATCCAAAGTCATGTGACTTCAGCAAATCATGCCACTTACCAGCAGGTTGTTCAGTTGGCTCACCGTCTCACTGATCAGGCGGTGGAGCAAAACAGGTTGCCTAAACGCATCAATGCTACTACTACCGCTACCACTTCAGTTACTCCTGCTACTCCCAGCGAAAATAAGAGGAAATGGGAGGGGGATTCTAGCAAAGGTTCAGCTACTGTTCAGTCTCAAGCTCAGCAACGCAAGACGAATGACTACCAGAGTCCGAATCAGCAATCATCAGGTAGTCAAGGGCAGAGTGGATATCGGGGAATTCATCCATGGTGTGGTAGGTGCAACAAACACCACAGTGGAAGATGTCGCAGGGAACGTTGTCAAAGATGCCTCAAGATGGGTCATGAGGCTAAGGATTGTAGAAGCTCACGGCCAGCAAATCAGAACCAGCAACTCCCACTACCAGCTCCACAACACCAGCAACAACAGCCACAACGAGGAAGCCGGGGGTGTTTCCAGTGTGGGGCTGAAGGTCATTTCAAACGTGATTGCCCTCAGTTAAACCAGAATCAGAATAATAACAACAATAACAATCAGGGCAATGGGAATAACAACAATGGGGGAAACAACAATAATGGTGCTAGGGGTCGTGCATTTGTGATTGGTCAGGCTGATGCAAGGAACGATCCTAATGTGATTATGGGTAAGTTTCTCCTTGACGACTTTTATGTTACTGTATTATTTGATTCGGGTGCGGATACCAGTTATATGTCTCTGAAAGTTAGTCAAATGCTTAAACGCGCACCAACACTTTTGAACACCAAACATGTCGTAGAGTTAGCTAACGGTAAAAGTTTAGAGGCCACACACATAGTTCAGGGTTGTAATCTTATCCTCGCTGGTCAGACTTTCTCTATCGACCTCATTCCTATAACTCTGGGTAGTTTCGACATCGTCATCGGTATGGATTGGTTATCTCAACGGCAAGCAGAGATCTTATGCAAGGAGAAGATCATTCGTATTCCTCGTTCTGGCAAAGAACCTCTCGAAGTTCAAGGCGACAAGAGTGGTGTCGTGAGTGGCATCATATCCTTCTTGAAGGCTCAGAAGTGCTTACGAAAGGGCCACACAGCTGTTTTAGCACTCGTTACGGATGCATCGAAGAAAGAGAAAAAGATTGAGGATATTCCTGTGGTACGCAACTTTCCTCAACTGTTTCCAGAAGAGTTACCTGGGTTACCGCCTCATCGTCAGGTTGAATTTCAGATCGAGCTCGCTCCAGGAGCAGCACCCATAGCTCGAGCGCCTTATCGCTTAGCTCCAACGGAACTGGAAGAACTGTCTAAGCAACTACAAGAACTCTTGGAAAAGGGTTTCATACGTCCTAGCTCTTCGCCTTGGGGAGCTCCAGTACTATTTGTAAAGAAGAAGGATGGTACCTTCCGCATGTGTATAGACTACCGCGAATTGAACAAGGTGACTGTGAAGAATCGCTATCCTCTTCCACGCATCGACGACTTATTCGACCAGTTGCAAGGGTCGAGCTATTACTCGAAGATTGATCTAAGGTCAGGGTATCATCAACTGAGAGTCCGGGATGAGGACGTCTCCAAAACAGCGTTCAGAACACGCTACGGCCATTACGAGTTTCTAGTCATGCCTTTCGGGTTGACGAACGCGCCAGCAGTTTTTATGGATCTTATGAACAGGGTGTGCAAACCTTATCTTGACAAGTTCGTCATTGTTTTCATCGATGACATACTGATCTATTCGAAGAGTCGGGAGGAACACGAGCAGCACTTACGACTTATTTTGGAACTTCTTCGAACGGAACAGCTATACGCTAAGTTTTCAAAATGCGACTTCTGGCTTCGTGAAGTCCACTTTCTAGGCCACGTGGTAAACAAGGATGGGATCCATGTCGATCCATCCAAGGTGGATTCGATCAAGAACTGGCCTGCACCTCGCACACCAACTGAAATACGCCAATTCTTGGGTTTAGCGGGCTATTACAGACGGTTCATCAAAGACTTATCAAAGATCGCACAACCGCTTACACTACTGACACAGAAAGGTGTTGTTTATCGTTGGGGTAATACACAGGAAACAGCGTTTCAGCACTTAAAGGATAGACTCTGTAGCGCACCTATCCTCTCTTTGCCTGAAGGCACGGACGATTTTGTAGTCTACTGCGATGCATCTCTCCAGGGTCTTGGATGTGTATTGATGCAACGGGATAAAGTCATAGCTTATGCTTCGCGCCAACTTAAGATTCACGAACGAAATTACACTACACACGATTTAGAGCTGGGAGCGGTTGTTTTTGCACTTAAGATATGGCGACACTACCTGTACGACACCAAATGTGCTATCTACACTGACCATAGAAGCCTTGAACATATCTTCAAACAGAAGGAACTGAATATGTGACAGCGACGATGGGTCGAACTGCTAAACGACTACGAATGTTCAATCAGGTACCACCCAGGCAAAGCCAATGTTGTGGCTGACGCTCTCAGTCGAAAAGACACTGCGCCTAAGCGCGTGCGAGCTTTACAACTCACTATACAGTCTAGTCTTCCTTCACAGATACGAAATGCTCAGGTAGAAGCATTGAAACCAGACAACGTCAGGGCTGAAGCCCTACACGGCTCAAGGCAACGCTTAGAACAGAAGGAAGATGGTGCTTACTACGTCACAGGACGCATCTGGTCCCACACTATGGTAACTTACGCGAGCTGGTAATGGATGAAGCTCATAAGTCTCGCTACTCGGTACATCCAGGTTCGGATAAAATGTACCACGATATCAAAACTACATACTGGTGGCCTAGCATGAAGGCCCACATAGCCACATACGTTAGCAAATGCTTGACTTGTGCGAGAGTCAAGGCAGAATATCAGAAACCGTCAGGTCCACTTCAACAACCTGAGATACCTCAATGGAAATGGGAACAAATTTGCATGGATTTTGTTACTGGCTTACCTAGATCTCAGCGCGGAAATGATACTATTTGGGTGATCGTGGATCGACTCACAAAGTCTGCTCACTTCCTGGCCATTAAAGAAACAGACAAGTTCTCTACCTTAGCAGACATCTACTTAAAAGAAGTGGTTTCGAGGCACGGGGTGCCAACCTCTATTATCTCTGATCGGGATGCACGATTTACTTCAGAACTATGGCAAGCAATGCACAAATCTTTTGGCTCTCGTTTAGACATGAGCACAGCTTATCATCCTCAGACGGATGGGCAGTCTGAGCGTACTATTCAAACTCTAGAAGACATGCTTCGGGCGTGCGTAATTGACTTTGGCAATGGTTGGGAAAAACATCTACCACTTGTAGAATTTTCGTATAATAACAGCTACCACACCAGCATTAAAGCTGCACCATTCGAGGCATTGTACGGGCGTAAATGTCGGTCACCTCTCTGTTGGGCAGAGGTGGGAGATAGTCAAATCACGGGTCCAGAAATGGTAGTTGATACTACTGAGAAGATTGCTCAAATACGACAACGCATGGCGGCAGCTCGTGACCGTCAGAAAGCATACGCCGATAAAGATAGAAAACTACTCGAATTCCAAGTTGGGGATCGAGCGCTACTCAAAGTTTCACCCTGGAAGGGTGTGGTTCGTTTTGGCAAACGCGGCAAACTTAATCCACGATACGTCGGACCATTCGAAATCATTGAGAAGATAGGCAGGGTGGCCTACAGATTGAACTTACCAGCTGAACTCAGTGCAGTTCACAACGTCTTTCACGTGTCGAATCTGAAGAAGTGTCTGTCAGATGAGACCTTTATAGTTCATTTGAAGGAACTCACTATCGACGAGCGGTTGCAGTTCGTCGAGGAACCAGTTGAAATCACGGACCGGTATGTCAAGGTCCTCAAGCATACTAGAATACCTCTTGTTCGAGTTCGTTGGAACTCCCGTCGTGGCCCAGAGTTCACCTGGGAACGCGAAGATCAGATGAAACTCAAGTATCCCCAGTTATTCGGAAACAGTGCAACCACTACTGAGGCTGAAGCTACTACAGAATTTCGGGACGAAATTCCAAATCAACGGGGGGATGATGTGACACCCCAGGAAAACCAGTAAACTACGCAACACAACTAGCTTCCTCAGTAACCACGTGCTAAATTTCGGGACGAAATTTCTTTCAAGTTGGGGATAATGTGACAACTCGAGTTTCCACGATTTCCATCATTGCATTTATTGCACGGTAATAGTTTAGGAGGTTTGATTATACGACTTGTTTGTTTCACGACAATACACATTTGTGTTATGCTACCTCGTATTGTGATTTATATGATTTGTGTTAGTGTGCATCATAGTGTGTTCGTATATATGTTGATGTGTAAATAACATGGTTGTATGAATGATGTGTTTGTGTGTTAAGAACAACACGAAAATGGAGCCATGAAATCCCTCATAGCCGAAAACACAAGAGTGTTTTCGTCCCAGCATATGACAAACGAAAACCAATTGGGCTTTGGGCCCAGTTATGACTTAATAAATAATTATTCTTAATCCTGTACGTGAATAATTATTTGGAAAACCCTAATCGCAATCCCATCTCTCTCTCGTTTTGCTTTGAACCCGACGGCAGACCCCTCATTCGAAGCCAAGCTCCTCTTGTTAATCCTCGGACGTGATTGATTTACTTTGAGCGCATACTTAGCATACCGAGCAAACCAAGGTGAGTTCATACAGCCAAGGCATGGGGTTCCCGGGTGGGAATGGGATTTGATGAATTATTGTGTATACTCAGACGGTAGAACCTAACGTTAAGATACGACTAGACTAGTAACACTTATTGAACTGATCTTCGCACACCTGCCAAGGGTTGGCCGCGATATTATGACTGACTTCGCACACCTGCCATAGGAAGGCCGCGAACTAAATTTACAAATCTTCGCACACCTGCCTGGGAGGCCGCGATACAAATAAACCTAGTCTAGAATACTTGGGAAAAACATCCCCTAATATCTTCGCATACCTGCCTGGGAGGCCGCGATGGAAACTAATACGATACATGACGTAACGAACGAACATACTACTACTCACGCTATACTATTACTGAACTGTTATCTGTGAACTCGCTCAACTAGTTGTTGACTCTCTGCTGCATGCCATGCAGGACCTTAGGTACATAAGGAGCTTGCACAGGGAGGAGCAGGTCGTTGTGGGACATGGATCGATGATGCCATGTTAATTATCTAAACGTTTGAATTTACGATTTACATTGGGTTTACATACTTATGCTTCCGCTACACACTTGTTGATGTTTGGTTTTGAAAACACCTTTCGTATTGATGAATGACTTATATTATTTACTGTTATGTTCAATATGATTGGTGGCTTGATCCTGGTCAGTCACGCCTCCAAGCGGTGATACTCCGCATGTGGATTTTGGGGGTGTGACATTTTTCTCATGCCAAACACTAAAATAAAATATTATAGTGCTTATATAAATTTTTGGATGTCCGGATGTATTCAGAACGTGAGTTATGCGCAAAAGTGCAAACTTGTGCACTTTTTGACACTTTTAGTCCCTGAATGACCCAAAAGTTGATTTTAGCACACCGAACCCCTTAAAGCCTATTTCTAAGCTATGTAAAGGATATTTAAGGTGTGTTTAACTTATGGTCATGTTCTGGAATGTTCGTTACTGTTCAAGTTGGCATACTTTCGCAGTTTGTCAAGTTTAGTCCCTGCAGGCGAATTAACTTGTTTTTGTCATACCAAAGCCTTCAAAACTTATTTCTAAGTTATGTAAAGGTTATTTAAGGTATGTTAAGGATATGTTGATGTTCCGGAGTATTTTTTGCATTAAACTGGTTACGTTTACGCACCAGTTTGCATATAACTCTCCAGAAAGCGATGTAGAGTTTGAAATTGAACAAAAGTCAAAACATGAAAAATGTAAAACATTACCAAACAAACATTGGGATCAAATAACATTGTTTTATTGATAAACGAACTATTTACAATGATAACAAGCACAGATGTTATAGGAAGTACCAGCGGCGTATCCACCATGCCCTTTTTACATTGTTCCCGTCTCGTTATTCTCATCACTATAGGTCTTAACACATGACAAAACATGTTGTGGTTTCTGTGCACTGGATTCCATAATTATGTATGCATCCATAATTACATAATTCCTTGCACAGTCTGCACAGTTCATTTTATAATGTGTAGGGTAAAATCAATCGAACAAATATGAAATGACTTGACTAGACCGCCAAATGATCTTTTTAACTAGAATCAACGAACAATCTTTTAACTAGATCAACACATGATCTTTTTAACTAGATCTTCGTACGATCTCTTTAAACAGACCACTAAGGGATCTTTTTGACTTTGAACCAAATAATCATTTTGAAACAACACTTTGGAACCCAAGGGTCTGACTATTTGCATAGAAAGTCCCCTTAAGGATTTTGGATAATGCTTTGAGTATCCTTCTGAGAATCTAACATATGAAAATACGGAAGATTCTACCAGGACTTAGATAACGAGCTTTAGAATTACACATAAACACAAAATCACAAAATTGTGTATTCGTTAATTTAGTTATTAGCTCGTTCGTTAATTTGAATTAATGCATTTTGAAGTACACTAGAAATCCAATCACGGATTTCAATTAGTACTTAAAACATCCTCTAGAATCTATATATGAAGATTGGAAGATCTTATAAGGATTTAGAATTCATGTAATGAATATGTTTTGAAATCCATGTACTAGGCATGTTAAAGTAACACACGAAGTAAAAATGTACTTGATAATCAGGTACATAGTCACAATACACGGGTCCAGTTAAGGACCTACAAAAGTACCTCTAGATATCAAATCAGAGATTTGAAGTGGTACTTCAAGTATTTGTTTAAGAATCTGCAATTTGTACCCTGTACTTTGTCTCTTTAAAAGAAACTAGTACTTAGGATTTTAGGGAAGATCACGAGTGATCACAAAATGAAAGAACCATATGAGAAGTTTGTTCTGCAAAGAACATGGTTCTTTGGTGTCGGTATTGTAGGGGTATGTCAACACACACACAATCGTATCAGTTTTGGAAATAAAATTTGAAACAACAAATTTATTTATAACAACTGAATTGTTTCAAGCGTCTAAGATAACAATAAGGAGAATATAAGAAGTCTAATTGTTCACTGCTGCATTGTCATTTGCATTTGCCTCGTTTATGTTAAATGCTCGTCCGCGTGCTGGATTTGCATTATCAAGTCTTGGGCAATTGTTTCAATAGTGAGTAAGATCATCACAGTTATATCACGATCCAGGTGGAAACTGTGCTCGAGCAGCAGCAGGATTTGCAACATTCTGGTTTTGGATAACATGGCGACATGTGTCACACCCCCAAAATCCACAAGCGGAATATCACCGCTTGGAGGCGTGACTGACCAGGATCAAGCCACCAATCATATTGAACAACGTAATTAAGTAAATAAAACCCAACACAATATAATTGGTGTTGAAGAGAGTAAACAACTTTAAGTTAACAGTGGAAGCATAAAATGTAAAACCCAACATAAGTAACAAGTTCATAAAGTTTAAATGTTTAACATGGAACTCAACAGTCCATGTCCCACAACGATCATTCCTCCCTATGCAAGCTCTATAAGCACCTAACGACCTGCAAGGAATGTAACAACGAGTCAACAAAAAAGTTGAGCGAGTTCACAGTTGGTGTTCATTGTGAAGTTGTTTCAAAACCATGAGTTCATTTGTATATCATAAGTTAACCAGTTTTCCCCTGTTTCCTAAACATATCCATAACCAGTGGGGGTTTCCCCATGTGAACCACTAGACCCGTTTACCATGTCGACCACTGACTAAAGTAAGTTGGTGCCCTGACGTCAATGTCTATCATCATTGACTAGTGCCAGATCTATTAGTTCACGCCCGTCCTCTGCGGCACGGTGTGAGGCTTGTCAAACCTAAATAGCGCTATCTAACTAATGAACCGCTCGCCATTGGCCCATCGATTAAGTCGATAGAAAAGGAGGGACTTCATGATAGAGAATTTGGTCTAGTATCCGTGTTATCACCCTTCAATAAAGAGGGTGTGTACGTAATCTCCAAACCAGGAGATTACGCAGGTTCTGATTAAATACTTATCACATGTTGTCACCCTTCAATAAAAAAGGGTGTGTACGTGTTCCAAACCAGGAGATTACGCAGTTTCAGTTTCAATCCTTTACCCATTCCCAACCCTTGGGAATCCCATGCCTTGTGGGAAGTGTGAACTCACCTCGGTTTGCTCGGTATGCTTATCTACTTGTGCACAAACAATTCTGTCAAAACCTATAGTATGCACGTATACACAATCAGTTTATGTTCGTAATGACTCACATGAAATCTAACATCACAAAGTGTGTTTGGCAGTTAACATCATGTAACACATAAAAAGTTAATCAAGTTCATACAATTCATGCTTCACATAGTTGATTTCTCAGTCTATTCTAACATAGTTATCAATTAACAGGCTTAACAGACTTAACAGAGTTAATAGACTTAACTGAGTTACAAGACTTAACAGATTTACTGTGTCAGAACATTCGACGAAATCCCTTTTTGGCAAAAACCATTTTGGTGAAATCCCTTGTGGCGACGAAATCCGTTGGGCGACGAAATCCCAAAAGGATTTCATCGTAATTGTATTTTTGACGGGTCAGTGATTTCGTCGGGATAGGGTTTTCATGAACAACAGTTACGTGCTACGGCAACCCTAATCATCACTAATAGTTACATAATCACATACTGAAACCTTAATAGCGGTTCTAGCAGTCAAGCATCAATCATTAAACAAAATATGAGTAATGGTCATAAACGAATTCAATCACAACAATCCGATCTAGTCTAACAGGTTAACAACTGAAAAGCAACTCTAACCTTTATCCAATTCATCATCATCCCATAATATATTATCAGATCGTCAATATCAGTTTACGAGGCCATTAATATAGTCTAATCAACATTACAAGATCCCCTTCCCTATCCATGAACATATATTCTCAATTCATAGAACTTTATCAATCAGATTTAAACATAAATGCAAACATGTAATGATCTACCAAAAAGTCATGCTCAAATAAACAACAGCATGAACTAACCGAAGTAGAAAGAATGATGGATTGATCGCAAAAGAAAGCTTGGAGAACTCAATAATGCCGTCGCACACAGAGAGAGAGACTCTAGGGTTTGATCACTGATCATCTACGCAACCTAATATGTTAAATACGTAACTGATAAGATGTTGGGCCCTGACTGGGCTTCGGCGAAGACATGGGCCGGCGAAATCACCTAATTTTGTCGGGGTAAAGACATCGAAAACACTGGTTTTCGTCGAGCAGGCTAGGGGCGAAATCCCCCTTGGTTTTCGTCAGGAACATAATTATATATAATAGACATCACATAATTCACAAAGTCCATATTTAGCATTTAATCACTGAACACTTAAACACAATTTAAAATCAAATAACCAGGTGCACATAGAAGAACACAACGAATTAAGAAAACGCAGTTGCGAGAAAAGACCTTGAAAACTCGGGTTGTCACATCATCCCCAACTTGAAAGAAATTTCATCCCGAAATTTAGCACGCGGTTACTGAGGAAGCTAGATAGGTTGCGTGGTTTCCTGGTTCTCCTGGGGTATCACATCATCCCCCCGTTGGTTTGGAATTTTGTCCCGAAATTCCGTAGTAGCTTCAGCCTCAATAATGGTTGTACTCTTCTCGAACAACTGGGGATACTTGAGTTTCATCTGGTCTTCTCATTCCCAGGTAAACTCTGGGCCATGACCGGAGTTCCAACGAACTCGAACAAGAGGAATTCTAGTGCGCCTAAGAGCCTTAACGTCTCGGTCTGTGATTTCAACTGGTTCCTCGATGAATCGCAACTGATCGTCGATTGTGAGCTCCTTCAAAGGAACTATGAGGGTCTCATCTGACAGACACTTCTTTAGATTTGACACGTGGAATACTGTGTAAACTCCACTGAGTTCTTAAGGTAGATTCAACTTGTAAGCAACCTTGCCAATTTTCTCAATGATTTCGAACGCTTCGACATAACGCGGATTGAGTTTGCCTCGTTTACCAAAACGAACCACACCTTTCCAAGGTGAGAATTTGAGTAGCACTCGATCCCCAACCTGGAACTCGAGTAGCTTTTCTGACGGTCACGATCTGCCGCTATTCGTTGTCGTATCAGACCAATCTTCTCAGTTGTGTCTACTACCAGTTCTAGGCCTGTGATTTGGTTGTCACCAACTTCTGCCCAGCAAAGAGGTGATCAGCATTTACGTCCATACAATGCCTCAAACGGAGCGGCCTGGATACTGGTGTGGTAGCTGTTATTATATGAGAATTCCACTAAAGGAAAGTGTTTTTCCTAACCATTGCTAAAATCAATCACACATGCCCTAAGCATGTCTTCAAGAATTTGGATGGTGCGTTCAGACTGCCCATCCGTCTGTGGATGATAAGCTGTGCTCATGTCTAAACGTGAGCCAAAGGACTTGTGCATTGCTTGCCACAGTTCAGAAGTAAAACGTGCATCACAGTCGGAAATAATAAAGGTTGGCACCTCGTGCCTCGAAACCATTTCCTTTAGGTAAACGTCTGCTAAAGTAGAGAACTTGTCTGTTTCTTTGATAGCTAGAAAGTGTGCAGACTTAGTCAATCGATCCACTATCACCCAAATAGTGTCATTTCCGCGCTGAGATCTAGGCAGGCCAGTAACGAAATCCATGGAAATTTGCTCCAACTTCCATGTCGGAATCTCTGGTTGTTGGAGTAGGCCTGATGGTTTCTGATATTCAGTCTTAACTCTCGCACAAGTCAAACATTTTGTTGGTGCATATGTCTGTCGACTTCATCTTGTATCGAGTCTTGTATCTAGATAGGATAAATCAGAGCTCGGTAGTCAAAGAAATAGGGTTTTTGTGCTGATTGCCTGATGGTTTCTGATATTCAGTCTTGACTCTCGCACAAGTCAAACATTTTGTTGGTGCATATATCTGTCGACTTCGTCTTGTATCGAGTCTTGCATCTAGATAGGATAAATCAGAGCTCGGTAGTCAAAGAAATAGGGTTTTTGTGCTGATTGACATTTCACACGAAATGACACTTTGTGCGAAATGAAAAGTTCATTTCGTGCGAAATGAAAAGTCCATTTCGTGAGAAATGAAAAGTCCATTTCGTGCGAAATGAAAAGTCCATTTCGTGCGAAATGAAAAGTGCATTTCGTGCGAAATGAAAAATCCTATAAATAGGTGACTTGAGATTTCATTTGTAACCTTTGGATTCCGGTAGCGAAGCTCTGCCGAAGTGTCTCCAGATTGTAAAACATTGTCAAATCAATACAAGAGATAGTTTAAGTGATTCTCTGTGCAAATCAAGCTGATTCATCATCAAAACGTCTGTTTCTGCCTCTCGTTTTGATCAAAAACTCTTCTGAACGACTCGTTAAGGTCGCACAACGACCCTACAAGTGGTATCAGAGCTCAGGAGGAAGAGTTCTTACCGATTCAGCATGATTTCATCCGAAAATCTCTCTTCTACTCACTTTCTTCACATTTTTTTTAAAATTAATCGAGATTTTACGGTCAAAATGAACTGATTTTCACATATTACATGCAAAACATGGTTTTAATCAATCCTTGAACATAACAGATCTAAAATCGGCTTAAAAATTGTTCAATTTTATCAAATTCTGTTCGATAGTATGACATCATCACTATTTCGTATGAATTGTTACCTCCATTTCACACGGAATGAAATGATTTGACTCCATTTCGTACGAATTGAAGTCATTTCGTACCAAAGTTAGCATGATATGAGAATCCATTTTGTGTGAAATTAGATTCTATTTCGCGCGGAATGTTCAATTAGTGTATTATTTCGTTTGAAATATCTCATTTCATGTGAAATATCCAATTCATGTGAAATTATCATTTCGTTTGAAAAGTCTCATGTCTCGTGAGTTGAAATTCAGATCGCATGGGTTAATCATTTTGTCACTTAGTCAAAATTGTTTGGTCAGTCAACTCAATCAAGTAGCGGATCAATGAGATTACAATAAGGAAACAGTTTTGTCGGCTCATTTAATATCATGTGATCATATGATTCTTGGCCCAACAATCAAAGTTGTCGCCACATGTTACATAATAATCAGCGGCCAGATTGAGTGATTAAAGAATCAGTAAACTAATTCGGGTCATCCAATGGGAATTGAGTGGTGATCACAATTGTCGGTCAACTTTAATTGAAGATTAGATCAAAGTAAATCACGGACCAATCATATTTGTTTGACAAGTGATGTTGTCGGCCCAATTTGGATAAGCATTTAAATTGGCAACAGTCTTCACGAGAATTACAGTTCATCAGTCCAATCACTGTTTTTTATATCATAATAGTTGTCAGCCAGTTTTTCATTGAGGTTCAATCAGAGAGTGTAGTGATTGATTCATATTAAATCGGCCCATGTGATAGTAGAAACCCAAGGAGTACATGTGTTGGCCCAATTAGATTTTAATAAGTAAAAGAATTTGTCGGACATTTTTTTTAAAACAAAGAACCCATGTGCTTTAACTGATTATTTGTTATCAGTCCAATCATTATTCAACAACTTTAAAGTTGTCGGTCATTGATATATCTCATTTGATTTCTTTCTTTGATCAGTGTGTATGTAATAATATGATTTGAATGATAATTGTCAGGTTGAGGTTCACGTGATAGAGTTTACGGCAAAAGATTGTTTTGATTAAAAAGTTGTTTTGTTTGAGTTGATTTTGTTAAGAAAATAGTGAGATTTAAAGTAAAAAACAAAAAAATTCAACCACATTCAATTAAAAATCAATTTTGATTGAACTAAATTCGTGTATTCTAAAAATTTGACAGTGGAATGAGTCCGCGAATCTTCGATACGAGTCCTAGATCGATTCAACCATCACACACGTTCACATATTCATTTTGTTTAAACTGATCATTTGTTTTTGTATTCTCCAGGTATTTCACTAGGTGAACCAGTTTGTTTGAAAGCTTGTTTGAGAAATCCTTCGATACCGAAACATGGAAACCGAGTTTTACAATGCGTTTGCTACCGCCCCGAGTACTCCTGTTACCATTGCTCAGAGTGTGACAATGGAAAATGATACCGGAATGTTACAGAAGCCTCCGAAACTGATGGGTATTGAAGAATATCATAGTTTGAAAGAACGTTTCGAGAATTGGGTTCAAGCAAATCATCTAAGGTCTTGGGAAAGTATTGAAACTAAGTATGCTAGACCACTGTCTGATTTGGGAGTTGCAAAGATTATCTCGGAATTTTTAGATAAAGAGAGAGATAGTTACAAGGCAGAAAAAATGATGGTCAGTCTACTTCAACAAGCTGTGAAAGAAGATATTTTCATATTACTTCAGCATGATGGTAGTGCTTATTCGGTTTGGGATGCACTTCGCAAAAAATTCGAAGGTAGTGCAGAGATGATCAAGAGTAAAAAATCATTACTGAAGAAAGAATTTGAATTGTTTACAAGTGTGCCAGGTGAAACTACAAAGACTCTCATTGAGAGATATTGTCATCTTGTGCGTTCAATGTCTCGATTGGAAATTACTAAAACTCCAGAGGAATGGGTTGAGAAGTTAGCCGATGCGTTACTTCAAAAAGAATGGGGTACTTATCTCATGATTTTGAAGAATTCTGGAGAGTATAGTAGATTGTCGATTGCACAGTTTATTGAGAAACTTGAGGGACAAGATCTTGAGCAACAAAAGATTGCTAGAATGAATAATTCAAGTGGTCAACAAGATATCAAGATGTATTACAAAGGCAATATTCAGAGTGTTGAAGCAAGTCCAAAGATCCAAACCGCTTTCACTGCAGAGAACTCATCTAGATCAGTTAATCAATGCTCAGTCAACACTAGTGGTTTTTCTTCATATCCGAGTGTCAATCCGAATGTTCAAATTCAAACAGCAGTAATGGTCATGGGTTAAACTGCAATATTGCGTTGCATCTTCAGAATGGTCAAAATTTCTCTGAATAAGTTGCTAAAGGTCATATGGCATTATTAGCTACAATGTTAGAATAATATGAGGGTTTGGTTGCAGGAAGGATCGGAAATCCTATGTTGACAAAAGAGGATTACGATCAGATCGATGCTGAGGAATTGGAGCTTATGGATATAAAGTGGTGTTTAGCGAATGTGTTGAGAAGTGCCGAGAAATTTAAGCAGATTACAGGAAGAGATGACTTTCGTGATGCAAATGTTTCTACTTTGGGTTTTGATAAATCTAAAGTTACTTGTTTTCGATGCAGGGAAAAAGGACATTTCAAGAGGGAGTGTACCAATCGAGAAGCAGGTGGAGCTAAGAATCCGTTCGGCAACAACGATTATTATCAAAGAGCGATTTATCTTCAAGTTGCTCAACAGCCGCATCAACAACAACCATCATCATCCAATGCTAATCAGATTGAAGATGGAAAGAAGAAAGCTTATCTTGTTCATCAAGATGATGAAAAAGTGGCAGAAGGTTTTAGCTGGGACAAGTACATTCCAGCTGATTCAAATCTTAGAGCATTCATTGCACAGATCATTCAAGAGACAAAGTTGATGAACGAATGGATGAAAGTGTTTGCTGATGATGGAAAAAGCCGAGATGAAGAGTTTGTTTCTTCGGATAGCTCAGAAAAGACACAAGATTTTTATCAATCATCATCTAATAGCAGTGATGATGATGAGGAAATCAATCAAATTAACATTGGCAAAACTCATTTATCTACTGAAAGTTTCAAATTTTATTTTGCAGATAAATTGGAGAAGCTAAAGAAGAGACAAGCAGCAAAAGAAAAGAAAGAGGTAAAATGCAAAGAAATTGCTGAGAAGGTAGTTGAAGTTAAAAAGATTGTTGAAATTGAAAAGATTGTAGAAGTCGTTAAACCTTGTCTAAAGTGTTTGGAATCTTGCAAACACTGTGAAGAGAAAGATAAGAAATTCAGTGAGCTTGACAAGATGAAAGAAAAATTATTGTTCGATGTCAAGTACGTGAAAGAATCGTATGATTTGTTGAACAGAACGGTGAATAGTTTGCAAAAGACCAACTCTAAAAGAGAAGATGCTTTGACAATGATGAATGCAGTAATGATGTCCAAGCAGAAGGCAATCAATCACTATATTGAGGAGTGTGCAAAATTGAAGCAAGAGTTGGAAACTGAAAAGATTGAGAATGAAAGAATCAGACGATTGCTGCAAAGTTATTCAAGTTCTGATTATTTAATCGATAGAATTTATCCAACTGTTGCAGGTTTTGAAGCCTTTCAGGACAAGAAGTCGAAAGAAAAGGATACTAGTAAGAAACAAAGTGCAAATTATAAAAAGTGACCGCCTCCGATCGGGGAAGGTTATTCTCCCAGAAAACCAAATGAGGAACAGCTCAAAAAGGCTGTCAATATAGAGTTAAAGTCCGAATCAACTGATGATTTACCAGACAACATTGATGTCATATTCACTGTCAAACCCCGACCACGTGGAACAACCAAACGTGGCAAAAACGTCGGGGAGTGTTGCAACAGAATTAATTGTTTCAAATCCATGGTAATGGAAGTTTCCTTTTATTAATCAAACATGAGAGTTTACATTGTTTTAAACAAGAACCAAAGAGTACATAACATAAATTAACAAGTTCTTGTCTCGTTTTAAGTCACTAAGGCACAGGTCCGCCTAAGTATGTCTTGATAAGTCCTATGCATCATCTCCTGAAAACACATGTGAAAATAGGTACGTCAGCATAAAAATGCCTGTGAGATACATAGGTTTTGTGAAAATAGGATTCATGACTTATGTTTGAGAAAATGTTTAGTCATGAACCTTGTAATTTGCTTTGTCTTGTAAATCATTTGAAAAACGATAAGATCAGATGATATATATAAATAAGTGAATAATGTATGGTTAAATGAATAATCATGTAAGATGAGTTTGTATAAGATACGTTGTTTGTAAATCAATGTCTTGTGAAAAGTATGTTATTTGTATAAAATGTTATATGTCATAAACTGAAATGATTCAAATAACGCTACGATATGTAATCCCATACAAACACTTATATATAGGAAGTACCAGCGGCATATCCACCATGCTTGTATCATATTACACACGCCTCGTTACTTAGTCACTTACTCAAACCAAACTACCAAAGTAAAATGTTCATGTCTAATGTAAACCATGTAGTGTGTATCCAGAATGTAAGCATGTGATGAATAACAAATGTACTAAGTATGCAACAAAGAACATACATTGCATAAAGTGTAATGTATAACAATGTACCAAGTACGCACACAATGGGCATACATAGCATGTAATGTAAGGCAATGTACTAAGTACGCACACAATGGGCATACATAGCATGAAATGTAATGTAGAACGATGTACTAAGTACGCACACAATGGGCATACATAGCATGAAATGTAATGTAGAACGATGTACTAAGTACGCACACAATGGGCATACATAGCATGAAATGTAATGTAGAACGATGTACTAAGTACGCACACAATGGGCATACATAGCATGTAATATAAAATGATGTACTAAGTACGCACACAATGGGCATACATAGCATGAAATGTAATGAAATCATGTACTATAATGTACTAACGAACATAGCATGTATATGATGTGAAAACATGGAAAGTATGAAAGTAACAAGTAGGCACATGTGTTCCACCCCAAAACGTTTGGAAAACAGTAAAAGAGGGGTCTATGTACTCACTTGAGATTGCTCAGAAGTCCTAAGATAACCACCAAGCAATGCTAGAGATCACGAAATATCAAACGGCACCTAATATAGGTAACTACATTAATAAACCGGACCTAAATCGGAAGATCGGATAGAATGAGGCTCGTGAACCAAATGAGTAGGGGAACTCATTTAATATGGTTTAACAAGGCCTACATACTACAATGAAACCTAACCTAAGTGCTTACGACCCATTACGACCCGTTTAGGTGGCTTATGCTACTTTAAGACGTCGTTCGCGTGAAATGCGTTTGGACCGCTTAACTAGTCCTATGACTAGTAACATATGCCTTAACATGTCTAATATTGTTACCAAATCAGTTTAGATACCAAAAGTTATGTTACATATGCTTAAAATGAATTTTGGCGTAAAAAGGGCATTTTGGTAAGTTACCTAAGGCATATAAACTACCTATCATACAACTACTTAAACGAAGCGACCATAAGGTATAACCTCGGAAGGTTATCCCCTATATACTATGGTCACCTAATGTGTTTGGTAGGATCCTAATGATCGACCAACGATTCGGGTTCGAAAGTATAAGCGATTGTTTAGATCGCTTACCTTACGACCCTATATAAGCACTAAACTAAAAGTGACGAGCTAAGCATGCTAAAACATGCTTAACTAAGTTTAGAAAACAGGTTTGGTATCAAAACAAACGTTTTTGATACCCATAAGTAGTTTGGTTACAAAATACGCAAGAATACGTATTCTGACCGAAACTACGGCTCGTCACTGAGCCTAGATAACGTGGTAATCAGTAGGTATAGTCACTAGGGACTATAACCATCGTGATCACGCTCACGTTATGAAGTTCAAACGAACTTCGCATCGACCATAAACTGGTCAATGCAGAAAGTAAAACAAAGTTTGACTTTCGGACTCGAAAAGCAATAAAAGAACGAAGGAACACTTACGAAGGGTCCCCGAATGCTAATCTAGATCAAAATAGCTCAGGTATGAAACAAAGGTTTCAACTTAGAGCACTTTGGATCAGATTCTTGTGAGAAATGAAGTGAAGTGGGTTGGGTATTTATAGTATTTCCCGAACCGTTAAGATCGTTTCTTGGAAAAGAGGGAATGATCTAGCCCGTACACTTGTCAAGATGTTGTGGTAACTGATTTTGGCCACCATAGGAGATTAACATGTGGCACATGACCTTTGGTGAGGGTTAAGGGCTGTTAACAGCAGTTGAAAAATGATTTTCTGCATCTGACCCTAGCTTACGGACCTCAAAGCTGACAATGTTGAGGTCCGTAAGGTAACAACTTTGGCCGATTTACAGTTTTGGCCCCTTCAGCCTTAAAACTTGGTTTTCGATGCGTTTTTTACACGTTTAAGCCCCGTTAACCCCATTTCAAAGCTCTAAAATGAAGTTAAAGTATAGGGAACTTGAAATGTGCTCAAAAATATCTCGGATGTTGGTTCGTTTGGCCGTACGGTTGCGTTGTTCTGTTAATTACGACGGAATGCGCATAAGCGCGAAAAACGATCCAAATGACGTGACGAATGGATTTTTCTTATGCCAAACACTAAAATAAAATATTTTAGTGCTTACATAAATTTTTTGATGTCCGGATGTATTCAGAACGTAAGTTATGCGCGAAACTGCAAACTTATGCTCTTTTTGACACTTTTAGTCCCTGAATGAGCCAAAAGTTTATTTTAGCACACCGAAACCCTCAAAGCCTATTTCTAAGGTATATAAAGGATATTTAAGGTGTGTTTAACTTTTGGTCATGTTCCGGAATGTTCGTTACAGTTCAAATCGGCATACTTTCGCAGTTTGTCAAATTTAGTCCCTGTAAGCGAATAAACTAGATTTTGCCATACCAAAGCCTTCAAAACTTATTTCTAAGTTATGAAAATGTTATTTATGGTATGTTAAGTATATTTGACTATTACGGAGTGTTCGTTGCATTAAACTGGTTATATTTACGCATCAGTGCGCGTATAACCTTCCAGAAAGCGATCTAGAGCTTGAAATCGAATAAGAGTTGATATGTGCAAATGATACACATATTTATACAGATCGCAAGTATGAAATACAATATTTCATTGGCTTGGTATTAGTTTGATGGTTGAAGTGACACAGGTGTCACAGTCTCCCCTACTTTAGGAAATTTCGTCCCGAAATTTATTTGTAGGAGCCTGTGTGTGACTTTGTGTTAAATAACCATCAAGGATAAGGCATATCCTGATATTCCTCTTTAATGAACATTTTCAGAAATGGAAATGAAGGAAGAATCAGGGATATTCATTTCCTTTGATGGAAAATTTTCAGAAACGAAAAATACACGGGATGAGTTATTTTCCTTAATGGGTATCCTTCAGGATCGAAAATGAACGGAACGAGTCATTTTCCACAATTCCTCCAGAAACGAAAATGAACGGAATGAGTCATTTTCCACCATTTCTTCAGGAACGAAAATGAACGGAATGAGTCATTTTCCATGATTTCTTCAGCAACGAAAATGAACGGAATGAGTCATTTTCCATGATTTCTTCAGGAATGAAAATGAACGGAATGAGTCATTTTCCATGATTTCTTCAGGAATGAAAATGAACGGAATGAGTCATTTTCCACAATCCCTCCAGAAACGAAAATGAACGGAATGAGTCATTTTCCATGATTTCTTCAGGAACGAAAATGAACGGAATGAGTCATTTTCCACAACCTCTTCAGAAACAAAAATGAAACGAGTCAACTCTTAGACACATGAAAAAACTCGCTGTGGTTTCTGTGCACTGAATTCCCTAATTATGTATGCATCCATAATTACGTAATTCCTTGCATAGTCCGCACAGTTTGTCTTGTAATGTTTAGGGGAGGAAAATCAAACCTGTGATGAGTGTGACTTAGACTACCATAGGGTCCTTTTAATTAGATCGACAGATGATCTCTTTAATTAGGCCACCAAGAAGTCCTTTCAGCTATATCATCACATGATGTTCCTAACCAGATTTTTGGATCAATCTGTTTAACTAGACCACTCAAGGGGTCTAATTATGGAGTAGTACTTTATAATCCAAGGGACTTAACTACAACGTAGAAGTCCATTAAGGATTTTATGTAGTACCTTTGGGTATCCTACTACGAACCCCTCATATGAAGATACGAAAGGTTCTACGAGGATTTGGATAGCAAAACTTGGATTACACCAAAAACATAAAAGGGAACACATAAGCACATAATCACATAGTTGTTTAACTTGATTATTAATTTGTTATTGACTTGCTATTGATTGAATATGGATCTGGAAACCAGTCGATGGACTTCAATGTCCTCTGGGATCTATCTAAAAAAGATAGGAAGATCTCCCAAAAATTTGATTTTTGTTCTCAAAGAAACGTAATATTCGAATTAAGGAACATAACAATTTTAGGATTTACGGAAATACCCTTAGGTACCCTATTAAGGATTTATAGAGGTACTTTGGGTATTAGTCCAATGTTGTAACTTGCGCCTTGTACTTCGTTTCCTTGGAAGAAACGGGTACTTAGGAATTTCATGGAAAACGCAAGAGATCATAAAATAGAAAAATTATTTGGGGGTAGTTTGTTTTCCAAGGAATACGATTCCTTGATTGTCGGTATTGTAGGGGATATGTTGTTTATACATATAACCACATAAATACATTGCAATGTAAATAAAAGATTTACTTATAAACAATGATAACAACTGTTTCATGGACCTTGACAACAAAAGAAAATAATACATAAGACATGATTATTTCTAAAGGGTGTTGTCTTCTAGTCGGTCAGATGCTCATCCCTGCGCTGGATTAGCATTAGCAAGCTTTGGGCAATTTCTTCGGAAATGACCCATCTCGCCACAATTGTAGCAAGAACCTGGTGGAAAGCGAGCTTGAGTAGGATTGTTGTCAGCTTGATTTGGTGTAACTGCAGCTCGGCAAACTTTTGCTGTATGACCTTTACGTCCACAAATTTGGCATTCGCGGCACTTCACCCTAGCATGATGATGAAGGTTACATTGGTTGCACAAGGGTGAAGTTCCATTGTATGGCTTCCTAGCAGGGGGTTGAGTCGGTTGGTTGGGGACGGCTTGATCATTGTGAGTAACCATGGCGAAGTTCTGAGAAGCCTTTCGCTTCTTTGACCGCTCAGGGGATCCAGTCTATTCATCCATGGTCTTTGATTCCTCGATTGGCTTCTTGTCACCCTTTCAAAAAAGTTTACGTTTCCTGATCTGAGATTCAGTCAAGGTTGCAGATAGCTCAATGGCCTGCCTAACCGTAGTGGGGTTACTACCAGTAACAATGTCCTGGACTGAGTCAGGGAGACCATCAATGTATGTTTTGATCGCCTTATCCAAAGGCGTAACCATGGTAGGACACAACAGACTCAGCTCCTCATATCGATCAGTGTATGCTCGATGTTCACCGCTGTCTTGCTTAAGATCGTCGAATTCCCTTTCCAAGGCCCTGATCTCGTGACGAGGACATAATTCCTTCATCATCAGTGCTCTAAGTTCTTCCCACGTTTGAGCCAGTGCCACTTCGGCACCCCTATCTCTCACCACACCGTTCCACCACGTCAAAGCTCGTTTCTCAAAGACACTAGATGCGAAATCTACCTTTCGCTCGTTTGGACATTGAACATGCCTGAAGGTGCTCTCTAGACTCTCGAACCATTGCAGAAGTGCAGTCGCTCCTTGAGACCCAGAAAACTTTGATGGCTTAGCCGAGTTGAACGTCTTGAAGTTATAGAAGGCATTGTTGTTGTTGAGAGCTTGGTGACATTGAGCAACGATGTTCGGGATTGCAGCAGTCATTTGTTGTGTAATGACAGCTGCCAGCTCTTCAATAGATACCGGATTTTCGCGTCATGGAGGCATTCTAAAAGGGAAGCAAGAAAGAAAACAAATGAAATGGCATTGGGTAAGAATAGGATGTTACAATTACCGACCAAAATCATGGTTGATGGTCATTTGTTTGAACCACGAAGCAAACAAACAACACAAAGGCTGAATCAAAGCAAATAGATCCTCATAGTGTATCGTGAAGACATGCTCGCCTATAAGTGCACACTCACCCCAAGAGTTCCCAGGTAAGAGTGACTGGTCCGATTATGTGGATTTGTACGAACACTCTAGCCTTAGACAGAAAACTCAGGGTACAGGCATTCACTCTTCCAGTTTGCACGTGTTCACAGTATTTAGGACCCAAAACTTTGACGAGAGTTTTGAAAATTCAAAGGGGTTCAAAACCTTATAATCAATCATCCTAGAACAGATGATTAGTTTTCAAAGCGGTTTTGAAATTTATGTTCTTGTTGTGGTCGTCGCCTAAGGATAGGTGACGGTATCTTTTTATGACTAACCGCAAGTAAACTCGCGTTAGGGTCCTAAGAAGGTTATAGACTAGGTCAAAGCATTACTAATAACCTAATTCCCTATAACCATTGGCTCTGATACCAACTTTTCTGTCACACCCCGACCACGTGGAACAACCAAACGTGGCAAAAACGTCGGGGAGTGTTGCAACAGAATTAATTGTTTCAAATCCATGGTAATTGAAGTTTCATTTTATTAATCAAACATGAGAGTTTACATTGTTTTAAACAAGAACCAAAGAGTACATAACATAAATTAATAAGTTCTTGTCTCGTTTTAAGTCACTAAGGCACAGGTCCGCCTAAGTATGTCTTGATAAGTCCTATGCATCATCTCTTGAAAACACATGTGAAAATAGGTACGTCAGCATAAAAATGTCTGTGAGATACATAGGTTTTGTGAAAATAGGATTCATGACTTATGTTTGAGAAAATGTTTAGTCATGAACCTTGTAATTTGCTTTGTCTTGTAAATCATTTGAAAAACGATAAGATCAGATGATATGTATAAATAAGTGAATAATGTATGGTTAAATGAATAACCATGTAAGATGAGTTTGTATAAGATACGTTGTTTGTAAATCAATGTCTTGTGAAAAGTATGTTATTTGTATAAAATGTTATATGTCATAAACTGAAATGATTCAAATAACGCTACGATATGTAATCCCATACAAACACTTATATATAGGAAGTACCAGCGGCGTATCCACCATGCTTGTATCATATTACACACGCCTCGTTACTTAATCACTTACTCAAACCAAACTACCAAAGTAAAATGTTCATGTCTAATGTAAACCATGTAGTGTGTATCCAGAATGTAAGCATGTGATGAATAACAAATGTACTAAGTATGCAACAAAGAACATACATAGCATAAAGTGTAAGGTATAACAATGTACCAAGTACGCACATAATGGGCATACATAGCATGTAATGTAAGGCAATGTACTAAGTACGCACACAATGGGCATACATAGCATGAAATGTTATGTAGAACGATGTACTAAGTACGCACACAATGGGCATACATAGCATGAAATGTAATGTAGAACGATGTACTAAGTACGCACACAATGGGCATACATAGCATGAAATGTAATGTATAACGATGTACTAAGTACGCACACAATGGGCATACATAGCATGTAATGTAAAATGATGTACTAAGTACGCACACAATGGGCATACATAGCATGAAATGTAATGAAATCATGTACTATAATGTACTAACGAACATAGCAGGTATATGATGTGAAAAAATGGAAAGCATGAAAGTAACAAGTAGGCACATGTGTTCCACCCCAAAACCTTTGGAAAACAGTAAAAGAGGGGTCTATGTACTCACTTGAGATTGCTCAGAAATCCTAAGATAACCACCAAGCAATGCTAGAGATCACGGAATATCAAACGGCACCTAATATAGGTAACTACATTAATAAACCGGTCCTAAATCGGAAGATCGGATAGAATGAGGCTCGTAAACCAAATGAGTAGGGGAACTCATGTAATATGGTTTAACAAGGCCTACATACTACAATGAAACCTAACCTAAGTGCTTACGACCCATGACGACCCGTTTAGGTGGCTTATGCTACTTTAACGCGTCGTTCGTGTGAAACGCGTTCGGACCGCTTAACTAGTCCTATGACAAGTAACATATGCCTTAACATGTCTAATATTGTTACCAAATCAGTTTAGATACCAAAAGTTATGTTACATATGCTTAAAATGAATTTTGGCGTAAAAATGGCATTTTGGTAATTTACCTAAGGCATATAAACTACCTATCATACAACTACTTAAACGAAGCGACCATAAGGTACAACCTCGGAAGGTTATCCCCTATATACTATGGTCACCTAATGTGTTTGGTCGGATCCTAATGATCAACCATGCTTAACTAAGTTTAGAAAACAGGTTTGCTATCAAAACAAACGGTTTTGATATCCATAAGTAGTTTGGTTACAAAATACGCAAGAATACGTATTCTGACCGAAACTACGGCTCGTCACTGAGCCTAGATAACATGGTAATCAGTAGGTATAGTCACTAGGGACTATAACCATCGTGATCACGCTCACGTTATGAAGTTCCAACGAACTTCGCATCGACCATTTTAAGATCAAAGTTTGACTTCCAAACTCGAAAAGCAATAAAAGAACGAAGGAACACTTACGAAGGGTCCCCGAATGCTAATCTAGATCAAAATAGCTCAGGTATGAAACAAAGGTTTCAACTTAGAGCACTTTGGATCAGATTCTTGTGAGAAATGAAGTGAAGTGGGTTGGGTATTTATAGTATTTCCCGAACCGTTAAGATCGTTTCTTGGAAAAGAGGGAATGATCTAGCCCGTACACTTGTCAAGATGTTGTGGTAACTGATTTTTGCCACCATAGGAGATTAACATGTGGCACATGACCTTTGGGGAGGGTTAAGGGCTGTTAACAGCAGCTGAAAAAAGATTTTCAGCATCTGACCCTAGCTTACGAACCTCAAAGCTGACAATGTTGAGGTCTGTAAGGTAACAACTTTGGCAGATTTACAGTTTTGGTCCCTACAGCCTCCAAACTTGGTTTTTGATGCGTTTTTGACATGTTTAAGCCCCGTTAACCCCATTTCAAAGCTCTAAAATGAAGTTAAAGTACAGGGAACTTGAAATGTGCTCAAAAATATCTCGGATGTCGGTTCCTTTGGCCGTACGGTTGCGTTGTTCGGTTAATTACGACGGAATGCGCATAAGCGCGAAAAACGATCCAAATGACGCGACGAATGGATTTTTCTTATGCCAAACACTAAAATAAAATATTTTAGTGCTTACATAAATTTTTGGATGTCCAGATGTATTCAGAACGTAAGTTATGCGCGAAAGTGCAAACTTATGCTCTTTTTGACACTTTTAGTCCCTGAATGAGCCAAAAGTTTATTTTAGCACACCGAACCCCTCAAAGCCTATTTCTAAGCTATATAAAGGATATTTAAGGTGTGTTTAACTTATGGTCATGTTCCGGAATGTTCGTTAAAGTTCAAATCGGCATACTTTCGCAGTTTGTCAAATTTAGTCCCTGTAAGCGAATAAACTAGATTTTGCCATACCAAAGCCTTCAAAACTTATTTCTAAGTTATGTAAAGGTTATTTAAGGTATGTCAAGTATATTTGACTATTCCGGAGTGTTCTTTGCATTAAACTGGTTATATTTACGCATCAGTGCGCGTATAACCTTCCAGAAAGCGATCTAGAGCTTGAAATCGAATAAGAGTTGATATGTGCAAACGATACACATATTTATACAGATCCCAAGTATGAAATACAATATTTAATTGGCTTGGTATTTTTTTGATGGTTGAAGTGACACAGGTGTCACATTCACATCGTCTGACACTGATCATGAGTCTGAGTTAATAAAGAAAGTGGTCGATCAGGTGTTGGATAAAGATGAGGAGTCAGAGTCAAAGTCCGAATCCGAGAGTTCGAGTTCATCAGTTGACAGTTCAAAATCGTCGGTCAAACGGGTTTACAATAAAGAATTTATGTTATCAAAATCTAATTTGAATGACGAATCAATCAAAGTGGCATATACTTTGAATGATTCAGACAAATTATATTCTGATCAGGAATTTCCAATAAAAAGTGTTCAAATTGAAAAGATTAAAAAGGTTTTCAAATTAACAGAAATTAATATTTCTGAAATAAAAGATGTAAATCTTAATGAAAAACCTAAAAACATACACTTCAAGAGTTCAACAAAGATTGAACAAGAAAAAAGGTTACAGTTCTGGTTCTGGTTTTCAAAAGAAACCAAACCATAACAGTAATTTCAAAAAGAAAGGTTTTGGTTTTATTCCACCAGAAAATTATAAAAATGAGAAAATTTCTAAAACAAATACAGTATTTGTTTCAGGGTCAAGTTCTGAAGAAGAAGAGAAGAACTCATTCTGGAAGCAATTAAACAAAGAATTCCTTGCTAAGAAGCAAGAGGGAATGAAGAATGGAGTTCATTAGAAAAAAAGAGACAAGAACCTGTTATAGATGTCAAGAAGTTGGTTACATCGCCTGGAATTGTCCAATGGCTAGCAACACAAAACAGGAAGTTGTTTCTAAACTTAAAGAAAAAATTGTTGATAAAACTGAACCACCAACTGAAAAATTCAAAGTGTTTAAAAACTCCACATATGAAGTTGGTGAATGCTCGAAAAGGTTTTACAAAAGAAGGGTGAATCTTAACAACTAAACATGGGTTGTTAAGAAAACAGATGTTAAATCTAGCGATGAATCCGACTCGTCAAAGTCAGAGGAGCCACAAGTTGAGGTTAAAAGTGATAATTCAGTTCCGCCAATGGATGATGTCACATTTCCACCATTGCGGACTGAAAATTTTAAACAAAAAGTTGGTAAGGTTGAGATTTCGAATCAATTCTATTCTGAAAAGAAAGAATTTGATGTCGAAAAAGCTTTTAATGGCAAAGTAAAACACATTTTTGGAAAAAAATGGTCGAGGGAAAGGCCAAAGGGGTAAAAGATTTTTATGAAGCAAAAAGAAATGTTCAAACCCCAAGTGAAATTGAGAAGGTCACACCCAAAGCTGGTCAGGCTTGGGTGTCTGTATTCTTTGCTTGAAAATCCTGAGTTGCCGGAGCTCCCAAGTTGGTAATTGTGGAGCAGGAATCGGCATCATTCTTGAATATGTTTGTTTGGAAAGCATACAAGTGGTAAAATTGAAAATTGTCATATTTCAATTTACAAATAGTATTGTTGAGAAGTGAACATAAAAGTGGTTGTTCCTACAAGTGGTTAATCAAGGTCATTAAATTGAACTTGATTTAACTTTCATACAAGTGGTTGAAGAAGGGGTTTCATTCATTGTAAAGAGGAAAGAAACAAAGTGATGATCATATCCCCTAACCTACAAATGGTGTGTGAAATCAACAAAACTTATTTTCCGGAAAAACCATTTTGATTAAAACAAACTTAAGTGTTTTTGAAATCATCATGGGAAAATAGTTTGTTGTCAGGGGGAGTTCTGATTGTTTATGCTAAGTGAATGGAGAATTGAAGCTTGAAATATCAGTTTATCAAATTTTCTTTATATGGTTTTGAATTTTAGGGGGAGTAAGAATTTTTAGAAAATCCAAAAACATTAGAAAATTTGAAAAACCCTAAAACATCGAAAAATTTAAAATGAGTTTTGTTGTGAAAAAGAGTAAATGATAGTACATCAGTGGACTATCACAGCACGCTAAAGATTTGGAAAGTCAAATGTGATAAACGATCTCACTGACGATATGCCAGTAGGTTTTTATACATTCTGTAGATTGTTTTCGAGATATAAACATAAATATCAAATGCTTACTTATCTCGTGGGGAACATCCCTCGGATAGATGGGTAACCCCCGAAATCTTGTTTGAAAGACTTTCTTTTTCTGACATACTAGGTCTTTGTGCATGATGATATCTGGGGTATTATACCTAGACTTCTGATTTTGCGGAAGCAATATCCTAGTCCTCGTATAATGCTCTGCACTGCTTAAATTTTTAAGCTCACCCTCAGTACAAAAAATGATGAAACATTGCAAAATGCTAATCATGTGCTGTTGAAGAAAAGATCCCCAAACGGGACACACCTAAAGACGAGCCATCATCTCTTTGTCTGAATGGAAGTTCTAACCTGAGCTCTCATGGTCTCGCATTTACCCGTTTACAGATATCATTAGTGTACACTCACCTGTCAGACTGAATATAGAAGTCCGGATACGGGAGTATATTCTGAGGTGGTACACGCGAATAAGTTTAAATGCTTAAAACACTAATCTTGTATCTTGGAACAGTTGAACTTTGTGTGAAAATTTAAGTGGATCAATATACTGACAATCTAAGTGAATTGTTTAGAACTTAAAGTCTAAAAAGGTCAACGGTGTTAGTGATTTGTCTCAAAAAACTTATATGATCCTCTTACACAAACTCACAAAAATATTCTCTGTAAATATTTCTTTACTGCTCTTCATTAAAATCAAAAATTCAAAAAGATTGTGTTTTAGCAACAAATTTTGATAAATCCAAAAAGATTTTATTTCATCTTATTTTCAACAACTGATGTTGAAAAGCTGATTTTCAAAATTCCGAGTGCTAAACATGAAGACAACTTGGTTGGGAGAGTGTGTTTGAAATGTGAAATGATTCTAATGAAATACCAAATTTGTATGTTTCAATTACAAGTGGTTAGTAGAGATTAAAATTGTTAAATTTTAATAATTGTAAAAACTTATGTGTTGGGTAGAGATTTGTGCAGATCCCCGTGTTTGATCCTGTTGCTACGGAGAGCCAGGAATCATTCTTGAACCTGTGAAAGTGCTATGTCAGATTGCGATCCCGGAATAATTTAAGGGGGAGTCTACTAGCAAAGGGGAGTCTGAAGACAGTAGAGCTAGTTTCTGATTATGGAACTGTGATCAAGACAGAAGCTGTTGTTGCTGATGAATGAAAGAATAAGGAGATTGAAGATTATTAGATCAACATCCAAGGGGGAGGTTAGCTGCAGAAGCTGATAAAGAGAAGAGAGAAGATTGAGGATGCTTACAATGTCAGACACTTTGGAAAGAGCATGAAGACTGATCAAGACTGAAGACTCGTCAAACTGAAGACTCGACACTGAAGACTTCGTCAACATCCAAGGGGGAGTCTGTTGGTGCATATGTCTGTCGACTTCGTCTAGATAGGATAAATCAGAGCTCGGTAGTCAAAGAAATAGGGTTTTTGTGCTGATTGACATTTCACACGAAATGACATTTCACACGAAATGACATTTCCCATGAAATGGCATTTCACACGAAATGACATTTCGTGCGAAATGAAAAGTCCATTTCGTGCGAAATGAAAAGTGCATTTCGTGCGAAATGAAAAGTGCATTTCATGCGAAATGAAAAATCCTATAAATAGGTGACTTGAGATTTCATTTGTAACTTTTGGATTCCGGTAGCGAAGCTCTGCCGAAGTGTCTCCAGATTGTAAAACATTGTCAAATCAATACAAGAGATAGTTTAAGTGATTCTCTATGCAAATCAAGCTGATTCATCATCAAAACATATGTTTCCGCCTCTCGTTTTGATCAAAAACTCTTCTGAACGACTCGTTTAGGTCGCACAACGATCCTACACATTTGCTAATGTAAGTTGCTATGTGGGCTTTCAAGCTAGGCCACCAGTATGTAGTCTTTAAGTCGTGGTGCATCTTATCCGAACCAGGATGTACTGAGTAATGAGACTTATATGCTTCATCCATCACAAGCTCGTGTAAGTTTCCATAAAGTGGGACCCAAATGCGCCCCGCTACGTAGTAAGCACCGTCTTCTTTTTATTCTAATCGTTTCCTTGATCCACGTAGGGACTCCGCCCTGATGTTCTCTGCTTTCAATGCTTCAACCTGAGTATCTCGTATCTGAGTAGGAAGACTAGATTGGATGGTAAGTTTTAATGCTCGCACGCGCTTAGGTGTAGTATCCTTTCGACTGAGGGCGTCGGCCACAACATTGGCTTTGCCCGGATGGTACTTGATCGTGCATTCGTAATCATTCAAGAGCTCGACCCATCGACGTTGTCGCATGTTTAACTTCTTTTGCTTGAAGATATGCTCGAGACTCCTGTGATCAGTGTAAATGGTGCACTTGGTACCGTACAGGTAATGTCTCCATATCTTAAGTGCGAAAACAACTGCTCGCAGCTCCAGAACATGTGTAGTGTAATTTCTTTCGTGGACCTTAAGCTGGCGTGATGCATAAGCAATGACCTTGTCACGTTGCATCAACACACAACCAAGTCCTTGGATGGACGCGTCGCAATAAACCACAAAATCGTCTGTGCCTTCAGGCAATGAAAGAATCGGTGCGCTACAAAGTCTATCTTTTAAGTGCTGAAATGCGGACTCTTGTACATCACCCCAACGATAGGTAACGCCTTTCTGAGTTAGTGAAGTGAGAGGTTGCGCAATCTTGGAGAAATCCTTGATGAACCCTCTGTAGTAGCCCGCCAAACCCAAGGATTGGCGGATTTCTGTTGGTGTACGGGGTTCAGGCCAGTTCTTGATCAAATTAACCTTGGATGGATCAACTTGAATCCCATCCCTATTTACCACGTGGCCTAAGAAATGGACTTCACGAAGCCAAAAGTCGCATTTTGAAAACTTAGCGTACAACTGTTCTGTTCGAAGGAGTTCCAAAATAAGCCGTAGATGGTGCTCGTGTTCCTCCTGACTCTTTGAATAGATCAGGATGTCGTCGATGAAAACAACAATGAATTTATCCAGATAGGGCTTGCACGCTGTGTTCATAAGATCCATGAAGACCGTAGGTGCATTCGTCAATCCGAAAGGCATAACCAGAAACTCGTAATGCCCATACCGAGTCCTGAATGCTGTCTTAGAGATATCCTCATCTCGGACTCTCAGTTGATGGTAACCTGACCTCAGGTCAATATTCGAGTAGTAGCTCGACCCTTGCAGCTGGTCGAATAAGTCATCAATGCGTGGAAGAGGATAGCGATTCTTTACGGTCACCTTGTTGAGTTCGCGGTAGTCAATACACATTCTGACGATACCGTCTTTCTTTTTCACAAATAATACCGGAGCTCCCCAAGGAAAAGAGCTAGGACGAATAAAACCCTTGTCCAAGAGCTCTTGTAGTTGCGTGGATATTCTTCAAGTTCTGATGGAGCTAAACGATAAGGTGCTCGAGCTATGGGCGCTGCTCCTGGAGCTAGTTCAATTTGAAATTCAACCTGACGATAAGGCAGAAGACCAGGTAATTCCTCAGGGAATACCTCAGGAAAGTCACGTACAATCGGAATATCTTCTATCTTTTTCACTTTCGTTGAGGTGTCAGTAACGAGGGCTAGAATAGCAGTGTGGCCCTTTCGCAAATACTTACGGGCCTTAAGGAAAGAAATGATGCCCACAACAGCACCACTCTTGTTTCCATGAATAACTAAAGGTTCTTCACCAGAACGAGGGATGCGGACGATCTTCTACTTGCAAAGAATCTCTGCTCGATGTGGAGATAACCAATCCATACCAATAACGATGTCGAAACTACAAAAGAACGATGGGGATAAGGTCGATAGAGAAAGTCTGGCCAGCTAAGATGAGATTACAACCCTTAACTATGTGTGTGGCTTCAAGACTTTTACCATTTGCTAACTCTACAACATGCTTGGTGCTCAAAAGTGTTGGGACGCGCTTAAGCATTTGACTAACTTTTAGAGACACATAACTAGTATCGACACCCGAATCAAATAAAACAGTAACAAAGAAATCATCCAAAAGAAACTTACCCATCACCACGTTGGGGTCGTTCCTCACGTCACCCTGACCAATCACAAAAGCTCGACCCCTGGCACCATTGCTGTCACGGCCCCAGCCCCGGTTTTACCCAGTCAAGAGCCGCGGGACAGGAACCCGTGGTATTTATGATGTGACAGCGGAAGATTTTCAACAGGATCTTTTAAAACTTAAAATGCCCAATTAGTTTATTCCATAAATTGGAGATAAACCCCGTAATTTACAATAGAGGAATTTAACTAGGAAATTCCCTGATTTATTAAAACATGTTTATTTATTTTAACTGAGCCACCTCTTCAAGCTTGTTAGTGCTCCGTAGCACGTTTTCCTTGATTTACAGCCGGTCTCCTGAAACATGTTTTAAAAATATTTTATCAGCGGGGAAATGCTGGCGAGTCACTCTATTTGAGAAAATGACACAGTTATAAATTACAGCATAAGAGCGATTACAATGGTTTCTATCTTATTGTTATATGGCGCCGTGTCACATCCTGGTGACGATGGTCATACCACAATTGGGTCCTGTTACCCAAGTAGTGATCATTATCACTGTTAGGGCTTATTAGCCTAACCTGTGTTAGGGCTTATTAGCCTAACCTGTAAGAAATTAGTAATGTGCACAATACCCCACTAGCCATTGATTAAGATTACCACGACTTACTCCCTGTAATTATAACATTTGAAAATAATTTGAGGTATTGTAAAACAGTTGATAAAAAGAGAATGACTCACATTGCAGATTTATATGGGCAGAGCTTTAGCCTACTGATTAGCCATTAAACCTAAATTTAAACAACATGCATACGAACTAGGTCAGTAACTAATACAGCATTTACGATAACTCACGAGATTAAATCCTCACAACGAATGACAAAGTGCGATACTTAAACATCCATCGAATTTACGACGAATGACAAAGCATAAACCCTAATGTGAGCAGCACTTAAACATCCATTGGATAGTTTCAATCTATCGGACATTGAATCGTAGCAGCGATTGAGTTAATACCCAGTATCGGAGCAGCGCCTCGCTATCTAAATTGAAAATTCGACTTCTGGAGAGTGTATTTTCGTTTTTGTGATGTGATTTCGACACCAGAGGATAGCTCCTGTTACAAGCTATTTAGATTAACTCGAACCTTAACTCGAACCTTACGCGTCCCGCGAGCGCACCTATATCGTAGATTAGGGCATCCGTGTCATGCGTAGGTATGCCACGTGGACGACACATGGATCCGGAACACTTATCCGGTCAAACATAGGGTTGACGCGGCCCGCGTGAACATATGCCCATACCTTACGCGGCCCGCCTGAACACCATAAATCTTGTTTTTCTTGATTTTTATGCATGGTATGGTTTCAGGGGTCTGGGTTTTCACTTGTGGGTTGATTTAGGATATTTTTGAATGTCCTTACATCCTCCCCTCCTTATTTAGAATCTCGTCCTCGAGATTTATTGAAATACGTGAGGATACTATCGTTTCATTTCTGATTCTAGCTCCCAAGTGTACTCGGGTCCCCATTTTGATTCCCATTTGACTTTAACTAATACCAATCGCTTGCGCTTGAAAAACTTGATCTTTCTATCTTCTATTTGTAGCGGTTTCTCTATGAATTTTAACTTTTCATTTATCTCTATATCCTGAAGAGGCACTACCAGAGATTCGTCTGATAGACACTTTTTGAGGTTGGATACATGAAATACATCATGTACCCCAGCTAACTCTTCTGGTAATTGAAAGCGATAGGAAACTGATCCTATGCATTGGATTACTGAAAATGGTCCTACGTATCTTGGACTTAGCTTCCCTTTCTTACCGAATCTTACCACTCCTTTCCAAGGAGAAACTTTCAAGAGGACCTTGTCTCCAACTTGGAATTCTAGGTGTTTGCGTCGATTGTCGGCATAGCTCTTTTGACGATCTCGAGCAGTCTTCAGTCTTTCTTTGATTTGAGTGATCTTATCGGTTGTTTCTTGCACAATTTCAGGACCTGATAATTAACTTTCTCCTATTTCTGCCCAACAAATTGGAGTTCTGCACTTTCGTCCATACAGTGCTTCGATTGGGGCAGCTTCAATGCTTGCATGATAACTATTATTATAGGAGAATTCGATCAATGGTAGGTGATCGTCCCAGTTTCCACCAAAATCTATTACACATGCCCGGAGCATATCTTCCAGGGTTTGTATCGTCCTTTCACTTTGCCCGTCTGTTTGAGGATGATATGCCGTACTTAAATTTAGTCGGGTTCCCATTGCTTCCTGGAAACTAGTCCAGAAATGGGAAGTGAAACGACTATCTCTATCCGATACAATGGAGAGTGGAACTCCATGTAAGGATACAACTTCGTCCACATACAACTTGGCTAACCTTTCCATGTTAAAGGTTTCCTTCATGGGTAGAAAATGAGCTGATTTGGTTAATCGATCCACAATTACCCAAATAGCATCATTACCCTTTCTGGTTTTGGGTAATTTTGTAACAAAATCCATTGTTATGCGTTCCCACTTCCATACAGACATTTCTAATTGTTGTAGTAGACCTGAAGGTTTCTGATGTTCTGCCTTAACTTCTGAACAAGTAAGACACTTAGAAACATATCTAGCTATGTCCTTTTTCATTCCTATCCACCAGAAATTATTTCTTAAATCTTGGTACATTTTATTGTTTCCTGGATGCATGGTATACCTAGATTTATGAGCTTCTTCTAAAAATTTATTTCTTAATTCTCTTTGTCTAGGTACCCAAATCCTTTTCTTATGGAATCTCCAAATTCCATCATTTCCTTGCTTTAATTCTTTTATTCGTCCTTTCATTCCTTCAGCATCGTCCTTGATTGATGTTTCTTGAACCTTCTTTAGTTGTTCCATTAAATCTAACTGTAGATTTAATCTAAGAGCACGAACCCGTCGTTGTTTCTCATGATACTTACGACTTAAGGTATCTGCAACTACATTTGCCTTCCCTTCGTGATATTGAATATCACAGTCGTAGTCACTTAGGATTTCCATCCATCTCCTTTGCCGCATGTTTAATTCTTTTTGCCCAAATATGTATCTTAAGCTCTTATGATCTGTATAGACAATAAACTTACTTCCATACAGATAATGTCTCCAAATTTTAAGGGAAAAAATTATGGCTCCAAATTCTAAATCATGAGTCGTATAGTTTTCCTCGTGCTTTTTCAATTGTCTTGATGCATACGCAATTACCTTCTTGCATTGTATTAGAACACATCCTAATCCTAGCTTTGAAGCATCACAATATACTTCAAAATTTTCGGTTCCTTCTGGTAAAGCTAGAATTGGAGCATTTGTTAGCTTTTGCTTCAAAATCCTAAAGGCTTCTTCTTGTTTAGGTCCCCATTCAAACTTAACTGATTTACATGTTAGCTTAGTTAATGGTACAGCTATCTTGGAAAAATCCTTAATAAACCGTCTGTAATATCCGGCTAATCCTATAAAACTACTAATTTCCATTGCTGATTGTGGAACCTTCCATTTGGTGATTGCTTCTATTTTGGAGGGATCTACATAAATACCTTCGTGGTTCACCATGTGTCCTAAGAATTGCACTTCTTGTAGCCAAAATTCACACTTCGAGAATTTGGCATAAAGCTTTTCTTTTCTTAACAAAGTTAAGAGAGGATGCAAGTGCAGACAATGTTCCTCCTGACTTTTGGAATAAATAAGTATATCGTCAATAAAAACAATTACAAATGTATCCAAATACGGTTTACAGATTCTATTCATCATGTCCGTGAATGCCGCAGGTGCATTTGTTAGTCCGAAGGGCATGACTGTAAACTCATAATGACCATACCTAGTTCTGAAAGCAATTTTAGGTATGTCTTCTTCTTGTACCTTCAATTGATGGTATCCGAAACGTAAGTCGATCTTAGAAAAATATCTAGCTCCCTGGAGTTGATCAAAGAGGTCATCAATCCTAGGTAATGGGTATCGATTCTTAATGGTAACCTTATTCAATTCCCTATAATCGATACACATTCGCATCGAATCCTTTACTTAGCATTTCATCTAACTGCTTTTTCAGTTCTAACATTTCCGTGGGTGCTAACCGATAAGGTGCTTTGACTATCGGTATAGTTCCAGGAACTAGATGAATCCTAAACTCTACTTCCCTGTCGGGTGGTAATCCCGGCAGTTCTTCTGGGAATACATCGAGGTATTCTGAGACTACTGGAATTTCCTTAAGTTCCTTTCCCTTTGTGTTAATGATTATTGAAATCATATACACCATTGCTTGTTTTCTTGAATAACTGGCCAACTTCATTACTGAAATAAATTTTAGGGGCCTTTGTGGTTTATCTCCTGTGAGCATGGTTGGTTACTAACCAATCCATTCCTAACACCACATCGAATCCAGCTAAATTCATAGGTAACAGGTTTGCAGAAAATTTATGGCCTAAAAGTTCTACCGTTTCTTTTTGCAAAACCTTATCTATGTTAACATAATTTCCGTCTGCCGTTTCGACTGTAAAAATCCGCCTAAGTTGGGTTAAGGGTAATTTAAGTGCTTGGCAGAATGAAGTATTTATAAAACTTTGGTTTGCACCAGAGTCAAATAATACTTTTGCATAAACGTTGTGAACTAGGAACGTACCAGCTATCACATCTGGAATTAGCTCTGCTTGCTGAGTAGTTAGTTGGAAGGCTCTTACGTTCTTCTTGGTCGTTCCTTCTGCAGGTTTAGCTTTATTGTCAGCTTTCAGTTTTGGGCAGTCTGGCCTAATATGTCCCGCTTCTCCACAGTTGTAGCAGACTGTGGATCTCTTCTTCCTACAATCCTCCTCTTGATGCCCCAGAGTTTTATAGAAATTACAATATACTTTGCATCTTCCAAAATGCTTTCTTTTGCAAGAATTGCAAAATGGACCAGTGGAAGATTGCCCAGTCCCCCTTCTCTTGAAATTGTTACGGTTACCCATACAGAATCCTTGGGTAATCTTTTGGGCTAGTTCCTTCTTTCTATTCTCTTCTCGCGTTCGTACCAGTTCGTCAGTCAACTTATTGGCTAAATCTACCGCATCATCAATTGTGCGGGGTTTTGCAGCCTTGACGATATTACGGATTTCGCCAATCAATCCCCAAATATATCGGGAAATAAGTACTGGTTCTGGCGAAGCCAGGGTTGGTACTACTCTCGCATACTCGAAGAATGTCGAAGTATACCCTCGACAGTCTACATTCCCCATCCGATGTGTCAGGAACTTATTTTCCATTTGTTCCTTTTCATACTCGTGAGAGAATTTTCTTTCTACGAGACTCTTAAATTCTTCCCAATTCATGGCATATGCCATGTTCCTTCCTTTAGCTTGTAGAACCGTATTCCACCATTCTAGTGCCCCTTCTTTAAAAAGATTTGATGCATACATGACCTGGTCTTTTTCTGCACATTTACTTATGGAAATTACTGCCTCGGTTTTCTCTAACCAATGCAATGCAGCAGTCGCCCCTTAATTTCCTGCAAACTCAGTTGGTTTACAGGCAAGAAATTCTTTATAAGTGCAACTAGGCGTTGCAGCTTTCATTTTCTTAGGAAGTGGGGCTTGTCGTGGATCATTATAATTATTAGTATGATTGCCGCCTCCATTTACACTATTACTGAAGTCATCTTCTTGAGTACGTTTACTAGGAATAATTTGTTGAGGTTCAACAGGTTTCTTGGCAGCAGCAAGGATTGCTGGAATATCATTGGCTATTCCTTAAGCAACGATGTTTTCGATATCTTGCCTAGTCATAAATTGATCATCCTGGCGTTGCTCAGATTGGTTAACCTCGTTAACTGGTTCATTATTAGCATTTTCCATCTGATAATTAATATATATAATTTATTAGTAAATAACAATTATACATAAAACAATCATCCAAATTTCACAACAAACATATATATATATATTCAAAATTATCGATTCCTCAATTTCCCCTTTTTATATATCATATTATGCATCCATACACAAAGTTTTATTTTTATTTTACACGATTATATTTTATTATTATTATTATTATTATTATTATTATTATTATTATTATTATTATTATTATTATTATTATTATTATTATACAATCACAGTTTCACAACCCCACTATCCCTCGTCAGTTGGTACTTCAGTAACGATGTTCCCTTTCATCGTACTTCTAGGAGATCTGTTCTCCTACCTCCCGAATCCTATTTCCTGCACCTATCAGCTCCTCGCCAAAATGGCGGAGTTCAGCTAAGTTTTCATTACTCATTGGTGAGTTAGGTATAGGTTTTTACGGGTCGAACTGAGGGAAAAAGGTATAAGGGTTATTAAGGAGGTTTTGAAACTGCCAGTCATTAGTCCACCACTCATCCATCCCTAGAGGTTGGGTGTGGATTATAGGATCTGGGATTGCTGGTTCCAAGTTTATTGGAAGTTGATTTTCAGCAGGATAAGGGTAGAGATTATTATTGATAGGCCTAATGATATCACAGCTTGCTAATGCACGATCCAATTCCTCCTGAAATGGCAACTCATCGACTTGCCTAGAGCTTTCCCCAATTTCCATTTCTACTTGCCTAGATCCTTCTCCGGTCTCAATTCTTTTTCCTTTGTCTATAGGATTCTCTATTTTGGGAATCTTTCTAGTTGCTGATTTCCTCCTGCGTACACGTCTCCATCCTACAACCTTCTCCTTTTCTTAAGCTTTGGTTTCTCCGGAGGTGGAGCACAAAATTCCATAGGTTCTTCCATATCAGCTATGTAGCCAGTAAAGTCATTGGAAACTTCTACTTTTACTGGATAAAGGTTGAGATTCTGAAGGGCTTCAAATAACTCATTCATGCTGTTTACATATATGCAAAAATGCACACAAAAGCCTAAGTTAAAGATTTTCACAAATAAAAATTGAAGTATTGTTACATACCGTGTGATTAATTTAATACAAAGAACTACTGAAATAAAACATACTAGGTTTTATCATAATTTTATTTATTTACTGGGTAAGATTTTCTTTAGAGTTTCTGGCTTACAGAAAATATGGATACTATTACTGGTTCAAGGAAATTAAAGGTTATAATTTACTGCTACAGTAGCTAACATATAGAGATCTGCCCATTTTTCGTCTAATTCATCCTCCCATGGTGGGTTACTGCCTATTCTCTGGGTTTCCTGATTACTCTTCCCTTCTTTGGATTTCTTTAGTTTCTCTTGACTTTTCCTAATAATCAGACTTCTTTTACTAGGAGAAAGTGGTTTCTCATAATGAGCCTTACGGACAAATATTCCTTCCTCAGTATTCACTGAGTGTTTTGAGGATGATGATCCTTTTTCTTTCAGTAAACTATCTATTTTATAATAGATGTCTGACAGTCTTTGCTTACCCATACTGTAATCAAATATTCAAATAATAAAACATGTAATTACCAAATAGCAATTAGTAAAAATTTAAGTATTTTCTTAAATACTTAATTGGCTTAAATCAGTGGCTCTCTGAGTTGGCTCTGATACCACCTTATCCTGTCACGGCCCCAGCCCCGGTTTTACCCGGTCAAGAGCCGCGGGACAGCAACCCGTGGTATTTATGATGTGACAGCGGAAGATTTTCAACATGATCTTTTAAAACTCAAAATGCCCAATTATTTTATTCCATAAATTGGAGATAAACCCCGTAATTTACAATAGAGGAATTTAACTAGGAAATTCCCTGATTTATTAAAACATGTTTATTTATTTTAACTGAGCCACCTCTTCAAGCTTGTTAGTGCTCCGTATCACGTTTTCCTTGATTTACAGCAGGTCTCCTGAAACATGTTTTAAAAATATTTTATCAGCGGGGAATTCTGGCGAGTCACTCTATTTGAGAAAATGACACAGTTATAAATTACAGCATAAGAGCGATTATAATTGTTTCTATCTTATTGTTATATGGCGCCGTGTCACACCTTGGCGACGATGGTCATACCACTATTGGGTCCTGTCACCCAAGTAGTGATGATTATCACTGTTAGGGCTTATTAGCCTAACCTATGTTAGGGCTTATTAGCCTAACCCGTGAGAAATTAGTAATGTGCACAATACCCCACTAGCCATTGATTAAGATTACCACGACTTACTCCCTGTAATTATAACATTTGAAAATAATTTGAGGTATTGTAAAACAGTTGATAAAAAGAGAATGACTCACATTGCAGATTTATATGGGCAGAGCTTTAGCCAACTGATTAGCCTTTTAACCTAAATTTAAACAACATGCATACGAACCAGGTCAGTAACTAATACAGCATTTATGATAACTCCCGAGATTAAATCCTCACAACGAATGACAAAGTGCGATACTTAAACATCCATCGAATTTACGATGAATGACAAAGCATAAACACTAATGTGGGCAGCACTTAAACATCCATTGGATAGTTTCAATCGATCGGACATTGAATCGTAGCAGCGATCGAGTTAATACCCGGTATCGGAGCAGCGCCTCGCTATCTAAATTGAAAATTCCACTTCTGGAGAGTATATTTTTGTTTTTGTGATGTGATTTCGACACCAGAGGATAGTTTCTGTGACAAGCTATTTATAGCTGAAATTAGAGGTTTACGCGGCCCGCGTGAACCTTAACTCGAACCTTACGCGGCCCGCGTGGGCACCTATATCGTAGATTAGGGCATCCGTGTCATGCGTAGGTATGCCACGTGGACGGCACGTGGATCTGGAACACTTATCCGGTCAAACATAGGGTTGACGCGGCCCGCGTGAACATATACCCATACCTTACGCGGCCCGCGTGAACATATACCCATACCTTACGCGGCCCGCCTGAACACCATAAATCTTGTTTTTCTTGATTTTTATGCATGGTATGGTTTCAGGGGTCTGGGTTTTCACTTGTGGGTTGATTTAGGATATTTTTGAGAGTCCTTACAATTGCCACCATTGTTTCCCCTCGTTATTGTTTCCGTTCCCCTGATTGTTGTTGTTGTTCTGTCTCTGATTCAGCTGGGGGCAGTCTCTTTTGAAATGGCCTTCAGCACCACACTGAAAGCATCCTTTGTTGTTACCCTGCTGCTGCTGTTGACGCTGATTCTGTGGAGTTTGTTGCTGATTCTGTCGTCACTGATTTGCAGGGTAAAGGCTCCTGCAATCCTTGGCCGCATGGCCAGGTTTGTTGCACCTCTGACAAGTGCCCTTAGTACACGGTCCGCTATGATGGAAACCACAATGATTGCATTTGGGGTGGTTCCCCTTGTACCCACTCTGCCCTTGACTACCAGAAGATTGTTGACCAGGGCTCTTGTAGTCATCAGTCTTTTGCTGCTGAGACTGAGACTGAGCTGATGTTGAACCCTTGCTTGAGACTCCATCCCATTTTCGCTTGTTGTCGCTGGGGGCATCAGAAGTAGTAGTAGCAGTAGCACCAATACGCTTGGGCAGCCTGTTTTGCTCGACTACCTGATCAGTAAGACGATGAGCCAAACGAATAACTTGCTGGATAGTGACGAGGTTTGCTGCAGTCACATGACTATGGATCTCTGGCACTAAACCTTTTAGGTACAGCTCGATACGCTTGATAGGAGGATCTACCATAGTAGGACACAGGATAGCCAGTTCGTTTGATCTTTTTGTATACGCTTCGATTTCCGACCCCGTCATCTTTAAGTTGAAGAACTCCACTTCCAGCTTGTGGATATCATCACGATTGCAGTACTCTTCCTTGATCAAATCTTTGAAGTCGTTCCATGGTGTGGCATTAGCAGCAACCAACCCTAGCATTTGTACTTGCGCGTTCCACCACGTAAGTGCTACACCTTCAAGAGTACCAGTAGCATACTTCACTCTGTGAGCCTCAGGGCATTCACACATCTTGAAAACAGATTCGAGTTTCTCGAACCAGTGGAGGAGACCTACAGCTCCTTCAGTTAGGGGTAAGCATGGTGCGGTTCGGTTCGGTTATTACCTATAACCGAAACCATAACCGCGCATTGCGGTTATCAAAAAATCATAACCGTTCGGTTTCGGTTAATGCGGTTTCGGTTAATCGGTTTTTGCGGTTAATGCGGTTTCGGTTCGGTTATAGGTCGGTTATTTTCATTGTTTCTAATGTTGGACTTTAAATGTGTGGGTCGAGCAAAATTAATGCGCAAACAATAAATATACGGTTAATCAATTATATTTCACTACCATATGCATACTAATTCCAAAACAAAAGTAACACGTGTAGTCACGTGTTATGTGGAAACATACATAAGAACACAAAGTGGTTTTTAAATTCGACACTTTTTAATCAAAACATAAAAAGTTGTAGTGCAATCTTCATCAAAGTTGGGTCATGGTTAAAAGTTAAAACATTCAAATACTTCACCAAAGATACATATTGATTAGGCCATGGTTAAGCATTTAAATACAAACTTAAAGACTTATGGTGCTACGGATTTGGCTATGTTTATTCGGTTCGGTTCGGTTATTTGCAGTTTTGAAAATAAGAATAAGAATAACCATAATCGAACCAAAAAAATAGGTTATTAAAAATATAAATAACCAACCCTTCGGTTATTTCGGTTCGGTTTTTTTGGTTATTTCGGTTACGGTTCGGTTAATTCGGTTGTATGCTCACCCCTACCTTCAGTGCCGTTGAAAGTAGTAGGTCGGCAGTCCATAAAAATTTTGAAAATACACACAGGAGGCTGAGCATGTTGACCTGTCGTGTGAGTAAGAAGAGACAAGGTTAAGCACAAACGTTGGTTCACATGAGTAGGATCTAAAGATCCTAGAGTAAGTTGCAATGGCAGGTTATACCTCCTGCCTGAGCAGCTGCGAGTACTGCAGCAACTTGTTCATTGATTAAAGCCGTCAGCTGGGCTTGAGTTAGGTTGATTCGTCCACTCATGATCTTCACAATAAAGAGAGCATGGGTGAGTAAAGTGTCATGACAATGTGTAAGTGTGGAGTGACAGAAGAGAGTAAGCACACAATGAGTATCTAACAATAATTGCTACGTTAACCAAAGCATACCATGAATAATGTACTATGTAACTAACAAGTAGCTAATATAACATAAACCATATCACCTAGAATGTTGAGCCTTGCACATGGAGCGAAGCGTCGTTGTGGATCGTTGAGCACTGTACAGGTTATAGTCTGGTTTTATCAAAAAGCTTTTCCCCTTTTTAAAACCAAGTTCACTATAACCAATGGCTCTGATACCAATCTATCACACCCCCAAAATCCACAAGCGGAGTATCACCGCTTGGAGGCGTGAATCAAGCCACCAATCATATTGAACAACGTAATTAAGTAAATAAAACCCAACACAATATAATTGGTGTCAAAGAGAGTAAACAACTTTAAGTTAACAGCGGAAGCATAAAATGTAAAACCCAACATAAGTAACAAGTTCATAAAGTTTAAATGTTTAACATGGAAATCAACAGTCCATGTCCCACAACGATCACTCCTCCCTGTGCAAGCTCCATAAGCACCTAACGACCTGCAAGGCATGTAACAACGAGTCAACAACAAAGTTGAGCGAGTTCACAGTTGGTGTTCATTGTTAAATTGTTTCAATACCATGAGTTCATTTGTATATAATAAGTTAACCAGTTTTCCCCTGTTTCCCAAACATATCCATAACCAGTGGGGGCTTCCCCATGTGAACCACTAGACCCATTTACCATATCGACCACTGACTAAAGTAAGTTGGTGCCCTGACGTCAATGTCTATCATCATTGACTAGTGCCCAGATCCATTAGTTCACGCCCGTCCTCTGTGGCTCGGTGTGAGGCTTGTCAAACCTAAATAGCGCTATCTAACTAATGACCCGCTCGCCATTGGCCCGGCGATTAATTCGATATAAAAGGAAGGACTTCATGATAGAGATTTTGGTCTAGTATCTGTGTTGTCACCCTTCAATAAAGAGGGTGTGTACGTAATCTCCAAACCAGGAGATTACGAAGGTTTTGATTAAATACTTATCACATGTTGTCACCCTTCAATAAAGAGGGTGTGTACGTGTTCCAAACCAGGAGATCACGCAGTTTCAGTTTCAATCCTTTACCCATTCCCAACCCTTGGGAATCCCATGCCTTATGGGAAGTGTGAACTCACCTCGTTTTGCTCGGTATGCTTATCTACTTGTGCACAAACAATTCAGTCAAAGCCTATAGTATGCACATATACACAATCAGTTTATGTTCGTAATGACTCACATGAAATCTAACATCACAAAGTGTGCTTGGAAGTTAACATCATGTAACACGTAAAAAGTTAATCAAGTTCATACAATTCATGCTTCACATAGTTGATTTCTCAGTCTATTCTAACATAGTTATCAATTAACAGGCTTAACAGACTTAACAGACTTCACAAAGTTAATAGACTTAACTGAGTAACTAGACTTAACAGAGTTACCGTGTCAGAACATTCGATGAAATCCCTTTTTGGCGAAAACCCTTTTAGCGAAATCCCTTGTGGCAATGAAATCCCTTGGGCGACGAAATCACAAAGGGATTTCGTCGTGATTGTATTTTCGACGGGTCAGTGATTTCGTCGGGATAGGGTTTCAATCAAAAACAGTTACGTGCTACGGCAACCCTAATCATCACAAACAGTTACATAATCACATACTGAAACCTTAATCGTGGTTCTAGCAGTCAAGCATCAATCATTAAACAGAATATGAGTAATGGTCATAAACGAATTCAATCACAACAATCTGATCTAGTCTAATAGGTTAACAACTGAAAAGAAATTTTAACCTTTAACCAATTCATCATCATACCATAATATATTATCAGATCATCAATATTAGTTTATGAGGCCATTAATATAGTATAATCAACATTACAAGATCCCCTTCCCTATCCATGAACATATATTCTCAATTCACAGAACTTTATCAATCAAATTTAAACATAAATGCAAACATGTAATGATCTACCAAAAAGTCATGCTTAAATAAACAACAGCACGAACTAACCGTAGTAGAAAGAATGATGGATTGATCGTTAGAGAAAGCTTGGAGAACTCAATAATGCCGTCGCACAGAGAGAGAGACTCTAGGGTTTGATCACTGATCATCTACGCAACCTAATACGTTAAATACGTAACTGATAAGATGTTGGGCCCTGACTGGGCTTCGGCGAATACATGGGCCGGCAAAATCACCTGATTTCGTCGGGGTAAAGACGGTGAAAACATTGGTTTTCGTCGAACAGGCTAGGGGCGAAATCACCCTTGGTTTTCGTCATGAATATAATTATATATAATAGACATCACATAATTCACAAAGTCCATATTTATCATTTAATCACTGAACACTTAAACACAATTTAAAATCAAATAACCAGGTGCACATAGAAGAACACAACGAATTAAGAAAACACAGTGGCGAGAAAAGACCATGAAAACTCGGGTTGTCACAACATGTATTGACCAAATGTCCCAATCTCCCAAAGTGGGTACACTTGTGACACGGTGTCTGATTCACATGATGACGGTTGCATTTGTTGCACAAGGGTGCAGTACCAATATAGTTTTTCCTAGCACGAGGCTGTGCTGGCTGGTTGGGTGCAACATGATCACTCTGAGCAACTACTGCGATGTTTTGTGAAGCCTTATGCTTCTTCGACTTCTTAGAGGACTCGGTCTGTTTATCCTTTGGTTTTTCTTGTGCCGACTTGTCAGATGGTTTCTGGTCGCCTTTTCTGAAAAGTTTACCCTTCTTGATTTGAGATTCAGTCAGGGTAGCAGATAGTTCAATGGCCTGTCTGACGGTAGTGATGGATTTCAGTGCACAGAAACCACAGCAAGTTTTATCATGTGTTAAGACCAATAGTGATGAGAATAACGAGACGGGAACAATGTAAAAAGAGCATGGTGGATACACCGCTCGTACTTCCTATATATAAGTGTTCATTATTACATTGCGAATGTAGCGTTATTTAAGTTACTAGAAGTCCTGGACCTTGACCAATGTTTCTTTATCTTGCAATCTCCGACTCTGATTTCGAGCACACACAAGTTTCCTATAATAGTCTTCATAGGAAACATTCTCCTATCCGTTGTTCGAAACTCCATGTTTTTGTTACTACAACGACAACATTTTGGCAATTAACAGATTCGGTAAGAATCCAAACATGACCTAGAGTTTTACTTGGGAAACGGCGGATTCATTCAAAAGCGAAACAATCACAGCTGTCTTCACAAGTTTCCTCTAAAATTAAATTTCGAGACGAAATTTCCTAAAGTAGGGGAGACTGTGACACCTGTGTCACTACGAACATCACACAATGGCAAATCCAATGAAATATTGTGTTTCAAACTTGGGGATTTGTATAAATATGTGTATCATTTACACATATCAATTCTTGTTCGATTTCGAGCTTTAAATCGCTTTCTAGAAAGTTATATGCAAACTGATGCATAAACGCAATCAGTTTAACGCAACAAACACTCCAGAACAGTGACATAGGCTTAACATACCTTAAATAACCTTCACATAACTTAGAAATAAGTTTTAAAGGCTTTGGTATGGCAAAAACAAGTTTATTCGCTTACAGGGACTAATTGCGTCAACTTGCAAAAGTCTGCCATTTCGTAAGGCAATGTATGGTCTGGAACTTGATCATAAGCTAAACATACCATAAATAACCTAAACATAGCTTAGAAATAAGCTTTGAGTGGTTCGGTGTGCAAAAATATGCTTATATGATCTTACAGGGACTAAAAGTGTCAAAAAACGGCGTAAGTTTGCATTTTCGCGCATATCTTACGTTCTGACCACATCTGGACATCCAAAATTTTTGTACACACTAAAATATTTTTATTTTAGTGATCAGCATGCAAAAACACCGTTCGTCGCTTAATTTGGATCGTTTTCGCGTCCGTTCGAGTTTCATCGTAATTTAATGAATAACGCGACTGTACGACCAAACGAGCCGACATCTGAGAGTTTTCTGAGCACATTCTGAGTCCTCTAAACTTTAGTGACCTTGTAGAGCCTTGAAAATGGCTTAACGGGTGTCAAAAGTGCCTGAAATGGGCTTATGTATGTGCAGGGACCTGATCTGTAATATGCTAAAACTTGTGCTGGTCTGCAGGTTTTACACCGGCCGCGTAAGCCTGTCCCTCAGCTTATGCGGGCCGCCTAAAAATGCCCAGAACCAGAAACTCATTTTTAGCATTCTGTTGATACTTCAGGGGCTGTTTATGTAAATTTCATGGTGTGTTAACCAACTTAACACCTCTCCAAGGCTTCTAATCAGCTCATAACACATGTATGGATGAGATTTCATGCTTGTTGGCCAGACAAACAAGTGTCTTGATCTTGTGAGTTTGCTACAACTATAAATAGCAAGCCATTCCATTCTTTTTCCTCACACTTGATCTAAATTCTCTAAGTTGAGGTTTTATAACTTCATACCTGAGAATTATATGGTCAAGTTCAAGCAAGGACCTTTTGTAAGCATTCCTTCATTCTTTTATTGCTCTCTAGCTTAAAAGTCAAACAGTGTTTGACTTTAGTTTGACCAGTCAATGGTCAACGCAAAGTTCGGTTGAACTTTGCAACGTGATTGTAATCACGATGGTTATAATCCTTAGCGATTATACCTACTGATTACCACGTTAACTAGGTGTAGTGACGAGTCAAAGTTTCGGTCAAAATGCGTTTTAGCACGCATTTTGCAACGGAACTACTTTTAGGTATCAAAACATTTCGTTTTGATACCAAATCAGTTTTCTAAGTAGGTTAAACATGTTTTGACTTGTTTAACTCGTCACTACTAGTTTAGTGCTTGTTTAGGGTCGTAAGTTAAGCGGTCTAAACAACCGCTTAAACTTTCAAACCCGACCCGTTTGGTCGATCATTAGGATCCGACCAAGCATACTTAGTGATCATAGTTGCATAGGGAATAACCTCTGAGGTTATACCTTATGATCACGTTGGATTGGTTAGTTATTTGTTAAGTAGCTTGTATGCCCATAGGAAATGACCAAAACGCCCTTTTTAAGCATAAATCAATATTTTGCCTATGTGAACATATTTTTGACATATAATATGATTTAGTAACAAGTTTAGGGATAATTGGGCATGTAAGACTTGGCATAGCACATAGTTAACCGTCCAAACATAGTTTTACGCAAAAGACGCATTATAGTGGCTTATACTACCATAATGGGTCGAAACGGGTCAAAAGCACATAGGTAGACTTTCAAATCAGAATGTAAGGTCTATTAAATCATACCATATGAGTTCAAATACTCATTTGATTTATAGAACCACGTTCTATCCTATCTCCCGATTTAGGATCCGATTATTTATCATAGTGATTCCATACTAGGTGCCACTTGATTCCTTGATTTCCCGAGCTTTGTTAGGAAACTTAATCAAGGATACTTGCAATCACAAGTGAGTACATAGTCCCCTCTTTTACTGTTTTCAATTGTTTTGGGGTGAAACATATGTGCTTATCTGTTATTTTCTTGATTTGACACTATATGATTACACATGCCTAGTCCTTATTCTTTTGACAAATTAAACGATTATCTATGGTTTAAACACTAATTTCTCAAAGATTATAAATTGTTGGATTGTACTTATTTTATACATTCACCCAGCCGATTGGTAGTACGATATAGCGCTATAGGACTAGACACCCCATTCCTATTGTATGGAATGTCAGAAACCAAATTTTAACCAAATAGAAATTGCCTTTGTGGTATTTCTATAGTCTCCAAAGTGTAGTTTGATACACTAAGGCTTGATTGAATACCAAATCACAATTTCTTTTGTATATGTTGATATACTACCAAAGTACAGTTTGATGTGCTCTCAAATGTGATCTACCAAAGTATATTTTGATATACTATGTACAAAATCCAACATAATACTGTTTTACCAAAGTATAGTTTGATATACTACCGACTTTGTTATTCCATAAACCAAAGCATAATTGATATGCTATTTTCAAACCAAAGAATAATTGATATGCTATTTTCAAACCAAAGCATAGTTGATATGCTATTTTCAAACCAAAGCATAGTTGATATGCTATTTTCAAACCAAATCATAGCTTAATATGCTATTTTCTAACCAAAGTAAAATTTGATATACTACCGATACTTTTATTCTTAAACCAAAGTATACTTGAGATATACTACCAAATCTATTATTTCATTAACCAAAGTATATTTTGATATAGTATCTATGTAACTATTTCAAAACTAAGGTATACTTTGTTATACTATTTAAATGAACTTTCAAAACCAAAGTATATTTTTGATATATACTACAAACCTTTTATCAAAGCAAAGTGTTTTCAAAACTAAACTTTTTATAAGGATTCATAGCTATTTTTATAAACACAAAAACCTTTTTCTTGTACTATCCTAAGCCATGAATCTAATTCACAAAAATCCTATGTCACTCACAAGCATTTTTATGCTGACGTACCTATTTTCATATATGTTTCAGGTACTGCTATGTGATGATTGTTGACGCATGCTACACATAGGATGGACTTGTGCCTTAGCGACTTTAAAACTGAGAAAAAATTATTTGTATTTATCTGAATTGTACTAAAACAATGAGTTCAATAATTCAAATAAATGAAACAATTAAATCCATGGTTGTGAAACAATGATTCTGTTACGACACCCCCCGATGTTTCCACCACGATTTGTTGTGTCGTTTTTTTGCTTCGTGGTTCAAACAAATGACCATCACCCATAATCTTGGTCGGTAATTGTAACATCCTATTCTTACCCAATGCCATTTCATTTGTTTTCTCTTGTTTCCCCTTTTTAGAATACCTCCACAACGCGAAAATCAGGTACCTAATGAAGAGCTGGCAGCTATCATTATGCAGAAAATGACTGCTGCAATCCCAAACACGTTGCTCAATGTAACCAAGCTCTCAACAACAATAATGCCCCTTGCAACATCAAGACGTTCAACTCGGCTAAGCCATCAAAGTTTTCTGGGTCTCAAGGAGCGACTGCACTTCTGCAATGGTTCGAGAGACTAGAGAGCACGTTCAGACATGTTCAACGCCCAAATGAGCGAAAGGTAGATTTCGCATCTAGTGTCTTTGAAAAACGGGCCTTGACGTGGTGGAATGGTGTGATGAGAGATAGGGGTGCCGATGTGGCACTAGCTCAAACATGGGAAGAGCTTCGAGCTCTGATGATGAAGGAGTTCTGTCCTCGTCATGAAGTTAGGGATTTGGAAAGGGAATACGACGATCTTAAGCCAGATAGCAGTGAACATCGAGCCTACACTAATCGATATGAGGAGCTGGTTACGCCTTTGGATAAGGCAATCGAAAAATACATTGATGGTCTCCCTGACCCAGTGCAGGACATTGTTACTGGTAGTAACCCTACCACAGTTAGACAGGCCATTGAATTATCTGCTACCCTAACCGAATCTCAGATCAGAAAGGGCAAACTTTTCCGAAAAGGCGACAAGAAGCAAGCAGCTAATGCTCAGGAGTGTGACAACCGTCACTTTTCTGTACATTTCGTACACTAATTGAACAGTAATCTGTGCTTAAATAATTGTGCATGATCTAGTTTACAAGAAAAATGAATTTTTGATTACTGTTATATACATACAATGGCATTTCATGTTGCAAGACTTTTATCGTTGCTACATGCAACACAAGATAGTTCTAATGATACACGGAACAGAATTGGCACCATTACCAGACAAACTAAAAATGCTGACGAAGTTCAGTACATAGACAGACAATATTTTGAGGTCCAGTATGAGCCAGAAACCAAGTGATACACTAGTATAGTCTGTAGGGAAGTAAGGACCACAAAACTGCATTCCTAAGTGATAGTTTAAGTGCCAGGAAGTGCCTAAAACCCACATAAAGTGCAGAATTCTGCATAATTCAGCAAAAATCAGCTTTCCAACAAGCTAGTAATGTGCAAAAATATGACAAAATTGTCTTGTATGCTTTCCTAAGTGTCGGGAAATAAAAGTGTTACAAAAGGGTACTTAATGATCACTAAACAGTGCAATTTAGCACTTTAACAAACCGGTATTTAACCAAACAACCGGACATTACCCGAAACATCAAAATATTACTAGAAGCATTGTTTTACTTTTTCTGAGCTAGTTATGGTTCCCAAACACCCTAATACACTACATAATACATCCTACACTTAAAACACTAGACATTATACTTAACCTCCAACTAACCACACAAGTTACCATCAAAGTTACACATAACCCCCCTCCATACTTACGGTTATGGGGATGGCCCCACCTCCCAAATCTTGCAAGATTTCACTAGATCTCATTTGATCTTCTCAATCTTAGTGAGATCTTATGTAATTTCTAAAGGATCTTGCTTGGATTTTCTAAGATTTCCTAAGATCTTGTCATATAAAATACTTGAGTCCTCATTCTCATCATTCACCATCTTCAACCTACAAACACTTCTCTCTCTCTCTCAATAAGCTACGGCCCAACACCCCCTCTCTAACACTTCCATTTCCAACTCACTCTCAAGTAATCGAAGCACTCTCTAAGGTGTAACAAGCATACATAAGAAGGTTGCAAGCAAGGAGAAGTGAAGGACCTCACTCTAGTGCTTTTTATCTGCCTCATTTGTCATCTTCATCTTCTTGAAATTCTTCCCTAGCCATAGTGCTAGTAGTAAGCTTCTTTGATCCTATTTTACTTCTTATTTTGGTGGTTAAAAGAATATGTAAAAGGTTAAACATGAAGATCATGAAGAAACAAGAAGTTGAACTTTAACATAAAGTTAAATAACATAAGAAACTAAGTTGCTTTAGTGTATATGAGTATCTTGGTTGTTGATTTCTTGTGTTTATGATGTTGATCATCATAAGAAGCTTGCTAGATTGTGATTAAACACATGATCTAGCAAGTATGAGGATGACTCATGAGAAAATCATAATGATCATCATTTATGTTAAACATGAACTTGAAAATAAACTTGTTTTAGTGTATAATGATTTGTGATACATGTTATAAGTCTTGAAAATAAAGGATTTCAAAGATAATATTTTTAAGAGAACAAAGTTATTTACAAGATTTACAAGATCATGCTTTTTAAAGAAACTAATCATATTTTTAGTGGTAAATCAAGTATAGGAACATGTTATTAACAAAAGAAACACAAAAGAATTGTTTTTGGAAAAATCATCTTGTAAGTTGTAAAGGACTAGATCTATCAACAATGTGATTATTAAACAAATAACCATGTTTTAGATGGTAACTTAACCTACTAAATAACATGCTAAGTTACGACAACTTTTTACAAAAATTCAAGTTCATGTCAAAGTGTAAATTGCATATTTAAAGCATATGGTAAGTCTTGTTTATATTGTTGATTGTTTGTGACGATTTTAAAAAGAAAATGATATGCTTTGATAGCATGGACACCTCCATTTTTAAGGGAAACTATGGCAAAATTTTTCTAAAAATTCCCACACTTAGAAAATATTTTCTAAACAAGTGTTACAAGTATGTTCTAAACCATGTCTTTCAATATAAACTTTGCCATATTTTTTGTATCAAAAACACAAGTATTGGAGGTTGGTTTTTGTAAATAAAAAAACGGGTAAATATATATTTAGAATATATATTTTACATTAAAGACACTTGTGTGAATATGTGTATACCTTGTGTATAGTTATATTATTTTTGGATTTAAAATAATACGACTTAACAAAAATACCAAGAACTTACAATCCAAAATAATACCAAAAATTACAAGGAATAAAGTATATAAGTTACACACTTAAATATTGGCAAAACGAACAAGAACGTAACCTATAAAATATTCCGGAAAATACCATTACAAATATATTTTTGGTAAATATTATTTTGGATACAAGAAGTGAAAATATGATTTTGTACATATTACCAAGTTATGTCATATTTACAACTAGAAGAAAATACATTATCTTTGGGAGATAAAAATATATATTTTCTTGGAATACATTATTTTTGGACAAAACAAGTCTATATATATTTTCTAAGTGAAACTTGAAAATATATTATTTCAGAACTACAAATACAAGAATACGAGAATACATGTATGAAATACTCCCATCCTTGGAAAGGAAATACGAGAATGAATACTTGAGAAGTGTTATATCTTCGGATAATATTAGAGGCATAAAAGAAACGTAACTAAAAACATGAAAACTAAGCCAAGGCATCGCCCGCTCGTCTAATAGACCCTAGCACATTGTAGGTAGTCGTGTTTGCTGACGAGAATTGAGTTACGAGTACTGAAGATGCAAAACTGTGAGTTTATGCTCCCCCTTTTCTTTAACTTTTTTTGGTTTTATAACTCTCGGGGGTGAAATACATGTTACGAATGCTAAAATGGTATGAAATGCCTATGAAATACTAGATCATGTGAGCATAGACTAAATACAGAAATGCCATTAATACTTAATTAGGGACGAGGGTTAGATCTAACGGGTACGAATGAACCCCACTCATGGTCACAACTAGTACCGAGTAATGCTTCGGAGTCCCAGTCGAGGTTAATCGACACAGTTGAGGTTAATCGACGCAGTCGAGGGTAATCGACATAGTCAAGGGAAAGTGACACAGTCAAGGTAAATTGACACAATCGAGGTTAATCGACACAGTCGAGGAAAATCGACAAGGGTATGAGCCATTAGGAGTGCTCCCTATGTCCTCACATGCCTTAAACTCCTTGTAAAACATTCATGTTTATACACGCTTTTCATACATGTTTACAAAGGAGTCTCTCAAAGATTTACAAGAATTATAGTACACAAACAAGACGCATGAACTCGCTCAACTTTTGTTGATGTTTTACAAAATTACATGTATTTCTGGTGACAGGATGGATCTTGGGCGCGGGTGTTGTAACTAGAAGTAGACTTCAAGTTTAGATGTCATCCACTTTTCTTGGTTTGTAACCTAGTCGAAGGTTGTGTTTAAAACTTAAATGACAAGTGTTTGTAATACTCAAATTTTTAATGAATGAATGAACATCATTTTAAATCATGTAGTCGTTTATTATGATTGAATGCAATGATATTAAACCAGTCACACGTCATACGCTTCCGCAAAAGTCAAGGTGTGACAGTTTGGTATCAGAGCTTCGATTGTAGTGAACTAGGATTCATTTTCGAGTCTAGACTACAATCACTAGAGTTCTCTCACGAAAACATTTTACAAAAAGTTTTCATTGCATTCACGTAAGCGTCAAGATCAACGAGTCAAACACTTTTCAAAAAGAGACAAGGCAAGGACATTAGTAGGGAATACCCTCAAGATAAGGTGCCAATTAAGGCATAGTCTACACGAGTTAGACTTGCCAAATATAAAATACACTCTTGGTGATAACTAGTACCAAGTAGTGTTTTTGCGTCTCAGTCGTGAATCGACAACTAGAAAAATGACCCCCCCCCCCAAAAAAAAACGAGAGTTATAAGTAATATGATGCATCGAAATGCCTATTTAAGCTAAGTAACATATTTGCTTATCGATACATACATACTAATAAGTGTACGGAATAAATATTGACGTGAATACATATAAATAAGTGTACAGAATGATTATTGACGTGAATAAGATACTTTCGACTCCGACTCCTATTACTGTACGTAACTCGCACGATGAAGCTACCGACCTCGCGTACTTGCAAAGCTCATGGCAAGAGTGATTACCAAAAAAGATTCTGAGCTTGCTTCCGTAGGAAATGGCTGCTCTTCTCTCTCGATCGCGAAGGTGCCTGACTACGATAGTGTCGACGAGGCAGAGGCGGCAACCTTGGACAACTTCTTAATCAGTGGGACGAGATCCCTGCAGCTTTTGTGAAGCAAGATTGACGACATACTTGACCAGAAAAAGAAGATGAAGTATTCATCTTGAAGGTGCCCCTCCAACTACTAGGAATCCTCTTTATTCCTACTTCATCATCGTGCCTATTCACGCGTAACCATAACGAGTGTTAGCGCGTGGACCACCGCAATGGTCCTTTCCATGATAGAGGTATAAGGACAGTAGTGTCCCCTCCTTGATTGATCATCTGCTTGGATGAGAGAAAACTGGGGTAACCGTGCAAGACAATTTACTATTACGGGGGCCCACGTAATAACAACTTGTAGTGCATGGAAATCCTGGTGGACTCTACGGGCCAAGCTAACGATTACCACACAAAAATAAACTCTACGTGTTCACACCTTCAAATGGTAGGACAATACCTAGATCAGTGCTTTAGCACTTTATAAAGCAAGAAACCTGTCTTGCCTACGTCGTGTCTACCCGTGTACGAGACGTTTTAGAAATGATATTTAAGCAAGAGAAGAGGAATAGCATTCAGAAGGATTCAGTGATGTTACGCTCTACCACTTTATGAAACTTGTATGACTAGGGCGATGTAGCCTCGAATACATTATTACGAACAATAGACCAAGTTGCCAAGCCTATGCGAAGGCTCAGTAATTGTTTCCTCACTTATACAATGATGATTATATATATACATGTGATATCAGAAAAGGAATGCCACCCAGACGCGACACAGACACTAGTACGTTACCAAGGACAGAAGCCGAGCTTCAAGAACGAATCTCACAGGCAATTGCACGACATGAAGCCTTCCGCTCCAAACACAGCGGTGGCACTTCCGGAAATAACCCTTCAACTAGTTGCACCTATAAACAATTCCTAGACTACAAGCCATTGAATTTTGATGGCACAGGAGGTGTTGTGGCATTTGTTCGTTGGGCAGAAAAGACTGACTCTGTTCTAAGAATGAGTAACTGTTCACCCCAGCAGAGAGTTACCTTTATCTCAGGGTTGTTTTTCGATGGCGCACTCTCCTGGTGGAACCTTCAGGTTCAAACCCTTGGTGCAGATGCTGCTTATGCACTGAGCTGGGACGAGCTCAAAGAGATGATGGAAAAGAAATACTGTTCTAGGGCTGAAATCCAGAAACTTGAGGTGAAGTTCTGGAATTTGAAAATGGACGGACCGAAGATTCCAGAATATGTCCAGCGATTTCATGACATGTCTAAGGTCGTCCCTTACCTAGTCAGGCCGGAATTCAAGAGGGTTGAGCGATTCATTTGGGGACTTGCACCTCAAATTAGGAGCACGGTTACTACCTCAAAGCCCTCGACCATCGCAGAGGCTATCGATTTGAGTGTCACTCCTACTGAAGAAGCGCTACGCATGGGAAAATTTTCGGAATCTGAGGATAACAAGAAAGAGACTCATGTGGAGTCATCAAGCAACAAGAAAAGGAAGTCCTCAAATCTAAAGATGGGCACCCAAGTCAGCTATGGAAGCGCTGAGGCAAACAAAAGAAAGAAAGTGAACCCGCCGCATGGCAGGAAAGCTGAATGAGCCACTAATAAGGCTAGTGGTAAAGTTTACTCGGGGACTAAGCCGAGGTGCGGGGAATGCAAATTTCACCATGAAGGTCGATGTCTGAGGCCTAAATGCAGAAAGTGTGGGAAAGAAGGAGACAACAAGGATGCCTGTTGTGTGAAGGATCCGTACAAAAGAAATAAAGGTAGAGTACCAGGTTGCTACAAATGTGGTGAAGCAGGGCACTTTAGGAAAGAATGCCCAAGGAAGAAACAAGCAAGGAAGGGTTTTCACGATCGAAACTCGTGAAACACGCCAGGATCCAGATGCGGTTACGGGTACGTTCCCAATTAACCAATCCTATGCATCTATTTTTAATTAATACTGGCATCAACTTTAACCTAGCATGCTTAGAACTTAAGAAACTGCTTGGCCCAGTTTCGAGTAAAATAGACGTCCCGTATTCTATAGAATGGGCATATAGAAGGCTAGTTTAAGCAGACAAAGCAATTAAGGATTGTATTTAAGGACTCAAAAGGCCGGAACCTTCTGTTACCATTGACTTGAGAAGTCATAATATGATAGTCAGCATGGATTGGATATCCAAGTATAGAGCCTGAGAACATCCCCGTGACGGAAGAAGTTCCAGTAGTCTTTTCTGAAGACTTGCCAGGAATACCTCCACAGCGCCAAGAGGATCTTAGGATAAGCCTCGTGCCAGGAGCGGCACCAATGCCGAATGATGGCTTACTGACTAACTTCGTCCGCGAAGCATGAACCTCCAATGAAATTGCAAGAGCTGCTAGACAGAGGAAATTAAGGACATGACATCCTTAGTTAAGGACACAAAGAGAAAGTTGACAGTTTACACTTTGCATGAATTCCATAAAATTGGATATCAAGGATTTGCATCCTTTGCCAAGGATTGATAACATGAACAGACCAATCATAAGGTTCTAGTTACCACTTAAAGATTGACTTGAGGACAGGACGTCCACAACTGTGAATACAAGAAGGAAATATCCCTAAGATGACCTATAGGACTTGCTTCGAGCATTACGAGTTCCTTGTCATACCATTTGGCTTAACACATGCATCGACAATATTCATGGACCTCATGAATCGAACGTGTAAGCCATACATGGATAAATCATGATTATACTTATTGACTACATTTTTATATGACCAACGACCAAGGAAGGCCGTGAGTAACAGCTGTAATTTACCTTGCAACTCTTAGAGGAAAGAACAGTTATGTGCTATGATGACGAAAAGCGGATTCCAAAATCGCAAACTGAGAACTTTAAGATACATGGTGGATAAGAACAAAATTCATGCCAACACTGCAACCAAGAACTAAAGAGCTAGTGTTGCAATTATGTGACGCTTCTCGACAAAGTCTCGATTGTTCGTCGATGCAACGAGACCACAACATTGCATACGCGGCACATTGATTAAGGAATTGTAAGAAGAAACCTTGAGCTAGATACAGTAATTGCGTGCCGCAAATTTGATGTCATTACTTGTAAGAAAACGCTGCACGATCGTTACTGAACACAAGGGTTGCAGCACACCGTTGATCGTAAAAACTGGAATATTAACATAGATGGACTAAGCTACCGAACGATGCAGACTGTATGAACATGATACGTGCTTGTGTGATAAACTTTGATAAAAAGTTGGGACACTCACTTGCCCTTAGTAGAGTTTTCCTACAACAGTATTTATCACACCGCCGTTTAACCCGCTTCGTATGAAGCTTTAGATGGAACATAATAAGTCGATCCCCGTCGTATTGATCAGAGACCGGGAATAAAAAATCTACTGGCCCGAGTTGGTTCAGGAAAAACTAGAGGCAAATCGTTTAGATATGTGAACATATCAAGGCAGCCCGCAGAATACAGAAAGATTGCGCCGATGAGCGGCAAGAATCGTAAGAATTTGAGATAAGAAGTATGACTTAAATGGGAGCCTCGCTTAGAGAAGGCGTGGTGTGATTTGGAAAACGCAAAGGTTGAATCCCCGATGTAGTGATCGTGACACATTCTATGTGTCTAGTCTTTAAAGGAGTCTGACTCAAGGAATAGTCGTTGTTCCCACAAATAAGATTCACGTCAATGACAAACGACAAAATTACTATAAAACCTGTTAAGGTTTCGGACCAAGAGTCCACAATACTATAAAACATGTTAAGGTTTCGGACCAAGAGTCCACAATACTATAAAACATGTTAAGGTTACGGACCAAGAGTCCACAAGACACAGAAAAGACACAATTGATTTACTTGAGTACAATAGAATTTATAACATGACCCAGAGTACATGGGAACATGAAGACAAATTTTAAACATAAGTGACCACATTTGATTCACAACTCCCCTGCGACCGATGGAATCGATTGAATTTCGGGACGAAATTCTTTTAACGGGGGGAGACTGTGACAACCCTCACTTTTCTGTACATTCCATACACTAATTGAACAGTAATTTGTGCCTAAATAATTGAGCATGATCTAGTTTACAAAACAAATGAATTTTTGATTACTGTTATATACATACAATGGCCTTTCATGTTGCAAGACTTTTATCGTTGCTACATGCAACACGAGATAGTTCTAATGATACACAGAACAGAATTGGCACCATTACCAGACAAACTAAAAATGCTGACGAAGTTCAGTACATAGACAGACAATATTTTGAGGTCCAGTATGAGCCAGAAACCAAGTAATACACTAGTATAGTGTGTAAGGAAGTAAGGACCACAAAACTGCATTCCTAAGTGATAGTTTAAGTGCTGGGAAGTGCCTAAAACCCACATAAAGTGTAGAATTCTGCATAATTCAACAAAAATAAGCTTTTTAACAAGCTAGTAATGTGCAAAAATATGACAAAATGGTCCTGTATGCTTTCCTAAGTGTGGGGAATTAAAAGTGTTACAAAAGGGTACTTAATGAACACTAAACAGTGCAATTTAGCACTTTAACGAACCGGTATTTAACCGAACAAACGGACGTTACCCGGAACATCAAAATATTACTACCAGCATTGTTTTACTTTTTCTGAGCTAGTTATGGTTCCCGAACACCCTAATACACTACATAATACATCCTACACTTAAAACACTAGACATTACACTTAACCTCCAACTAACCACACAAGTTACCATCAAAGTTACACATACCCCCCCCCCCTTCATACTTACGGTTATGGGGATGGCCCCACCTCCCAAATCTTGCAAGATTTCACAAGATCTCATTTGATCTTCTCAATCTTAGTGAGATCTTATGTAATCTCTAAAGGATCTTGCTTGGACGTTCTATGATTTCCTAAGATCTTGTCATATAAACTAATGGATATAAAATACTTGAGTCCTCATTCTCATCATTCACCATCTTCAACCTACAAACACTTCTCTCTCCATCTCAATAAGCTACGGCCCAACACCCCCTCTCTAACACTTCCATTTCCAACTCACTCTCAAGTAATCTAAGCACTCTCTATGGTGTAACAAGCATACATAAGAAGGTTGCAAGCAAGGAGAAGTGAAGGACCTCACTCTACTGCTTTTATCCGCCTCATTTGTCATCTTCATCTTCTTGAAATTCTTCCCTAGCCATAGTGCTAGTAATAAGCTTCTTTGATCCTATTTTACTTCTTATTTTGGTGGTTAAAAGAATATGTAAAAGGTTAAACATGAAGATCATGAAGAAACAAGAAGATGAACTTTAACATAAAGTTAAATAACATAAGAAACTAAGTTGCTTTAGTGTATATGAGAATCTTGGTTGTTGATTTGTTGTGTTTATGATGTTGATCATCATAAGAAGCTTGCTAGATTGTGATTAAACACATGATCTAGCAAGTATGAGGATGACTCATGAGAAAATCATAATGATAATCCTTTATGTTAAACATGAACTTGAAAATAAACTTATTTTAGTGTATAATGATTTGTGATACATGTTATAAGTCTTGAAAATAAAGGATTTCAAAGATAATATTTTTAAGAGAACAAACTTATTTACAAGATTTACAAGATCATGATTTTTAAAGAAACTAATCATATTTTAGTGGTAAATAAAGTATAGGAACATGTTATTAACAAAAGAAACACAAAAGAATTGTTTTTGGAAAAATCATCTTGTAAATTGTAAAGGACTAGATCTATCCAACACTTAGAAAATATTTTCTAAACAAGTGTTACAAGTATGTTCTAAACCATGTCTTTCAATATAAACTTTGCCATAATTTTTGTAATAAAAACACAAGTATTGGAGGTTGGTTTTTGTAAATAAAAAAACGGGTAAATATATATTTAGAATATATATTTTATATTAAAGACACTTGTGTGAATATGTGTATACCTTGTGTATAGTTATATTATTTTTGGATTTAAAATAATATGACTTAACAAAAATACCAAGAACTTATAATCCAAAATAATACCAAAAATTACAAGGAATAATGTATATACGTTACACACTTAAATATTGGCAAAACGAACAAGAACGTAACTTATAAAATATTCCGGAAAATACCGTTACAAATATATTTTTGGTAAATATTATTTTGGATACAAGAAGTGAAAATATGATTTTGTACACATTACCAAGTTATGTCATATTTTCAACAAGAAGAAAATACATTATCTTTGGGAGATAAAAATATATATTTTCTTGGAATACATTATTTTTGGACAAAACAAGTCTATATATATTTTCTAAGTGAAACTTGAAAATATATTATTTCGGAACTATAAATACAAGAATACGAGAATACATGTATGAAATACTCCCATCCTTGGGAAGGGAATACGAGAAGGAATACTTGAGAAGTGTTATAACTTCGGATAATGTTAAAGGCATAAAAGAAACGTAACTCAAAACATGAAAACTAAGCCAAGGCACGGCCCGCTCGTCTAATAGACCCTAGCACATTGTAGGTAGTCGTGTTTGCTGACGAGAATTGAGTAATGAGTACTGAAGACGTAAAACTGTGAGTTCATGCTCCCCTTATCTTTAACTGTTTTTGGTTTTATAACTCTCGGGGGTGAAATACATGTTACGAATGCTAAAACGGTATGAAATGCCTATGAAAAACAAGATCATGTGAGCATAGACTAAATATAGAAATGCCATTAATACTTAATTAGGGATGAGGGTTAGATCTAACGGGTACGGCCGAACCCCACTCATGGTCACAACTAGGACCGAGTAGTACTTCGGAGTCCCAATCGAAGTTAATCGACACAGTCGAGGTTAATCGACGCAGTCGAGGGTAATCGACATAGTCAGGGGAAATTGACACAGTCAAGGTAAATTGACACATTTGAGGTTAATCGACACAATCGAGGAAAATCAACAAGGGTATGAGCCATTACGAGTGCTCCCTATGTCCTCACATGCCTTATAGTCCTTGTAAAACATTCGTGTTCATACACACTTTTCATACCTGTTTACAAAGGAGTCTCTCAAAGATTTACAAGAATTATAGTACACAAACAAGACGCATGACAAGTGTTTGTAATACTCAAATGACAAGTGTTTGTAATACTCAAATTTTTAATGAATGGATGAACATCGTTTTAAATCATGTAGTCGTTTATTATTATAGAATGCAATGATATTAAACCAGTCACACATCATACGCTTCCGCAAAAGTCAAGGTGTGACAAGGAGGAAACCAAGGAAAGCAAAACCGAACCTTCTAAGAAGCGTAAGGCTTCGCAGAATTATGCGATTGCTGCTCAACCCAACCAAAACACCCACAACCAACCAGCTCAAACTCCTGCAAGGAAACCTTGTGCCGGTACTACACCGATATGCAACAAATGTAATGCACACCACTTAGCTCACCTACTGTGTCGTTTGTGTGCATCATGTGGGCGACTCGGTCACCTGGCAAATGCTTGTCGATTTAACCCAAACCAAGGTGGTCCAAACCAACCTCAAGTCAATCCTGCTCAAGCTCGTTTTCCACCAGGTTCTTGCTTCAACTGTGGCAAGGTGGGCCATTTCCGAAGAAATTGCCCAAAGCTTGCTAATGCGAATCCAGCGCAGGGATGAGCATCAGACCGACTAGAAGACAATGTTGTTTAGAAATAATCAAGCCTTATGTATTATTTTCTTTTATTGTTAAGGTACATGAAATAGTTGTTGTTGTTGTTGTTTATAAATAAATCTTTTTATTTTACATTGCAATGTACAAATGTGATGGCATGTATAAACAACGTATCCCCTACAATACCGACAATCAAGGGGCCGTATTCCTTGAAGAATAGACTACCCCCAAAATTTCTTCCATTTTATGATCTCTTGCGTTTTCCACAAAAATCCTAAGTACCCGTTTCTTCCAAGGAAACGAAGTACAAGGCGCAAGTTACAACTCTGTACGAATACCCAAAGTACCACTATAAATCCTTAATAGGGTACCTAAGGGTATTTCCATAAGTCCTAAATTGTTGTGTACCTTAATTCAAATATTGCGTTTCCTTGAAAACGAAATCGAATTTTTGGTAGATCATCCTCTCTTTTCGGATAGATTATTGAGGATGTTGAAGTACATCGATTGGGTTCCTGGTATACCTTGAATACCCGTGTACAATCGACAGCAAGTTCATAACAATTAATAATAGGATAATAACAAATAAATAACCAAGTTAACAATTATGTGAATATATGTGTATGTGTTTAGATGTAAATTCAATTACTCGCCATCCAAATCCTCATAGAACTTTCCATATTTTTATACGATGGATTCATAGTAGGATATCCAAAGGTACTAACTTAAATCCATAATGGGCTCCTACGTCATAGTTAAAACCCTTGGATTGTAAAGTACTATTCCAAAGTTTAAAGACATCCTTCGTTGATATGGTTAAAGATTCCTCTTGGGTAGTATAGTTAAAGAGATTGATTCGTCAATCTAGTTAAAGACATCCTCCGTTGATGTAGTTAAAGATATCATTCGTCGATCTAGTTAAAGAGATTGATTCGTCAATCTAGTTAAAGATATCATGTGTTGATATAGGGGTTGTTTGTTTACCTCTTAATGAGGCTCTTAATGGTTCAGACCTCTTACTGGTTCAGCACTTAATGGTTCAGACTGTTTGTTTCACGAGCAGATGTCTGACTGGTTTAGACATTTGCCTCTGAATGGTTAAGATTTATACAAAGTCTGAATGGTTAAGACCTCTAATCTGAATTGGTCAGACATTTGCCTCTGAATGGTTAAGCATTATACAGACTCTTAATGGTTCAGACATCTTACTGGTTTAGCACTTAATGGTTCAGACCTCTTAATGTTTCAGCACTTAACCATTCAGATGTTGCCAAACAGCCCCATAGTTAAAGAGGTCCTCTGGTGGTCTAGTTAAAGAGATCATTCGGTGGTCTAGTTAAAGAGATTGATTCGTCAATCTAGTTAAAGATATCATGTGTTGATATAGTTATAGAGGCCCTCTGGTGGTCTAGTTCAAGAGATTGTTCGTTGGTCAAGTTAAAGAGAATCTATGGTAGTCTAGTTAAATTACCACATGATTATTCGTTTGATTTTCTTCCCCTACACAGTATAAGATCAACTGTGCGGACTGTGCAAGGAATTACGTAATTATGGATTATAATTATGAAATTCAGTGCCCGTAAACCATAGTAAGATTTATCATGTGTAAGAACCAATAGTGGCAACAATAACGAAACGTCAACAATGTAATGGAGGTACGGTGGACGTACCAATGGTGATTCATATACTTGTATATACGTGTCCCTCTTACATTGCAAGCATGATTTTATTTAAAGTTACTAGAAGTTCAGAACCCTAACCAGTGTTGTTTTATCCTTTCGACTTCATGTTTTAAGCCTCTCACAAGTTTCCTCTAAATAAATTTCGGGACGAAATTTCCTGAAGTAGGGGAGACTGTGACACCTGTGTAACTGAGACCATCAAACAAATACCAAATCAATGAAATATTGTGTTTCATACTTGTGATTTTTAAAAATATGTGTATCGTTTGCACATATCAATTCTTGTTCGATTTCGGGCTTTAAATTGCTTTCTGGAAGGTTATACGCGATCTGATGCGTAAATATAACCATTTTAATGCAAAAAACACTCTGGAATAGTGACATAGGCTTAACATACCTTAAATAACATTTACATAACTTAGAAATAAGTTTTGGATGGTTTGGTATGCCGAAATCAAGTATATTCGCTTACAGGGACTAATTTCGACAAACTGCGAAAGTATGCCGATTTGTACTGTAACGAACATTTTGGAACTTGATAATAAGTTTAATATTCCCTAAATATCCTTTACATAGCTTAGAAATAGGCTTTGAGGGGTTCGGTATGCTAAAATAATTTTTTATGCTCATTCAGGGACTAAAAGCGTCAAAAAGTGCATAAGTTTGCATCTTCGCGCATATCTTACGTTCTGAATACATGCGGACATCCAAAAATTTTTTAAGCATTAAAATATTATATTTTAGTGTTTGGCATAAGAAAAATCCATTCGTCGCTTAATTTGGATCATTTTTTCGCATTCATGCGCATTTCGTCGTAATTAAGCGAATATCGCGATCGTACGACCAAACAAACCGACATCCGGCATATTTTTGAACATGTTTCATGTCCCTTATGTTTAGGAATCATTGTAGTGCCTTGAAAATGGCTTAACGGGCCTTAAACGCATCAAAAAGGACCTTAGAAGCATGCAGGGACCAAAACTGTTAATTCTGAAACTTTGTTTGCTGAACTGGAGTCCAAGCGGGCCGCGTAAGACCTCATTGACTCTTACACGGGCCATGTAAACCTGTCAGACTTGAAAAAATGAATTTGCAGCCTGTATCCAGCTGTTCCAACTGATTTGGGGGCTTGCAAATGGTATTTTTAAACCTATGGGCTTGTTTTCAAGTGCCCAAGGTATTACAAATCAGGGGGTACACATGTAAGGCCCGGATTAAAGCTCGTTTTTCAAGAAACGATCCTAACGGTTCTTGTTTTCCTATAAATACCCCCACCCTCTTTGTTCAAAACCCACATTTGATTCTGAGATTTCTCTAAGTTGGGGTGTTTTATCACTTCATACCTGAGAATACTTGGAAATAAAATCTCTTTGGACCCTTTGTAAGTTCTCCTTCCTTCTTTTATGCATTTTTAGCTTAAAAGTCAAACTGCGTTTGACTTTCTGCATTAACCAGTTTATGGTCAATGCGAAGTTCGTTTGAACTTCATAACGTGAGCGTAATCACGATGGTTATAGTCCCTAGTTACTATACCTACTGATTACCACATTATTTAGGCATAGTGACGAGTCGTAGTTTCGGCCAAAATGCGTATTCTTGCGTATTTTACAACCAAACTACTTTTAGGTATCAAAACCGTTTGTTTTGATACCAAACCTGTTTTCTAACCTCGTTAAACATGTTTTAACATGTTTAACTCGTTACTTTTAGATTTGTGCTTATATAGGGTCGTAAGGTAAGCGATCTAAATAATCGCTTATACTTTCGAACCCGACCCATTTGGTCTGTCATTAGGATCCGACCAAACACATTAGGTGACCATAGTTGTATAGGGAAGAACCTTCCGAGGTTATACCTTATTGTCACTTCGTTTAAGTAGTTGTATGATAGGTAGTTTATATGCCTTAGGTAAATGACCAAAATACCCTTTTTGCGCCAAAATTCATTTTAAGCATATGTAACATAACTTTTGACACCTAAACTGATTTGGCAACAATTTTAGACATGTTAAGGCATATTTTACTTGTCATAGGACTAGTTAGGCGATTCAAATGCGTTTTACGTGAACGACGCGTTAAAGTAGCGTAAGCTACCTAATCGAGTCATAGTGGGCAGTAAGCACTTAGGATAAGTTCTGTTTTAGAATATAGGCTTTGTTAAACCATATTACATGAGTTCGTACACTCATTTGGTTTACGAAACCTCATTCTATCCGATCCTCCGATTAGGTCCGTTTATTAACATAGATACCTATATTAGGTGTCGTTTGATTCCGTGATCTTCTAGCATTGCTTGGTGGTTATCCTAGGACTATTGAGCAATCTCAAGTGAGTACATAGTTCCCTATTTTAATGTTTTTCAAACATTTTGGGGTGAAATACATGTGCCTACTTGTTACTTTCGTGCTTTCCATGTTTTAATATCATATACTTGCTATGCTCATTAGTACACTATTAGTACGTGATTTCATTATGATTTATGCTATGTATGTCCATATAGTGCATACTTAGTACATTGATTTACATTACATTTCTGCTATGTATGTTGACTGAGCATGCTAGCACATTGTTTTACATTACATTTTATGCTTTGTATGTTAACTTAGCATACTTAGTACATTGTTTTACATTACATTTCACGCTATGTCTGTTCATTTGTTGCATATGCTAATCCAGTATATGGACACATTGTTTTATACATTTTGAAAGCTGATTGATCTATGTGAAGCATTTGTAACCTTTTGATTTATGGGAACCATTTGTAACTGTTTGAACCATTGGGATTAAGGGAAGTGATTAGGTAACGGGGCGGGTGTAATGTGTTAAAAGCATGGTGGATACGCCGCTGGTACTTCCTATATATAAGTGCTTTTAACACATTATATATCATTGCATTATCTAGATCACTTGGGCAAATGTTATCAAAACAAAGTTAAAATACAAGGTTTTTTTTATCAATATATATATACCATTTGAGTTTTATTTCAAAAACGAATGTTTTGGAGTTAAGAATCATGGCTACGGGATTTTATAAATTATAACCAACTTGATTTGAGTTGGTTAATTATGTCGCAATACTATACTTTTCAAAACAAGGTTTTTATATAAGTATTGCAACATGTAAAATGAGCCATGAATCTGACACTCATATAAAACCTATGTACTCGCCGACATTTTTATGCTGACGTATTTTCACATGTGTTTCAGGTACAATAGTTGATGATATTTGATGATGATATTGGTGTATGCTCACATAGGAATGGACGAGGCCATAGTGACTTAATAACAATGGAAGTCTATTTGTTCATGTTTTGTTTCAAATTCCAATGTAATGTAGTACATTTAATTCAATAAAACAAAACTGTTTAAATCCATGGATGTGAAATAATGATTCTGTTACAACACTCCCCGATGTTTCCTCCACGTTTTGTTGTTTTACGTGGTAGGGGTGTGATAGAAAAGCATGCGTCAACAATCATCACATAGCAGTACCTGAAACATATATGAAAATAGGTACGTCAGCATAAAAATGCCTGTGAGTAACATAGGATTTTTGTGAATTAGATTCATTGTAACACCTGTGCCTCCACGGCCATCAAACAAATACCAAACCAATGAAATATTATATTTCATACTTGGGATTTGTAAAATTATGTGTATCTTTTACACATATCAACTCTTGTTTGATTTTAAGCTTTAAATCACTTTCTGGAGGGTTATACGCGCTCTGATGCGTAAATATAACCAGTTTAATCCAACGAACACTCTGGAATAGTGAAATAGGCTTAACATACCTTAAATAACCTTTACATAACTTAGATATAAGTTTTGGAAGGCTGGTGTGGTGAAATCAAAGTTTAATCGCTTACAGGGACTAAAGTTGACAAACTGCGAAAGTATGCCAATTCGAACTGTAACAGACATTCCGGAGCATGACCATAAGTTAAACATACCATAAATACCCTTCACATAGCTTAGAAATAGGCTTTGAGGTGTTCGGTATGCTAAAATAAACTTTTGTGTCATTCAGGGACTAAAAGTGTCAAAAAGTGCACAAGTTTGCATTTTCGCGCATAACTTACGTTCTGAATACATCCGGACATCCAAAAATTTATGTAAGCATGACTATATTATATTTTAGTGTTCACCATAAGAAAAATCCATTCGTTTCGTCATTTGGATCGTTTTTCGCGCTTGTGCGCATTCCGTCGTAATTAAGCGAACATCGCGTTCGTACGACCAAACGAACCAACCTCCGGCATATTTTTGAGCATGTTTTGAGTTCCCTATACTTTAACTTCATTTTAGAGCCTTGAAATGAGGTTAACGGGGTTCAAACGCATCGAAAATCGCTTAAACGGGCTGCAGGGACCATTTCTGCCAATTTTGAAAGTTTGCTGAAACAAGGGGGCAGTGGCGTAGCGCCACTGCATGTAGCCTTACCAGTCGCGCTACGCGACTGCCTATGCTGGACAGAAAACATGCAGAAACTCAGTTTTTCGCATTCGGGACCAGATTCGATGTATTAGCCGTTGTTTAATTCACAACCACACATTCTAAACTTGCTTAGTCAGCGGATAAGGATGGAATTTAGTCACCATAACATCTCGACAAGTGTACGGGTGAGATCTAGGCACGGTTTCCATGAAACGATCTTAGCGGTTCGGGTATTCCTATAAATACCCCAACACCCCCATTGCTAAACTTACAAGAAACTTGATTTGAGAAACTCTAAGTTGAAACATTTGTTTCATACCTGAGATTTTTGAATCGGGTTTAGCATTCGGGGACCCTTCGTAAGTATTCTTTTGTATTTTTCCTTATTTTATTGCTTTTCGAGTCAGAAAGTCAAACTTTGTTTGACTTTCAGCGTTGACCAGTAATGGTCAATGCGAAGTTCGTTTGAACTTCGCAACGTGAGTGTAATCACGTTGGTTATAGTCCCTTGGGACTATGCCCACTGATTACCACGTTGTCTGGGTCGTAGGGTACTCGATCTAATAAATCGCCTATACCTTCGAACCCGACCCAGTTTGGTCGATCATTAGGATCCGACCAAATACATTAGGTGACCATAGTAGGTAGGGAATAACCTTCCGAGGTTATACCCTATGGTCACATCGTTTAAGTAGTTGTATGATAGGTAGTTTATATGCCTTAGGTAAATTACCATAATACCCTTTTCATGTATAATTGGTGATTAAGCATATGTAACCTAAACTTTTGTCACATAACTGATTATGTAACATGTTTAGGCATATAACACTTGTCATAGGACTAGTTAGACGGTCCGAACGCGTTTCACGCGCACGACACGTTAAAGTAGCATATGTTACCTTAATGGGTCGCGATGGGTCGAAAGCACTTAGGTTTGGTTTCATTGTAGTATGTAGGCCTTGTTAAACCATATCATATGAGTTCCAACACTCATTTGGTTTACCAAGCCTCATCCTATCCGATCTCCCGATTTAAGTCCGGTTTATTTATATAGTTTTAGATTGCCGACTGATTCCGTGCTCTCTCTAGCTTTGTTTGGTTGTTGTTCAAGACCTCCAAGCATTCTCAGGCGAGTACATTATTCCCCTCTTTTACTGTTTTCAACTGTTTTGGGGTGACTCATATGTGCTAAATGTTTTCGATGTTATAACGATGGTTTCAAAAACGATTAAGACGATTTATACAAAACTAATAACGATTTCATAAAGTGAACAAACTTGTTGGTTGTAGTTACATAACAAATGACATTCATTAGCAATGATCAAGCCGACCAGTATTAGGTTATGGTACCATAGGATCTGACAAATCCCGTTATTTACTACACCCGTGGTTATGTGTGGGTATGGTAGGTAGCGACTGAATCTGTAATTGTTAACTTACCCTATGGAGGTTTGTTAATACGAAAACGAGAAGCGACGAAAACGAGAAGCGACGAAAACGAGAAGCGACGAAAGTCAAGAAGGTTTGAATGTTATTAGCGAGACGATCATTTAAGTAGTTTCACGACCTAAAACGAATTAAACGATTGGGTAAACGATAGGTTTTCACACGATGTTTTAACGATTGGGTAAACGATTGGCTTCAAAGCGATATACGATATTATTTTGGTTACATATTACATGGTTTACATTTGACACAAAAACACTTTTGACATTGGTTATACATATTACATGATTTACATTTGGGCATGAACATTACTTTGGTGGTTTGGTTTGGATTAAGTGATTAAGTAACAATGCGTGTGGAATATGATACAAGCATGGTGGATACGCCGCTGGTACTTCCTATATATAAGTGTTTGTATGGTATTACATATTGTAGCGTTATTTGAATCATTTCAGTTTGAGACATAGAACATTTTATACAAGTAACATACTTTTCACAAGACATTTATTTACAAACAACTTATCTTATACAAACTCATTTTACATGGTTATTCATTTAATCATGCATTATTCTCTTATTTATACATATCACCTAAACTTATTATTTTTCAAATGATTTACAAAGACAAAGCAAATTACAAGGTACATGACTAAACCTTTTCTTAAACAGAAGTCATGAATCTTATTTTCACAAAACCTATGTACTCGCCAGCATTTCTTTGCTGACCTCGTTTTCACATATGTTTCAGGTATTGTTGAATGATATCGATTGATAAGATGCATGCTCACATAGGACTGGACAAGGCCTTAGTGACTCAATAACAATGATAGGTTATGTTTAAATTGTATATTTAGATTTCCAGACGATGTAATTATTCAATGTGTAATAAAACGAAACACTTTTGATATCCATGGTTATGAAACATTAATTCTGTTGCACCACGCCCCGATGTTTCCGCCGCGATTTGTTGTTTTACGCGGTCGGGGTGTGACAGAAAAGATGGTATCAGAGCCAATGGTTATAGGGAATTAGGTTATTAGTAATGCTTTGACCTAGTCTATAACCTTTCTAGGACCCTAACGCGAGTTTATTTGCGTTTAGTCATAAAACAATACCGTCACCTATCCTTAGGCGACGATCACAACAAGAATATAAATTTCAAAACCGCTTTGAAAACTAATCATCTGTTCTAGGATGATTGATTTCTAGGTTTTGAACTCTCTATTTTAAGGTTTTGAACCCTCTGTTATATGGTTTTGAACCCCTTTGAGTTTTCAAAAATCTCGTCAAGGTTTTGGGTCTTAAATAATGTGAACACGTGCAAACTGGAAGGGTGAATGCCTGTATTCTGGGTTTTTTGTCTAGGCAAGCACTTCGTATACATCTCATCAGACGCGAGACCAGTTGTGCTTACCTGGGAATTCTTGGGATTAGTGTTCACTTATAGGCGAGCATGTCTTCGCGATACATTATTTTTGACCTATTTACTTTGATTAAATCACCGAGGTCGTTTGTTGCTTTGTAGTAACAAACAAATGACCACTATCCTTGCTTTCATCAGATTTGTTTCATCTCATTCTTTTCGTCTAATTCTCTCACTCGTTTCCTTGTCAGACAATGCCTCCTCGACGCGATACCCGAACCGATACTCGGACTTTTACTATTGAAGAACTCGCAGCCCTGATCTCTCAACAGGTGGCTGCTGTGGTTCCCGGTGTTGTAACCCAAGTCCACGAGATGTACAACAACGGCAACAACAACAACAATAATGCACCGTGTAATTTCAAGAACTTCAATTCTGCGAAGCCACTTAAGTTTTCTGGGTCTCAAGGAGCAACTGTGCTCCTGTAGTGGTTTGAGAGTATCGAGAGCACATTCAGACATGTGCAGTGTCAGGATGCGCGTAAGGTGGAATTTGCTTCAAGTGTGTTTGAAAAGCGAGCGCTTACTTGGTGGAATGGTGTTATGCGAGATAGGGGTGCCGAAGTGGCGTTGGCACAAACATGGGCAGAGCTTCGGGCTCTCATGATGAAGGAGTTTTGTCCCCGTCACGAGATTCGAGTTTTGGAACGAGAGTTTGACGACTTAAAGCAAGATGGGGCTGAACACCGTGCGTATACGGATCGTTTTGAAGAACTCAGTCTATTGTGTCCCACCATGGTTACCCCTCTGGAGAAAGCGATCGAGAGATACATAGATGGTTTACCCGATTCTATTATGGATATTTTGATCGGTGTTAATCCTACCACCCTTCGTCAAGCAATCGAGTTGTCAGCTACCCTGACTGAGTCTCAAGTCAGAAAGGGTAAACTCACCCGCAAGGGTGATAAAAAGAAGGCAACCGATTCTGGAAAGGACAAGAAGAAGGATAAGGGGAAGGGTAAGGAAGGTGAGACGTCGAAGAAATCGAAGAAGCGGAAGGGTGCCCAAAATTTTGCTGTTACAGCACAGACTGCTCAGAACCTGCAGAATCCACCGGCTCAGCCACATGCAAAGAAGGCATATGCTGGTACCGCACCACATTGTGCCCGTTGCAACGGTCATCACGTTGCACAACAAGATTGCAAGAAATGCACAACGTGTGGTAGACTTGGGCATTTGGCCAATACTTGTCGTCTGAGACAAAATCAGGCTGCTCAGGTTCAAGCTCCGGTTCAAGGGAATGCTGCGAGATTCCCACTGGGTTCATGTTTCAACTGCGGAGAGTTTGGTCATTTCCGCCCCAACTGTCCGAGACTGGTGAATGCAAATGCTAACGCAAACCCGAATGCGAACGTTCACGTCGATGTGAATCCAGCACGTGGTCGAGTGTTTAACATCAATGAGGCAATCGATGATGAAGAAGTGAACTTTTAGTATTTTGTATTTCCTCTGGTTGTTATCTTGTAACATTTAAAGACAATGCGGTTGCTATATAAATAAAAATTTGTGGTTTTTATTTCTAACTAATGCAATTGTATGAATGTTTGATCCAACCTTATGATGTTAACACAAAGACAAAACTACTCGTGTGGTTCTGTCATTTTTATGATCACTTGTGATCTCCCTAAGAACCTCAAACACTTGTTTCTTTTAAATCTAAAGTATCTTATCGTCTTGTACCGTTCGAGATGCAAGAATTATCAAAACAGCTTCAAGAGTTGTCTGATAAAGGATTCATCCGTCCGAACTTTTCACCTTGGAGAAACTCCTGTTCTCTTTGTGAAAAGAAAAATGGATCTTTTTCAAATGTATATCGATTAACGTAAGCCTAGTAAGCTTACCATCAAGAATCGATATTCCCTACCTTAAATCAATGATCCGATCATCTGCAGGGTACTTCATGCTTTTCCAAGATCGAATTGCGTTCTTGGTATCATCAACTTCGTATTCTCGAAGAAGATGTTCCCAAAACGGTTTTCTGCACGAAGTATGGCCATTACGAGTTTACAGTCATACCTTTTGGTTTGACAAATGCTCCAGCCATCTTCATGGACTTAATAAATAGGGTCTGCAAGCCTTATTTGGATCAGTTCGTCATTGTTTTTATTGATGACATCTTGATCTATTCAAAGTCCCGAGCCGACCACGATCAACACCTTCGTTGATTTCGGAGCCTGATTGGATTCCTTGTACACCTTAATATGTACATTACAACTCAATTAGGACAAGCCGAATTCCTTTTTAGATCTTCCTATTTTCATAGTTAGATTCTTGAAAATATTTAAAGTGCCAAGTGAAATCCACGGATTGGATTCCTAGTATGCTTTAAATACCCATGTCCAAAGATAACAAATTAAACGATTTTGCGATTAAACGATTTTGCGATTTAACGATTTTGCGATTAAACGATTTTGCGATTAAACGATTATACAATTATGCAATTATGTGTTTATGTGTTATGTGTTCTCCTCTATGTTTTTGTGTGATCCAATTTTCAAATCCTCATAGAATCTTTCGTATCTTTATATGAGGGATTCATAGTAGGATATTCAAAAAGGTACTACCTTAAATCCTTAATGGGCTTCTACGTTGTAGTTAAAGACCCTTGGGATTATATGGTACCATTCCATGATTCGATGAGAGACCCTTGAGTGGTCTAGTTAAAGATTGATTCAAGATCTGGTTAAGAATAGCATGTGATGATACAGCTGAAAGGACCCTATGGTGGTCCAGTCACGCTCATCACAGGTTCATTCATATTGGTTTTCCCCTACACACTATAAAATAGACTGTGTGAACTGTGCAAGGAATTGTCTGATTATGGACGCGTACATAATTATGAAATTTAGTGCACAGAAACCCAATAAGATTTATTATGTGTAAGAACCGATAGTGACAAAAATAACGAAATGAGAACGATGTAATGGAGGTACGGTGGACGCACCAATGACGCTTCATATACTTGTATATAAGTGTCCCTCTTACATTGCAAACATAATGTTATTAAGGTTACTAGAAGTTCAAGAACCCTAACCAATGTTGTTCGATCTTTTCAACTTCATATTTCCAAGCTCTCACAAGTTTCCTCTAAATAAATTTCGGGACGAAATTTCCTAAAGTAGGGGAGACTGTAACACCTGTGCCTCCACGGCCATCAAACAAATACCAAACCAATGAAATATTATATTTCATACTTGGGATTTGTAAAATTATGTGTATCTTTTACACATATCAACTCTTGTTTGATTTTAAGCTTTAAATCACTTTCTGGAGGGTTATACGCGCTCTGATGCGTAAATATAACCAGTTTAATCCAACGAACACTCCGGAATAGTGAAATAGGCTTAACATACCTTAAATAACCTTTACATAACTTAGATATAAGTTTTGGAAGGTTTGGTGTGGTGAAATCAAAGTTTAATCGCTTACAGGGACTAAAGTTGACAAACTGCGAAAGTATGCCAATTCGAACTGTAACAGACATTCCGGAGCATGACCATAAGTTAAACATACCATAAATACCCTTCACATAGCTTAGAAATAGGCTTTGTGGTGTTCGGTATGCTAAAATAAACTTTTGTGTCATTCAGGGACTAAAAGTGTCAAAAAGTGCACAAGTTTGCATTTTCGCGCATAACTTACGTTCTGAATACATCCGGACATCCAAAAATTTATGTAAGCATGACTATATTATATTTTAGTGTTCGCCATAAGAAAAATCCATTCGTTTCGTCATTTGGATCGTTTTTCGCGCTTGTGCGCATTCCGTCGTAATTAAGCGAACATCGCGTTCGTACGACCAAACGAACCAACCTCCGGCATATTTTTGAGCATGTTTTGAGTTCCCTATACTTTAACTTCATTTTAGAGCCTTGAAATGAGGTTAACGGGGTTCAAACGCATCGAAAATCGCTTAAACGGGCTGCAGGGACCATTTCTGCCAATTTTGAAAGTTTGCTGAAACAAGGGGCAGTGGCGTAGCGCCACTGCATGTAGCCTTACCAGTCGCGCTACGCGACTGCCTATGCTGGACAGAAAACATGCAGAAACTCAGTTTTTCGCATTCGGGACCAGATTCGATGTATTAGCCGTTGTTTAATTCACAACCACACATTCTAAACTTGCTTAGTCAGCGGATAAGGATGGAATTTAGTCACCATAACATCTCGACAAGTGTACGGGTGAGATCTAGGCACGGTTTCCATGAAACAATCTTAGCGGTTCGGGTATTCCTATAAATACCCCAACACCCCCATTGCTAAACTTACAAGAAACTTGATTTGAGAAACTCTAAGTTGAAACATTTGTTTCATACCTGAGATTTTTGAATCGGGTTTAGCATTCGGGGACCCTTCGTAAGTATTCTTTCGTTCTTTTCCTTATTTTATTGCTTTTCGAGTCAGAAAGTCAAACTTTGTTTGACTTTCAGCGTTGACCAGTAATGGTCAATGCGAAGTTCGTTTGAACTTCGCAACGTGAGTGTAATCACGTTGGTTATAGTCCCTTGGGACTATGCCCACTGATTACCACGTTGTCTAGGGTCGCAGGGTAGTCGATCTAATAAATCGCCTATACCTTCGAACCCGACCCAGTTTGGTCGATCATTAGGATCCGACCAAATACATTAGGTGACCATAGTAGGTAGGGAATAACCTTCCGAGGTTATACCCTATGGTCACATCGTTTAAGTAGTTGTATGATAGGTAGTTTATATGCCTTAGGTAAATTACCATAATACCCTTTTCATGTATAATTGGTGATTAAGCATATGTAACCTAAACTTTTGTCACATAACTGATTATGTAACATGTTTAGGCATATAACACTTGTCATAGGACTAGTTAGACGGTCCGAACGCGTTTCACGCGCACGACACGTTAAAGTAGCATATGTTACCTTAATGGGTCGCGATGGGTCGAAAGCACTTAGGTTTGGTTTCATTGTAGTATGTAGGCCTTGTTAAACCATATCATATGAGTTCCAACACTCATTTGGTTTACCAAGCCTCATCCTATCCGATCTCCCGATTTAAGTCCGGTTTATTTATATAGTTTTAGATTGCCGACTGATTCCGTGCTCTCTCTAGCTTTGTTTGGTTGTTGTTCAAGACCTCCAAGCATTCTCAGGCGAGTACATTATTCCCCTCTTTTACTGTTTTCAACTGTTTTGGGGTGACTCATATGTGCTAAATGTTTTCGATGTTATAACGATGGTTTCAAAAACGATTAAGACGATTTATACAAAACTAATAACGATTTCATAAAGTGAACAAACTTGTTGGTTGTAGTTACATAACAAATGACATTCATTAGCAATGATCAAGCCGACCAGTATTAGGTTATGGTACCATAGGATCTGACAAATCCCGTTATTTACTACACCCGTGGTTATGTGTGGGTATGGTAGGTAGCGACTGAATCTGTAATTGTTAACTTACCCTATGGAGGTTTGTTAATACGAAAACGAGAAGCGACGAAAACGAGAAGCGACGAAAGTCAAGAAGGTTTGAATGTTATTAGCGAGACGATCATTTAAGTAGTTTCACGACCTAAAACGAATTAAACGATTGGGTAAACGATAGGTTTTCACACGATGTTTTAACGATTGGGTAAACGATTGGCTTCAAAGCGATATACGATATTATTTTGGTTACATATTACATGGTTTACATTTGACACAAAAACACTTTTGACATTGGTTATACATATTACATGATTTACATTTGGGCATGAACATTACTTTGGTGGTTTGGTTTGGATTAAGTGATTAAGTAACAATGCGTGTGGAATATGATACAAGCATGGTGGATACGCCGCTGGTACTTCCTATATATAAGTGTTTGTATGGTATTACATATTGTAGCGTTATTTGAATCATTTCAGTTTGAGACATAGAACATTTTATACAAGTAACATACTTTTCACAAGACATTTATTTACAAACAACTTATCTTATACAAACTCATTTTACATGGTTATTCATTTAATCATGCATTATTCTCTTATTTATACATATCACCTAAACTTATTATTTTTCAAATGATTTACAAAGACAAAGCAAATTACAAGGTACATGACTAAACCTTTTCTTAAACAGAAGTCATGAATCTTATTTTCACAAAACCTATGTACTCGCCAGCATTTCTTTGCTGACCTCGTTTTCACATATGTTTCAGGTATTGTTGAATGATATCGATTGATAAGATGCATGCTCACATAGGACTGGACAAGGCCTTAGTGACTCAATAACAATGATAGGTTATGTTTAAATTGTATATTTATATTTCCAGACGATGTAATTATTCAATGTTTAATAAAACGAAACACTTTTGATATCCATGGTTATGAAACATTAATTCTGTTGCACCACGCCCCGATGTTTCCGCCGCGATTTGTTGTTTTACGCGGTCGGGGTGTGACATTCATGGCTTTGGATAGTACAAGAAAAAGGTTTTTGTGTTTATAAAAATAGCCATGAATCCTTATAAAAAGTTTAGTTTTGAAAACACTTTGCTTTGATAACAGGTTTGTAGTATATACCAAAAATATACTTTGGTTTTGAAAAGTTCATTTAAATAGTATAACAAAGTATACCTTAGTTTTGAAATAGTTACATAGATAGTATATCAAAATATACTTTGGTTAATGAAATAATAGATTTGGTAGTATATCTCAAGTATACTTTGGTTTAAGAATAAAAGTATCGGTAGTATATCAAATTATACTTTGGTTAGAAAATAGCATATTAAGCTATGCTTTGGTTTGAAAATAGCATATCAACTATGCTTTGGTCTGAAAATAGCATATCAACTATGCTTTGGTTTGAAAATAGCATATCAATTATGCTTTGGTTTGAAAATAGCATATCAATTATGCTTTGGTTTATGGAATAACAAAGTCAGTAGTATATCAAACTATACTTTGGTAAAACAGTATTATGTTGGATTTTGTACATAGTATATCAAAATATACTTTGGTAGATCACATTTGAGAGCACATCAAACTGTACTTTGGTAGTATATCAACATAAACAAAAGAAATTGTGATTTAGTATTCAATCAAGCCTTAGTGTATCAAACTACACTTTGGAGACTATAGAAATACCACAAAGGCAATTTCTATTTGGTTAAAATTTTGTTTCTGACATTCCATACAACAGGAATGGGGTGTCTAGTCCTATAGCGCTATATCGTACTACCAATCGGCTGGGTGAATGTATAAAATAAGTACAATCCAAAAATTTATAATATTTGAGAAATTAGTGTTTAAACCATAGACAATAGTTTAATTTGTCAAAAGAATAAGGACTAGGCATGTGTAATCATATAGTTTCAAATCAAGAAAATAACAGATAGGCACATGTGTTTCACCCCAAAGCAATTGAAAACAGTAAAAGAGGGGACTATGTACTCATTTGTGATTGCAAGTATCCTTGATTAAGTGTCCTAACAAAGCCCAGGAAATCAAGGAATCAAGTGGCACCTAGTATGGAATCACTATGATAAATAATCGGATCCTAAATCGGGAGATAGGATAGAACGAGGTTCTATAAATCAAATAAGTATTTGAACTCATATGGTATGATTTAATAGACCTTACATTCTGATTTGAAAGTCTACCTATGTGCTTTTGACCCGTTTCGACCCATTGTGGTAGTATAAGCCACTATAATGCGTCGTTTGCGTAAAACTATGTTTGGATGGTTAACTATGTGCTATGCCAAGTCTTACATGCCCAATTATCCCTAAACATGTTACTAAATCAGATTATATGTCAAAAATATGTTCACATAGGCAAAATACGGATTTATGCTTAAAAAGGGCGTTTTGGTCATTTCCTATGGGCATACAAGCTACTTAACAAATAACTAACCAATCCTACGTGACCATAAGGTATAACCTTAGAGGTTATTCCCTATGCAACTATGATCACTAAGTATGCTTGGTCGGATCCTAATGATCGACCAAACGGGTCGGGTTCGAAAGTCTAAGTTGAGGTTTTATTAGCGAATCAAACGCATTTGGGGACATCCGAATAAAGTGCTCCGATACCAACTTTTCTGTCACACCCGACCACGTAAAACAACAAAATGTGGCGGAAACGTCGGGGAGTGTTGTAACAGAATCATTGTTTCACAACCATGGATTTAAATAGTTTCGTTTTATTGAATTAAATGTACTACATTACATTGGAATTTGAAACAAAACATGAACAGATAGACTTCCATTATTATTAAGTAACTAAGGCCTCGTCCATTCCTATGTGAGCATACACCAATATCATCATCAAATATCATCAACTATTGTACCTGAAACACATGTGAGAATACGTCAGCATAAAAATGTCGGCGAGTACATAGGTTTTATATGAGTATCAGATTCATGGCTCATTTTACATTTTGCAATACTTATATAAAAACCTTGTTTTGAAAAGTATAGTATTGCGCAATAATTAACCAACTCAAATCAAGTTGGTTATAACTTATAAAATCTCGTAGCCATGATTCTTAACTCCAAAACATTTGTTTATATAAACCCAAATTTGTAAATCGTTTTTGAAATAAAACTCAAATGGTATATATATATTGATAAAAAAACCTTGTATTATAACTTTGTTTTGATAACATTTGCCCAAGTGATCTAGATAACGCAACGCTATATAATGTGTTAAAAGCACTTATATATAGGAAGTACCAGCGGCGTATGTCACACCCCGACCACGTAGAACATCAAATCATGACGGAAACGTTGGGGAGTGTTGTAACAGAATTATTGTTCCACAACCATGGCAATTAAAGTTACATTTTATTTATCATACAAGAGTGTTACATTGTCTCAAAACAGGAAATAAAGAGTTCATAACATAATTAAACTAAGTCTATCTTCATTTTAACCTAAGGAACAGGTCCGCCCTAGTGTCACGATCATCATCCTATGCAACAGCTCCTGAAAACACATGTGAAAATAGGTATGTCAGCATAAAAATGCATGTGAGATACATAGGTTTTGTGAAAATAGGATTCATGACTTAAGTTTAAGAAAATGTTTAATAAAATTTAGTCATGAACCTTGTAAGTTGTTTTGTTTTGTAAATCATTTAAAAAGCGATAAGATCAGATGATATGTATACATAAAAGAATAATACATGGTTAAATGAATAACCAAGTAAAAAGAGTTGTATAAAATAAGTTGTTTGTAAAGCAATGTCTTGTGAAAGATATGTTATTTGTATAAAATGTTATATGTCTAAATTGAAATGATTCAAATAATGTTACGATATGTAATACCATACAAACACTTATATATAGGAAGTACCAGCGGCGTATCCACCATGCTTATATCATATTACACACGCCTCGTTACTTAAATCACTTAAACTAACCACCAATGTATAAAGTCCATGTTTAAACCAATTGTCAAAAAGTCCTTGTATAAGCCATGTCAAATGTTAAAAAAGTCCAAATGTAGTCAAGCAATGTGTAACAAATGTTATGTATTGTAAGTAAAGTATTGTCACATAAACCAAATGTAGAAATGTACAAAACAAAGTATTTTGAATATATCAAAAAGTTATGTTTTGCAAAGTAATGCATGTTACATTGATACAAACACTTATGTGGTAAGTTAACGCATACATTCAAGCCTTGAGACAGTCAGATAACCCTTTTAGTCAAGGTTATCAAAAGAAATGTTTTCGGATTCAGTCATTCCTTACATCCAAACAAACCCGGGATGTCAGGAATGGGATTTGTCAAGTCCTATTGTACCATTACTTACTACCGAGCGGCGTAGCTAATGTTAATGAACGTATATAAGTGTCGTTTGTGCAAACCAAATGTTATAGCAATTGTATACATGTCATAAGAAAACAATGTACTAAGTATGCTAAGTTAACATACAAAGCAGGAAAGTCATGTAAATCAATGTGCTACCATGCTATCAGTCAACATACATAGCAGAAATGTAATGTAAAACAATGTACTAAGTATGCACACAATGGACATACATAGCATAAAATGTAATGAAATCATGTACTATAATGTACTAATGAACATAACAAGCATATGATGTGAAAACATGAAAAGCATGAAAGTAACAAGTAGGCACATGTGTTTCACCTCAAAACAGTTTGGAAAACAGTAAAAGAGGGGTCTATGTACTCACTTGAGATTGCTCAGTAGTCCTTGAGTAACAACCAAACAAGGCTAGAGATCACGGATATCAAACGGCACCTAATATAGGTAACTATGTTAATATACCGGACCTAAATTGGAGGATTGGATAGCATGAGGGTTCATAAACCAAATGAGTATGGAGACTCGTGTAATATGGTTTAACAAAGCCTACATACTAAAATGAAACTTAACCTAAGTGCTTACGACCCATTACGACCCGTTTAGGTAGCTTATGCTACTTTAACGCGTCGTTCGCGTGAAACGCGTTCAGAACGCCTAACTAGCCCTATGATAAGTAAAATATGCCTTAACATGTCTAATATTGTTACCACATCAGTTTAGATACCAAAAGTTATGTTACATATGCTTAATATGAATTTTGGCATAAAAAGGGTATTTTGGTAATTTACCTAAGGCATATATACTACCTATCATACAACTACTCAAACGATGTGACCATAAGGTATAACCTCGGAAGGTTATTCCCTATACAACTATGGTCACCTAATGTGTTTGGTCGGATCCTAATGATCGACCAAACGGGTCGGGTTCGAAAGTATCAGCGATTGTTTAGATCGCTTACCTTACGACCCTATATAAGCACTAAACTAAAAGTGACGAGCTAAGCATGTTAAAACATGCTTAACTAAGTTTAGAAAACAGGTTTGGTATAAAAAAAAACGGTTTTGATACCCAAGAGTAGTTTGGTTACAAAATACGCAAGAATACGCATTCTGGTCGAAACTACGACTCGTCACTGAGCCTTGATAACGTGGAAATCAGTAGGTATAGTCACTAGGGACTATAACCATCGTGATTACGCTCACGTTATGAAGTTCAAATGAACTTCGTGTTGACCATAAACTGGTCAACGCAGAAAGTCAAACATAGTTCGACTTTCGGACTAGAAAAGCGATAAAAGAACGAAGGAACACTTACAAAGGGTCCCCGCTAGTAAATCTTAATCGAATAGCTCAGGTATGAAGTGATGGCTTCAACTTATAGCTATGAAATAAGATTTGTGGGTTTTTGAGGTTGGGATGGATGGGTATTTATAGGATTCTTCGAACCGTTGAGATCGTTTCTTGAAATCCGTTATGTAATCTCAACCTTACACTTGTTGAAAGCTCATGTACATCAAATTGGCCCCCCATAAGCTGGAAACAACACTTGGAATTGAGGTGGGAGTGCTTAACAGCTGTAATCTGCTGTTAAATTGATCTTATCTGATCTGGGAGGCTGACACGGGCTGCGTAAGGGGAGTCATTAAACTCACGCGGGCCGCCTGGCCTGTCTAGTCAGAAACAAACTTTCATAAATGACAGTTTTGGTCCCTGTTATGCATTAAAGCCATTTTTGACATGTTTAAGGCCCGTTAAGCCAACGTTAAGGCCCTAAAATGATTCCTAAACATTTTGGACATGAAACATGCTCAAAAATATGCCGGATGTAGGTTCGTTTGGTCGTACGATCGCGATGTTCGCTTAATTACGACGGAATGCGCACAAGCGCGAAAAACGATCCAAATGGCGCGACGAATGGATTTTTCTTATGCCAAACACTAAAATAAAATATTTTAGTGCTTACATAAATTTTTGGATGTCCGGATGTATTCAGAACGTGAGTTATGCGCAAAAGTGCAAACTTGTGCACTTTTTGACACTTTTAGTCCCTAAATGACCCAAAAGTTTATTTTAGCACACCGAACCCCTCAAAGCCTATTTCTAAGCTATGTAAAGGATATTTATGGTATGTTTAACTTATGGTCATGTTCCAGAATGTCTGTTACAGTTCAAATTGGCATACTTTCGCAGTTTGTCAATTTTAGTCCCTGTAGGCGAATTAACTTGTTTTTGCCATACCAAAGCCTTCAAAACTTATTTCTAAGTTATGTAAAGGTTATTTAAGGTATGTTAAGTATATTTTGATGTTCCAGAGTATTTTTCGCATTAAACTGATTACATTTACGCACCAGTTTGCGTATAACTCTCAAGAAAGCGATATAGAGTTTGAAATTGAATAAAAGTCAAAACATGAAAAATGTAAAACATAACCAAACGAACATTGGGATCAAATAACTTTGTTTTATTGATAACTGAATTGTTTACATTGATTTGAGACACAGATGTTACAGTCTCCCCTACTTGTGGAAATTTCGTCCCGAAATTTATTTAGAGGAAACTCGTGGAAAAAGAAGTGGATATTTCGCCTTCATTTGAACTTCGTGTTCCCAAGTAAACTAGGGTCCACGTCTAGATTCCCAGTGAACTTTGACCAAAGGAATGCGCTTGCGTTTGAGCCACTTGACTTCACGTTCCATGATTTCCACTGGCTTCTCAACAAATTTCAGTGTTTTATCAACACGAATTTCGTCAAGCGGTATATGGAGGTTCTCATCAGCTAAACACCTCTTGAGATTGGACACGTGAAAGGTTGGATGAACATTTCCAAGTTCCGGAGGTAACTCAAGTCTGTAGGCTACCTTACTGATTCTTTCGACGATCTTGAATGGTCCAACGTATCTAGGTGCAAGTTTTCCTTTCTTTCCAATTCTGATCACACCTTTCCAAGGTGAGACCTTAAGTCATACACGATCACCGACTTGAAAATCCAAGGGCTTGCGTTTTGGGTCTGTGTAACTCTTTTGACGGCTTCTAGCTGTCTGAAGGTTATCACGAACTTTCTAAATCTTATCAGTTGTCTCTAAAATGAGAGCAGGTCCAGTAAGCTGAGCCTCGCCAATATCATTCCAGCAGACTGGTGAACGACATTTTCGACCATAGAGAGCCTCGAAAGGAGCCATGTTGAAGCTGGAGTGATAACTGTTGTTGTAGGAGAATTCAATCAACGGAAGATGTGAATCCCAACTACCACCAAAATCGATCACACAAGCTCTAAGCATATCCTCCAGAGTCTGGATTGTTCTTTTAGATTGACCATCCGATTGCGGATGATAAGCTGTGCTCAGATTAAGTTGGGTCCCCATAGCAGATTGCATGGTTCTCCAAAAAGGAGAAGTGAAGCGAGCATCTCTGTTAGAGATGATGTTCAAAGGAACACCATGTCGAGCTACAATTTGATCCACATAGACTTTAGCAAGTTTGTCAGCAGAAAAATCCTCACGGATTGGCAAGAAATGTGCTGACTTAGTAAGACGATCAACAACTACCCAGATGGCATCATGACCTTTCTTTGTGCGCGGAAGTTTAGTAATGAGATCCATAGTAATTTTTCCCATTTCCAAACTGGGATCTCTGGTTGCACCAATAAACCAGAAGGACGCTGATGTTCAGCCTTAACCTTAAGACAAGTAAGGCATTTTGATACATATAAAGCAATGTCTTTCTTCATACCAGGCCACCAGTACTGAATACGAAGATCCTTATACATCTTATCTGAGCCCGGATGAACAGAATAACGAGACTTATGGGCTTCATCCTTAAGCAATGTGCAAAGGTTATCTTGGCTTGGGACCCACAAACGGTCCATGAAGTAATACGATCCATTGCCCTTCAGTTCCAGATCAGGTGTTATGTGATAGGAAAATTCCTTATCCATCAAACCTTGTGAAACACAAGATTGTTGAGCCTGAGAAATGCGTGCTTGGATATCAGATCGAGCTTGAATAACAGATTGAACACGAACACAATGAAGCTTAGTTCGTTCCTTACGACTCAATGCATCGGCTACGACATTCGCCTTACCAGGATGGTAGTGAATTTCGCAGTCATAGTCGTTTAGAAGCTCAACCCAACGTCATTGCCTCATGTTGAGTTCTTTCTAATTGAAGATATGCTGAAGACTTTTGTGGTCCGTGAAAACCACACATTTTGTTCCGTACAAATAGTGTCTCCAGATCTTAAGAGCGAAGACAACTGCACCCAACTCAAGATCATGAGTTGTGTAGTTCTTCTCATGTATCTTCAACTGCCTCGATGCATATGCTATGACTTTGTTCCTTTGCATCAGAACACAGCCAAGACCCAATTTAGATGCATCACAATAAACGACGAAATCATCATTGCCCTCAGGCAAAGTCAGAACAGGCGCGTCGCAAAGTTTTTGTTTCAAAGTCAGAAACGCTTCCTCTTGCTTGAATCCCCAATCAAAGGGTTTGTTCTTCTGAGTTAGAGCAGTTAAAGGAACTGCAATCTTTGAGAAGTTTTCAATGAAGCGGCGGTAATAACCCGCAAGACCAAGAAAAGAACGAACTTCAGTAGGAGTAGTAGGCGTATCCCAATCCTTAATCGCACTGATCTTGGAGGGATCCACATGAATACCTTGTTCGTTGACAATATGTCCTAAAAATTGAACTTCTTTAAGCCAGAAATCACACCTGGAGAATTTGGCGAAAAGTTGCTATTTCTTTAGGAGTTCCAAAGTAAGACGAAGATGTTGCTCATGATCTGCTCGCGTCTTTGAGTATATCAAGACGTCATCAATAAAAACAATGACGAACTGATCCAAATAAGGCTTGCAGACCCTATTCATCAAGTCTATGAAAACAGCAGGAGCATTAGTCAAACCGAATGGCATGACTGTGAACTCATAATGCCCATAACGAGTACGGAACGCTGTCTTGGGAATATCTTCTTCATGCACACGAAGTTGATGATACCCCGAACAAAGATCAATCTTCGAAAAATAAGAAGCACTCTGTAACTGATCAAAGAGATCATCGATGCGAGGTAAGGGATATCGATTCTTGATGGTAAGCTTGTTAAGCTCACGATAATCGATACACATCCTAAAAGATCCATCCTTCTTCTTGAAAAAAAGAACGGGAGCACCCATAAGGTGAAAAGCTAGGATGGATAAAACCTTTGTCAGAGAGCTCCTGAAGCTGCTGAGACAACTCTTGCATCTCAGACGGTGCAAGACGATATGGAGCTCTGGCAATGGGATTTGCACCAGGTACGAGATCAATACGGAACTCGACTTGGCGTGCTGGGGGTAGACCAGGTAAATCTTCAGGGAATACTTCAGAATAATCCCGAACAACAGGAATATCTTGAATATATTTACCTTTGCCCTTATCTGCTACAACATGTGCCAAAAAGGCCACATAGTTCTTTCGCAGATACTTTCGAGATTTAAAACAAGACATGAGTTTGAGACCACCAGCAGGTTTCTCACCACGAACCTGTAGGATCTCCCCTGTCGAAAGCGGCACACGAACAATCTTCTCAAAACAAACTACCTCTGCGCGATGCTTGGCTAAACAATCCATACCCACAATAACGTCGAAGCTTCCAAGTTGCATAGGCGTGAGGTCGATAGGAAAAAGATGGTCGATAAGGTTCAACTGGCAGTTGCGAAGAACAGAATCAAGAACAATGGGTTCACCACTAGCAACTTCTACTGTCAAAGGTTTACCTAGTTTCGTTCTAGACACGCGAAGCAATGGCTCAAAAGATAATGACACAAAACTCTTATCGGCACCCGAATCAAAAAGGACAGATGCAGGCTGATTATTAATAAAGAATGTACCGTTCACCACTTCATTGTCTGCTTGTGCCTCTTGTGCATTCATGTTGAAGACTCGACCTCGAGCCTGAGCCTGATTCTGATTTGGATTTGCTTTAGCTAGTCTTGGGCACCGGTTTCTGTAGTGGGTCAGATCCCCACAATTGTAGCACGAACCAGGAGGAAAATGAGGTCGTGCAGCTTGACCTTGTTGCTGAGCAAGAGGCTGAGCAACTTGTTGGCCTTGGTTCTGAACTGCCTGATTCTGGTTAACAGGAATGCGACAAGTAGTGGCAAGATGACCAATTCTCCCACAGTTAGTGCAATGACGACACTGGAGATGTGGTAGGTGATGGCAGTTACACCTGTTGCACAAAGGTGCATTGCCAAGATAGGGCTTCTTGGCTAGTGGTTGCGCAGGCTGATTTGGTGCAGCTGGAGCCTGTGCAGTAACGGCATAGTTTTGGGAAGCCTTTCGCTTCCTAGACCCTCTTGAGGAATCAGAATCCTTTCCCTTCTTATTTTGACCTTTCTTGCTATCTTCTTTGTCAGTCGCCTGCTTCTTACCCTTGTCACCCTTTTTGTGCAGCTTTCCCTTTCAAACCTGCGACTCAGTCAATGTCGCTGCTAACTCGATCGCCTGACGGAGTGTGGTAGGGTTACTACCAGTAATGATGTCTTGTATTGAGTCAGGTAGACCATCGATGTACCTTTCGATAGCCTTGTCGAGTAGGGTAACCATTGTTGGGCAAAGCAGACTCAACTCTTCAAACCTATCAGTATACGCCCTGTGCTCGCCACTGTCTTGTTTCAAGTCATCAAACTCTCTCTCCAAAGCTCACTGTTCATGACGAGGACAGAACTCCCTCATCATAAGGGCCCTAAGTTCAGCCCATGTCTGTGCTAGAGAAACTTCTGCACCACGATCTCTCATAACCCCGTTCCACCACGTAAGAGCCCTCTTCTGAAACACACTCGAAGAAAACTCGACCTTGCGATTGTCAGGACACTGCACGTGACGGAAAGTATTCTCAATGCTCTCGAACCATTGAAGAAGCCCAGTCGCTCCCTCAGAACCACTAAACTTGAGTGGTTTAGCCGAGTTAAAATCCTTGAATTTGCATGGATCATTGTTGTTGTTGTTGGCTTGGTTCCATTGAGCAAAGAGGTTTGGGAATTGAGCAGCCATTTGCTGCGCAATGATTTCTGCCAGTTCGGCAGTCGCTATCTGGTTTTCGCGTCGAGGAGGCATTCTAAAAGAGGAAACATGAAAGGAAACGAGTGAGATGATTGGATGAAGAGAATGAGATGAAACAAAATCAACAAAAGCAAAGATGGTGGTCATTCGTCCGCATTACAAAGCAATCAAATGACACACAGTGGCTAATCAAAGTAAATGGGTGAAAAATAATGTATCGCGAAGACATGCTCGCCTATAAGTGAACACTCACCCCAAGAGTTCCCATATAAGAGTGACTGGTCCGATTATGTGGATTTGTACGAACACTCTAGCCTTAGACAGAAAACCCAGGGTACAGGCATTCACTCTTCCAGTTTGCACGTGTTCACACTATTTAGGACCCAAAACTTTGACGAGATTTTGAACACTCAAAGGGGTTCAAAACCATATAACAGAGGGTTCAAAACCTTACAATAGAGGGTTCAAAACCTAGTAATCAATCATCCAAAAACAGATGATTAATTTTTAAAGCGCATTTGAACTTGATGTTCCCGTTGTGGTTATCACCTAAGGATAGGTGAAGTGCATGTTTTAAAATCTAAACACAAGATAACTTGTGTTGGGGTCCTAGAAAGGTTATAGTCTAGGTCAAAGAATTACTAATAACCTAATTCCCTATAACCATTGGCTCTGATACCAACTCTTCAGTCACACCCCGACCACGTAGAACATCAAATCGTGGCGGAAACGTCGGGGAGTGTTGTAACAGAATTATTGTTCCACAACCATGGCAATTAAAGTTACATTTTATTTATCATACAAGAGTGTTACATTGTCTCAAAACAGGAAATAAAGAGTTCATAACATAATTAAACTAAGTCTATCTTCATTTTAAGTCTCTAAGGCACAGGTCCGCCCTAGTGTCACGGTCATCATCCTATGCAACAGTTCCTGAAAACACATGTGAAAATAGGTACGTCAGCATAAAAATGTCTGTGAGATACATAGGTTTTGTGAAAATAGGATTCATGACTTAAGTTTAAGAAAATGTTTAATAAAATTTAGTCATGAACCTTGTAAGTTGTTTTGTTTTGTAAATCATTTAAAAAGCGATAAGATCAGATGATATGTATACATAAAAGAATAATACATGGTTAAATGAATAACCAAGTAAAAAGAGTTGTATAAAATAAGTTGTTTGTAAAGCAATGTCTTGTGAAAGGTATGTTATTTGTATAAAATGTTATATGTCTAAATTGAAATGATTCAAATAACGTTACGATATGTAATACCATACAAACAATTATATATAGGAAGTACCAGCGGCGTATCCACCATGCTTGTATCATATTACACACGCCTCGTTACTTAAATCACTTAAACAAACCACCAATGTATAAAGTCCATGTTTAAACCAATTGTCAAAAAGTCCTTGTATAAGCCATGTCAAATGTTAAAAAAGTCCAAATGTAGTCACGCAATGTGTAACAAATGTTATGTATTATAAGTAAAGTATTGTCACATAAACCAAATGTAGAAATATACAAAACAAAGTATTTTGAATATATCAAAAAGTTATGTTTTGCAAAGTAATGCATGTTACATTGATACAAACACTTATGTGGTAAGTTAACGCATACATTCAAGCCTTGAGACAGTCGGATAACCCTTTTAGTCAAGGTTATCAAAAGAAACGTTTTCGGATTCAGTCATTCCTTACATCCAAACAAACCCGGGATGTCAGGAATGGGATTTGTCAAGTCCTATGGTACCATTACTTACTACCGAGCGGCGTAGCTAATGTTAATGAACGTATATAAGTCCCGTTTACGCAAACCAAATGTTATAGCAATTGTATACATGTCATAAGAAAACAATGTACTAAGTATGCTAAGTTAACATACAAAGCAGGAAAGTCATGTAAATCAATGTGCTAGCATGCTATCAGTCAACATACATAGCAGAAATGTAATGTAAAAAAATGTACTAAGTATGCACACAATGGCCATACATAGCATAAAATGTAATGAAATCATGTACTATAATGTACTAATGAACATAACAAGCATATGATGTGAAAACATGAAAAGCATGAAAGTAACAAGTAGGCACATGTGTTTCACCCCAAAACAGTTTGGAAAACAGTAAAAGAGGGGTCTATGTACTCACTTGAGATTGCTCAGTAGTCCTTGAGTAACAACCAAACAATGATAGAGATCACGGATATCAAACGACACCTAATATAGGTAACTATGTTAATATACCGGACCTAAATCAGAGGATTGGATAGCATGAGGGTTCGTAAACCAAACGAGTATGGAGACTCGTGTAATATGGTTTAACAAAGCCTACATACTAAAATGAAAATTAACCTAAGTGCTTATCACCCATTACGACCCGTTTAGGTAGCTTATGCTACTTTAATGCGTCGTTCGCGTGAAACGCGTTCGGAACGCCTAAGTAGCCCTATGATAAGTAAAATATGCCTTAACATGTCTAATATTGTTACCACATCAGTTTAGATACCAAAAGTTATGTTACATATGCTTAATATGAATTTTGGCGTAAAAGGGTATTTTGGTAATTTACCTAAGGCATATATACTACCTATCATACAACTACTCAAACGATGTGACCATAAGGTATAACCTCGGAAGGTTATACCCTATATAACTATGGTCACCTAATGTGTTTGGTCGGATCCTAATGATCGACCAAACGGGTCGGGTTCGAAAGTATAAGCGATTGTTTAAATCGCTTACCTTACGACCCTATATAAGCACTAAACAAAAAGTGGCGAGCTAAGCATGTTAAAACATGCTTACCTAAGTTTAGAAAACAGGTTTGGTATCAAAACAAACGGTTTTGATACCGAAGAGTAGTTTGGTTACAAAATACGCAAGAATACGCATTCTGGCCGAAACTACGACTCGTCACTGAGCCTTGATAACGTGGAAATCAGTAGGTATAGTGACTAGGGACTATAACCATCATGATTACGCTCACGTTATGAAGTTCAAACGAACTTCGTGTTGACCATAAACTGGTCAACGCAGAAAGTCAAACATAGTTCGACTTTCGGACTAGAAAAGCGATAAAAGAACGAAGGAACACTTACAAAGGGTCCCCGCTAGTAAATCTTGATCGAATAGCTCAGGTATGAAGTGATGGCTTCAACTTAGAGCTTTGAAATCAGATTTGTGGGTTTTTGAGGTTGGGATGGATGGGTATTTATAGTATTCTTCGAACCGTTAAGATCGTTTCTTGAAATCCGTGATGTAATCTCAACCTTACACTTGTTGGAAAGCTCATGTACATCAAATTGGCCCCCCATAAGCAGGAAACAACACTTGGAATTGAGGTGGGAGTGCTTAACAGTTGTAATCTGCTGTTAAATTGATCTTATCTGATCTGGGAGGCTGACACGGGCCACGTAAGGGGAGTCACTAAACTCACGCGGGCAGCCTGGCCTGTCTGGTCAGAAACAAACTTTCATAAATGACAGTTTTGGTCCCTGTTATGCATTAAAGCCATTTCCGACACGTTTAAGGCCCGTTAGGCCAACATTAAGGCCCTAAAATGATGCCTAAACATTGTGGACATGAAAAATGCTCAAAAATATGCCGGATGTTGGTTCGTTTGGTCGTACGATCGCGATGTTCGCTTAATTACGACGGAATGCGCACAAGCGCGAAAAACGATCCAAATGGCGCGACGAATGGATTTTTCTTTTGCCAAACACTAAAATAAAATATTTTAGTGCTTACATAAATTTTTGGATGTCCGGATGTATTCAGAACGTGAGTTATGCGCAAAAGTGCAAACTTGTGCACTTTTTGACACTTTTAGTCCCTGAATGACCCACAAGTTTATTTTAGCACACAGAACCCCTCAAAGCCTATTTCTAAGCTATGTAAAGGATATTTATGGTATGTTTAACTTATGGTCATGTTCCGGAATGTCTGTTACAGTTCAAATTGGCATACTTTCGCAGTTTGTCAATTTTTGTCCCTGTAGGCGAATTAACTTGTTTTTGCCATACCAAAGCCTTCAAAACTTATTTTGATGTTCCAGAGTATTTTTCGCATTAAACATGAAAAATGTAAAACATAACCAAACAAAAATTGGGATGAAATAACTTTGTTTTATTGATAACTGAATTGTTTACAATGATTTCAGACACAGATGTTACAGCATATCCACCATGATTTTAACACATTACACCCACCCCGTTACCTAATCACTTCCCTTAATCCCAATGGTTCAAACAGTTACAAATGGTTCCCTTAAATCAAAAGGTTACAAATGGTGCAGATAGATCAATCAGCTTCAAATTGTTCAAAATGTATAAAACAATGTGTCCACATACTGGATTAGCATATGCAACAAATGTAATGTAAAACAATGTACTAAGTATGCTAAGTTAACATACAAAGCATAAAATGTAATGTAAAACAATGTGCTAGCATTCTCTGTCAACATACATAGCATAAATGTAATGTAAATCAATGTACTAATAGTGTACTAATGAGCATAACAAGTATATGATATGAAAACACGGAAAGCACGAAAGTAACAGGTAGGCACATGTGTTTCACCCCAAAATGTTTGAAAAACAGTAAAAGAGAGAACTATGTACTCACTTTAGATTGCTCAATAGTCCTAGGATAACCACCAAGCAATGCTAGAAGATCACTGAATCAAACGGCACCTAATATAGGTATCTATGTTATTAAATGGACCTAATCGGAGGATCGGATAGAATGAGATTTCGTAAACCAAATGAGTGTAAAAACTCATGTAATATGGTTTAACAAAGCCTATATTCTAAAACGGAACTTATCCTAAGTGCTTACGACCCATTATGACTCGATTGGGTAGCTTACGCTACTTTAAGGCGTCGTTCGCGTAAAACGCGTTTGAATCGCCTAACTAGTCTTATGAGAAGTAAAATATGCCATAACATGTCTAATATTGTTGCCAAATCAGTTTAGGTGTCAAAAGTTATGTTACACATGCTTAAAATGAATTTTGGCGCAAAAAGGGTATTTTGGTCATTTAAGGCATATAAACTACTTATCATACAACTACTTAAACGAAGTGACCATAAGGTATAACCTTGGAAGGTTATTCCATATACAACTATGGTCACCTAATGTGTTTGGTTGAATCCTAATGATCGACCAAATGGGTCGGGTTCGAAAGTATAAGCGATTGTTTAGATCGCTTACCTTACGACCCTATATAAGCACAAATCTAAAAGTGACGAGTTAAACATGTTAAAACATGTTTAACGAGGTTAGAAAACAGGTTTGGTATCAAAATAAAACGGTTTTCATACCTAAAAGTAGTTTGGTTACAAAATACGCAAGAATACGCATTTTGGCCGAAACTACGACTCGTCACTACGCCTAAATAACGTGGTAATCAGTAGGTATAGTCACTAGGGACTATAACCATCATGATTACGTTCACGTTATGAAGTTCAAACGAACTTCGCATTGACCATAAACTGGTTAATGCAGAAAGTCAAACGTAGTTTGACTTTTAAGCTAAAAATGCATAAAAGAACGAAGGAGAACTTACAAAGGGTCCAAAGAGATTTGATTTCCAAGTATTCTCAGGTATGAAGTGATAAAACACCCCAACTTAGAGAAATCTCAGAATCAAATATGGGTTTTGAACAAAGAGGGTGGGGGTATTTATAGGAAAACAAGAACCGTTAGGATCGTTTCTTGAAAAACGAGCTTTATTTCTGGCCTTACATGTGTACCCCCTGATTTGTAATACCTTGGGCACTTGAAAACAAGCCCATAGGTTTAAAAATACCATTTGCAAGCCCCCAAATCAGTTGGAACAACTAGAAACAGGCTGGAAATTCATTTTTGCAAGTCTGACAGGTTTACGCGGCCCGCGTAAGAGTCAAGGAGGTCTTACGCGGCCCGCCTGGACTCCAGTTCAGCAAACAAAGTTTTAGAATTAGCAGTTTTGGTCCCTTCATGCTTCTAAGGTCCTTTTTGATGCGTTTAAGGCCCGTTAAGCCATTTTCAAGGCTCTACAATGCTGCCTAAACATAAGGGACATGAAACATGTTCAAAAATATGCCGGATGTCGGTTCGTTTGGTCGTGCGATCGCGATATTCGCTTAATTACGAGGAAATGTGCATGAATGCGAAAAATGATCCAAATTAGGCGACAAATGGATTTTTCTTATGCCAAACACTAAAATATAATATTTAATTCTTACATAAATTTTTGGATGTCCGGATGTATTCAGAACATAAGATATGCGCGAAAATGCAAACTTATGCACTTTTTGACGCTTTTAATCCCTGAATGAGCATAAAGTTTATTTTAGCATACCGAACCCCTCAAAGCCTATTTCTAAGCTATGTAAAGGATATTTAGGGCATATTTAACTTATGATCAAGTTCCGGAATGTTCGTTACACCACAAATCGGCATACTTTCACAGTTTGTTGAAATTAGTCCCTGTAAGCGAATAAACTTGATTTCGGCATATCAAACCACCCAAAACTTATTTCTAAGTTATGTAAAGGTTATTTAAGGTATGTTAAGCCTATGTAATTGTTCCGGAGTGTTTGTTGCATTAAACGGGTTATATTTACACATCAGATCGCGTATAACATTCCAGAAAGAATTTAAAGCCCGGAATCGAACAAGAATTGATATGGGCAAACGATACACATATTTTTACAAATCCCAAGTATGAAACACAATATTTCATTGATTTGGTATTTGTTTGATGGTCTCAGTGACACAGGTGTCACAGTCTCCCCTACTTCAGGAAATTTCGTCCCGAAATTTATTTAGAGGAAACTTGTGAGAGGCTTAAAACAACACTGGTTAGGGTTCTGAACTTCTAGTAACTTTAAATAACATCATGCTTGTAATCTAAGAGGGACACATATATACAAGTATATGAAGCGCCATTGGTGCGTCCCCCGTACCTCCATTACATTGTTCACGTTTCTACATTGTTGCCACTATTTGTTCTTACACATGATAAATTTTACTATGGTTTCCGGGCACTGAATTTCATAATTATGTATGCATCCATAATTACGTAATTCCTTACACAGTCCGCACAGTTGATCTTATACTGTGTAGGGGAAGAAAATCAAACGAATAATCCTGTGGTGATTTAACTAGATTACCATAGAGTCTCTTTAACTTGACCAACGAACAATCTCTTGAACTAAACCACCAGAGGGTCTCTTTAACTATATCAACACATGATATCTTTAACTAGATTGACGAATCAATCTCTTTAACTAGACCAATGAATGATCTCTTTAACTAGACCACCAGAGGGCCTCTTTAACTATATCAACACATGATATCTTTAACTAGATTGACGAATCAATCTCTTTAACTAGATCGACGAATGATCTCTTTAACTACATCAACAGAGGATGTCTTTAACTAGATTGACGAATCAATCTCTTTAACTATACTACCCAAGAGGAATCTTTAACCATATCAACGAAGGATGTCTTTAAACTTCGGAATAGTACTTTACAATCCAAGGGTTTTATCAGGTTATTAGTAATGCTTTGACCTAGACTATAACTTTCTAGGACCCTAACACAAGTTTTCTTGTGTTTAGATCTTAAAACAATACACGTCACCTATCCTTAGGTGATTACCAAAACATGAACACAATTCTCCCAAAATGATTTTGAAATCAATCATCTATCCTTAGATGATTTCTTTTGGCTTAATGCCTTCTAAATTTTTCAAAATCTCGTCAAAGTTTGGGTCTAAACAATGTGAACACGTTCAAACTGGAAGAGTGAATGCCTGTACCCTGAGTTTTCTGTCTAAGGCAAGAGTGTTCAATACAAATCCACAGTATCGGACCAGTCACTCTTACCTGGGAACTCCTGGGGTGAGTGTTCACTTATAGGCGAGCATGTCTTCGCGATACATTATTATGACTCATTTACTTTGATTTGTCACTATGTGTCGACTATTTGTTACGAGGTAATGAACAAATGACCACCATCCTTTCATTTCATTGATATTTATGATATGTCATTTTTCATCACAACATCTCACTAATTTTCTCTCATGTTTCCTCTTTTAGAATGCCTCCTCGACGTAACGTTCAACAACCTGATGCCGAACTGGCAGCTATTATAGCACAGCAGATGGCTGCTATGCTACCTGATCTCATAACTCAAATAAACCAAGCCAATAATAACAATGTTAACGCACCTGCTCCGTGCAACTTCAAAAGTTTTAACTCGGCTAAACCGCTCAAGTTTACTGGTTCTGAAGGAGCAACTGGGCTCCTACAGTGGTTTGAGAATCTTGAGAGGACCTTTCGCCATGTTCAGTGTCCTAACAATCGTAAGGTCGAGTTTGCTTCGAGCGTATTCCAAAAGAGGGCTCTCACATGGTGGAATGTGGTAATGAGAGACCGAGGTGCTGATGTTGCTTTGGGTCAGACATGGGAGGAACTTAGATCTCTCATGATGAGAGAGTTTTGTCCTCATCATGAGTAGAGGGCACTTGAAAACGAGTTCCATGACCTGAAACAAGACAGTGGTGAACATTGGGCTTACACTGATAGATATGAGGAGTTAAGCTTGCTCTGTCCTACAATGGTCACGCCTTTGGATAAGGCTATTGAGAAGTATATAGACGGTTTGCCAGATCCTGTTCAGGATATTGTCACTGGCAGCAACCCTACTACCGTCTGACAGGCCATTGAGCTAGCTGCGACCCTTACTGAATCGCAAGTCTAGAAGGGTAAACACCACAGGAAGGGAGACAAGAAGCCGAAACAGTCTGATAGCACCACTGAGAAAAAGGTCAAGAAGGCTGCTGAGTCTTCAAAGAAATCTAGGAAGCGTAAGGCTTCCAAGAACTTCGCTGTTACTACTCAAACTAATCAGGCCGCCCAGAATCAGCCTGCACAACCTGCTGCCAAGAGGCAATATGCGGGAAATGCACCTCTGTGCAACAGATGTAACAGCCATCACCAGCCACAGTTGCAATGCCGCATCTTCACAAATTGTGCAAATCTGGTCATCTTGCGAACACCTGCCGCTTTGCTCCGAACCAAAATCAGGCAGCTCAAAACCAAGCAGTACAAAACCCTGCCCAGAATCCTGCACAACCTCACTTTCCGCCTGGTTCATGTTTCAAGTGTGGGGATCTGACCCACTATAGGAACAACTGCCCGAGGTTGGCAAACAGAAATCAGGTACCGGCTCGTGGTAGAGCTTTTAATCTGAATGCAAATGAGGCGCGTGCGGATAATGAAGTGGTGAACGGTACGTTCCTTGTTAACAACCATCCTGCTTCTGTTCTATTTTATTCGGGTGCCGATAAGAGTTTTGTGTCCTTAGCATTTGAGCCTTTGCTTGCGATGACTAGAACAAAACTAGGAAAGCCCTTGACAGTAGAAGTAGCTAGTTGTGAACCTGTTGTACTCGACTCCGTTCTTCGAAATTACCAGTTGAACCTTAACAACCATCCTTTCGCTATTGACCTCACACCGATGCAACTCAGGAGCTTTGATATTATAATGGGAATGGATTGGTTAGCTAAATACCACGCTGAGGTGGTTTGTTTTGAGAAGATTGTCCGCATACCGCTTTCGACTGGTGAGATCTTAGAAGTTCGTAGGGAGAAACCTGTTAGTGGTCTTAAACTCATGTCTTGTACCCCAGCCCAAAAATACCTACGAAAGAAATATGTTGCTTTCTTGGCACTTGTCGTAGAGGATAAAGGCAAGGGTAAGATTATCCAAGATATCCCCGTTGTTCGGGATTATCCTGAGGTATTTCCTGAAGAATTACCTGGTTTACCCCCTGTACGCCAAGTTCAGTTCAGTATCGATCTCGAACCTGGTGCAAATCCTATTGCTAAATCACCTTATTATCTTGCACCTTCCGAGATGCAAGAGTTATCTAAGCAGCTTCAGGAGCTATCTGACAAAGGATTCATCCATCCGAGCTTTTCCCCTTGGGGCGCTCCTGTCCTATTTGTGAAAAAGAAAGATGGATCATCTAGGATGTGTATCGATTATCCTGAGCTTAACAAGCTTACCATCAAGAATCGATATCCCCTACCTCGCATTGATGATCTCTTTGACCAGCTACAGGGTGCTACTTGCTTTTCAAAGATTGATCTATGTTCTGGGTATCATCAACTTTGATTAGTCGAAGAAGATATTCCCAAGACAGCTTTTCGTACAAGATATTGTCATTATGAGTTCACAGTTATGCCCTTCGGTTTAACAAATGCTCCTGCTGTTTTCATGGACTTGATGAATAGGGTTTGTAAGCCTTATTTGGACAAGTTCATCATCGTATTCATTGATGACATTTTGATCTATTCTAAGACTCGAGCTGATCATGAGCCGCATCTTCGTCTTACAATGGAGCTCCTAAAGGAAGAAAAGCTTTTCGCCAAATTCTCCAAGTGCAAATTCTGGCTTAAGGAAGTTCAATTTTTGGGACACATCGTCAACGAACAAGGTATACATGTAGATCCCGCCAAAATCAGTGCGATTAAGGATTGGGATACACCTACTACTCCTACCGAGGTTCGTTCATTTCTTGGTCTAGCGGGTTACTACCACCGTTTCATTGAAAACTTCTCCAAGATTGCGGTTCCTCTCACTGCTTTAACTCAGAAGAATAAACCTTTTGAGTGGGGATCTAAACAGGAAGAAGCTTTTCAGACCTTGAAACAGAAACTTTGTGATGCACCTATTATATCTTTGCCCGAGGGTAACGACGATTTTTTCATATACTGTGATGCATCCAACTTAGGCCTAGGCTGCGTTCTTATGCAAAGAAACAAAGTTATAGCCTATGCATCAAGACAACTGAAGGTGTACGAGAAAACTACACGACTCATGATCTTCAGTTAGGTGCAGTAGGTTTTGCTCTCAAAATCTAGAGACACTACCTTTACGGTACAATGTGTGTAGTGTTTACTAACCACAAGAGTCTCCAGCATATTTTCAATCCGAAATAACTTAACATGAGGCAACGACGTTGGGTTGAACTCCTAAACGACTATGATTGTGAAATTCGCTACCATCCTGGTAAGGCGAATGTCGTGCCTGACGCATTGAGTCGTAAGGAACGTCTCAAGCTTCACTGTGTTCAGGTTCGATCTGATATTCAAACCCGCATTACTCAGGCTCAACATACTTGTGTTACACAAGACTTGATGGGTAAAGAATTACCGTGTCATGTTAAGCCTGAGCTTGAGTTGAAAGACTTTGGGATAATCTATTTCATGGGCCGTTTGTGGGTCCCAAGTATAGATGATCTTCGCACCTTCCTTATGGATGAAGCTCATAAGTCTCGTTATTCTATTCATCCTGGTGCAGACAAAATGTATAAGGATCTTCGAACCCAGTATTGGTGGCCGGGTATGAAGAAAGACATTGCCTTATATGTTTCCAAATGCCTAACTTGTCTCAGGTTAAGGCAAAACATCAACATCCCTCTGGATTATTGAAGCAACCAGAGATACCGGTTTGGAAATGGGAAAACATTGCTATGGATCTCATTACCAAGCTGTCGCGCACTAAAAGAGGTCATGACGCCATTTGGCTAGTTGTTGATCGTCTTACAAAGTCAGTACTTTTCTTGCCGATCCGTGAGGATCTATCTGCTGACAAGCTTGCTAAGATCTATGTGGATGAGATTGTATCCCGACATGGTGTTCCTTTGAACATTATATCTGACAGAGATGCTCGATTCTCGTCTCACTTTTGGAGAACCATGCAATCTGCCATGGGTACCCAACTAAATTTGAGCACAACGTACCATCCGCAGACAGATGGTCAATCTGAGAGAACAATCCAGACACTGGAGGATATGCTTAGAGCTTGAGTGATTGATTTTGGTGGTAGTTGGGATTCGCATCTATCATTTATCGAATTCTCCTACAACAATAGTTATCACTCTAGCATCAATATGGCTGCTTTCGAAGCTTTATACTGTCGAAAATGTCGTTCACCAGTCTGCTAGAATGAGATAGGTGAAGCTCAGTTTACAGGACCTGAACTCATTCTAGAGACTACAGATAAGGTCAAGAAGATTCGTGATAACCTTCGGACAGCTAGAAGCCGTCAAAAGAGTTATGCAGATCAACGATGAAAGCCCTTAGAATTTCAAGTCAGTGATCACGTCCTACTCAAGGTGTCTCCTAGGAAAGGTGTGATTAGATTTGGAAAGAAAGGAAAACTTGCACCACGCTATGTTGGACCATTCAAGATCGTTGAAAGAATCGGAAAAGTAGCCTACAGACTATAGCTACCTCCTGAACTTGGAAAGGTTCATCCAACATTCCACGTGTCCAATCTCAAAAAGTGTTTAGCTGATGAGAACCTCCACATACCACTTGATGAAATTCGTGTTGATAACACAATGCACTTCGTTGAGAAACCTGTGGAAATTATGGCCGTGAAGTCAAGAAGCTCAAACACAAGTGCATACTTATTGTCAAAGTTCGCTGGGAATCTAAACGTGGCCCAGAGTTTACTTGGGAACATGAAGATCAGATGAAAGTGAAATATCCGCATCTATTCACACAAGTTTCCTCTAAATAAATTTCGGGACGAAATTTCCTAAAGTAGGGGAGACTGTGACATCTGTGCTTGTGTAATCATTTTACAGACTATGAACAATTCAATATTAATAAAACAATGTATTTTCATCCCAATGTTTGTTATTTATGTTGACATTATGCACGTTTTGATTTTTGATTGATTTTCAAACTTTATATCGCTTTCTGGGAAGTTATACGCAAACTGATTTTTGATTGATCAAAATACATTGTTTTATTAATATTGAATTGTTCAGAGTCTGTAAAATGATTACACAAGCACAGATGTCATAGTCTCCCTTACTTTAGGAAATTTAGTCCCGAAATTTATTTAGAGGAAACTTGTGAGCATAGATGCAGATATTTCGCTTTCATCGGATCTTCACGTTCCCAAGTAAACTCTGGGCCACATTTAGATTCCCAGCGAACTTTGACAATTCGTATGCACTTGTGTTTGAGCTTCTTGACTTCACAGTCCATAATTTCCACAGGTTTCTCAACGAAGTGCATCGTGTTATCAACAGGAATTTCATCAAGTGCTATGTGGAGGTTCCCATCAGGAGGTAGATCTAGTCTGTAGGCTACTTTTTCGATTCTTTCAATGATCTTGAATGGTCCAACACAACGCGGTGTAAGTTTTCCTTTCTTTCCAAATCTAATCACACCTTTCCAAGGAGACACCTTGAGTAGGACGTGATCACCAACTTGAAATTCTAAGGGCTTTCGTCGTCGATCCGCGTAACTCTTTTGATGGCTTCTAGCTCTCTGAAGGTTATCACGAATCTTTTTGACCTTATCTGTAGTCTCTAGAATGAGTTCAGGTCCTGTAAGCTGAGCTTCACCTATCTTATTCCAGCAGACCGGTGAACGACATTTTCGGCCGTATAAAGCTTCGAAAGGAACCATATTGATGCTAGAGTGATAACTATTGTTGTAGGAGAATTCGATCAATGATAGATGCGAATCCCAACTACCACCAAAATCAATCACACAAGCTCTAAGCATATCCTCCAGTGTCTGGATTGTTCTCTCAGATTGACCATCTGTCTGCGGATGGTACGCTGTGCTCAAATTGAGTTGGGTACCCATGGAAGATTGCATGGTTCTCCAAAAGTGAGACGAGAATTGAGCATCTCTGTCAGATTAAATGTTCAAAGGAACACCATGTCGGGATACAATCTCATCCACATAGATCTTAGCAAGCTTGTCAGCAGATAGATCCTCACGGATAGGTAAGAAATGTGCTGACTTTGTAAGACGATCAACAACTACCCAAATGGCGTCATGACCTCTTTTAGTGCGCGGCAGCTTGGTAATGAGATCCATAGCAATGTTTTCCCATTTCCAAACCTGTTGGACCGTTTTAGGACTTTGAAACGTCAGTTAAGGCCGTTCATCTTCAAATACGAAGGCGGAATCAACGTAAAAGAAGTCATAACAGCTAGTTTCCTTTTAATCTATCTTTTCTGATTGATTTTTGTGCTTTTACAATGTATTCTGAAGCAAATCCGGCAGCACCTTCCCTTACACACACATACCAGTTCGCCTCAAATGAACAACACACACCACTATATATAGGCCTAAGGGGTTTCGCTTGAGACTGGCAACCCATAGGGTTTCGCTTGAGACTGGTTTCAAGCGAAACTGTATGTTGATGATGATGAGGTTTCGCTTGAACCAGCCATGACACATTTTCAAGCGAAAACCCTTCCTTAAACACAATCTAAACCTAATTTAGACCTTGTTGTGTGTTCATTCAAACCTATCTAGACAAAAGACTTGAATAAGACAAAGTTAACAGACACTAAGTGCACCAATAGACTCCCCCTTGAATGTTGACGAAGTCTTCGACTTCAAGTCTTTCTCTTTAACAATCTCCAACTCTGTCTTTTCATCATAAACATTCTTTCTTCACAGGTTCACAATCTTGTCCTGGCTCCATCTTCAGACTTCCCTTTGACCGTTGATCCAGACTCCCCCTTTCATAGACTCCCCCTCTCGATATGCTAGAATCTAAGGTCTTGATCTGGTTCAAGCTTTAACATTTAGCTTTCATGGGAATAATGAAATCCAAAACCTGTGTCTCAAACATCAATCATTACAAACTATCTTTCCAACAATAAATCACAAACTCAATCAGTTATAGCAATCCACTCAAGTATTCAGGTCCAAGTTAATGACCCTGATTACTCAACTAATCTACCAAGTCCAATTTAATGACCTTGGTTGATCATATGACGAAACAATCTGATTTTGAAAAAAACAACAATTTACACATTTTCTGAAAATAACAAGTTTCAAATTAATGAACTTGTTTTTGACTTTTAAATAAATCAAACTCTATCAAGATAAGCTCTCCTCATTCTTCAGTCCAGAACCTCCTGCATCTGCTTCAATCATCTAAGAATCCAACAATCAACTCTCCACTTTGGTTTGTCGAAAAATAAAGCAGAAATAAAATCTTTTTGGATTTCTTAACGTGTTCTAAACTAAGAAATGAAATACAGAAAACTTAAATTGCAAAAAGTAAACAAAGTAAACTATTTACAAACATATTTTTGGCGAGCGTGTTAGGGAATCATATCAGCTATCAGACAAATTACAAGTACCGTTAAGCTTCATTTCATACTCAGACTTAAACAATTCACCTCGATTGTCGATATACTGATCCATCTTAAATTCTCACACAAATTTCAAATTATTCAGGATATGAATTAGATGAATTGTGAACTTAGCTCATTCATGTGTCCCACCTCTTGAATATACTCCCGTATCCAGAATCCCAATTATCAGTCTTACAGGTGAGTATACTACAATGATATCTGTATATAAATTAGGTATGCGAGGGCCGAGGGATCTCAGGTCGATACTTCCGTATACGCAGAGAGATATCAGCTTCGACTTTATGGTATGTCCACTTTAAAGGATCTTTTAGCTACAACAGCAGCGACTATCAATTTTATTGTTTCATCAGCATGCTGAGGGTTAAATGCTATGTTTCAAGCATTTGCGGAAAGTATTAGCCAAGGACTAGGTCAGAACTACCGTTCAGCAGAAGTCCCGGAATAATACCCCAGACATCATTGAGTATAAAGACCTAGTATATCAGATTATGAGACCTTTCAAACGAGATTTCAGGGGTTACCTATATATCCAAGTAGTGTTCCCCACAAATTTCGCAAGTTTGAAATTTAGGTTTATATCCCAAATAAATCTACTAAATGTGCGAAAACCTATCGACACATCATCAGTGAGACTGTTTAACTCATTTAAACTTTACGAATCTTTAGCATACTGTAATTGTCTAGCCGATGTACTATCAATTTCCCTATATACACAAACTCTTTTTCAGATTTTATCATGTTTTTGTATTTTTGCATTTTTTTTACTATTTTTGTATTTTCTGAAAAATAAACTATATACATCTATGTACTCCCCCTAAATACCAAAACAAGTAAAAAATCGACAAACCATTGCAGATTGTTTCTCGTCTTCATCCGCAACAGTACTCTCATCAACGCCCACAATTCCATCTGACACCGAAAGAAGCTTCATACCATTCAGTTTTAACAAATATTTAAACCGATTTTTATCAAAAGCTTTGGTATGTAAATCAGCTTTCTGTTCGTCAGTGTGGATTTTCTCAATTCGTATCAACTTTTTCTCAAAGCAATCACGAATAATGTGATGACGAATTTCTATGTCTTTAGTTTTAGCGTGATGTACTGGATTCTTTGTTATATTTATTGCGGCCTCATTATCAACAAAAAGAGGTGTGTTAAGAAACTGCAAACCGTAGTCGCGCATCTGTTGCTGTATCCACAAGATCTGAGAGCAGCAACTGCTAGCAGAAACATACTCCGCTTCACATGTAGATAACGCCACAGACGTTTGTTTCTTACACTGCCAGGTAACCAATCTAGGACCAAAGAACTGGCATCCTGCAGTTGTTGATTTTGAATTGACTTTGCAGCATCCGAAATCCGAATCGGAATACCCTTCGAGCGTAAAATCGCCTTTCCTAGGATACCACAACCCCAATGAAGGAGTTCCTTTCAGGTAGCGCAATATCCTTTTCACAATAATCATATGCGAAGCTCTCGGGTTAGATTGAAATCTTGCTGCGAGGCACGTTGGGTACATGATATCAGGACGTGAAGCTGTTAAGTACATCAAAGAACCTATCATGGATCGGTAAAACGTTTCATCAGCCCTGTCTCCGGTTAGATCTGGGTGAATCCCATGATTTGTTGCAAGTGGGGTAGCAGCTGGAGTAGAACTTGACATCCCAAATTTCTCTAGAATATCATGAACGTACTTTGACTGATGAATGAAAATTCCCTCAGGAAGTTGTTCAACTTGTAATCCCAGAAAGAATTTCATCTCCCCCATTGATGACATTTCGAACTTTTGCTTCATCACTGATTCAAAATCTTTGCATAGATTTTCATTCATCGACCCAAAAATTATATCATCCACATAAATCTGAACTATCAGAAGATGACCGTCGACCTCTTTAGTGAAGAGAGTGGCATCCACTTTTCCACGAATGAACTTGTTGGCAAGTAGGTGTTGAGACAAAGTCTCGTACCAAGCTCTAGGGGCCTGGTGTAAACCATGCAGCGCTTTGTCCAATAAGTAGACCTTGTTTTTGTGGATTGGATCGGTGAAGCCCAGCGGCTGACCGACATAAACCACCTCTTTGACCTTCCCATAAAGAAACGCCGATTTTACATCTAACTGATATACTTTGAAGTTCTTCCAAGACGTAAATGTTAGGAAAATTCTGATTGCCTCTAGTCGAGCCACAGGAGCATAGACTTCTGTAAAATCAATCCCCACCTGTTGACTAAAGCCCTTAACAACGAGTCGAGCTTTGTTCCTTATAACAACTCCTCTATCGTCTCTCTTGCACTTGAATACCCATTTTGTATTTATTTTCCTATGACCATCCAGCAAATCAACTAACTTCCACACTCCCAATTTCTCGAATTGACTAAGTTCCTCCTGCATTGCATTAACCCAAGAGTCTTCAGTAAGCGCCTCTTTGTAAGTTCTTGGCTTAACCTGCGAGATAAAACAACTCAATGAGAATTCAGTTTGCAAAGAAGCAACTTTTGTATAAAAACATGTAAGCCCTTTATTAATCTGTCTTCGAGTGTGAACACCTGTCTGCAATTCTCCTATGATCAACTCCTCTGGATGATATGAAAAAGTTCGCGGCATTACTTCACTTGGAACATCTACATTTCCCTCCAGATTAGTAACATTCTGCTCTGCATCTTGTTCACCAACTTGGTTTGTTTGACTTGAAATCTGAATTTGCTCCCCCTCGGAATCTGAATCACCATGATAAAAAAACTGGCATGTTTTCAGCTTCTTGAATATCATCCTGAACCGACTGATTATCCTGAGCAACTTCATTCTGTTGGACATCATCATGTTCACCAGAATTACTTGGACCTGCTTCATCGTCATTTGAAGTTTCCCGTGGTCGCCTTGAATACTCAGCTGGGAACCTTAGCTGCGACTCATATTCACGCAAAATATCCAACTCATCAAAGAAATCTTCATCATCCTCTGATTCTTCTCTCATGTCAAACGAATCCCAAAGTTTGTCATAATGATAACGCCATGAATCACCATGATTCTGTGGCGGCATAGTATAACCTTGACATTCAACATTTACAGCTTCAATAATCCGCTTCTCACTTGGAATGAAGACACGTCGCATCGGATTTGCATAACCAACAAATATTCCCTCAATGCTCTTCGGACCAAACTTTCCATGAGCCTCTATAACTGTACAGGGTGACCCGAACGGTTCTAAATACTTGAAATTCGGTTTGCAGTTATTGATTAGCTCAAAGCATGTTTTGTTGAACTTCTTGACAGTGAGAACCCTGTTGAGCGTATAGCATGCGGCAGAAACAGCTTCAGCCCAAAAATTTATCGGTAACTTTGAATCTGCGAGCATAGTTCTAGCCGTCTCGATCAGTGTCCGGTTTTTGCGTTCTGCAACTCCATTCTGCTGCGGAGTGTACGGAGCACTAAACTCATGAAATATACCTCTTTCATCACAAAATTCTTCCATCTTGCTGTTCTTGAATTCAGTACCATTATCACTACAAAATCTTTTGATACGTCGTTGGTACAAATTCTCAATCTTTCTGAACAATGCCATCAAACTGTCAAATGTCTCGTCTTTCTTCTTCAAGAAAGAAACCCACGAAAATCTGGAATAATCATCAGTAACCACAAGACAATAGAGATCCCCTGTAATACTTTTGACATTTACTGGACCAAACAAATCCATATGTAGTCTCTCTAATGGTCTGGAAACTGAATTGACTTGCTTTGAAGGGTGTGACTTTTTCTTCTGCTTGCCTTTAACACAGCTAATGCACTCCCCTTCCAGATGAAAACTTTTGACATGAATTCCAAGAACCAAATCATTGTGCACCAAGTGAGTCATTTTCCTTAGGTGAATATGCCCCATCTTGCGGTGCCACAATCTCGATTCTTTCTCAGTTGCTCTAGAAACAAAACTATGTGCTTGACCTGTTGTTGTAGTTGCTACAGTCATATCCAACACATATAAATCATTCACTCTAGGTGCCCGCATGATAATCCATTCCTCAGGGATAACAAATCCTGGTTTCAAGATCAAACATTCTTTGTCTGTGAAGTGAGTAGTATACATATTATCACAAATCTGCGAGATACTTAGCAGATTGTTCTCCAGCTCAGTGATGTAGTTAACTCTTTCAAACGTCACAATCCCATTGGATAACGTTCCTTCACCAATAATTCTACCACCTTCGTGACCAGCAAATCCTACATAACCACCATTAATGTTTCTCACATCATACAGCAACGCAGTCTTCCCTGTCATATGTCGAGATGCTCCACTATCCATGATCCATCTAGATACAAGTTTTGGAAGATCCTGCACATAACAAACTTCAAATTAACCAAGTTTAATAAAGATTCCGATTCATGCTTCGCAATCAAGGAAGCTCCGGCATTTCGAACTGTTTAATCGAACATGGAGTCCACCCAGGCCTCATCAGCCTTAGGTGTAACCTTGACTCTTGCAATTTGAATTTTGAAATTTTCAGCCTTAAGAGGTGGAAAATTTACATCATAATCAACCGAAATTGATTCTTCACCCTTTTTCACTTCAGAAGTTGAAATTTTCATCTCTGTTTTTGGTTTCCAAACTTGTTGAGATAAAGCAGCCTGTTTATAAAACTTGTCGTTTTTAGTTACCACTTTTTTTGCAGGTTCATTTTTCACTTTGATGTTGTTATTTTTCACACTCTTTTTCTCAACAATGATTGGTGCTTTACCCTTCACGTCAACTTTCTTCTGTTGAATCTTCATAGTTTCAGCCTTAGGCTTCACATTGGTACACTTTCGTGCAATGTGACCAACTTGATTACGTCTGAAACATGTTCGAGTATCGACAACTCGACTTGTGCCTTCAGACTGATACTGTGAAGCTCTTTTCTCAAAAAACTCTTCATTCGAGTTTGAAAAAATCTCATTTTCCTCAAAAAATCTCAAAAAACACTTGTTGGACCGTTTTAGGACTTTGAAACGTCAGTTAAGGCAGTTCATCTTCAAATACGGAGGCGGAATCAACGTAAAAGAAGTCATAACAGCTAGTTTCCTTTTAATCTATCTTTTCTGATTGATTTTTGTGCTTTTACAATGTATTCTGAAGCAAATCCGGCAGCACCTTCCTTTACACACACATACCCGTTCGCTTCAAATGAACAACACACACCACTATATATAGGCCTAGGGGGTTTCGCTTGAGACTGGAAACCCATAGGGTTTCGCTTGAGACTGGTTTCAAGCGAAACTGTATGTTGATGATGATGAGGTTTCGCTTGTGTGACAACCCGAACCTTCAAGGTAGGTAACGTTCCATCTTTTGATCTTTACTTCTCGTAATCTTTCTCTAGTATGTTAAAACGTTCCATTCGTGTAACCTTGTTAAATTGATTGGTACTATAAATTATTAAATAACGTTTGGACATTTGGGCCGCACCTCAACTGGGTCGCATCGCCACACCCGAGCCCAATACATCATTTGTTTTGATTTAATCTTGGCAGCCCACCTATTTTAGCTTAATCTTGGCCCAATACACTATGTAGTGTGTATGAAAGTATTATTTTCGGCCCACTTGGTTTTGATGATTAGATGATAGGTTTTGGCCGGCCCACTTCAAATGTTTTGGTATTATATTAGGTATACGTGACTTTCTTTTGTGTTACAACTTATTATATCAACAAACGAACCCTACTCTTATCTCTCAAATCTGCGTACGTCAACAGAAGAACCCCCCCCCCCCTCTCATCGCTGAAGTCGTTTGTATTGAGCACCTTTGATCCGGTTAGTCCTTAGATTTACACTAGTTACCTGTGTTGTATTCTTATGTGTTAAAGTGATTATATGTTAGATAGTTGTTGATAATCGTAAATCATTACAAGGATTGCATGATATTATAACAATAGGGCCTGAACTTGCAAATAAATAAGGTGTGACACATGATATTGGATGTGATAATTATCTTGAATGTATGGTTGTGGTGATTATCGACTGTGGTTACCGAATTACATGATGAATGTTTAATAAACGGATTAGGCTTATCAAACTACATGCTTATATGAATTAAGTGAATCCATTGAGAGTAGATGTTGGCCGAGGACATGATTGCTGTTAGGTTTAATCGATTACATAAGTCCTTGATAATGATAACTATGCTAAGAAGTAGATAATAATATGCTGTTTTATTGGGTTGTTAATGTTAATTCATAGAATATTTGCTAGTGGGCTTGCATGTTAAACTTTACTACTGTTGGTTGTTTTCCCAACAAGTGGCACATGGCAAAACCCATCATTCTCTTCTCAAATTGACGACAGTAGTGGTGCAATTGTGATAGGGTTCCATGTGGTATCTTACATATCTAATACCAGTGTCAATTATTAAATTGTGGGTTACGTGTATAGGCATAATTTCATGAATCTAGGCATTAGTTTATATGATTGTTATTTTATATGATGGTTGATTTATTTGTGTAATATTATGTGTAGTTATGTGATTGTGATCTTGATTAATACTACTTGGTTGATCCTGGTTACGTTCAATATATGGCTAATCGGTGTAACAATTGATGATATGCCAGCTATGATTAAATGATGTTATGTTAGTATGTTGTGAGAATTAGGTAAATTGCAACATGATAGGAATTCAAATAATCGATGGTATGAGCTGAGTATGTGCGAATTTCTAAACAAGAGGTTAACTGGATCATGTGATATCACTTTTGGGCCTGGGAGGTTATTGGGCCATAGATATAGAATTAAAGTAGGGGACGACTATGTTGTTATATGGCCTATATGGTCATGATATGAAATCGCGTGGGGCCCGAGTGTTTATCTAGTGATGAAGTGAAGTCGTAAAGTTAGTTTTGTTTCCGTTGGTCTATATAATATGTATTGGACTCGGATATCTGTTTGGTTGATAAACGACATTTGTGTGAATAATGTATGATGAAATTAACTATTAGAACATGTGTAATTATGAGCTTATTATCAAAGTGCAATCTGTGCAACGTGTGACAAGATGTGTGAATCAAAATGAATGTAAGACTGATTGTAATTGATGAACTATGTTAGGATTGTTTTGAGCAACTTGAACAAGTAACTAATCTAACCGAGCACTCTAAGGTGAGTTCACTGCTCTTTTCTCAAGCATGCATCCCGGGGAGGGATAACGGGTAACGTTCTAGGGAGGAACGCGTGTTATTGGGATGTTTTGTTATGTACTCAGTATCTATCTCGTAAGACCCCTTACATCTACCGACAGTTGCCGAGGAGGCAACGAGGTTATTAGTTGATAGCGCTATTAGGTTTGGCACCCTCACACCGTACCGAGGAGGACGGGCGTGAACTAATTTCCTTAAAGCATGACCAATGCCTTAATAGCGGCATTGGGGTTGGGCAATCACAACTTGTATCACGTAAGACCCCTTACATCTACTCGAGGTTATTAGTTGAGCTAATTACCTCGACCACTTGACCAATGCCTTGATAGAGGCATTGGGGTTGGGCATTCATATCTTGTAGCCATTTCGGTAATCGAGTAATAACAACATCAAATCAACAAATCATCTTATTAAACTGTTTTACACTTGTGACTGGTAACTAAACTCGGTAACAAAACTTTGAACTCACCAGCGTAGTCTGACACACTTGTTTGCATGCTTGTAGGTCGTTAGCTGAGATACTTTGGGACTTGCTATCTGGAGCAGCTGGAGTGGGCATGGTCTTGCTGGACGTATTTATTTTATTAGTTTATTGATACATTACTTTGGTTTTAAAACTGGTTAACTTTTCTTTCGCTGATACTTTGGTTTTCATTCAATCTTACAGACAGTGTTTTATTTACAATCAAGTACGTTATCTTTTAATTGAAGGCGTTTGATATAATTAGTGGCTCGTTGTTGGATCGTCGCACTCCTAATAGGGACATACCCTAGGTGGGAATTTGGGGGTGTGACAGTTTGGTATCAGAGCCACTGGTTATAGTGAACTTGGTTTTAAAACGTTTTTTTTTTCAAAACCAGACTATAACCGAACAGATCCGAAATCGACCATGACACTCAGCTCCAGATTGCAAGGTTCGTCTCTCTTATACTCATTGTACTGCGTAACTAGTGAACACTTACATATGATATTGCATGTGATTGCACGTTTAGCACAACACTATGAATTCATGTATTACTTGCATGTGTTATGTGACTGATAGGGTGGTATTTCCCTAAACATTCATGACTTAAGTTTAGTGATGCTCTTTGTTTGCTACTCGAGTTTGAGGAACCATTTGACATGAGTTAGGAGGAGCTGAGATGAGAATGCAAATCACAATATTATTGTGGGTGCAAACATAATAATAATGTGGGGTGCATGCGAGTCCTAGTGAGGCTTAACAAGTGAAAAAGGGGTCTCGTTCCGTTATTTGATCGATATGAAACATAACAGTCTATAGGAGTCATAGCATGATTGTCTCTTACTCGAACATGATCTTTTCACTCCTTTCTGTACCCTTACGAATTTCGATGCTGTCGAGTAGTACTTGAACACACATCTGAACGCCTAGCGAAATGTGTAGAATGTTAGGTGCTTACACGAGCGTCCTTGAGTTGGTTTATACCTTTCTCGCTTCTCTTCGTTTGATGGAACTCTATGTATTGATGTCTTAGACTCCGAAGTGTGATTACTTCTGCAACACTCTCACAGCATACCGCGTATTACCCAATTGACCTGCTAGATCGATGGACAAAAGGGTGAGCGTAGTATTTTACCGACCTCAGTAATTGGACCACCTGATTACCGGCAACGAACACCAGCAAAGTGACTGCAACCGAATCTCCCGAGTCAACCTTTACGAACCAATCAGGACATAAGCAATGACAACTGACTGTAGAATGGAATGTGAAACTCCCCACACAGTGAGTAGTGCCTTAGCACGTACCATGGAATGTGAAGAGGTGGATCCTGTCGGTGAAAGATTGTAGAGCTCTGTTTCAAACAACAGCATTAGAGGCAACAGTCACGGCAACATCAAGGTATTTGTAATGGTAACCAACAGTATGGAAAATGAAGGTGCCTACGACATGGAGTGGCCGTTGTTAAATCAAACGACAACAACCAAGGGAACGACGACCGTACTGGAAATCCTCGCAACGAGTACAACAACACAGGAAATGATGCTCATGGAGGGACATTTAGGATTGGCGTGGGTGACGCCAGGATTATAAAAACATGGTGGCCTGCATGTTTTTGGTAACTAATCACTTCGTCGCGGTCCTGCTTAACCCTAATGCTTCTTGAAACCGAACCTGTTGTGGAATCAACTAAGGGTAAGTCAAATGAAACCTTATATGTCCGTTGGGATGTAAACTCGACCTTGTGGGACAAGTGTTCGACGTCGACATTCTTTCTGCCATCCTCGATAGTTCGATGCAGTGGTTAATATGGATTGGTTATCTAGATATCGCGCAGTTATACGTGGTGTGAAGGTTAGCATCATATCAGCAATGAGAGCCAGAAAGCGTCTACGAAGGGACTACCCCGCTATGTTGGCAACCGTTACTAATGTTTGGGCTAAGAAAAGAGGATCGAGGATCCACCAATTATTCATGATTCCACTCAGCATGCTACGGGAGGAACTCTCAGTTTGATCTCACGCCAAAGGCAGCCCTGATTCTTAGTATTTCTTACCGTCTTGCACCAGGAGGGTTGCGAGAGTTGTCAAATCAACAACAGGGACTGTTGGACAGGAGCTTTGTCGGACCTAGTTTTTTCTTTGGGAAGCCCCAGTTATATCCAGGAAGATAGGTTGTATCGTTGGATATGTGTACTGATTATTGAGAACCTAACAAGGTCACAGTTAAGAACCACTTGCTTCGACCATGTATTGAAATATGTCGATCAGTTGCGGGGGACAAGCTTCCATTTGAGGACTGTCTAACGAACGAACTACCATCAGATGGAAGTCCAAGGGGAGAATGCTCTTAGAACGGCATATCAAACGCAATGCGGCCATTTCGACTTTGTACACCAAGATCATTGAGTTGATCAACAAACCAGCAGCTTTATGGACCACAAGAATCGATCGTGTTTGTTGATGATGTTTTGAATCATTGCCAGAAGGAAGGAACAACATGGGTGGCATATGTATCATATTCTAGAGCTCCTGAGGGAGGAGGCACACCGCACGAAGTCTTGTTAAAAGGTAACTTCTGGATTCGAGAGGTACATTTTGGTGATAAAAACAACGAAGTAGGAATACACGTAAATCTCGCTAAGATCCATTTTGTTAGAAACTGATCGACACCAAAGATCCCTCCAAGGATACAGCAATTTCTTGGCCTCACTAGGCACTATCACAGATTCATCACAGGATCTTCGAAGATCGTGCAGCCTAAATCTCTTTAGCACAGCAGGGTGTTGTATTCGGGGGAGACAAAACAGGAGGACGTCTTTTCAGCTTTCAAATCCCAACTCCATCGTCTTTACCTAAGAGTACGGGCGATCTAGTGGTATACCATGATGGTTCGAATCAGAGTCCCAGTTACACATCGATGCAAACACGAGAGAGAGTGATGGCGTACGTAATGGAGTTACAACGAGGGACTGCACAACACACAACCTGCGGTGAAAACCGTGGGCCATGGATTTAAGTTGGAGGCATTACTTGGACGGTACCGAATGCACTACTTAGACCGATCACAAGGGCCTCCCGTATACCCTTGTTTCGAAGGAGCTAAACACGTAACGACATTGCTGGATGGAGCTATTGGATGATTACGACTGTGAAACCTGAATAAGTACGAGCTTTGTAACTCACTATCGACTCTAGCATACCCAATCAGATTCGTCCTGTTTACACCGAAAGGCTGAAGGAAGAGAATTTTCAAGTTGGACCCATGCGGGGCATAGAGGAGCAACTTCTAACAAGTTGGACGATATTCGCTACTTCATGGAACGACTACGGATTCCACTGTACAGCAATCCAATGGGACTTGTGTGGAGCAAAGCGCATCGGCCATGATATTCTAGTCATCTGGATTTTGAAGGAATATATTAGGATCTAAGGATCTTGTACTAACAACTGGGCTTGAAGGCCTACGCAGCGAAGCATGTGAACGACGTTTGACTTGTGCGAAAGTCAAGGTGGAACATCAGAAACCTTTTAGTTGGTGTCAGCAATCATAAACACATATATGGAAATAAGAACAGACTACCATGGATTTCGTCACTGGTCTACTTACAACTCGAATGGAAACATTATCACCTGGGTGATCATTGGTGGACTCAAGTTACCAGCACACTTTCTTGCAATTAAGAAAACCAACGAGTCTTCACAGTTGTGAATGTTCCTCTGGGAGAGGCGGATTTTAGGCACGAGGTGCCAACTCCTGTTACCTCTGAATTTGATCTATGCATGATTTATGTCAGGCAATACACAACACCCTTGGCTCACGTCAGGACCAGAGCATTGCTTATCGCCGTTGGGCAAACGATCAGAGAAAACAAACTCTCCTGACACTCGAAGACATGCTGCGAGCATGTGTGTGACTAGATTTAGTGCAAATTAAAAGGACTATTACCTATGGTTGAGTACTATTGCGGCAGTTATCATCTTGGTAACCAGACTGCTCTGCTGAGGCATTACACAGACAATAATGCCGACCTTCTTGTTGGATTGAGATGGTTGACAACTTAATTACTAGTTCAGGACTTGTACTCGAAACTCATGGGAGGGTTGCTGGGATCGGAAATCGTTTGGCGGCAATGTGTGACCCTCAGAAAAGTTGATAAGCTTAGGAAACATTGGGAATTCGTTGTAGGCGATCGTATCATGTTGAATATTTCACCCTGGGAGGGTGTGATACGCTTGGGAAGTGTGACAGACTCAGTTTACGTTACGATGAATTAATCAGAAACCCTAGAAGGAATTGGTCACAAGCTCGAGTTACCCGAAAAATGTGGTAATGTGCATGTGTCATTTATGTCTCGAATCTAAGGCAGTGTTTGCCCGATGAAACGCTTACGATACCCTTATTAGACTCTGAGGCTAATGACAAGTTGCAGTTGTAGAGGAATCTACTGAGATCATGGATCGAGAGGTCAAGGTGCGTAAACATAGTCGAATTCCGATTGTTAGAGTTCGTTGGAACTCAACACGTGGACCGGAGTTCACGTAGAAGCGTGAGGATCAGATGAAGCTTAAATATCCTCAACTTTTCCCTAAAGACAAGTCTAAATCTGGTAAAGCTGGTGAATTTCGGGACGAAATTCCTCTTCAAGTTGGGGATGATGTGACAGCTGAGCAAAATCCGCAACAATCTTGATTTCTCACTTCATTCCTTGTGCTTACTTACCAATTTCGGGACGAAATTTCTTTCAAGTTGGGGATGATGTGACAACCCGAACCTTCAAGGTAGGTAACGTTCCATCTTTTGATCTTTACTTCTCGTAATCTTTCTCTAGTATGTTAAAACGTTCCATTCGTGTAACCTTGTTAAATTGATTGGTACTATAAATTATTAAATAACGTTTGGACATTTGGGCCGCACCTCAACTGGGTTGCATCGCCACACCCGAGCCCAATACATCATTTGTTTTGATTTAATCTTGGCAGCCCACCTATTTTAGCTTAATCTTGGCCCAATACACTATGTAGTGTGTATGAAAGTATTATTTTCGGCCCACTTGGTTTTGATGATTAGATGATAGGTTTTGGCCGGCCCACTTCAAATGTTTTGGTATTATATTAGGTATACGTGACTTTCTTTTGTGTTACAACTTATTATATCGACAAACGAACCCTACTCTTATCTCTCAAATCTGCGTACGTCAACAGAAGAACCCCCCCCCCCCCCCCCCTCTCATCGCTGAAGTCGTTTGTATTGAGCACCTTTGATCCGGTTAGTCCTTAGATTTACACTAGTTACCTGTGTTGTATTCTTATGTGTTAAAGTGATTATATGTTAGATAGTTGTTGATAATCATAAATCATTACAAGGATTGCATGATATTATAACAATAGGGCCTGAACTTGCAAATAAATAAGGTGTGACACATGATATTGGATGTGATAATTATCTTGAATGTATGGTTGTGGTGATTATCGACTGTGGTTACCGAATTACATGATGAATGTTTAATAAACGGATTAGGCTTATCAAACTACATGCTTATATGAATTAAGTGAATCCATTGAGAGTAGATGTTGGCCGAGGACATGATTGCTGTTAGGTTTAATCGATTACATAAGTCCTTGATAATGATAACTATGCTAAGAAGTAGATAATAATATGCTGTTTTATTGGGTTGTTAATGTTAATTCATAGAATATTTGCTAGTGGGCTTGCATGTTAAACTTTACTACTGTTGGTTGTTTTCCCAACAAGTGGCACATGGCAAAACCCATCATTCTCTTCTCAAATTGACGACAGTAGTGGTGCAATTGTGATAGGGTTCCATGTGGTATCTTACATATCTAATACCAGTGTCAATTATTAAATTGTGGGTTACGTGTATAGGCATAATTTCATGAATCTAGGCATTAGTTTATATGATTGTTATTTTATATGATGGTTGATTTATTTGTGTAATATTATGTGTAGTTATGTGATTGTGATCTTGATTAATACTACTTGGTTGATCCTGGTTACATTCAATATATGGCTAATCGGTGTAACAATTGATGATATGCCAGCTATGATTAAATGATGTTATGTTAGTATGTTGTGAGAATTAGGTAAATTGCAACATGATAGGAATTCAAATAATCGATGGTATGAGCTGAGTATGTGCGAATTTCTAAACAGGAGGTTAACTGGATCATGTGATATCACTTTTGGGCCTGGGAGATTATTGGGCCGTAGATATAGAATTAAAGTAGGGGACGACTATGTTGTTATATGGCCTATATGGTCATGATATGAAATCGCGTGGGGCCCGAGTGTTTATCTAGTGATGAAGTGAAGTCGTAAAGTTAGTTTTGTTTCCGTTGGTCTATATAATATGTATTGGACTCGGATATCTGTTTGGTTGATAAACGACATTTGTGTGAATAATGTATGATGAAATTAACTATTAGAACATGTGTAATTATGAGCTTATTATCAAAGTGCAATCTGTGCAACGTGTGACAAGATGTGTGAATCAAAATGAATGTAAGACTGATTGTAATTGATGAACTATGTTAGGATTGTTTTGAGCAACTTGAACAAGTAACTAATCTAACCGAGCACTCTAAGGTGAGTTCACTGCTCTTTTCTCAAGCATGCATCCCGGGGAGGGATAACGGGTAACGTTCTAGGGAGGAACGCGTGTTATTGGGATGTTTTGTTATGTACTCAGTATCTATCTCGTAAGACCCCTTACATCTACCGACAGTTGCCGAGGAGGCAACGAGGTTATTAGTTGATAGCGCTATTAGGTTTGGCACCCTCACACCGTACCGAGGAGGACGGGCGTGAACTAATTTCCTTAAAGCATGACCAATGCCTTAATAGAGGCATTGGGGTTGGGCAATCACAACTTGTATCACGTAAGACCCCTTACATCTACTCGAGGTTATTAGTTGAGCTAATTACCTCGACCACTTGACCAATGCCTTGATAGAGGCATTGGGGTTGGGCATTCATATCTTGTAGCCATTTCGGTAATCGAGTAATAACAACATCAAATCAACAAATCATCTTATTAAACTGTTTTACACTTGTGACTGGTAACTAAACTCGGTAACAAAACTTTGAACTCACCAGCGTAGTCTGACACACTTGTTTGCATGCTTGTAGGTCGTTAGCTGAGATACTTTGGGAATTGCTATCTGGAGCAGCTGGAGTGGGCATGGTCTTGCTGGACGTATTTATTTTATTAGTTTATTGATACATTACTTTGGTTTTAAAACTGGTTAACTTTTCTTTCGCTGATACTTTGGTTTTCATTCAATCTTACAGACAGTGTTTTATTTACAATCAAGTACGTTATCTTTTAATTGAAGGCGTTTGATATAATTAGTGGCTCGTTGTTGGATCGTCGCACTCCTAATAGGGACATACCCTAGGTGGGAATTTGGGGGTGTGACAGTTTGAACCAGCCATGACACATTTTCAAGCGAAAACCCTTCCTTAAACACAATCTAAACCTAATTTAGACCCTGTTGTGTGTTCATTCAAACCTATCTAGACAAAAGACTTGAATAAGACAAAGTTAACAGACACTAAGTGCACCAACAAAACCGGTATCTCTGGTTACTCCAATAATCTAGAGGGATGTTGATGTTATGCCTTAACCTTGAGACAAGTTAGGCATTTGGAAACATATAAGGCAATGTCTTTCTTCATACCTGGCCACCAATACTGGGTTCGAAGATCCTTATACATTTTGTCTGCACCAGGATGAATAGAATAACAAGACTTATGAGCTTCATCCATAAGCAAGGTGCGAAGATCGTCTATACTTGGGACCCACAAATGGCCCATGAAATAGAATATCCCAAAGTCTTTCAACTCAAGCTCAGGCTTAACATGACACGGTAATTCTTTACCCATCAAGTCTTGTGTAACACAAGTATGTTGAGCCTGAGTAATGCGGGTTTGAATATCAGATCGAACCTGAACACAGTGAAGCTTGACAAGTTCCTTACGACTCAATGCGTCAGCCACGACATTCGCCTTACCAGGATGGTAGCGAATTTCGCAATCGTAGTCGTTTAGGAGTTCAACCCAACGTCGTTGCTGTCACACCCCCAAACTACCACCCATGGAAACCCCACTAGGAGTGTGACAAACCAATAACGAGCCACTAATCATGTTGAACTCACAACAAGTTTAGAAATGAAATTGCCAATCATTTATGAAAAGTACCATCAATAAGTTTAAAAGAAAACCAACATGTTCAGCGGAAGCAATAAAGAAATCATAGTTTAACTGTTTCATAACCAATGTGTCATATCAATAATTCCAACACATGTATCCCTCCAGTTCGACCCATGACCACTCCAGCTACTTCAGACAGCAAGTTCCAAATCCAAGTAATCTAACGACCTGCGAGCATGCAACAAATGTATCAGACAAAGCTGGCGAGTTCACAGTTTTAGAAAACGTTTGGTTACCAGTTGTATGTAAAATAGTTCACTGACAAATGCAAGTAATATTGTTAATATCTCAATTCCGAACAAGACGGCTCCTGATGTACATGACTGCCCTATCCCACGTACTCCTATCTAGTACTGGGCCCGACTGGGTCATTAGTTCACATCCGTCCTATCCAGGAGCGGTGTGAGGGTGCCAAACCTAAGTAGCGCTACCAACTAATACCCGAATAAGGGACTTACAAAAATGATAGGTGAGAATATTAACCAATATACCCGTTTTTAACCAAACCACTGACTGTCCCCAACCACTGGGACGCATGCTCGAATGTAGTGAACTCACCTTTGTTTGCTCGGTAAGATTAAAATATGTATTCCAAGTTGATCAATCAGTCCCTATTGTGGTTACCGATAGCAGTTAGTTTCATGTACACGTGAACATATATTCTTTGCATTAATCACACGAGTTACAAGTAAGCAGAACACACATTGTTACACAAGTCTTAGCAAGTATCGGGTCCTACTTATAACCACAATACAGGTTCACATCATACCTTATCACAAGTGATTCAGTTCACAACTAACTTCACACGTATCGATTCGTAAACAACTTCATAATTTCATTTATGTTACCAACAAGTTCTTATCGCGGCTCATGATCAAGTAAATAGCTTAACACATCGCCCCCTTTTTATTACAACTATACAAGTTAATAATTGTTCCACACGCGACTCGGCCCAACTTACATAACATAATTTATTAGTTTAGTTATAACAACCCACTAATTATGCACATATATTCTCGGCCCAAGTCCCATTACACCATATCCTTATTATTCAATCATGTTAATTGTCATACACACTCGATCAAGCATAACTAACAGGATCCTATATTCACATGTTCTTCATCGCATCAGTAGCATATATCACAATTCAACACTAACAAACCAATTGTTTAATCACATAAATTGTAATTCACAAACATACCAACCAATTGCACTAGACCCGAGAACCCCCACCCACTAAACCCTAATGCACATAAACTTTAAATAATGACTGTTCCAGCCAATTGAATTCGGTGCATGCTTGGCCATGGGTGGATCCCCAAGTCCTCAGACTAACGTGTACAATCATTAACACACATGCAATTTTTAACCAAAACATATTATAACTAAAACATATTAAATAGCCTACAATGCTTTCAGTAATCGGTCAACATGCAATCTTAACACATGGTTGAAATCAACATCTATACCACTATAACCATAATGAATCATCGTCCCAAGCTACCTAATACCAACAATACGTACATCCCTAAACAAGTTAACATCAGTGGAGACATACATCGAACCAGATAAATCACCCCTTTGATTGCCTATACGCATCGATATCACCCAACACATATATGCATAAACGAAACAGTAACAACCATACTAACCAGACGAATGAGACAAGAAGACGTGGACGGTTAACACGCCAATGGGAGAGGGGTTGCGACTGCACCAGTTCTCTTTCTTGTTGCCGTTCACAAAATTTAGGGTTTGATGTGTTTTATTTCGCCAAACAAAGTGAAAGCCACGTACATGCATATATGCGTTCAAGTCTTCAGATGTGAGGGTTGGGCTTAGTTGGTTTGGGCTTAGGGAAAGTGAGCTAAGAATAGAATTGGGGAGTGTGGTCATACGGGTTTCTACGGCTCCGAGTGCAAGTGACCGATTGACTATATTTAAACTCTAAACATGTATCATTTGATATGTAACAATTCACATTCATACAATCATATAGTCACATATAAATCCCTTGGGCTTCACATAAATCACAAATAAAACTAGATGTGTGCGCGTGTTTAAATGGTGCCAACAAGGCCGGCCCACTTGTGGTGTTAGTCGGTGCGGGTGGGCTCAAGTTTGGGCTTTAAGTGTAATGAGCCGAGAAAAATGATCGCTCGTAACAAGAACACGAAAGAGAAACAAAGACACTAACCTTGAAAGTTCGGGTTGTCACATCATCCCCAACTTGAAAGAAATTTCGTCCCGAAATTTGACAAGTAGGCACAACAGAGTGAAGTGATAACTCAAGATTGCTGCAGATTTTCCCCAGGTGTCACATCATCCCCAACTTGAAATGGAATTTCGTCCCGAAATTCAACAGTAGTACCAGAATTAGATTGATCATCAGGAAATAGTTGAGGATACTTGAGTTTCATCTGATCCTCGCGCTCCCACGTGAACTCCGGTCCACGTCTTGAGTTCCAACGAACTCTCACCATCGGAATTCGACCACGCTAACGAATCTTGATATCCTAGTCCATGATTTCAGCAGATCCCTCAACAACTGCAACCTGTCATTAACCTCAGCCTCCCATGTGAGTATCACAAGAGTTTCATCGAACAAACACTGCCTTAGATTCGAGACATAAATGACATCATACACCTTATCCAATTTGTCGGGTAACTCGAGTTTGTAGGCGGCGTGACCAATTCTTTCCAGAATTCCGAATAACTCATCGTAACGTAAATTAAGCTTGCCATGCTTCCCAAGCATACCACACCCTCTCAGGGTGAGATTTTTAACATGATACGACCATCTACAACAAACTCCCAGTGTTTCCTAAGCTTATCGTCTTTCCTGACGGTCAATCAATGCCGCCAAACAATTTACGATCCAAGCAATCTTCCCAAGAGTTTAGAGTACAAGTCTTGGACAAGTGTTTAGGTTGTCATCACCTCAATCCACGAAGAGATTTGGCATTATCATCCATGCAATGCCCCAAACGGAGCTGTCTGAATACTAGAAAGGTAACAGCTACGGTAGCACTCAGCCAAAAGTATACGTCCTTCCAATGTACACTAAGTTAATCCCACACATGCTCGCAGCATGTCTTCGAGTGTCAGGGGGTTCGTTTACTCAAACCGTTCATCCTATGATGATATATGCTCATGTCTAGACGTGCGCCAAGGGTGTCGTGTATCGTCTGTCATAAATCAGGTATAGCTCAAAATCGGAGGTGTTAGGAGTTGGCACCTCGTGCCTAAAAGCCGTCTCTCACAGAGGAATATTCACAAGTTGTGAAGACTCGTCAGTTCCTTGTTTGCAAGAAAGTGTGTTGGTAACGTGAGACAGTCAACGATCACCTAGGTGATATTGTTTCCATTTCGAGTTGTAAGTAAACTAGTGACGGAATCCATGTCAGTCTGTTCTTATTTCCATATAGGTGTTTCTAGTGGCGGATACTTCACCTTGACTTTCCCACAAGTCAATCGTCATTCGCATGCATAGCTAGGTGGGCCTTCATGCCCGACCACCAATGCAAGATTTATGAATCCTAATATATCTCATCATAACCCAGACGAGTAGAATATCGAGGCCGGTGTGCTTTGTTCAACACGAGCTTCCCTACAGTTGCTGTATAATTAGATCCTCGTTCGCTACTTGAGGTGGCGAATACCATCCGATCTGTCAAAGGGTGCTTCTCCATGCCCCGCATGGATTCAATTTGAAAATCTTCTTCATTCAATTCTCCAGTTTGAACAGAGCGAGTTTAGTTCGGTAGGTTAGAGTCGATAGTGAGCGGCAAAGCTCGTGCACGTTCAGGTTCCACAGTCGGAATCACCCAAAAGTCCCATCCAGTGATGCCATTACCTGATTTAACTCTTTCGAAACCAGAGTCACCGAGAGGCCCTTGTGATCGGTCTAGGTAGTGCATTCGGTACCGTCCAAGTAATGCCTCCAACTTACATCTATAGACCACGGTTTCCACCGTAGATTGTGTGTCATGCAATTCTCCTTGTAAGTCTATTACGTAAGCTATCACATTCTCGTGTTGCATCGGCGTGTAACTGGGACTCTGATTCGAACCATCGTGATATACCACTAAATCACCCGCACCCTCGGGTAGAGACGATTCTCAGTGTATTGCAGAGTTGAGATTCGAAAGCTGAAAAGACGTCCTCCTGTTTTGTCTCCCACTAAACACAACACCCTGCTGTGCTAAAGAGATTTAAACTGCGCGATCTTCGAAAATCGTGTGATGAATCTGCGATAGCATCTAATGAGACCAAGAAATTGTTGTATCCTCGAAGGAATCTTTGGTGTCGATCAGTTTCTAACCAAAACGGGTCTTAGCGAGACCCACATGTATTCCCACTTCGTTGATTACATGACCAAAAAGGTATCCCTCGCATCCAGAAGTTACATTTATCAAGACTTCGCGCGGTGTGGCTCCTCCTTCAGGAGTTCTCAAATAAGATACAAAACTGCCCACGATTTTCCTTTCTCCTGGAAATGATTCAACATGTCGTCAATATGCATGGTCGATTCATGTGATCCATACAGCCGCTGGTGTGATGATTAGCTCGAAGGTCTTGGAATACAACGTCGAAATGGCCGCACTACGCTTGGTATGCCGTTGCAGGCACATTCTCCCCTTAGACTACCTTCTAATAATAGCTCGTTTGTTATTCAACCCTCGAATGGAAGCTCGACCCCCGCAACTAGTCGTCAGGTTGTCAATATATGGTCGTGGCAAACGGTTCTCAACTGTCACCTTATTGAGTTCTTAAAAATCAGTACACATACGAAAGGGCTTATCTTCACGGATATAACTTGGGCTCCCCAACGCGAAAAGCTAGGTCCGACAAAACTCCTGTTCAACAGTTCCTACAGTTGATTAGACAGCTCTTGCAACCCTCCTGGTGCAAGACGGTAAGAGTGCATGTAGTCAGGGCTGCCTCTAGCGCGAGATCAGACTGAGAATTTGCCTAATAGTTATGGAAGTAAACCCGAAAGTTCCTTGGGTAGCACACCGAAAGGAATCACGAATGATTGGTGGATCCTCGATCCTCTGTTTCCTTAGCCCTAACATCAGTAACGGTTGCTAGTATAGCGGAGTAATCCCTCCGTAGACACTTCTGGCCTTCATAGCTAAAATGGCGCTAACCTTTGTACCACTCTGGCGCTTTAGAACAAATAACGATTCTCCACACAAAATTTTCTCCTCACTGGTGTATCTGCGCGATTTCTGGATAACCAAACCACACTAACTACTGTATTGCAACCATCAAGGGTAGTAGAAGGAAGGTTGACGTCGAACACTTGTCCCACAAGGTCGATTTTACATCCCAGCGGACATATGAGGTTTCATTTGACTTACCATCCGTTGCTGCCACAACAAGTTCGGTTTCAAGAAACATCATGGCAAACAGATCGGAGACGAAGTGAATAGCTACCCATCCAAGCTATCGTGTTGCTATTACGCCCGGTATAGCCTATGCCAATACTAAATGTCCTTCCATGAGCTTCATTTCCAGTGTTGTTTTCATCACGAGAATTTCCTGTACTGCCGTCGTTCCCTTGGTTGTTGTCACCTTGACTTAACACAGTTAATCCTTGTCGAGGTCGCCTTCGTTTCCATACTGTACGCTTTGATCACGAGTACCTTGATGTTTCCAAGACTGTTGCCTCTAATATTGTTGCTTGTAACGGTGTCCTGCGTCCTTTCACCAACAAGGTCCATCTTTTCACATTCCGTGCCACGTCCTAAGGCACTACTCATGGTGCTGGCTGTTACACATTCCACTCTATGGTCAATTGTCATCGATCACGTCCCAATTGGTTCATAAGTGTTGACTCCCATAAGTCGCTTACTAGGGTTAAGGATTCGATTGGAGTCGAATCGCTGATGTTCGTTGCCAGTAACTAGGGTCGTTCAAATACTGAAGTCAGTAAAGTACTACATTTACCCTCTTGTCCATCGTTCTTGCAAGTTGACTGAGTAATACAAGGTATGTCGCGAGAGTGTTGCAGAAGTGATCGCCCTTTGAGATTTAAGACGCCAATACGTTAAGTTCCAGCAAACGAAGGAAGGTGAGAAGGGTATAGGCCAATCATTGATGTTGCAACATCCAACTCAGGGACGTTCGTACAAGCACCTAACATTCTACACAGTTCGCTAGGCGTTCAGATCGGTGTTCAGATAATACTCGATAGCATCGAGATTCGAAAGGATTCAAAGAGGAGTGTAAAGATTACGTTCAAGTAGGAGACAATTGCTACCACGACTCCTATAGACTGTTGTATTTCACATCGATCAATTAACAGAACAGAACCCCTTTTTCACTCGTTAAGCCTCACTGTGACTCACATGCACCCCACATTATTATTATGTGTGCACCCACAATAATATTGTGATTTGCATGCTCATCTCAGCTCCTCCTAACTCATGTCAAATGGTTCCTCAAACTCGAGTAGCAAACAAAGAGTATCACGAAACATGAGTCATGAATATTTAGGGAAATACCACCCTATCAATCACATAACCCAGGCAAGTAATTCACGAATTCATACTGTTGTGCTAAACGTGCAATCACATGCAATATCATATGTAAGTATTTACTAGTTACGCAGTACAATGAGTATACGAGAGACGAACCTTGCAGTCTGGAGCTGAGTGTCATGGTCGTATTCAGAACTTGTTCGGTTATAGTCTGGTTTTATAAAACCGTTTTAAAACCAAGTTCACTATAACCAGTGGCTCTGATACCAAACTGTCACACCCCCAAACTACCACCCATGGAAACCCCACTAGGAGTGTGACAAACCAATAACGAGCCACTAATCATGTTGAACTCACAACAAGTTTAGAAATGAAATTGCCAATCATTTATGAAAAGTACCATCAATAAGTTTAAAAGAAAACCAACATGTTCAGCGGAAGCAATAAAGAAATCATAGTTTAACTGTTTCATAACCAATGTGTCATATCAATAATTCCAACACATGTATCCCTCCAGTTCGACCCATGACCACTCCAGCTACTTCAGACAGCAAGTTCCAAATCCAAGTAATCTAACGACCTGCGAGCATGCAACAAATGTATCAGACAAAGCTGGCGAGTTCACAGTTTTAGAAAATGTTTGGTTACCAGTTGTATGTAAAACAGTTCACTGACAAATGCAAGTAATATTTTTAATATCTCAATTCCGAACAAGACGGCTCCTGATGTACATGACTGCCCTATCCCACGTACTCCTATCTAGTACTGGGCCCGACTGGGTCATTAGTTCACATCCGTCCTATCCAGGAGCGGTGTGAGGGTGCCAAACCTAAGTAGCGCTACCAACTAATACCCGAATAAGGGACTTACAAAAATGATAGGTGAGAATATTAACCAATATACCCGTTTTTACCCAAACCACTGACTGTCCCCAACCACTGGGACGCATGCTCGAATGTAGTGAACTCACCTTTGTTTGCTCGGTAAGATTAAAATATGTATTCCAAGTTGATCAATCAGTCCCTATTGTGGTTACCGATAGCAGTTAGTTTCATGTACACGTGAACATATATTCTTTGCATTAATCACACGAGTTACAAGTAAGCAGAACACACATTGTTACACAAGTCTTAGCAAGTATCGGGTCCTACTTATAACCACAATACAGGTTCACATCATACCTTATCACAAGTGATTCAGTTTACAACTAACTTCACGCGTATCGATTCGTAAACAGCTTCATAATTTCATTTATGTTACCAACAGGTTCTTATCGCGACTCATGATCAAGTAAATAGCTTAACACATCGCCCCCTTTTTATTACAACTATACAAGTTAATAATTGTTCCGCACGCGACTCGGCCCAACTTACATAACATAATTTATTAGTTTAGTTATAACAACCCACTAATTATGCACATATATTCTCGGCCCAAGTCCCATTACACCATATCCTTATTATTCAATCATGTTAATTGTCATACACACTCGATCAAGCATAACTAACAGGATCCTATATTCACATGTTCTTCATCGCATCAGTAGCATATATCACAATTCAACACTAACAAACCAATTGTTTAATCACATAAATTGTAATTCACAAACATACCAACCAATTGCACTAGACCCGAGAACCCCCACCCACTAAACCCTAATGCACATAAACTTTAAATAATGACTGTTCCAGCCAATTGAATTCGGTGCATGCTTGGCCATGGGTGGATCCCCAAGTCCTCAGACTAACGTGTACAATCATTAACACACATGCAATTTTTAACCAAAACATATTATAACTAAAACATATTAAATAGCCTACAATGCTTTCAGTAATCGGTCAACATGCAATCTTAACACATGGTTGAAATCAACATCTATACCACTATAACCATAATGAATCATCGTCCCAAGCTACCTAATACCAACAATACGTACATCCCTAAACAAGTTAACATCAGTGGAGACATACATCGAACCAGATAAATCACCCCTTTGATTGCCTATACGCATCGATATCACCCAACACATATATGCATAAACGAAACAGTAACAACCATACTAACCAGACGAATGAGACAAGAAGACGTGGACGGTTAACACGCCAATGGGAGAGGGGTTGCGACTGCACCAGTTCTCTTTCTTGTTGCCGTTCACAAAATTTAGGGTTTGATGTGTTTTATTTCGCCAAACAAAGTGAAAGCCACGTACATGCATATATGCGTTCAAGTCTTCAGATGTGAGGGTTGGGCTTAGTTGGTTTGGGCTTAGGGAAAGTGAGCTAAGAATAGAATTGGGGAGTGTGGTCATACGGGTTTCTACGGCTCCGAGTGCAAGTGACCGATTGACTATATTTAAACTCTAAACATGTATCATTTGATATGTAACAATTCACATTCATACAATCATATAGTCACATATAAATCCATTGGGCTTCACATAAAACACAAATAAAACTAGATGTGTGCGCGTGTTTAAATGGTGCCAACAAGGCCGGCCCACTTGTGGTGTTAGTCGGTGCGGGTGGGCTCAAGTTTGGGCTTTAAGTGTAATGAGCCGAGAAAAATGATCGTTCGTAACAAGAACACGAAAGAGAAACAAAGACACTAACCTTGAAAGTTCGGGTTGTCACATCATCCCCAACTTGAAAGAAATTTCGTCCCGAAATTTGACAAGTAGGTACAACAGAGTGAAGTGATAACTCAAGATTGCTGCAGATTTTCCCCAGGTGTCACATCATCCCCAACTTGAAATGGAATTTCGTCCCGAAATTCAACAGTAGTACCAGAATTAGATTGATCATCAGGAAATAGTTGAGGATACTTGAGTTTCATCTGATCCTCGCGCTCCCACGTGAACTCCGGTCCACGTCTTGAGTTCCAACGAACTCTCACCATCGGAATTCGACCACGCTAACGAATCTTGATATCCTAGTCCATGATTTCAGCAGATCCCTCAACAACTGCAACCTGTCATTAACCTCAGCCTCCCATGAGAGTATCACAAGAGTTTCATCAAACAAACACTGCCTTAGATTCGAGACATAAATGACATCATACACCTTATCCAATTTGTCGGGTAACTCGAGTTTGTAGGCGGCGTGACCAATTCTTTCCAGAATTCCGAATAACTCATCGTAACGTAAATTAAGCTTGCCATGCTTCCCAAGCATACCACACCCTCTCAGGGTGAGATTTTTAACATGATACGACCATCTACAACAAACTCCCAGTGTTTCCTAAGCTTATCGTCTTTCCTGACGGTCAATCAATGCCGCCAAACAATTTACGATCCAAGCAATCTTCCCAAGAGTTTAGAGTACAAGTCTTGGACAAGTGTTTAGGTTGTCATCACCTCAATCCACGAAGAGATTTGGCATTATCATCCATGCAATGCCCCAAACGGAGCTGTCTGAATACTAGAAAGGTAACAGCTACGGTAGCACTCAGCCAAAAGTATACGTCCTTCCAATGTACACTAAGTTAATCCCACACATGCTCGCAGCATGTCTTCGAGTGTCAGGGGGTTCGTTTACTCAAACCGTTCATCCTATGATGATATATGCTCATGTCTAGACGTGCGCCAAGGGTGTCGTGTATCGTCTGTCATAAATCAGGTATAGCTCAAAATCGGAGGTGTTAGGAGTTGGCACCTCGTGCCTAAAAGCCGTCTCTCACAGAGGAATATTCACAAGTTGTGAAGACTCGTCAGTTCCTTGTTTGCAAGAAACTGTGTTGGTAACGTGAGACAGTCAACGATCACCTAGGTGATATTGTTTCCATTTCGAGTTGTAAGTAAACTAGTGACGGAATCCATGTCAGTCTGTTCTTATTTCCATATAGGTGTTTCTAGTGGCGGATACTTCACCTTGACTTTCCCACAAGTCAATCGTCATTCGCATGCATAGCTAGGTGGGCCTTCATGCCCGACCACCAATGCAAGATTTATGAATCCTAATATATCTCATCATAACCCAGACGAGTAGAATATCGAGGCCGGTGTGCTTTGTTCAACACGAGCTTCCCTACAGTTGCTGTATAATTAGATCCCCGTTCGCTCCTTGAGGTGGCGAATACCATCCGATCTGTCAAAGGGTGCTTCTCCATGCCCCGCATGGATTCAATTTGAAAATCTTCTTCATTCAATTCTCCAGTTTGAACAGAGCGAGTTTAGTTCGGTAGGTTAGAGTCGATAGTGAGCGGCAAAGCTCGTGCACGTTCAGGTTCCACAGTCGGAATCACCCAAAAGTCCCATCCAGTGATGCCATTACCTGATTTAACTCTTTCGAAACCAGAGTCACCGAGAGGCCCTTGTGATCGGTCTAGGTAGTGCATTCGGTACCGTCCAAGTAATGCCTCCAACTTACATCTATAGACCACGGTTTCCACCGTAGATTGTGTGTCATGCAATTCTCCTTGTAAGTCTATTACGTAAGCTATCACATTCTCATGTTGCATCGGCGTGTAACTGGGACTCTGATTCGAACCATCGTGATATACCACTAAATCACCCGTACCCTCGGGTAGAGACGATGCTCAGTGTATTGCAGAGTTGAGATTCGAAAGCTGAAAAGACGTCCTCCTGTTTTGTCTCCCACTAAACACAACACCCTGCTGTGCTAAAGAGATTTAAACTGCGCGATCTTCGAAAATCGTGTGATGAATCTGCGATAGCATCTAATGAGACCAAGAAATTGTTGTATCCTCGAAGGAATCTTTGGTGTCGATCAGTTTCTAACCAAAACGGGTTTTAGCGAGACCCACATGTATTCCCACTTCGTTGATTACATGACCAAAAAGGTATCCCTCGCATCCAGAAGTTACATTTATCAAGACTTCGCGCTGTGTGGCTCCTCCTTCAGGAGTTCTCAAATAAGATACAAAACTGCCCACGATTTTCCTTTCTCCTGGAAATGATTCAACATGTCGTCAATATGCATGGTCGATTCATGTGATCCATACAGCCGCTGGTGTGATGATTAGCTCGAAGGTCTTGGAATACAACGTCGAAATGGCCGCACTACGCTTGGTATGCCGTTGCAGGCACATTCTCCCCTTAGACTACCTTCTAACAATAGCTCGTTTGTTATTCAACCCTCGAATGGAAGCTCGACCCCCGCAACTAGTCGTCAGGTTGTCAATATATGGTCGTGGCAAACGGTTCTCAACTGTCACCTTATTGAGTTCTTAAAAATCAGTACACATACGAAAGGGCTTATCTTCACGGATATAACTTGGGCTCCCCAACGCGAAAAGCTAGGTCCGACAAAACTCCTGTTCAACAGTTCCTGCAGTTGATTAGACAGCTCTTGCAACCCTCCTGGTGCAAGACGGTAAGAGTGCATGTAGTCAGGGCTGCCTCTAGCGCGAGATCAGACTGAGAATTTGCCTAATAGTTATGGAAGTAAACCCGAAAGTTCCTTGGGTAGCACACCGAAAGGAATCACGAATGATTGGTGGATCCTCGATCCTCTGTTTCCTTAGCCCTAACATCAGTAACGGTTGCTAGTATAGCGGAGTAATCCCTCCGTAGACACTTCTGGCCTTCATAGCTAAAATGGCGCTAACCTTTGTACCACTCTGGCGCTTTAGAACAAATAACGATTCTCCACACAAAATTTTCTCCTCACTGGTGTATCTGCGCGATTTCTGGATAACCAAACCACACTAACTACTGTATTGCAACCATCAAGGGTAGTAGAAGGAAGGTTGACGTCGAACACTTGTCCCACAAGGTCGAGTTTACATCCCAGCGGACATATGAGGTTTCATTTGACTTACCATCCGTTGCTGCCACAACAAGTTCGGTTTCAAGAAACATCAGGGCAAACAGATCGGAGACGAAGTGAATAGCTACCCATCCAAGCTATCGTGTTGCTATTACGCCCGGTATAGCCTATGCCAATACTAAATGTCCTTCCATGAGCTTCATTTCCAGTGTTGTTTTCATCACGAGAATTTCCTGTACTGCCGTCGTTCCCTTGGTTGTTGTCACCTTGACTTAACACAGTTAATCCTTGTCGAGGTCGCCTTCGTTTCCATACAGTACGCTTTGATCACGAGTACCTTGATGTTTCCAAGACTGTTGCCTCTAATATTGTTGCTTGTAACGGTGTCCTGCGTCCTTTCACCAACAAGGTCCATCTTTTCACATTCCGTGCCACGTCCTAAGGCACTACTCATGGTGCTGGCTGTTACACATTCCACTCTATGGTCAATTGTCATCGATCACGTCCCAATTGGTTCGTAAGTGTTGACTCCCATAAGTCGCTTACTAGGGTTAAGGATTCGATTGGAGTCGAATCGCTGATGTTCGTTGCCAGTAACTAGGGTCGTTCAAATACTGAAGTCAGTAAAGTACTACATTTACCCTCTTGTCCATCGTTCTTGCAAGTTGACTGAGTAATACAAGGTATGTCGCGAGAGTGTTGCAGAAGTGATCGCCCTTTGAGATTTAAGACGCCAATACGTTAAGTTCCAGTAAACGAAGGAAGGTGAGAAGGGTATAGGCCAATCATTGATGTTGCAACATCCAACTCAGGGACGTTCGTACAAGCACCTAACATTCTACACAGTTCGCTAGGCGTTCAGATCGGTGTTCAGATAATACTCGATAGCATCGAGATTCGAAAGGATTCAAAGAGGAGTGTAAAGATTACGTTCAAGTAGGAGACAATTGCTACCACGACTCCTATAGACTGTTGTATTTCACATCGATCAATTAACAGAACGGAACCCCTTTTTCACTCGTTAAGCCTCACTGTGACTCACATGCACCCCACATTATTATTATGTGTGCACCCACAATAATATTGTGATTTGCATGCTCATCTCAGCTCCTCCTAACTCATGTCAAATGGTTCCTCAAACTCGAGTAGCAAACAAAGAGTATCACGAAACATGAGTCATGAATATTTAGGGAAATACCACCCTATCAATCACATAACCCAGGCAAGTAATTCACGAATTCATACTGTTGTGCTAAACGTGCAATCACATGCAATATCATATGTAAGTATTTACTAGTTACGCAGTACAATGAGTATACGAGAGACGAACCTTGCAGTCTGGAGCTGAGTGTCATGGTCGTATTCAGAACTTGTTCGGTTATAGTCTGGTTTTATAAAACCGTTTTAAAACCAAGTTCACTATAACCAGTGGCTCTGATACCAAACTGTCACACCCCCAAACTACCACCCATGGAAACCCCACTAGGAGTGTGACAAACCAATAACGAGCCACTAATCATGTTGAACTCACAACAAGTTTAGAAATGAAATTGCCAATCATTTATGAAAAGTACCATCAATAAGTTTAAAAGAAAACCAACATGTTCAGCGGAAGCAATAAAGAAATCATAGTTTAACTGTTTCATAACCAATGTGTCATATCAATAATTCCAACACATGTATCCCTCCAGTTCGACCCATGACCACTCCAGCTACTTCAGACAGCAAGTTCCAAATCCAAGTAATCTAACGACCTGCGAGCATGCAACAAATGTATCAGACAAAGCTGGCGAGTTCACAGTTTTAGAAAATGTTTGGTTACCAGTTGTATGTAAAACAGTTCACTGACAAATGCAAGTAATATTTTTAATATCTCAATTCCGAACAAGACGGCTCCTGATGTACATGACTGCCCTATCCCACGTACTCCTATCTAGTACTGGGCCCGACTGGGTCATTAGTTCACATCCGTCCTATCCAGGAGCGGTGTGAGGGTGCCAAACCTAAGTAGCGCTACCAACTAATACCCGAATAAGGGACTTACAAAAATGATAGGTGAGAATATTAACCAATATACCCGTTTTTACCCAAACCACTGACTGTCCCCAACCACTGGGACGCATGCTCGAATGTAGTGAACTCACCTTTGTTTGCTCGGTAAGATTAAAATATGTATTCCAAGTTGATCAATCAGTCCCTATTGTGGTTACCGATAGCAGTTAGTTTCATGTACACGTGAACATATATTCTTTGCATTAATCACACGAGTTACAAGTAAGCAGAACACACATTGTTACACAAGTCTTAGCAAGTATCGGGTCCTACTTATAACCACAATACAGGTTCACATCATACCTTATCACAAGTGATTCAGTTCACAACTAACTTCACACGTATCGATTCGTAAACAGCTTCATAATTTCATTTATGTTACCAACAGGTTCTTATCGCGGCTCATGATCAAGTAAATAGCTTAACACATCGCCCCCTTTTTATTACAACTATACAAGTTAATAATTGTTCCGCACGCGACTCGACCCAACTTACATAACATAATTTATTAGTTTAGTTATAACAACCCACTAATTATGCACATATATTCTCGGCCCAAGTCCCATTACACCATATCCTTATTATTCAATCATGTTAATTGTCACACACACTCGATCAAGCATAACTAACAGGATCCTATATTCACATGTTCTTCATCGCATCAGTAGCATATATCACAATTCAACACTAACAAACCAATTGTTTAATCACATAAATTGTAATTCACAAACATACCAACCAATTGCACTAGACCGAGAACCCCCACCCACTAAACCCTAATGCACATAAACTTTAAATAATGACTGTTCCAGCCAATTGAATTCGGTGCATGCTTGGCCATGGGTGGATCCCCAAGTCCTCAGACTAACGTGTACAATCATTAACACACATGCAATTTTTAACCAAAACATATTATAACTAAAACATATTAAATAGCCTACAATGCTTTCAGTAATCGGTCAACATGCAATCTTAACACATGGTTGAAATCAACATCTATACCACTATAACCATAATGAATCATCGTCCCAAGCTACCTAATACCAACAATACGTACATCCCTAAACAAGTTAACATCAGTGGAGACATACATCGAACCAGATAAATCACCCCTTTGATTGCCTATACGCATCGATATCACCCAACACATATATGCATAAACGAAACAGTAACAACCATACTAACCAGACGAATGAGACAAGAAGACGTGGACGGTTAACACGCCAATGGGAGAGGGGTTGCGACTGCACCAGTTCTCTTTCTTGTTGCCGTTCACAAAATTTAGGGTTTGATGTGTTTTATTTCGCCAAACAAAGTGAAAGCCACGTACATGCATATATGCGTTCAAGTCTTCAGATGTGAGGGTTGGGCTTAGTTGGTTTGGGCTTAGGGAAAGTGAGCTAAGAATAGAATTGGGGAGTGTGGTCATACGGGTTTCTACGGCTCCGAGTGCAAGTGACCGATTGACTATATTTAAACTCTAAACATGTATCATTTGATATGTAACAATTCACATTCATACAATCATATAGTCACATATAAATCCCTTGGGCTTCACATAAATCACAAATAAAACTAGATGTGTGCGCGTGTTTAAATGGTGCCAACAAGGTCGGCCCACTTGTGGTGTTAGTCGGTGCGGGTGGGCTCAAGTTTGGGCTTTAAGTGTAATGAGCCGAGAAAAATGATCGCTCGTAACAAGAACACGAAAGAGAAAGAAAGACACTAACCTTGAAAGTTCGGGTTGTCACAGTTGCCTCATGTTAAGTTCTTTTTGATTGAAAATATGCTGGAGACTCTTGTGGTCAGTAAACACTACACACTTTGTACCATAAAGGTAGTGTCTCCAGATTTTGAGAGCAAAAACTACTGCACCTAACTCAATATCATGAGTTGTGTAGTTTTTCTCGTGCACCTTCAGTTGTCTTGATGCATAGGCTATAACTTTGTTTCTTTGCATAAGAACGCAGCCAAGGCCTAAGTTGGATGCATCACAGTATATGACAAAATCGTCGTTACCCTCTGGCAAATATAGAATAGGTGCATCACAAAGTTTATGTTTCAAGGTCTGAAAAGCTTCTTCCTGTTTAGATCCCCACTCAAAAGGTTTATTCTTCTGAGTTAAAGCAGTGAGAGGAACCGCAATCTTGGAGAACTTTTCAATGAAACGGCGGTAAACAAATCGTGGCGGACTCGTCGGGGAGTGTTGTAACAGAATTATTGTTTCACAACCATGGATTTAAACAGTTTCATTTTATTGAATTAAATGTACTACATTACATTGGAATTTGAAACAAAACATGAACAAATAGACTTCCATTGTTATTAAGTCACTATGGCCTCGTCCATTCCTATGTGAGCAAATACCAATATCATCATTAAATATCATCAACTATTGTACCTGAAACACATGTGAAAATACGTCAGCATAAAAATGTCGGCGAGTACATAGGTTTTATATGAGTGTCAGATTCATGGTTCGTTTTACATGTTGCAAAACTTATATAAAAACTTTGTTTTGAAAAGTATAGTATTGCGACAAAATTAACCAACTCAAATCAAGTTGGTTATAATTTATAAAATCTCGTAGCCATGATTCTTAAGTCCAAAATATTTGTTTATATAAACCCAAATTGTAAATCGTTTTAGAAATAAAACTTAAATGGTATATATATATATATATATATATATTGATAGAAAAACCTTGTATTATAACTTTGTTTTGATAACATTTGTCCAAGTGATCTAGATAACGCAACGATATATAATGTGTTCAAAGAACTTATATATAGGAAGTACCAGCGGCGCATCCACCATGCTTTTAGCACATTACACCCGCCCCGTTACCTAATCACATCCCTTAATCCCAATGGTTCAAACAGTTACAAATGCTTCACATAAATCAAAAGGTTACAAATGGATCACATAGATCAATCAGCTTCAAATGGTTCAAAATGTATAAAACACTGTGTCCATATACTGGATTAGCATATGCAACAAATAAACATACATAGCGTGAAATGTAATGTAAAACAATGTACTAAGTATGCTAAGTTAACATACAAAGCATAAAATGTAATGTAAAACAATGTGCTAGCATGCTCAGTCAACATACATAGTAGAAATGTAATGTAAATCAATGTACTAAGTATGCACTGAATGGACATACATAGCATAAAACATAACGACATCATGTACTAATAGTGTACTAATGAACATAGCAAGTATATGATATGAAAACATGGAAAGCACGAAAGTAACAAGTAGGCACATGTGTTTCACCCCAAAATGTTTGAAAAACAGTAAAAGAGGAGACTATGTACTCACTTGAGGGTGCTTAGAAGTGTTGAATAACAACCAAGCAAAGCTAGAGGGATCACGGAATCAAACAACACCTAATATAGATAACTACATAAATAACCGGACCTAAATCGGGAGATCGGATAGTATGAGGTTTCGTTAACCAAATGAGTATTGGAACTCATATGATATGGTTTAACAAAGCCTACATACTAAAATGAAACCTAACCTAAGTGCTTACGACCCATTACGACCCGTTTAGGTAGCTTATGCTACTTTAACGCGTCGTTCGCGTAAAACGCGTTCGGACCGCCTAACTAGCCCTATGACAAGTATTATATGCCTTAACATGTCTAATAATGTTGCCTAATCAGTTTAGATGTCAAAAATTATGTTACATATGCTTAAAATGAATTTATGCGTAAAAATGGCATTTTGGTAATTTTCCTAAGGCATATAAACTACCTATCATACAACTACTTAAATGAAGTGACCATAAGGTATAACCTCGGAAGGTTATCCCCTATACAACTATGGTCACCTAATGTGTTTTGTCGGATCCTAATGATCAACCAAACGGGCCAGGTTCGAAAGTCTAAGCGGTTGTTTAGACCGCTTACCTTTACAACCCTATACAAGCACTAAATCTAAAATTGACGAGCTAAACGTGTTAAAACATATTTAACAAGGTTTGAAAACAGGTTTGGTATCAAGACAAAGGGTCTTGATACCCAAAAGTAGTTTGGTTACAAAATAAGCAAGAATACGCATTTTGGCCGAAACTACGACTAATCACTAAGCCTAGATAACGTGGTAATCAGTAGGTATAGTCACTAGGAACTATAACCATCGTGATTACGCTAACATTATGAAGTTCAAACGAACTTCGCATTGACCATAAACCGGTTAATGCAGAAAGTCAAACGCATTTTGACTTTTAAGCTAAAAACGCATAAAAGAACGAAGGAGAACTTACAAAGGGTCCACAAGAGATTTGATTTCCAAGTATTCTCAGGTATGAAGTGATAAAACACCCCAACTTAGAGAAATCTCATAATCAAATATGGGTTTTGAATGAAAGGGTGAGGGGTATTTATAGATTTCACACAACCGTTAAGATCATTCATCGTAAAACGTGATTCGATCTCAACCGTACATGTGCACCCATGGTTTTGCAAAACCATAGGCACTTAAAAATGGCCCATAGTAACTTAAAATACCATGTGCAAGTCCCCAAATCAGTTGGAACAAGCTGGAAACAGTTGGGAAAGATTCTGTGCAGATCTGCAGCTTTCACACGGGCCGCGTAAGAGTAAGGGAAGATCTTACGCGGGTCGCCTGAGCCTTTGATCAGCAAATAAGTTTCAAAAGCTGCAGTTTTGGTCCCTGCATGCTTCTAAGCTCATTTCCGACACATTTAAGGCCCGTTAAGCCAACTTTAAGGCCCTACAATGATGCCTAAACATAGTTGACATGAAACATGCTCAAAAATATGTCGGATGTCAGTTCGTTCGGCCGTACGATCACGTTATTCGGTTAATTACGACGAAACACGAATGAACGCGAAAAACGATCCAAATTACGCGACGGATGGATTTTTCCTATGCCAAACACTAAAATAAAGGATTTTAATGCTTATATAAATTTTTGGATGTCCGGATGTATTCAGAACGTAAGATATGCGCGAAAATGCAAACTTGTGCACTTTTTGACGCTTTTAGTCCCTATTGATCAAGAAAGTTTTTTTTACATACCGAATCCCTCAAAGCCTATTTCTAAGCTATGTAAAGTATATTTAGGGTATGTTATAGTACGAATTGACATACTTTCGCAGTTTGTCAAAATTAGTCCCTATAAGCGAATAAACTTGATTTCGGCATACCAAACCAACCAATACTTATTTCTAAGTTATGTAAAGGTTATTTAAGGTATGTTAAGCCTATGTCACTGTTCCAGAGTGTTTGTTGCATTAAAATGGTTATATTTACGCATCAGATCACGTATAACCTTCCAGAAAGAAATTTAAAGCCCGAAATCGAACAAGAATTGATATGTGCAAACGATACACATATTTTTTTACAAATCCCCAGTATGAAACATAATATTTCATTGATTTGGTATTTGTTTGACGGTCTTAGTGACACAGGTGTCACAGTCACCCCTACTTCAGGAAATTTCATCCCGAAATTTATTTAGAGGAAACTTGTGAGAGGCTTAAAACATGAAGTCGAAAGGATAAAACAACACTGGTTAGGGTTCTGAACTTCTAGTAACTTTAAATAACATCATGCTTGTAATGTAAGAGGGACACGTATGTACAAGTATATGAAGCGCCATTGGTGTGTCCATTGTACCTCCATTACATTGTTCACGTTTCGTTATTGTTGCCACAATTGGTTCTCACACATGATAAATCTTATTGTGGTTTCCAGGCACTGAATTTCATAATTCTGTATGCATCCATAATTACATAATTCCTCGCATAGTCCGCACAGGTGATCTTATACTGTGTAGGGGAAGAAAATCAAACGAATAATCCTGTGGTGATATAACTAGACTACTATAGAGTCTCTTTAACTTGATCAACGAATAATCTCTTGAACTAGACCACCAGAGGGCCGCTTTAACTATATCAACACATGATATCTTTAAGATTGACGAATCAATCTCTTTAACTAGACCAACGAATGATCTCTTTAACTAGACCACCAGAGGGCCTCTTTAACTATATCAACATATGATATCTTTAACTAGATTGACGAATCAATCTCTTTAACTAGATCAAAGAATGATCTCTTTAACTACATCAACGGAGGATGTCTTTAACTACATTGACGAATCAATCTCTTTAACTAAACTATCCAAGAGGAATCTTTAACTACATCAACGGAGGATGTCTTTAACTAGATTGACGAATCAATCTTTTTAACTAAACTACCCAAGAGGAATCTTTAACTACATCAATGGAGGATGTCTTTAACTTCGGAATAGTACTTTACAATCCAAGGGTTTTAACTATGACGTAGAAGCCCATTATGGATTTAAGTTAGTACCTTTGGATATCCTACTATGAATCCGTCGTATAAAAATATGGAAAGTTCTATGAGGATTTGGATGGCGAGTAACTGAATTTACATCTAAACACGTAAACATATATTCACATAATTGTTAACTTGGTTATTTATTTGTTATTATCCTATTATTAATTGTTATTAACTTGCTGTCGATTATACACGGGTATTCAAGGTATACCAGGAACCCAATCGATGTACTTCAACGTCCTCAAGAATCTATCTGAAAAGATAGGATGATCTACCAAAAATTCGATTTCTTTTTCAAGGAAACACAATATTCAAATTAAGGTACATAACAATTTATGACTTACGGAAATACCCTTAGGTACCCTATTAAGGATTTATAGTGGTACTTTGGGTATTCGTACAGAGTTGTAACTTGCGCCTTGTACTTCGTTTCCTTGGAAGAAACGGGTACTTAGGATTTTTGTGGAGAACGCAAGAGATCTTAAAATGGAAGAATTTTGTGGGTAGTCTGTTCTTCAAGCAATACGCCTCCTTGATTGTCGGTATTGTAGGGGATACAGTGTTTATACATGCCATCACATTTGTACATTGCAATAAAAAGATTTATTTATAAACAACAACAACTGTTTCATGGACCTTGACAACAGAAGAAAATAATACATAAGGCTTTATTATTTCTAAACAACATTATCTTCTAGTCGGTCCGATGCTCATCCCTGCGCTGGGTTTACATTAGCAAGCTTTGGGCAATTTCTTCGGAAATGGCCCATCTCGCAGTTGAAGCAAGAACCTGGTGGAAAACGAGCTTGAGCAGGATTGACTTGAGGTTGGTTTGGACCACCTTGGTTTGGGTTAAATCGACAGGCATTTGCCAGGTGACCGAGTCGCCCACATGATGCACACAAACGACACTGTAGGTGAGCTAAGTGGTGTGCATTACAATTGTTGCATATCGGTGCAGTACCGGCATAAGGTTTCCTTACAGGAGTTTGAGCTGGTTGGTTGTGGGTGTTTTAGTTGGGTTGAGCAGCAATCGCACAATTCTGCGAAGCCTTATGCTTCTTAGAAGGTTCGGTTTTGCTTTCCTTGGTTTCCTCCTGAGCATTAGCTGCTTGTTTCTTGTCGCCTTTTCGGAAAAGTTTTCCTTTTCTGATCTGAGATTCGGTTAGGGTAGCAAATAATTCAATGGCATGTCTAACTGTGGTAGGATTACTACCAGTAACAATGTCCTGCACTGGGTCAGGGAGACCATCAATATATTTTTTAATTGCCTTATCAAAAGGCGTAACCATGGTAGGACACAACAGGCTCAGCTCCTCATATCGATTAGTGTAGGCGCGTTGTTCACCGCTGTCTTGCTTAAGATCATCGAATTCCCTTTCCAAAGCCCTAAGTTCATGACAAGGATAGAACTCTTTCATAATTAGAGCTCGAAACTCCTCCCAGGTTTGAGCCAATGCTACGTCGGGACTTCTGTCCCTTATCACACCATTCCCGCATGTTAAAGCTCTTTTCTCAAAAACACTGGATGCGAACTCTACTTTTCGCTCGTTTGGACATTGAACATGTCTAAAGGTGCTCTCTAAACTCTCGAACCATTGCAGAAGTGCAGTCGCTCCTTGAGACCCAGAAAACTTTGATGGCTTAGCCGAGTTGAACGTCTTGAAGTTGCAAGGGGCATTATTGTTGTTGAGAGCTTGGTTACATTGAGCAACGATGTTCGGGATTGCAGCAGTCATTTGCTACGTAATGATAGCTGCCAGCTCATCATTAGGTACCAGATTTTCGCATTGTGGAGGCATTCTAAAAAGGGGAAACAAGAGAGAAAACAAATGAAATGACATTGGGTAAGAGTAGGATGTTACAATTACCAACCAAAATCATGGGTGATGGTCATTTGTTAGAACCACGAAGCAAACAAACGACACACAAAGGCTGAATCAAAGTAAATAGGTCCTCATAATGTATCGCGAAGACATGCTAGCCTATAAGTGGATACTCACCCCAAGAGTTCCCTGGTAAGAGTGACTGGCCCGATATTGCGCATTTGTACGAGCACTCTAGCCTTAGACAGAAAGCTCAGGGTACAGGCACCCACCCTTCCAGTTTGCACGTGTTCAAATTATGTAGCCCTAAACTTTGATGAGAATTTAAAAACTTTGAAGGTTCGAAACCTTATAATAAATCATCCTAGAACATATGATTAGTTTTCAAAGCAGATTCGAATTTTGTGTTCTTATTGTGGTTGCTTCCTAAAGATAGGCAACGGTATTGTTTTATGACTAAACGCAAGTAAACTCGCGTTAGGGTCCTAGGAAGGTTATAGTCTAGGTCAAAGCATTACTAATAACCTAATTCCCTATAACCACTGGCTCTGATACCAACTTTTCTGTCACACCCCGACCACGTAAAACAACAAATCGTGGCGGAATCGTCGTGGAGTGTTGTAACAGAATCATTGTTTCACAACCATGGATTTAAGCAGTTTTGTTTTATTTAATTAAATGTACTACATTACATTGGAATTTGAAACAAAACATGAACAAATAGACTTCCATTGTTATTAAGTCACTAAGGCCTCGTCCATTCCAATGTGAGCATACACCAATATCATCATCAAATATCATCAACTACTGTACCTGAAACACATGTGAAAATAGGTCGGCATAAAAATGCCGGCGAATACATAGGTTTTATATGAGTGTCAGATTCATGGTTCGTTTTACATGTTGAAATACTTATATAAAAACCTTGTTTTGAAAAGTATAGTATTGCGACATAATTAACCAACTCAAATCAAGTTGGTTATAATTTATAAAATCTCATAGCCATGATTCTTAACTCCAAAATATTTGTTTATATAAACCCAAATTGTAAATCGTTTTAGAAATAAAACTTAAATGGTATATATATATTGATAGAAAAACCTTGTATTATAACTTTGGTTTGATAACATTTGCCCAAGTGATCTAGATAACGCAACGATATATAATGTGTTAAAAGCAATTATATATAGGAAGTACCAGTGGCATATCCACCATGCTTTTAACACATTACACCTGCCCCGTTACCTAATCACATCCCTTAATCCCAATGGTTCAAACAGTTACAAATGGTTCACATAAATCAAAAGGTTACAAATGGTTCAGATAGATCAGTCAGCTTCAAATGGTTCAAAATGTATAAAACAATGTGTCCATATACTGGATTAGCATATGCAACAAATGAACATACATAGCGTGAAATGTAATGTAAAACAATGTACTAAGTATGCTAAGTTAACATAAAAAGCATAAAATGTAATGTAAAACAATGTGCTAGCATGCTCAGTCAACATACATAACAGAAATGTAATGTAACTCAATGTACTAAGTATGCACTGAATGGACATACATAGCATAAAACATAATGAAATCATGTACTAATAGTGTACTAATGAACATAGCAAGTGTATGATATGAAAACATGGAAAGCACGAAAGTAACAAGTAGGCACATGTGTTTCACCCCAAAATGTTTGAAAAACAGTAAAAGAGGGGACTATGTACTCACTTGAGGGTGCTTATAAGTCTTGAATAACAACCAAGCAAAGCTAGAGGGATCACGGAATCAAACGGCAGCTAATATAGATAACTACATAAATAACCGGACCTAAATCGGGAGATCGGATAGTTTGAGGTTTCGTAAACCAAATGAGTGTTGGAACTCATATGATATGGTTTAACAAAGCCTACATACTAAAATGAAACCTAACCTAAGTGCTTACGACCCATTACGACCCGTTTAGGTAGCTTATGCTACTTTAACGCGACGTTCATGTAAAACGCGTTCAGACCGCAGAACTAGCCCTATGACAAGTATTATATGCCTTAACATGTCTAATAATGTTGCCTAATCATTTTAGATGTCAAAAATTATGTTACATATGCTTAAAATGAATTTATGCGTAAAAAGGGCATTTTGGTAATTTTCCTAAGGCATATAAACTACCTATCATACAACTCTTAAAGGAAGTGACCATAAGGTATAACCTCGGAAGGTTATTCCCTATACAACTATGGTCTCCTAATGTGTTTGGTCGGATCCTAATGATCGACCAAACGGGTCGGGTTCCAAAGTCTAAGCGGTTGTTTAGACCGCTTACCTTTACAACCCTATACAAGCACTAAATTTAAAAGTGATGAGCTAAACATGTTAAAACATGTTTAACGAGGTTTAAAAACAGGTTTGGTATCAAGACAAAGGGTCTTGATACCCAAAAGTAGTTTGGTTACAAAATACGCAAGAATACGCATTTTGGCCGAAACTACGACTCGTCACTAAGCCTAGATAACGTGGTAATCAGTAGGTATAGTCACTAGGGACTATAACCATCGTGATTACGCTAACGTTTTGAAGTTCAAACGAACTTCACATTGACCATAAACTGGTCAATGCTGAAAGTCAAATGCAGTTTAACTTTTAAGCTAAAAACGCATAAAAGAACGAAGGAGAACTTACAAAGGATCCACAAGAGATTTGATTTCCAAGTATTCTCAGGTATGAAGTGATAAAACACCCCAACTTAGAGAAATCTCATAATCAAATGTGGGTTTTGAATGAAAGGGTGAGGGGTATTTATAGATTTCACACAACTGTTAAGATCGTTCATCGTAAAACATGATTCGATCTCAACCGTACATGTGCACCCATGGTTTTGCAAAACCATGGGCACTTAAAAATGGCCCATAGTAACTTAAAATACCATGTGCAAGTCCCCAAGTAAGTTGGAACAAGCTGGAAACAGATGGGAAGGATTCTGTGCAGATCTGTAGCTTTCACACGGGCCGCATAAGGGTATGGGAAGATCTTACGCGGGCCGCCTGAGCCTCTGATCAGCAAATAAGTTTCAAAAGCTGCAGTTTTGGTCCCTGCAAGCTACTAAGCTCATTTACGGGATGTTTAAGTCCCGTTAAGCCAACTTTAAGGCCCTACAATGATGACTAAACATAGTGGACATGAAACATGCTCAAAAATATGTCGGATGTCAGTTCGTTTGGCCGTACAATCATGTTATTCGGTTAATTACGACGAAACACGAATGAACGTGAAAAACGATCCAAATTACGCGACGAATGGATTTTTCTTATGCCAAACACTAAAATAAAATATTTTAATGCTTACATAAATTTTTGGATGTCCGGATGTATTTAGAACGTAAGATATGCGCGAAAATGCAAACTTATGCACTTTTTGATGCTTTTAGTCCCTATTGATCAAGAAAATTTTTTTTAGCATAACAAATCCCTTAAAGCCTATTTCTAAGCTATGTAAAAGATATTTAGGGTATGTTTAACTTATGATCAAGTTCAGGAATGTTCGTTACAGTACGAATTGACATACTTTCGCAGTTTGTCGAAATTAGTTCCTGTCAGCGAATAAACTTGATTTCGGCATACCAAACCATCCAAAACTTATTTCTAAGTTATGTAAAGGTTATTTAAGATATGTTAAGCCTATGTCACTATTCCGGAGTGTTTTTTTGCATTAAACTGGTTATATTTACACATCAGATCGCGTATAACCTTCCAGAAAGAAATTTAAAGCCCGAAATCAAACAAGAATTGATATGTGCAAACGATACACATATTTTTTTTACAAATCCCAAGTATGAAACACAATATTTCATTGATTTGGTATTTTTTTGATGGTCTTAGTGACACAGGTGTCACATAACCTATTTTCAAACTTCGTTAAACATGTTTTAACATGTTTAACTCGTCACTTTAGGTTTAGTGCTTATATAGGGTCGTAAAGGTAAGCGATCTAAACAATCGCTTATACTTTCAAACCCGACCCGTTTGGTCGATCATTAGGATCCGACCAAACACATTAGGTGACCATTTTTGTATAGGGAATAAACTTCCGAGGTTATACCTTATGGTCACGTCGTTTAGTTAGTTGTATGATAGGTAGTTTATATGTCTTAGGAAAATTACCAAAATGCCCTTTTTACTCATAAATTCATTTTAAGCATATGTAACCTAAATTTTAACATCTAAACTAATTAAACAACCTAATTAGACATGTTAAGGCATATTTTACTTGTCATAGGACTAGTTAGGCAGTCCGAACGCGTTTTACGCAAACGACGAGTTAAAGTAGCGTAAGCTACCTAAACGAGTCGTAATGGGTCATAAGCACTTAGGATAGGTTCCATTTTAGAATGAAGGCTTTGTTAAACCATATTACATGAGTTCTTACACTCATTTGGTTTACGAAACCACATTTTACCCGATCCTCTGATTTAGGTCTGTTTATTTACATAGTTACCTATATTAGGTGCCGTTTGATTCCGTGATCTTTCTAGCATTGCTTGGTGGTTATCTAAAGACTATTGAGAAATCTCAAGTGAGTACATAGTCCCCTCTTTAACTATTTTTCAAACATTTTTGGGTGAAACACATATGCCTACTTGTTACTGTCGTGCTTTCCATGTTTTCATATCATATGCTTGTTATGTTCATTAGTACACTTATAGTACATTATTTCTTGCATGTTTTGCTATGTATGTTCACCTAGCATGCTTGCACATTGTTTTACATTACATTTTATGCTATGTATGTCCATTTAGTGCATACTTAGTACATTGTTTTTACATTACATTTCTGTTGCATATGTTCACTCAACAGATGGACACATTGTTTTACATTTCTGCCTTGTATGTTCACTTAGCATACTAGGTACATTGTTTTCATAAAATATTCTTACATTTGGTATGACATTTGGTTTGTTTAACAAACTAAAATAAGTTCATTAACATTAGCTGCGCCGCTCGGTAGTAAGTAGTGGTACCATAGGACTTGACAACTCCCATTCCTGATATCCTAGGTTTGTTTGGATATATGGAATGACTGAATCCGAAAACATTTTTGATAACCTTGACTCTAAGGTTATCCTTCAGTCTCAAGGCTTGAATATATACGTTTAACTTACCACATAAGTGTTTGTATCAGTAAAGCATGCATTTATTTTGCAAAACATGACTTTTGATTTATTCAAAATACTTTGTTTTGTACATTTTTACATTTGGTTTAAGTAGTCACATTTTACTTACCATACATAACATTATTTACACATTACATGATTTACATTTGACAATAGACGTTTGATTATACAATATACATTTCTACAATTGTTTGAACATTACATCTTGGTGGTTTGCTTGGGTAAGTGATTTACATAACAAGGCGACGTGTAAAATGATAAAAGCATGGTGGATACGCCACTGGTACTTCCAATATATAAGTGTTTTTTTGATATTACATATCGTAGCGTTATTTAAACCATTTCAGTTTAGACATATTACATTTTACACAAATAACATATTTTCACTAAACGTTGTGTTACAAACAACATATTTTATACAAACTCATTTTATTTGGTTATTCATTTAACCATACATTACTCTTTTATATATAATCTGATTTCTTATCAAACTTTCATATGATTTATAAAAAGAAAACACTTAACAAGATTCATGACTAATTTTTATTAAACATTTCTTTAAACTCAAGTCATGAATCCTATTTTCATAAAACCTATGTCTCTCACAGGCATTTTTATGCTGACGTACCTATTTTCACATGTGTTTCAGGAGCTGATGCATAGGTTTGATACAGGATACACTAGGGTGGACTCGGGCTTTAGTGACATAAAAGAAGCAAGATTAGTTTAAATAATGTTGTGTACTCTTGTTTCTTTCATTTAAAAGACAATGTAACCCTCGTTTGTTAATAAATAAAACATAACTTTAATTGCCATGGTTGTGAAACAATAATTCTGTTACAACACTCCCCGACGTTTCCGCCACGTTTTGATGTTTTACGTGGTCGGGGTGTGACACAAAGAATTTTGTAATTCCTGCACCAGTTCCACTAAACTCAGTACCCTTTAAGGGATTTTATCATGGAAAGCAACCTCGGTGCAATCGTTGCAACTATCATCACGCAACAAATTCTCCTTGTCGCAAGTGTACAATCTGTGGTCTATTTAGACATCTAGCTGTGACCTGTCGTATCCAGAACCGAGCAGCCCCTACTTAGACTCGCCCTAGAGCATGTTTCAATTATGGTGATTTAAATCATTTCAAGCGAAATTGCCCCAAGCTTGCCAATGCTAATGGACGAGTGTTCAACGTCAATGATGTCACACCCCCAAAAAAAATCCACCATGCGGAGTACCATCGCTTGGAGGCGTGACGTGACCAGAATCGAGCCACCAATCATATTGAACATCGTAATTAAGTAAATAAGACCAACGACTCCTTCCTCGTGCAAGCTCCATCTAGCGACCTGTAAGGCATGTAACAACGAGTCAACAACAAAGTTGAGTGAGTTCACGTTTAGTTGTTTAGTTTTAAGTTGTTTCTGAAAAACGTGGTTTGACTTTCGTTGGCTTATTTGCCGTGGGGGTTACCCCGAAGTTGAAAGTGTGTTTAACCATTTCCTTTTTCTTTACCCAAACCGTATCCATAATTAGTGGGGGCTTTCCCCGTGTGAATTACTAGACGGTATGATATTGACTACTACGAACAATAGTTGTGCCCTACATCAGTGTCTATCATCACTGACAGTTTGCCATAGTCCATTAGTGCACGCCCGTCCGAACGGCACGGTGTGAGGTTTGTTAAATCTAATAGCGCTATTAACTAATGACCCGCTCGCCATTGGCCTCGGCGATTAAGTCGATATGAAGAGGGACTTATTGATAGAGTTTTGTCTAGCTAGTTTTAAGGTTGTTGTCCTGCACCAGGAGGACGAACGTACGTATTCTGCACCAGGAAAATCCGTAGGATTAATAATGGCATCCACTCTATGGAGGATGGCCGTACATATCCTACCCAAGGAGGATATGTAGATTTAGTTTTAATTCTTTAACCCATTCCCAAACAACCGGGAATCCCATGCCTTAGAAAGTGTGTGAACTCACCTTGGTTTGCTCGGTTAGATTCTCAAATATAGCTAACAGTCAAGGTTGGTCAATCACGTCCTAGTATGATTTACCAGTTAGTCATTTAGTGGTTTCAAATAGAGCACAAAGTTCCTACACGTATCTATCACATAGCATGCATTTCTTTAACTGTTTATGCCCATATATACTTCCCATCCATTCCCCCACTCATAGGCAAACATACGATAATGCACGTAACACATATAACTTGTTAGATCATTCACAGATAGCATACTCGAAATTTAGACGCGCAAATCACAACTTATGTCATTTCCGCATTAATATTCAAAACCGGGCTGTTTTCGAACATTTTAATAAAATAGTTAAATTATTCCAAACATTCCCAAATTTTTACAGAATGTCTTAAACGTTCGAAATTTTATTTTGTAAAAATATCGGGGTTCGGTTCATTACCAATATTTTATAAAAATTCATTTTCCGGACTGCATTCAGATTCATATTTTTCTGACCACAGTCCACAGGATAATTTATTTAAAATTTATCGAGAGTCCGATTTAGGAAATTCCAGTGGGGTAATTACAAATACATCGGTGGTCATCTACAGTACAAGTTTCATGATCTAACTCTACACAGAACTCACATTATGACAGAAAACAAAACGCGTATTTTCAGCAGGAAAAATGCAGCTCTAGCTGTTGTTACGAAATGACGCTTTAAAAATAGTAAACGAAGTCCAAAAATTACGATTCCGGTTCCATTAGAACCGTATTTCATAATAACATATTTTAGATTCAAAATATCAGTTTTTCGTTGAGTTTATGACTTGTTTACAGCCAACTGAAGTTGGCTGTAAAACTTGGACATATTCTGTTTTCAGTCTTTAACTTCATAGTTCGTGTTCGATTGATTTCTGTTAGCAAGTTTATTAATCACAACAACATTAAACATCAATACTAACCAGCAAAACATCAAATAATCAACCAAGAATCATAACAAAACTAGTTTCAAAAGTTTTACACTAACATTCATTCATTACCCACCATGTTTATTATTTTTTAGTGGACTTTTAGTTTTGAACTCTAGTGTTTATGATTTTTATCCGACAAAATTCTTATTAACCACTTTAGACAAGCTTAAGAAGGTGATTAGAATCACTTACTACTAGCTCGAGGCTAGGGAAGAAACTAGACGAAAAATGGGTGGTTAATAGCGTTGTGGTGAGGTCCTTGGCAATCCATAAGCACCGAGCCTCCTTATACGTGATCCTTCACACTTGTATGATAATAGGTAGCCATGATAAAAATTGAAAAGTGATGTTGGGGGTGGGTTGGCTCTCGGCTGAAAGCAAAGAAAGGAGAAAAGAGGATGCAATTTTTGTTAAGTGGATTTGTGAATGATAATGGTTGAACTCTAATTCTTTTTATAAACCATGAAATCTTAATAACCATTGGATAAGATGTCATCTAGATTTTAGACATGGGGATTAAAGTAATCAAACAAATTGGAGAAGTGTGTACCACATGGGAACCGAACGGTTCATGGGGGGTGGGGTAAAATGGTTCAATTTCAACTACTAGTTAGTGCTAGTTAGTTAATTAGGTGATTAATTAGTGTATTAGGAGTGTTGTAATTTATAACGGGTGTTAGGGTATTCGGGGACCCTAACTAGCTCAGAAAAAGAAAAATAATGTCAATGACCATATTTTTGTGTTCCGGGTAAAGTCTGGTTGTTCGGTTCGAAACTGTTCCGTTAAATTGCTTAATTAATCCGCAATTTAACACTTAGGACCCTATATGTATATTTTTGTAACGTTTTTAATTTCTAACACTTAGGAAATCACACAGGACTATTTAGTAACTTTTCTTTACATTACATGTATGATAACAAATACATGTAAGCATAACACAGTAATCAGAGAGCAGTTAAATAATTCCACACAGTCGTCAAGTACTTTATTTGTCATTAATAAATTGTACGGAATACATGGAATTTGAGGGTTGTCACATTCCTCCCCTGTTAAGAGAATTTCGTCCCGAAATTTAGCACGTGGTTACTGAGGAAGCTTGTTAAGTTGCGTTATTTTCCTGATTTTCCTGGGGTGTCACATCATCCCCCCGTTGATTTGGAATTTCGTCCCGAAATTCTGCAATAGCTTCAGCCTCAGTAGTGGTTGCGTTTTTCTTAAACAGTTGGGGATACTTGAGTTTCAATTGGTCTTCTCGTTCCCAGGTATACTCTGGGCCACGACGAGCATTCCAACGAACTCGGACCAGAGGTATCCTGGTATGCTTGAGGATCTTAACGTCTCGATCCGTAATCTCTACTGGTTCCTCGACGAATCGCAGCTGGTCGTCGATTGTAAGTTCCTTAAGAGGAACTATGAGGGTCTCATCTGACAGACACTTCTTCAGATTCGACACATGGAAAACATTGTGAACTCCGCTGAGTTCTTCAGGTAGATTCAACCTGTAGGCGACTTTGCCAATTTTCTCAGTGACTTCGAATGGTCCGAAAAAACGCGGATTGAGTTTGCCTCGTTTGCCAAAGCGGACTACACCTTTCCATGGTGAGACTTTGAGTAGCACTCGATCCCCAACCTGGAGCTCGAGTGGTTTTCTTCCCTTATCAGCATAGCTTTTCTGACGGTCACGAGCTGCCGCCATTCGCTGTCGTATCTGAGCAATTCTCTCGGTGGTATCTATCACAAGTTCTGGGCCAGTGATTTGGCTGTCACCAACTTCTGCCCAACAGAGAGGTGATCAGCATTTGCGTCCGTAAAATGCCTCGAATGGAGCGGCCTGAATGCTGGTGTGGTAGCTGTTGTTGTATGAGAACTCCACTAGCGGGAGGTGCTTTTCCCAGCCATTACCAAAATCGATTACACATGCCCTAAGCATGTCTTCAAGGGTTTGGATGGTGCGTTCAGATTGCCCATCCGTCTGTGGGTGATAAGCGGTGCTCATATCTACACGTGAGCCAAAAGACTTGTGTATTGCTTGCCACAGTTCAGAAGTAAAACGCGCGTCACGGTCAGATATAATAGAGGTTGGCACTCCGTGCCTTGATACCACTTCCTTTAGGTAAATGTCTGCAAGAGTAGAAAACTTATTCGTTTCTTTGATAGCCAGAAAATGTGCAGACTTGGTCAGTCAATCTACTATCACCCAAATGGTATCGTTTTCGCGTTGAGATCTGGGCAGGCCGGTAACGAAATCCATGGAAATTTGCTCCCATTTCCATTTCGGGATCTCCGGTTGTTGGAGTAGGCCTGATGGTTTCTGATATTCAGTCTTGACTCTCCCACAAGTCAAGCACTTGCTGACGTAGGTTGCTATGTGGGCTTTCATACCAGGCCACCAATACGTAGTCTTGAGGTCGTGGTACATCTTGTCCGAACCAGGGTATACCGAATAACGAGACTTGTGCGCTTCGTCCATCACAAGCTCGCGTAAGTCTCCATACAGTGGAACCCAGATGCGTCTGTTAACATAGTAGGCGCCGTCTTCCTTTTGTTCTAGCCGCTGCCTCGATCCTCGTAGGGACTCAGCCCTGAAGTTTTCTACTTTCAATGCTTCAACCTGAGCATCGCGAATCTGAGCGGGAAGGTTAGATTGGATGGTAAGCTGTAGAGCACGTACACGCCTAGGTATGGTATCCTTTCGACTGAGGGTGTCGGCCACAACATTGGCTTTGCCCGGATGATACTTGATTGCGCATTCATAATCGTTCAAGAGCTCAACCCATCGGCGTTGACGCATGTTTAACTCCTTTTGCTTGAAGATATGCTCGAGACTCCTGTGATCGGTGTAAATGGTGCACTTGGTACCATACAGGTAATGTCTCCATATCTTAAGTGCGAAAACAACTGCTCCCAGCTCCAGATCGTGAGTAGTGTAATTTCTTTCGTGAACTTTGAGTTGGCGTGATGCGTAGGCAATGACCTTGTCACGTTGCATCAATACGCAACCAAGTCCTTGGATGGAAGCATCGCAGTAAACCACAAAATCATCTGTGCCCTCAGGCAATGAGAGGATACGCGCGCTACAAAGTCTATCCTTCAAGTGCTGAAATGCGAACTCCTGTGCATCACCCCAACGATAGGTGACACCCTTCTGAGTCAGTGAAGTGAGAGGTTGCGCAATCTTGGAGAAATATTTGATAAACCTTCTGTAATATCCTGCCAAACCCAAGAATATGCGGATCTCAGTTGGTGTTCGGGGTGCAGGCCAGTTCTTGATCGATTCAACCTTAGATGGATCCACATGAATTCCATCCTTGTTTACCACATGGCCTAGAAAGTGGACTTCTCAAAGCCAGAAGTCACATTTTGAAAACTTGGCATACAACTGCTCTTTTCGAAGAAGTTCCAGCATAAGTCGTAGATGCTGCTCGTGTTCCTCCTGACTCTTAGAATAGATCAGGATATCGTCGCTGAACACAATAACGAACTTATCCAGGTAAGGCTTGCACACTCGGTTCATGAGATCCATGAAGACCGCTGGTGCATTCGTCAGCCCGAATGGCATAACCAGAAACTCGTAATGGCCGTAACGAGTTCTGAATGCTGTTTTGGAGACGTCCTCATCTCGGACCCTCAGCTGATGGTATTCCGATCTCAAGTCAATCTTGGAGTAATAGCTCGACCCTTGCAGCTGGTCGAATAAGTCGTCAATACGTGGAAGAGGATAACGATTCTTCACAGTCACCTTGTTAAGCTCGCGATAGTCAATACACATTCTGAAAGTACCATCTTTCTTCTTTACGAACAAGACTGGAGCTCCCCAGGGCAAAGAGTTAGGACGTATAAAACCCTTTTCCAAGAGTTCTTGTAGTTGTGTGGACAGTTCTTCGAGTTCTGATGGAGCTAGGCGATATGGTGCTCGAGCTACTGGCGCTGCTCCAGAAGCTAGCTTGATTTGAAATTCAACTTGGCGATGAGGCGGAAGACTAGGCAATTCCTCAGGAAATACCTCGGGAATGTCACGTATAATAGGGATGTCTTCAATTCTCTTCTCTTTCGTTGAAGTGTCAGTAACGAGTGCTAGAATGGCAGTGTGGCCCTTTCGCAAACACTTCTGGGCCTTAAGGAAAGAGATGATGCCTTCGACAGCACCACTCTTGTCTCCACGAATCACGAGAGGTTCTTCACTAGGACGAGGAATGCGGACGATTTTCTCCTTGCAAGCAATCTCCGCTTGATGACGAGATAGCCAATCCATCCCAATAACGACGTCGAAACAACCCAGTGTGATAGGAATAAGATCGATAGAGAAAGTCTGACCAGCTAAGATGAGGTTACAACCTTTAACTACGTGTGTGGCTTCAAGACTTTTACCGTTTGCTAGTTCTACCACGTGTTTGATGTTCAAAAGTGTTGGAGTGCGCTTAAGCATTTGGCTAACTTTTAGGGACACATAACTAGTATCGGCACCTGAATCGAATAAAACAGTAACAAAGAAGTCATCCAGAAGAAACTTACCCATCACAACGTTGGGATCGTTCCTTGCTTCTCCCTGACCAATCACAAACACCCGACCTTGGGCGCCATTGCCATTATTGTTACCTCCATTGTTGCCTCCATTGTTGTTTCTATTGTGGTTCCCGTTTCTTTGGTTATTGTTTTGGTTTTGGTTCAGCTGGGGGCAGTTCCTCTTAAAGTGGCCTTCAGCGCCACACTGAAAGCAACCTTTATTTCCCTACTGATGCTGCTGCTGGTGGTTCTGTGGGGCTTGTTGTTGTTGTTGGCGATTCTGATTTGCTGGTCGGGCGCTCCTGCAATCCTTTGCTTCATGACCAAACTTGTTACACCTCAGGAAACGACCTTTGTTGCACTGCCCGCTGTGATGTTTGTTGCACCGGTTGCACTTGGGGTGGTTCCCTCGGTATCCACCCTGTCCTTGACTACCAGAAGATTGCTGACCAAGACTCTGGTAGTCATCAGTCTTTCATTGCTGAGACTGAACTGAAGTTGAACCCTTACTGGAATTCCCATCCCATTTTCGCTTGTTGTCATTGGGAGTGTCAGTAGTAGCAGCACCAATACGCTTGGGTGGTCTGTTTTGTTCAACTGCTTGATCGGTGAGGCGATGAGCCAACTTAACGATTTGCTGGATGGTACCCAAGTTGGCTGAAGTCACGTGACTTTGAATCTCCTGTACAAGGCCCTTGAGGTACAGCTCAATACGTTTGATGGGAGGGTTCACAATAGTTGGACACAAGATGGCCAGCTCGTTTGACCTCTTAGTATACGCCTCAATCTCAGACCCCGTCATCTTCAGATTGTAAAATTCCACCTCTAGCATGTGGATGTCATCCCGACTACAGTACTCCTCCTTGATCAGCTCCTTGAAACCATTCCAGGGTGTGGCATTAGCAACTGCAAGTCCTAGTAGTTGAACTTGTGCCTTCCACCAGGTTAACGCAACTCCTTCAAGTGTTCCGGTAGCATATTTCACCCTACGGTCTTTGGGGCATTCGCACATCTCGAAAACAGACTCAAGCTTTTCAAACCAGTGAAGAAGGCCCACTGCTCCTTCGGTGCCACTGAAAGTGGTAGGTCGGCAGTCCATGAACGTCTTGAACGTGCACACAGGAGGTTGAGCATGTTGTCCTCCTGCAGGGTTAGCTGCGAGTGCCTCAGCGACTCGTTCATTGATCAAAGCCGTCAACTAGGCTTGAGTGAGGTTGATACGTCCCCCGCGTCCACTCATGATCTTCATAATGAAGCAACGTAAGTGAGGAAAGTGTCGCGAAAATGCGTAAGTGTAGGACAACATTAGAGAGTAAGCACACAAGGTTCAAATAGCAATTATCACATTATCTAATGCACAGTGAGAACTATCTACCCGACAATTTAACATAAATCATACCACTTATGGTGTCGAGTCTTGCACGTGGAGCGAAGCGTCGTTGTGGATCGTTGAGCACTGTACACTACAGGTTATAGTCTAGTTTTATCAAAAAGCTTTTCCCCTTTTTAAAACCAAGTTCACTATAACCAATGGCTCTGATACCAATCTGTCACACTCCCAAAAAAAATCCACCATGCGGAGTACCACCGCTTGGAGGCGTGACGTGACCAGGATCGAGCCACCAATCATATTGAACATCGTAATTAAGTAAATAAGACCAACCACAATACGATTGGTGACCAAAGCTAGTTAACCATGTTTAGTTTAATCAGCGGAAGCATAAAAGTAAATCCAAAAACATAAGTCCATAGTTTATAAGTTAAAGTTCAGAACGCAAGTTTAATAAGTTCATGAGGATTTAAATAATAAGCACGGAACATAACAGTCCGTACACCACAACGACTCCTTCCTCATGCAAGCTCCATCTAGCGACCTGTAAGGCATGTAACAACGAGTCAACAACAAAGTTGAGTGAGTTCACGTTTAGTTGTTTAGTTTTAAGTTATTTCTGAAAAACGTGGTTTGACTCTCGTTGGCTTATTTACCGTGGGGGTTACCTCGAAGTTGAAAGTGTGTTTAACCATTTCCTTTTTCTTTACCCAAACCGTATCCATAATTAGTGGGGGCTTTCCCCGTGTGAACTACTAGACGGTATGATATCGACTACTACGAACAATAGTTGTGCCCTACATCAGTGTCTATCATCACTGACAGTTTGCCATAGTCCATTAGTACACGCCCGTCCGAACGGCACGGTGTGAGGTTTGTTAAACCTAATAGCGCTATTAATTAATGACCCGCTCGCCATTGGCCTCGGCGATTAAGTCGATATGAAGAGGGACTTATAGATAGAGTTTTGTCTAGCTAGTTTTAAGGTTGTTGTCCTGCACCAGGAGGACGAACGTACGTATTCTACACCAGGAGAATTCATAGGATTAATAATGGCATCCACTCTATGGAGGATGGCCGTACATATCCTACCCAAGGAGGATATGTAGATTTAGTTTTAATTCTTTAACCCATTCCCAAACCACCGGGAATCCCATGCCTTAGAAAGTGTGTGAACTCACCTTGGTTTGCTCGGTTAGATTCTCAAATATAGCTAACAGTCAAGGTTGGTCAATCACGTCCTAGTATGATTTACCAGTTAGTCATTTAGTGGTTTCAAATAGAGCACAAAGTTCCTACACGTATCTATCACATAGCATGCATTTCTTTAACTGTTTATGCCCATATATACTTCCCATCCATTCCCCCACTCATAGGCAAACATACGATAATGCACGTAACACATATAACTTGTTAGATCATTCACAGATAGCATACTCGACATTTAGACGCGCAAATCACAACTTATGTCATTTCCGCATTAATATTCAAAACCTGGCTGTTTTCGAACATTTTAATAAAATAGTTAAATATTTACAGAATGTGATCCTTCACACTTGTATGATAATAGGTAGCCTTGATAAAAATTGAAAAGTGATGTTGGGGGTGGGTTGGCTCTCGGCCGAAAGCAAAGAAAGGAGAAAGGAGGATGCAATTTTTGTTAAGTGGATTTGTGAATGATAATGGTTGAACCCTAATTCTTTTTATAAACCATGAAACCTTAATAACCATTGGATAAGATGTCATCTAGATTTTAGACATGGGGATTAAAATAATCAAACAAATTGGAGAAGTGTGTACCACATGGGAACCAAACGGTTCATGGGGGGTGGGGTAAAATGGTTCAATTTCAACTACTAGTTAGTGCTAGTTAGTTAATTAGGTGATTAATTAGTGTATTAGGAGTGTTGTAATTTATAACGGGTGTTAGGGTATTCGGGGACCCTAACTAGCTCAGAAAAAGAAAAATAATGTCAATGACAATATTTTTGTGTTTCGGGTAAAGTCCGGTTGTTCGGTTCGAAACTGTTCCGTTAAACTGCTTAATTAATCCGCAAAGCGTCCTATATGTATATTTTTGTAACGTTTTTAATTTCTAACACTTAGGAAATCACACAGGACTATTTAGTAACTTTTCTGTAGATTACAAGTATGATAACAAATACATGTAAGCATAACACAGTAATCAGAGAGCAGTTAAGTAATTCCACACAGTCGTCAAGTACTTTAATTGTCATTAATAAATTGTACGGAATACATGGAATTTGAGGGTTGTCACAAATGAGGCTCAAGCTAATGATCAAGCACTTGTGATCATTTGAACCTCTATATTTTCTTTTTAATTTTAAAAAACAATGTGCATATTTTAACCATGTTTGTAATGACAATATAAATTTCAAGAAGTTTATCTTTATCCTTGTTATTCATTTTCCAATTACAAACTCTAATGTGATTACACTATGTGTGATTACAACCACATGCTGACTTTGAGGATTCCGTTATTTACGAACTAAATCTTGTAAATTAGCATACCGTGATTGCACTTTAGTGCATTCATACGAACTTGGCAACACGATCGTTACGAATATTATGAACAAGTTAATACTATTTTGTGATCATGGCATTACATACATGATTTGTTTATTTAATATGTATAGTACATGATTATAAATACAATTTACTTCGTATGTTGACTTAATGTACGTAGTACACTAATTTTCAAACACATTTTGCTTAGTGTGTTAACTTAGCATACTTAGCGCATGATTTGAGAACATTTTTTTCTCGATATGTTTATATTATAATGACAATGCATGATTAGTATATGTTGCATTATACCTTCTTGGTTAGTATGAAACATATATAAACATTCGTACTAGAATAAAATACCTACTACTAAATTTGTTTTATGCAAAACAAGCGGTGCTATCATTGCTAGTATGAAAAATTATTCGATTTGACAGATGTTATGTTGTGACGATGTTTATTTCATTTAGGCGATAGTTCGACCTTAATATTTGTTTACCCCTTGCTTAACAAGTGGAGCTATGTGGACCATGCGACGAAACGAGTAATTATGGGTGCACACTTAATTCTGAGATTCTACGCATGAGAATCATAGTAAGCCTTGTTAAGTATGGTGGCATAAAATCTAGAGTGAAGGTAACGGGAGGAGTATGAAGCGATAAGAACATGGTGGATACGCCGATGGTACTTCCTATATATAAGTGTTCTTATTGTGTTATTCTTCAGAACTTTGCTAAGGTCACTTGGTGATTTTATGTTATCTTGGACCATTATGTGATTATGTGCTTATTTGATATTTTTGTGGTTATTTACAATAGACTAGAACAAGTACATTCATTAACTCAATTTGAGCCGACCGGGAGTATATTACGGTGTTAAAGATGACGATCTTGATGCCATAGGTATGTTGACCCGTCTCCTATGCATGAGATGCTCATGGTACATGGGATGTACCTCGTGGGACGTTAGAAACCACGTACGTGTAGGGCTTGAATGTACACCCCTTTATTTGCTAGGAATTACACTATGAGCTTAGTATAATATAGTGCCATACCCAAACAATTTTTGAACATTGGTCAACTTTTTCTTTAAATTCACAAGTTTCAAATGGTTATATACCTTGAAATACTTTGAATATCTCAAATCACATTTTTGAATCCCCTAAAATTTCCAACACCAAATGATGCTCCTTATCTTTAGGATCTAGCAATTTGCTCATCTTTCAGTTGTCTCAATTACACTCTACGGTCTCCTTCGAATAAATTTCGGGACGAAATTTCCTAAAGTAGGGGAGAGTGTGACACTTGTGCTCTGTAAACACCGCACGATGTAGGACAATATCTTTTATCAAAGAAACAATGTGTTTTTGGTCTCTATGTTTGCTTTTTATGTTTGACAATTTGACGTTTTGATTTTATGTTCAACTTCAAGCTTTAAATCGCTTTCTAGAAAGTTATACGCAAACTGGTATGTAAACATAATCAGTTTAATGCGACAAAAACTCTGGAATAGTGACATAGTCTTAACAAACTTTAAATAACTTTTATATAACTTAGAAATAAGTTTTGAAGGCTTTGGTGTGTCAAAAACAAGTTTATTCGATCACAGGGACTATTTGCATCAAACTGCGAAAGTCTTCTGATTCGTACTGTAATGAACATTCTGGAACTTGATCAGAAGTTAAACATACCTTAAATATCCTTTACATAGCTTAGAAATATCCTTTGAGAGGTTCGGTATGCAAAAATAAACTTATTTGATCAATAGGGACTAAAAGCGTCAAAAAGTGCATAAATTTGCATTGACGCGCATATCTTACGTTCTGAACATATCGGGACATTAAATTTTTTTGTAATCATTAAAATATTTTATTTTAGTGCTTGGAATGCTAAAATTTCATTCGTTGCGTAATTTAGATCGTTTTTCACGTCCGTTCGCATTTCGTCGTAATTAACCGAATAACGTGATCGTACGACCAAACGAACCGACATTCGAGATATTTTCAAGCATATTTCATGTCCCCTATACTTTGGCATCATTTTAGAGGCCTGAAAATGGTTTAACGGGGCTTAAACGTGTCACAAATGGCATCACAAGCCTGCAGGGACCAAACATGTAAAATATCAAAACTTTGCTGAACTGATCATAGGTCGCGGGCTGCGTATGCTGGCCGTATCTCGTTCGCAAGGCGCGACAGATGCTAAGTTCTGCAGAAAATGGTTTTTCTTCAATTCAGCTGATGTTGTGGTTTTGGACATGGTTTAAACATACGATATATTGGTATTTAGGCTTCCCTAGTATTCAAATTCAGTGGGTAACACATGGAGGGCCAAGATTGAAGCTCAAAACCCGAGAAACGATCCTAACGGTTGTCGAAAATCCATAAATACCCATTCAATTTCATTTCAACACTTGCTCAATCTGAATTTTCTTCTCCTCCTGCTCATTTGGGGCTATCCCTTCTGGCTGAAGGTCCCAATCTTCAAGTTTTCTTGTTTTATCTTCAAGCTTTGGACCTCTTGTAAGCTTCTTTCATGCTTTTTATGCATTTTAAGCATGAAAGTCAAACAGTGTTTGACTTTCTGCTTTGACCAGTCCTTGGTCAACACAAAGTTCGTTTGAACTTTGAAACGTGAGCGTAATCACGATAGTCATAGTCCCGTGTGACTATACCTACTGATTACCACGTTAATTAGGCGCAGTGACGAGTCATAGTTTTGGTCAAAATACGTGTTTATGCGTATTTTGCAACGAAGCTATCTTTGGGTATCAAAACACTTTGTTTTGATATCAAACTTGTTTTCTAACTTAGTTAAACATGTTTTAACATGTTTAACTCGTCACTTTTAGTTTAGTGCTTGTATAGGGTCGTAAGATAAGCGGTCTAAACAACCGCTTAGACTTTCGAACCCGACCCATTTGGTCGATCGTTAGGATCTGACCAAACATATTTTGTGACCATAGTTATATAAGGAATAACCTTCTGAGGTTATACCCTATGGTCACTTCGTTTAGTTAGTTGTATGATAGGTAGTTTATATGCCTTAGGAAAATGACCAAAATGCCCTTTTACGTATAATTTCATTTTAAGCATATGTAACACATGTTTTGACATCTAAACTGATTATATAACATAATTAGATATGTTAAGCCATATAATACTTGTCATAGGACTAGTTAGGCATCTCGAACACGTTTTGCACGAACGACGCGTTAAAGTAGCGTAGACTACCTTAACGGGTCGTAATGAGTCGTAAGCACTTAGGATAGATTCTGATTTAGAATGTAGGCTTTGTTAAACCATATCACATGAGTTCCAATACTCATTTGGTTTATGAGACCTCATTCTACCCGATCTTCCGATTTAGTTATCGATTCACTAACATAGTATCTGTTACACTAGGAACCACTTCGACACTTGAACTTTTGATCCTTTGAGCTTTGTTATATCATTTGAACAAGACCTACACGCAATCCCATGCGAGTACATAGTTCCCCTCTTTTACCTTTTTCAAATGTTTTGAGGTGATTCATATGTGTAACCAATTTGTTTTCCAAATGTATGGCATATATGTGATTACTAAGTGCCTTTATGTGTATTATTCTGATTATGGAAATACGATGTTTATCTAAATCCTTAAAAGATCTACCTATCTTCATAGTTAGATTCTTATAGGATATTTGAAGTACAGTCTTAGATCTTCCTATCTTCATAGTGAGATTTTTAAGAAATACTTTACAGGACTACAGTTATGGTTTATGTGTAGATTGTCGGTGATTTAGATAACGAAACTAGAAAACACAATAAGCACATGGTGGATACGCCGCTGGTACTTCCTGTTGGGATTGAACCCTATCAAAGGAACAGTTGATTAAAGCCAAAACTGGATCAGATCAGTGGATTCAGAATAAGCAGATGTTTGTATACAATCTTTCCCCTTGACAGTGGCTCTAACATCTGATGGAATCAAAGTGCTGCCCTTCCTAGCTACTTCTGACTCAAAAGACTGATGAAGACCAAAGTGCTTATGCTCAATCAACTGATTATGTCTCAAATACTGCTGAAGACTAGAGCATTGCTGGAGCCTAAGCAGTGGGATGAAGAATCAGTTGTTTCGATTATGCTTTGTATTTTGTAATCAGTAGTTTGTAATCAGTGGTTGTAATAGGTCAGTAGTTTGAGTTTGTTAGGAGGTTAGATGTCACTATCATAGGTGATGTCAGCAAAGATGCCACAGTGGTTTGCTTCGTACTATAAGTAGAACGGTACCCATTACTATTCTATTAGCTCTTTCATCACTTGTCATTCTGTACGAACAAACTTGTGTGAGCTCAGGCTGAGGGGGACTTTGTAATACATGCATGCATTGTAATTGAAGCTTATAATAAATATAATCATTCGATTTCATGTTAAACATGTATGTTGAAAGCAAATCTTCTGTTTGATTGTGTTGAAAGTTTTATTCCATTTAATTCCGCTTCAGTTGTTCTTGTTCATCTTCATTTTAGTTAAACAAAACACAATCATAAGAAACTCAGATCCTAACATTTGGTATCAGAGCTAGGACAGTCAAATTTGATCTAACAATCATTTTGACGTAAAAGTTCAGCTCACAATCGTTGATACTTATAATTGTTCGTTTTGTTGAAAAACAGAGTAAGGTTTAATCACGAGCAAAGTTGATTAATCAATACCTGTAAAACAACCAGGATGACATCACAATCACAATATGTTAACAATAACATTGGTTCACTCTTCAAACCACTCATGTTGAAGCGAAATGAGTACAACATCTTCCAGAGAAGGATGGGTCACATCCTTGCTCAACAGAATGCCGGATGTTGGAAGTCGGTTATCTTTGGACCACATGTTCCAATGGTGCCGAGTGCTGAGGATCCAAAGAAGTTTGAACCTAAGAAAGTTGAAAATTATACAGAACTGGATTTCCAGAAATTTGAACTGGATGCCAAGGCATTTAGCATCGTTGCATCTGCATTACCCAATGAAATTTATGCCGGACTGTTACACTGTAACAGTGCCAAGGAATCATGGGATGCACTTAAGGAACAATTTGGGGGAACAGAAGAAGTAATTGAAAAATAATAGGGAAATTTTGAATCGGCAGTATGAAACCTTTTGTCACGTTAAGGGTGAAACATTAACACAACAGTTTGAGCAATTCAGTTGTCTCATCAGTGAGCTAAGACTTGTTAATGTTGAATTTGCAAAGTCAACACAAAATAGCAGGTTTCTTAGATCACTGCCTGAAAAATGGGACACAATTGCTTTTGTGACCAGAAATTCTGTTGAATTCAAAGATCTGACTGTTATTGCATATGTCTGTTGACTTCATCTTGTATCGAGTCATGTAATAGAATAGATAGACCAGGACACGTTGTTTGAGAGAAACGGGAAACAGGTCTGAACCAGCAGGTTCATGCGACCTGGCCAGTTCGTGCGAACGGACCAGTTCACGCGACCTGGGCATGACTGGTTCATGCGACCTGGCTTTCCTATATATAGTGAGTCTTGGGTCTTCATTTGTAACATTTTGATTCCGGTAGCGAAGCTCTGCCGAAGTGTCACCAGCTCGTGTATCTTTGTCAAATCAATACAATTGACAGTTAAAGTGATTCTAAGTGCATATCTAGCAGAAATAACATCGATACGTCTGATTCCGCCTTTCGTATTGATCAAGATCTCTTCTGATCGACTCCTTTGATCGATTCCCTGATCCTACAAGTGGTAACAGAGCTCAGGAGGAAGAGTTCTTACCATTTCAGCTTGTTTACACGGATAAAATCTGATTTCTACTCATTTTCTACACTTTGTCTTCAAAATCAGAACGATTTCATGGTTAAAATGATCTGATTTTGGCATATAACACGTAAAACACTGTTTTAATCAATCCGTGAACAAATCAGAACCAAATTCAACCTAAAACTTGATCAAAATTGACAAAATGATGAACTTTTAGACTGAGAATTCTCAAACGAGGTGGATATTCATCCAAACCGTTTGAAAATCCCTTCAGATCGTTCGAAACATTTTTAAAATGTGTGAAAAGTGTTCCAGATCGTGTGAAATTAGGACCAGGTCGTTTGAAAAAACACAAGGTCGCACGGTTTGAATCATTTGAGGTCGCACGAGTTGAAAATCATATCAAGGTCGCTTGTAATTGTGGGTCAGGTCGTACGAAGTGGTCCAGATTGCACAAGGAGTTCAGTTCGCTTGAAAGTTCATCAGGTCGCACGGTTTGAATTCTCTCCAGATCGCACGAAGTATCTCAGGTTGCACGATTTGGGTCAGATCGCACCAGTTCAGGTCGTACGGAGTGTTTGAAAGTCAACCAGGTCGTACCAAAGCAAGATCATTTGAAACCTCAGCTCGTTTGAACAATTTGTTTTTGTGAACTTTTGATTCCGAAACATGGATTCTGAATTTTACAACGCATTTGCTACCCCGATAACTATGGCTCAGAACGTGAACATAGAAAATGAAATGGGCACCATGCAAAAACTGCCTAAGCTCATGAATATCGAGGAGTTTAGTGGATGGGAGGAACGTTTCGAAAATTGGGTTCAAGCGAATCACTTAGAGGCGTGGGAATGTGTTAAAGAAAGATATGTTAGACCGATTGATGAATACGAAGAGATTGTTGCTATTAAAGATTTAGATGATAAAGAGAAAAAGAAATACAAAAGTGAAAAGATGATGATCAGTATATTGCAACAAGCCATTAAGGAAGACATCTTGATCTTATTGCAACACAACGGAACTGCACACTCAATGTGGAAAGCAATAAAAATGAAGTTTGTTGGAAGTTTCGACATGATCAAGAACAAAAAAATCACTTTTGAAGAAAGAATTTGATCTTTTTCATGGATTGAAAACTGAAAACACCAAAATGATTATAGAAAGATATTGCAATTTGGTGGTTAACATGAAGCGATTGGATATCAAGAAAGATAGAGAAGAATGGGTTGAAAAGTTGGCCAATGCGTTACCACTAGATGTTTGGGGTACGTATCTTATGATTTTAAAGAATAATGGTGAATTTGCGAATCTATCGCTGAGCAAGTTTATAGAAAAACTCAAAGTTCAAGATATGGAACAACGAAAGATGGCAAAAATGAAGAATTCCAATGGTGAACAGGACATTGGTCTGTACTACAAAGGAAGTATGATTGATAAGACCAACACTCCACCAAAGATCGAAACTGCATTTAACGCAAACAGTTCTTCTAGAGGGTCATCTCAAGGATCAAACAACAATAATGGATTCTCTTCATATCCATCATTTGATCCAAATTTTTCAGCAACCAATAATGGCCAAGTACTACAATGCAACATTGCATTACATCTTCAAAATGGTCAGAATTTATCGGAAGAGGTTGCCAAAGGTCATATGTCTTTATTGGTGACCGTATTAGAGTCTTATGAGAGTTTGGTAGCCGGAAGGATTGGTAACCCAATATTGACCACAGAGGATTATGATCATATTGAAGCTGAAGAGATGGAACTAATGGATATAAAATGGTGTATGGCTAGTGTGTTGAGAAGAGTTGAGAAGTTTAAACAGATCACTGGAAGAGATGATTTCCGTGATGCTGGAACTTCACCTTTAGGTTTTGATAAATCTAAAGTTACTTGTTTTCATTGCAGGGAGAAGGGGCACATTAAGCGAGAATGCACAAATCGCGAAGCAAGTTGAGCTCAGAATCCATTCGGCAACAATGATTATCATCGAAAAGCGATTTATCATCAAATTGCTCAACAGCCGCATCAACAACAATCGCCACAAACTTCACATGCTAGGAAGGATCTGATTGAAGAGCCATCAAAGAAAGCATATCTAGTTCATCAAGAAGATGAAAGAGTTCCAGAAGGTTTTAATTGGGATCATTATGATCCTAACAGAACTAAAGCATTTGTTGCTCAAATTTTTGAAGATTCAACTGCTGAAGATGAAATAGCGTATGCTTATTACGAATCTCAGCAATTCAGTCCTAAAAAGAAAGAAGAAGAACCAGTTTCAACAGAAGAGGCTTCAGAAAAAGCACTAATCTTTGATCCTTCGTCAGATGAAGAGAGTGATGATGACAGTGAAGAAATTCTAAAACTTGAATATTATAAAACAGAATTTTCACCTAATAGGTATAATTTGTATTTTGCAGGTAAAATGGAAGAGATCAAAGAAAGGCAAGCTGTGAAAAAGAAGAATCATAAAGCAGCAACTGTTAAAGAAAAGGTCAAACCTGAGGAAAATGTTCGAGAAGTAAAGAAACAGGTTATAGAAATTCCAGCTATCAAAGTTGAGAAGGAAGCAGACACTAAATAGATACATGAGAAGTGTGAAAATTGTGATACTGTAGAAAGACATAACAATAAATTGATTCATAACATGAACAGACTGAACGAATCTTATGATGTTTTAAACAAAGCTATGAATCAATATAACAAGTCAAGCAATGAACAAGACATAGCTATGAAGACACTCAATGGAGCGTTCATGACGAAGCAGAAAATCATCAATAAGTACATTGAGAAATGTGCTGAACTTGAACAAAAGTTGGAAACCCAGAGGATAGAAACTGAGAGCGTAAACAGGTTATTGAAAAGTAATTCATGTGCTTCTTACATGATTGACAGGATTTATGCTACAGTAGAAGGCATGAAAGCGTTTGAAGAGGAGAAACTTGAAGTAAAGAATACTGGTAAGAAACATACTATCAATTATACAAAGTGTCCACCTCTGCTTGAAGAAGGATATTCTCCACGAAATCCTAATTCAGAAAGAGTAAAAAAGGCAACCAATTTAAAGTGGGAATCTGAACCTTCAGATGGATTGCCAGAAAATATTGACATCACATTCACTGCATCTGACACTGATCAACAATCTCAGTTGATTAAGAAAGTGGTGGATCATGTGTTAGATAAAGATGAAACCGAGGAGTCAAATTCAAAGTCAAAGTCTGACACTTCAAGTCCAACAGTAGAAAAGGGCAAAACGGTTTACAATAATGATTTTCTGATATCAAAAAATAATTTGAATGACGAAACATTCAAAGTAGCATATACTGTGACAACTCGTATTTCAAACCTATTCTTGTACTTTGATGTATCGTATGTAGACCTTATGTGATTATATGAACCGTGTTGATTATTGAATGTTATGTGAATATGTGTTGTGCTTGTATGTATGTATGTACTAGAGTCACACGAAGTAAACCGATCGCACAACAACAAACCGAACGCATAAGTCTTTGGGCTGTGGTTCCTTAACACCCTCGGCCCACACCCTTTTGGTGTTTCAACCGAATGGGCAGCCCATTGTGATGGGTTCGGCCCACCCCTCACACGCATAACCTCATGAAGAGGTAAACACTTCTCATTTGTGATTCGGATCGCCCTCACTCTATCTTTAATCGGTTAGTGTTTCAAGAATTATGCTATGAATCCTTGATTTGATTAAATAGTTAGAGTAGTATGTGTGATGAATAATGAGGTCTATGTGATGATGTCTATACAAATTGGATGTGATGATACTAATTTAAGAACCGATTGGATGCAAGTGATCGGCTGTTATATATGTTATGTTCGAATGGTTGTTTAGATGACATGCTGAATGTATGCTAGAAATAGGAATCTTCGACATGATAATATGATTGAGGGTTTGGTTAGGTTGTTATTCATGATTATGATTTTAAGGTTTATATGAACTAGATAAAAACTGCTTGGTTTGATCGAGATTGTGCATGATTGAAACTGTTGGTGTGTTGATTGATAATCTCATAAATGGAAACCACATAATTGATTGATTGTTGAGTAAATCGGATAAGGGAAACAATGTAACTGATTAACATAAAATTCGGATGGTAAAACGAGTCGCACAAGCTGATCTGATCGCACAAGAAGTCCAGTCGCACAAGCTAATCTGATCGCACACGAAGTCCAGTGGCACAAGCTGATCTGGTCGCACAAGATGATCAGATCGCACAAGATATTCTGAGTCGCACAAGAGTGAATGAATCGCACAAGATAGATTAACTGTTTAAATAAATGGACCGTGTATATGCATAAAGATCTGTTTGGGCTATGTGGTTTTGGGCCGGGTACTATTGGGATCCAATGGGTGAATCGCACAAAGTTGTTGAACTTGTGCGAGCCCAATCTTTTGATGGCACATGTTCGGATATGTTATGACTGTTAAAGGTGATGATATGTGTTTTCCATGATCTATATGTGTTCGTAACTTGCTATCTCTGTGTAAACATACGTGCACTATTTGAACCTAGACTTGACTTGTATGGTAACCATGTTAGGACGTGGTTGACCTCTAGCAGCTCGATTGACCTTTAGTTTATCTGCCGAGCCAACCTAAGGTAAGTTCACACTTTCTGTTGGACCGTGTCGTGACCCTAAACGATCAATCCGAGTAGCTCATCTTCACGTGTAAAGGCGGAATCAATGCACGTAAAGTAACAACAGCTATTCCTTTCTAATTTCTATCTCTTTATTGCTTTCTGAATATAATTTGACAGAGTTTCAGCTCCCAAGCAATGACCTCCCTCTCTAAAACTAATGAACCTATCAGCCTATTTATAGAATTTCTGGTCCACTCATACGACATGCCGTATAAGCGGTCCAGAACACTTGACACAAAAGCGAACCAGCCAATGACACAAGAGCGGACCAGACTTAAGACAATGACACATAAGCGGACCAGCCTATTGACATAAAAGCGGACCAGCCTATTGACATAAGAGCGGACCAGACCCTATTTCACACAATATTTACATTTTGACCCCCTGTTGACCAATCTTGACTTCATACTTTTTGTAGACGCAGTCAACAGACATTCCATGCATCAACAGACTCCCCCTTGGATGTTGACGTAGTCTTCAGCTCCTGAGTCTTCAGTCTTAATCTTTTCTTCAACTCTGTCTTTTCATCATAAGCACTCTATCTTCACATTCCCATTGACTGTTGATCCAGACTCCCCCTTTCACAGACTCCCCCTCTCGATATGCTAGAATCTGAGATATCTGGTTCAAGCTTTGACAATTAGCTTCCATGGGAATAATGAAATTCAAAACCTGTTACCCTGCACATCCTCTACCTCACCATAAGTTTCACAAATTTATAACATTTAGAACTAAGAAACTTACTGGTAGAAATCATTTATTCAACAAACATACTAGTTACATCAAGTTCAAATAAATGACCTTGATTAACTAAAACACACAATCTTTCAAAACATTTGTATATGACATTCAAAGTTTCAACATATTCTCCTAACCCAATTCATCATGTTTAGCACTTGGAATTTTGAATATCAGTCCTTCAACATCAGTTGTCGAAAATCTTTTTGAATTTTCAAAATTTTATGCTAAAACACACTAAAATCTTTTTGGATTTTAAGTTTAAAGAAATGCAGTAAAGAAATATATACAAACAATATTTTTGTGAGTTTGTGTAAGAGAATCATATCAGTTATTGAAACAAATCACTAGCACCGTTAAGCTTTAATCATTTTAAGCTCTAAACGATTCACCTCGATTGTCGATATACTGATCCATCTTAAATTCTCACACAAATTTCAACTTATTCAGGATACGATTTAGATGAATTAAAAACTTAGATAATTCATGTGTCCCACCTCTTGAATATACTCCCGTATCCAGAATCCCAATAATCAGTCTTACAGGTGAGAATACTACAATGATATCTGTATATAATTTAGGTATGCGAGGGCTGAGGGATCTCAGATCGATACTTCCGTATACGCAGAGAGATATCAGCTTCGACTTTTCGGTGTGTCCCCTTTAGAGGATCTTTTTGCTTACAACAGCAGCATTTATCAATTTTATTGTTTCAGCATGCTGAGGGTTTAATACTGTGTTTCAAGCATTGCAGCAAGTATTAGCCAGGGACTAGGTCAGAACTACCGTTCAGCGAAAGTCCCGGAATAATACCCCAGACATCATAGAGTATAAAGACCTAGTATATCAGATTACGAGACCTTTCAAACGAGATTTCAGGGGTTACCTATATATCCAAGTAGTGTTCCCCACGAATTCACAAGTTTGAATTTAGGTTTATATCCTGAATAAATCTACTAAATGTGCGAAAACCTATCGACACATCATTAGTGAGACCGTTTATCACATTTGACATTTCATATCTTTAGCATGCTGTGATAGTCTACTGATTTACTATCATTTCCTCTTTTTCACACCAAAACTCATTTTTTTTTTTCATTTTTCAATGTTTTTGGCATTTTCAAATTTTTTTAAAATTTTTCTCCCCCTAAAATCAAAATATGTTACAATTTTGATTTTTCAAGGAAAATTTGAAAACAAACTATACAAGAAACGTGACAAACTAATATCAAATCACTTCAATTCGCCATTCACTCGGCTTAACAATCAGAACTCCCCCTGACAACAAACTATTTTCCCATTTAGATTTCAAAACACTTAAGTTTGTTTTAATCAAATGGTTTTTCCAGAAAATTAGTTTTGTTTGTCTTTTCACAAATTCGGGGTTTCATCACATTATTCTATTTCAACCATTTTAAAGAATTAACAATTAAGACCCTTGTTAACAACAAACACCAGTAGAAAATCAAGTACAACTTAATGTCCCTGATTTACCACTTGAAAATCGAAATATCACAGTTACCATCCTGTGAATTTCTCAAGAAAGATGCCGATACCTGCTTCACGCTTACCAACCTGGAAGCTCCGGCAAGTCAGGTTTTTCTATTTGAAAAGATTCACCCAAGCCTGACCAGCCTTGGGTTTGACATTTTTTACCTCAACACTAGGCTCCTCTGGCTTTGATGAACCAGAATCATTGCCTGCACATGGCTTGTCTGACTTTGACCTGTCAGATTCATTGCCTGATGGTGGCTTGTCTGACTTTGAGACGTCAGATTCATTGCCAACACGTGGCTCCTTTGTTTTTGAAGAAACAAATTCATCGCCAACCTTCATTGGTACCCAATTCTTACTAGATCTAGGTTTTCCAAATTTATTAGCCTGTGAAATGAATAAACTTTCACGATCTCTTTTATATTCCAAAACCTTGATCAAGATTTTGTCAGAAAAATTAACTTTCTTTGATTGGTTATCATTTTGCTTAGTTAATTTTTCTTTCTTTAACTTCCTTTTTTCTTTCCCGTTTGTCATCAGATTTGTATCTGATGAATTTGTTTTGCTTGCCTTTGCAGTTGGGGAAAGCAATTCATCAGAACTTTTTCTCGGATTACCAGTTTTATCCGAGGACAAAATTTTCTCCAAGTATTCTCTTGCTTTCTTTCTCTTCTTCCTCAGTCTGTCTTTCTGCCCTTGTGAAAGCTTCACTTTCTTTTCTTGAACATTCTATTCTTGAACTTTTGGTTCTTGAACTTTCTGTTCTTTGGGCTTGACACTGACTGATTTCTTTCCCATTTTCTGAAATTCAGCCCTCGATCTTCCCTTTGATCTCATTGGGCAATCTCTGGCAATATGACCTCTGATTTGGCATTCATAGCATCTTCTTGTTTCGAATCTCTGACTTTGGCAGTTAACAGCAATGTGTCCTTGATAGCCACAAGTGTAACACACTCTGTTATCATACCTCTCATTACTTTCATACCAAACACCTTCTTCATACCACACACTTAGATCAAAGCATTTATTTGCCTTGTGGTAATCATGTCTCCTCTTGTATCCTTGATTTGGCATTTGAGCACTGTGGTCAAACCTGCACCACTTATTACCAACATTTTGTGAGTTTTCATTTTTAGATTTTTGTGATTTTTGATAATGATTGGATGACTTATCTGATGAGCTTTTATTTTCATTTTTAAAATTTTTCAAATTTTTAACTTTTTGTTTCTGTTCTACACTCTTCTTAACAGGTTTTTTGCTTCGAGCATTCACCTATTTCAGTAGATTGCAAAACAGTATTTTGAAATTTTTCTTGTAAATCTAAAAATAATTTTCTTTTCTTTTCTTTTTCATCATCAGATATTTCATCACAATCTTCAATTTTGACTTTGACTTTGTCAAAATTTGTGACATTGTCACTTATTGGAACAGAATTGATCGGTTTTGGACAGGGAAAATTCAAACTATCTGATGCAGTCACAAAACCTTTCAATTTCTTTTCAAGTTCATCAATCTTGTTTCTTGAATTCCCAGCTTCTTTTTCAAGCTGAGAGATTCTTTCAAGATAGAACTTGATAGAATTTTCATTTTCTATTTTAAGATTTTCAAGAACAGATTTTTCATTTTCTAAACCTTTTAACTGTTCTTGAAATCTTGTTTCATTTTCTTTTAGATTTTTGTTTTCCAATTTTATCCAAAAATCTTCATTTTCTGAGGATTTTCTTTTACTTTCAAAATCTTTTTCATTTTCTTTCAAAATTTTGTTTTCCAATGTCAAACTGTCCACATCACTCAACAGTTTGACATTTTCAGTTTTCAGTTTTTCACAGTTCAAGCGCAACTCCAGAATCTGTTCATCATCAGATTTCTTCTCGTCTTTCAAAGTCTGAATATCTTCAACCTGTTTCTTCTCTTTCTGAACAACCTCAAAGACTAGTGTGTCTTCTGCAATCTTTTTCTTAATCACTGGTTCAGATTTCTCAGATACAGACTTATCAGATTCTTCTTTCTTTGAAATTACTTCCTCAAAACTCTGCTGTTTTTCACTAACATCTTCTTTCTTAATTTCTTCAATTTCTTCAACATCTGCTGCCTTTTGATTTATCTTTTTCGCAGCAAGTTTATTCTTGAGCTCATCAATTTGTTCTGCAAAAGAATCATTAACCATTTCAGATGAAAATAACTGTTTATAAACCTCAAGTTTCTCAAGTTCTTTGCTATCATCATCACACTCTTCATCAGATGAGTATGAATGATCAAAAACTGAAACTTTTTCTGAAATAACTTCTGAAACTTTTTCAACTTTTTCAGAACTAACTTCAAAACTCTTTTCTATTTTATCCACAACAATTTTTGAATCCTTGTTTATTGAAAATGATTTTCTAGAATTTTGTTTTCCGGCAAGAATATCAATAATATCCATTGAATTATTGTTAAAAATATCATCTGCAAATGAACAACCATATTCATCATCACTATCCATATTTAGATAACAGTTTTCACAATGTCAATCACTTTCAAATGAAATTATCCTGCTCAAACAAAATCGCCTTGAATCACCTGCAATCAACCAAATACACAATCAGTTTAACGCAAAAATCAGTTTGAGCGAACCAGACAATGTCTGTTCGAGCGGACCAGACTTGTTCGTTCGAGCGGACCAGACTTGTTCGTTCGAGCGGACCAGATCAATAAGATGTACTAAAAAGCGAACCAGAAACTTATTCCAGATCTGAAACTTGCGATGACCGTAAAAGCGGACCACAGTTTTTAACCAATTTTTAGTCCGAATTACAATCTGATACTTTCAAGGAATGATCTACACTGAATTCCGAACACAATGATATGATTATTGTTCAATTTCGACCGCTAATTCGTTCTAGATCTGAGTTTGAAAATTCTGTCCGAGAACCGAACTCGTTTTTGATGAAATAGATTGATTTTTACTTTGTTTTAAAGTCTGAAACTGTTATAGATTGATTAAAAGACATATTCGCTCAATATACTTGAACTTCAGATCATTCTGTCCGTAGGAACCACTGAAAATCGAAAAAATATGCAAGAAAGAGAGTAGAAATCAGAGATTTTTGTAGATTCGAAGCTGTAGTAGTATGAACTCCTCGTCCTGAGCTCTGATACCACTTGTTGGACCGTGTCGTGACCCTAAACGATCAATCCGAGTAGCTCATCTTCACGTGTAAAGGCGGAATCAATGCACGTAAAGTAACAACAGCTATTCCTTTCTAATTTCTATCTCTTTATTGCTTTCTGAATATAATTTGACAGAGTTTCAGCTCCCAAGCAATGACCTCCCTCTCTAAAACTAATGAACCTATCAGCCTATTTATAGAATTTCTGGTCCACTCATACGACATGCCGTATAAGCGGTCCAGAACACTTGACACAAAAGCGAACCAGCCAATGACACATGAGCGGACCAGACTTAAGACAATGACACATAAGCGGACCAGCCTATTGACATAAAAGCGGACCAGCCTATTGACATAAGAGCGGACCAGACCCTATTTCACACAATATTTACATTTTGACCCCCTGTTGATCAATCTTGACTTCATACTTTTTGTAGACGCAGTCAACAGACATTCCATGCATCAACACTTTCTACAAAGCATGGGATTTCCAGGGGTTGGGAATGGGTTAAGGAATATGTTTTCCTCGTCCTTTCTTGGGTAGGACAGTACGAGTTCAGGAATATAATTCCTCGTCCTGATGGACAGTTAACTTTCACTAGACCAAAACTCTATCACGAAGTTCCTCCTTTTTATATCGACTTAATCGCCGGGCCAATGGCGAGCGGGTCATTAGTTAGATAGCGCTATTTAGGTCTGACAAGCCTCACACCGTACCGCAGAGGACGGGCGTGAACTAATGGATCTGGGCACGTCAATGATGATAGACATTGACAGTTCAGGGCACATAAACATGACTACAGTCAGCAGTCGATATAGTAACGAGTCTAGTAGTATATACAATGGGTAGCCCCCATGGCCGGAGAGCCAGATAATTAATCATGGGGTAGCCCCCACGGCAGGAAAGCCAGAGTAAACGGGATTTAACCAGAACACGTTTTCAACTATGGGGTAACCCCCACGGCAGGGATGCCAGCTAAAGGAAACTGTTTTCGAAACAACTTAAAACAAACACCCAACTGTGAACTCGCTCAACTTTGTTGTTTACTCGTTACTACATGCTTTGCAGGTCAATAGGTACTTAGCTGGAGCTTGCATGGGGAAGAGTCATTGTGGGACATGGACAATTGTGTGCCATGTTAAACATTGAAACATTTGAACTTATATTTTGTTTTGGATTTAATCTTTATGCTTCCGCTTGCAACTTAAACTAAGTTTTGATCGGACACCAATTGTAATGGTTGGATTTTTATAATTACTTACATGCTTGTGCAATATGATTGGTGGCTGAATCCTGGTCATGTCACGCCTCCAAGTGGTGATACTCCGCGTGTGGATTTTGGGGGTGTGACAGATTGGTATCAGAGCCATTGGTTATAGTGAACTTGGTTTTAATAAGGGAAAAAGTTTTTGTTAAAACCAGACTATAACCTGTACAGTGCTCAACGGTCCGCAACGACGCTTCACTCCACGTGCAAGACTCGACATTCTAGGTGATATGGTTTATGTTTTATTGCCTACTTGCTAGATTACATAGAACTTTGCTTATGGTATGCATAGATAAGCGTAGCGACGATAGTTTGAAAACACATGTGTGCTTACTCTCTTCTATCATCGCACTTTCACGAACCTCTCTCACTCATGTTTTCCTTTGATATGAAGATCATGAGTGGATGCGTTAACATGACACAAGCCCAGTTGACGACTCTGATTAACCAACAAGTTGCTGCGGCACTTGCAGCCGCACAAGCAGGAGGTATATGATGCAGTCTAAACTCACTCTAGGATCTTTAGGTCCTACTCTTGTAAACCAGCACTTGTGCTTAACCTTGTCCCCTCTTACAACCACGACAGGTCAACATGCTCAGCCTCCTGTGTGTACCTTCAAAACTTTTATGGACTGCCGACCTACTACTTTCAGCGGCACTGAAGGAGTGATAGGCCTCCTCCACTGGTTTGAGAAACTCGAATCTGTCTTCGAGATGTGTGAATTCCCTGAGGCTCGCAAGGTGAAGTATGCTACTGGTACTCTCGAAGGTTTAGCGCTCACGTGGTGGAACGCTCAAGTTCAAATGCTGGGGTTGGTTGCTGCTAACGCCACCCCATGGAACAATTTTAAGGAAATGATCAAAGAGGAGTATTGCAATCGTGATTACATCCATAAACTGGAAGTAGAGTTCTTCAACCTCAAGATGACGGGGTCAGAAATTGAAGCTTATACAAAAAGATCGAATGAGCTAGCCATTTTGTGTCCTACTATGGTGGACCCTCCCATTAAGCGTATCGAACTATATCTCAAGGGCTTAGTGCTAGAGATTCAAAGTCATGTGACTTCAGCTAATCTCGCCACCATCCAACAAGTTGTTCAACTGGCTCATCGTCTCACCGATCAGGCGGTGGAGCAGAACAGACTACCCTAACGTATTAGTGCTACCGCTACATCGGATGCTCCTAGTGGCAATAAGCGAAAATGGGATGGAGCTTCAAGCAAAGGTTCAACTTCTGTTCAATCTTAGTCTCAGCAGAGAAGGACTGACGACTACAAGAGCCCTAGTCAGCAATCATCTGGTAGTCAAAATCATGGTGGGTACAGGGGAAATCACCCCAAATGCAATCGCTGTAATCTACACCACAGCGTACCATGCACCAGGAGTAACTGCCATCGGTGCAATAAGCCAGGCCATGCCGTAAAGGATTACAGAAGTTTATACCCCGCAAACCAGAATCGTCAGCAACAACAAGCTCTACAGAATCAACGCCAGCAGCAGCAAGGTAACAACAAAGGGTGCTTTCAGTGTGGAGCTGAAGGCCACTTCAAGAGAGATTGTCCACAACTGAACAGGAACCAGAACAACAACAACAATAATAACAATCAGGGGAATGGAAACAATGGAGGTAACAACGGCAATGGTGCCAGGGGTCGTGTATTCGTGATTGGCCAGGGTGAAGCGAGGAATGATCCCAACGTCGTGACGGGTAAGTTCCTACTGGACGACTTTTATGTTACTGTCTTATTTGATTCAGGTGCCGATACTAGCTAGGTGTCCTTAAAAGTTAGTCAAATGCTTAAGCGTACCCCAACACTTTTGAACACCAAGCACACTGTAGAGCTAGCTAATGGTAAGAATTTAGAGGTCACACACGTAGTCAAGAGTTGTAACATTGTTCTTGCTGATCACATCTTCTCCATCGACCTCCTTCCTATCGTCTTGGGTAGTTTCGACGTTGTCATTGTGATGGATTGGTTATCCCAACACCAAGCAGAGATTCTTTGCAACGAAAAGATTATCCGTATTCCTCGTTCAGGTGATGAACCTCTATTGATTTGTGGCGACAAGAGTGGTGCTGTGGTGAGCATCATCTCTTTCCCTAAAGCCCAGAAGTGTTTAAGAAAGGGGCACACTGCTATTTTGGCTCTTGTTACTGACCCCTCGAAGAAAGAGAAGAAGATAGAATATTTTCCGATCGTACGTGATTTTCTTGAGGTATTCCCTGAGGAATTACCTGGCCTTCCGCCTTATCGTCAAGTCGAGTTTCAAATCGAGCTGGCTCCTGGAGCAGCGCGCATAGCTCGAGCACCTTATCGTTTAGCCCCATCAGAGTTGGAAGAACTCTCTATGCAACTACAAGAACTCTTGGATAAGGGTTTTATTCGTCCTAGCTCTTCGCCATGGGGAGCTCCAGTGCTATTTGTGAAAAAGAAGGACGGTACCTTCAGAATGTGCATCGACTATCGCGAGCTCAACAAGGTGACAGTGAAGAATCGCTATCCTCTTCCACGCATTGATGACCTATTCGACCAGCTGCAATGGTCGAGCTTTTACTCGAAGATTGATTTGAGATCGGGATATCACCAGCTGAGAGTCCGAGAGGAGGACGTCTCTAAAACAGCCTTTAGAACTCGTTATGGACACTACGAGTTTTTGGTCATACCTTTTGGGCTGACAAACGCACCTACGGTTTTCATGGACCTTATGAATTGAGTGTGCAAGCCTTACCTAAACAAGTTCGTTATTGTATTTATCGACGACATCCTGATCCACTCTAAGAGTCAGGAGGAACACGAGCAGCATCTACGACTTATTTTGGAACTCCTCCGAACAGAACAGTTGTATGCTAAGTTCTCGAAATGCGACTTCTGGCTTCGTGAAGTCCATTTCCTGGGCCACGTGGTAAACAAGGATGGGATTCATGTTGATCCATCCAAAGTGGACTCGATCAAGAACTGGCCTGCACCCCGTACACCAACAGAAATCCGCCAATTCTTGGGCTTGGAAGGTTACTATAGAAGGTTTATCAAGGATTTCTCCAAGATTGCGTAACCTCTCACCTCACTAACTTAGAAAGGTGTCACCTATCGTTGGGGTGATGTACAGGAAATGACGTTTCAGCACCTAAAGAATAGACTTTGCAGCGCACCTATTCTTTCATTGCCAGAGGGCACAGATGACTTTGTGGTTTATTGCAACGCATCCATTCAGGGACTTGGATGTGTGTTGATGCAACGTGACAGGGTCATTGCTTATGCGTCACGTCAACTTAACATTCACGAGAGGAACTACACTACGCATGATTTGGAGCTGGGAGCTGTTGTTTTCGCACTCAAGATATGGAGACATTACCTGTACGGTACCAGGTGCACCATTTACACCGATCACAGGAGTCTCGAGCATATCTTCAAGCAGAAGGAGTTGAACATGCCTCAACGTCGATGGGTTGAGCTATTGAACGATTACGAATGCGCAATCTAGTACCATCCAGGCAAAGCCAATGTTGTGGCTGACACCCTCAGTCGAAAGGACACTACACCTAAGCGTGTGCGAGCATTACAGCTCACCATTCAATCTAGCCTTCCTTCCCAGATACGAGATGCTCAGGTAGAAGCATTGAAACCAGAAAACATCAGGGCTAAAGCCCTACGCGGCTCAAGGCAACGATTAGAACAAAAGGAAGACGGTGCTTACTATGTAACGGGATGCATTTGGGTCCCACTCTATGGCAACCTACGGGAGCTTGTGATGGATGAAGCACACAAGTCTCGCTACTCGGTACATCCTGGTTCGGATAAGATGTACCACGATCTCCAAACTACGTATTGGTGGCCTAGCATGAAGGCCCACATAGCAACTTACGTCAGCAAGTGTTTGACTTGTGCGAGAGTCAAAGTCGAATACCAGAAACCTTCAGGCCTACTCCAACAACCAGAAATACCACAATGGAAATGGGAGCAAATTTCCATGGATTTCGCAACTAGTCTACCTAGATCTCATCGCGGAAATGACACTATCTGGGTGATCGTGGATCGACTCACAAAGTCTGCTCACTTCTTGGCCATCAAAGAAACGGATAAGTTCTTCACTCTAGCAGACGTATATCTTAAGGAAGTTGTCTCGAGGCACGGGGTGCCCACCTCTATTATCTCTGATCGTGATGCACGTTTTACTTCAGAACTGTGGCAAGCAATGTAACACCTGTGCCTCCACGGCCATCAAACAAATACCGAACCAATGAAATATTATATTTCATACTTGGGATTTGTAAAAATATGTGTATCATTTGCACATATCAATTTTTGTTCAATTCCAAACTCTAAATCGCTTTCTAAAAGGTTATACGCGCACCGATGCGTAAATATAACCAGTTTAATGCAACAAACACTCCGGAATAGTGACATAGGCTTAACATACCTTAAATAACCTTTACATAACTTAGAAATAAGTTTTGAAGGCTTTGGTATGGCAAAAACAAGTTAATTTGGTTACAGGGACTAAACTTGACAAACTATGAAAGTATGCCAATTTGAACTGTAACAGACATTCCAGAACATGACCATAAGTTAAACACACCTTAAATATCCTTTATATAGCTTAGAAATAGGCTTTGAGGGGTTCAGTGTGCTAAAATAAACTTTTGGCTCATTCAGGTACTAAAAGCGTCAAAAAGTGCACAAGTTTGCATTTTCGTGCATAACTTACGTTCTGAATACATCCGGACATCCAAGAATTTATGTAAGCACTAAAATATTTTATTTTAGTGTTTGGCATAAGAAAAATCCATTCGTCACGCCATTTGGATCATTTTTCGCGCTTATGCGCATTCCGTCGTAATTAACCGAACAACGTAACCGTACGGCTAAACGAACCGACACCCGAGATATTTTTTAACACATTTTAAGTTCCCTATACTTAAACTTCATTTTAGAGCTTTGAAATGGGGTTAACAGGGCTTAAACGTGTCAAAAAAACGCATCGAAAACCAAGTTTTGAGGTTGCAGGGACTGAAACTGTAAATCTGCCAAACTAGGTCCGTAAACAGGGGCCAGATGCAGCAAAACGTTTTTTTTTCATCTTTTAACAGCCCTTAACACTCTCCAAAGGTCAAGTGCCAAGTGTCAAACTCTTATGGTGAGTGGCCTTTTTGGGTACCATAAGGTTCCGACACATGTACGGATGAGATTAAGGCACGTATTTCGACAAACGATCCTAATGGTGGACCATTCACTATAAATACCCCTTGCCATCCAACCTCTAAACTCACTAGAATCTGATCTCAAGTGCTCTAAGTTGAAACCTTTGTTTCATACCTGAGCTATTTTGATCTAGATTAGCATTCGGGGACCCTACGTGAGTATTCTTTCGTTCTTTTATTACTTTTCGAGTCTGAAAGTCAAACTTTGTTTGACTTTCTGCATTGACCAGCTTATGGTCAATGCGAAGTTCGTTTGAACTTCGCAACGTGATTGTAATCACGATGGTTATAGTCCTTTGTGACTATACCTACTGATTACCACGTTATCTAGGCTCAGTGACGAGCCGTAGTTTCGGTCAGAATACGTATTCTTGCGTATTTTGTAACCAAACTACTTATGGGTATCAAAACCGTTTGTTTTGATACCAAACCTGTTTTCTAAACTTAGTTAAGCATGTTTTAACATGCTTAGCTCGTCACTTTTAGTTTAGTGCTTATATAGGGTCGTAAGGTAAGCGATTTAAACAATCGCTTATACTTTCGAACCCGACCCGTTTGGTCGATCATTAGGATCCGACCAAGCACATTAGGTGACCATAGTATATAGGTAATAACCTTCTGAGGTTATACCTTATGGTCGCTACGTTTAAGTAGTTGTATGATAGGTAGCTTATATGCCTTAGGTAAATTACCAAAATGCCCTTTTGACGCCAAAATTCATTTTAAGCATATGTAACATAACTTTTGACATCTAAACTGATTTGACAACAATATTAGACATGTTAAGGCATATGTTACTTGTCATAGGACTAGTTAGGCGGTCCGAACGCGTTTTACGCGAACGACGCGTTAAAGTAGCATAAGCTACCTAAACGGGTCGTAATGGGTCGTAAGCACTTAGGTTAGGTTTCATTTAGTATGTAGGCTTTTTTAAACCATACTACATGAGTTCCCATACTCATTTGGTTTACGAGCCCTCATTCTATCCGATCTTCCGATTTAGGTCCGGTTTATTAATGTAGTTACCTATATTAGGTGCCGTTTGATATTCCGAGATCTCTAGCATTGCTTGGTGGTTATCTTAGGACTTCTGAGCAATCTCAAGTGAGTACATAGACCCCTCTTTTACTGTTTTCAAAACTGTTTTGGGGTGAAACACATGTGCCTACTTGTTACTTTCGTGCTTTCCTGTTTTCACATCATATACATGCTATGTTTGTTAGTACATTATAGTACATGATTTCATTACGTTTCATGCTATGTATGTCCATTGTGTGAATACTTAGTACATTGTTTTACTTTACATTTCTGCTATGTATGTTGACTGACAGCATGCTAGCACATTGATTTACATGACTTTCTGCTTTGTATGTTAACTTAGCATACTTAGTACATTGTTTTTATATAACATGTTCACTTTTGCTATGACATTTGGTTTGCACAAACGAGACTATTATACGTTCATTAACATTAGCTACGCCGCTCGGTAGTAAGTACTGGTACCATAGGACTTGACAAATCCCATTCCTGAAATCTCGGGTTTGTTTGGACGTAAGGAATGACCGAATCCGAATACATATTCTTTTGATAACTCATTTTTACATAGTTATCTGACTGTCGCAAGGCTTGGATGTATGAATTTTTACAATACCGCATAAATGTTCATATTCAGTATAGCATGCATATATTTTACAAAACATAACTTTGATTTAAACCAAGTTTTACTTCAATACTTTGTTTTGTGCATTTCATCTATGGTTTAGTTGATGCATTTCACTAGCCATACATAAACATTTGTTACACATTACTTGACTACTTTTGGACTATCAACATTTGACATGGTTTATACAAGGACTTTTGACAATTGGTTTAAACATAGACATCTTATATTGGTGGTTTGGTTTGAGTAAGTGATTTAAGTAACGAGGCGTGTGTAATATGATACAAGCATGGTGGATACGCCGCTGGTACTTCCTATATATAAGTGATTGTATGGTATTACATATCGTTGCGTTATTTGAAATCATTTCAATTTAGACATATAACATTTTATACAAATAACATACTTTTCACAATACATTGTTTTACAAACAACTGAACTTATACAAACTCATTTTTACATGGTTATTCATTTAACCATGCATTATTCTCTTATTTATACGTATCATCTGAACTTATTGTTTTTCAAATGATTTACAAAGACAAAGCAAATTACAAGGTTCATGACTAAACATTTTCTTAAACAGATGTCATGAATCTTATTTTCACAAAACCTATGTACTCGCCGGCATTTTTATGCTGACGTACCTATTTTCACATGTGTTTCAGGAAATGAAGCATAGGATTGATCAAGATACACTTAGGCGGACATGGGCCTTAGTGACAATAAAAGATGCAAGACTAGTTATTTTGTTATGTTTCTTTGATTGTCAAGACATTGTAACTCTTTTAATCAATAAAACAATATTTCAAGTTCCATGTGTTATGAAACAATGATTCTGTTACAACACTCCCCGATGTTTCCGCCACGTTTTGTAGGTTCTACGTGGTCGGGGTGTGACAGAAAAGTTGGTATCAGAGCTCATGGTTATATGGAATTAGGTTATTAGTAATACTTTGACCTAGTCTATAACCTTCTTAGGACCCTAACCCGAGTTTACTTGCGTTTAGTCATAAAACAATATTGTCACCTATCCTTAGGCGACAACCACAACAAGAACATAAATTTCAAAACCACTTTGAAAACTAATCATCTGTTCTAGGATGATTGATTACTAGGTTTTGAACCCTTTATTGTAAGGTTTTGAACCCTCTGTTATATGGTTTTGAACCCCTTTGAGTTTTTCAAAACCTCGTCAAGGTCTTGGGTTTTAAATAATGTGAACACGTGCAAACTGGAAGGGTGAATGCCTGTATTCTGGGTTTTCTGTCTAGGCAAGCACTTCGTATACATCTCATCAGACGCGAGACCAGTTGTGCTTACCTGGGAATTCTTGGGATGAGTGTTCACTTATAGGCGAGCATGTCTTCGCGATACATTATTTTTGACCCATTTACTTTGATTTGTCACCATCTCATTTGTTTGCCTTAGGAAACAAACAAATGATCACAATTTTCATTCGTTACCATTCTGTATTGATTATCCAATAACCTTTCACCTGTTTCTTCCTATGCCTTTCATTTGCTTCTAGAATGTCTCTTCCTCTCAGCACCGGTCAAATGTCCGAGCAGACAACCAAATTCGCTCAACGAATAGGCGAAGTAGTCCTGAAGACTGTTGAATTAACTACTACCATGTATCGTCTCCAGGATGAAGCCACTCAAGAGTCACCAAGACAGGCAAGACCTAGTCAGGTGACAGCACCATCAGCCAAGAAACCAATCGAAGAATCAAAGACCATGGATGAACGATCTCCTAAGAAGTCAAAGAAGCGAAAGGCTTCTCAGAATTTCGCCGTGGTCGCTCACAATGATCAAGCCGTCCCCAACCAACCAGCTCAACCCCCTACTAGGAAGCCATACAATGGAACTGCACCCTTGTGCAACCAATGTAGCCTCCATCATCATGCTAGTGTGAAGTGCCGCAAATGCCAGATTTGTGGACTTATAGGTCATACAACAAGGGTTTGCCCAACTGCAGCTGTACCAAATCAAGCTGATGACAATCCTGCTCAAGCTCGTTTCTCGTCGGGGTCTTGCTACAACTGTGGCGAGATGGGCCATTTCCGGAGGGATTGCCCAAAGCTTGCTAATGCAAATCTGACCCTCGAATGAGCATTTGACTGAACAAAGGATGTTGTTGTCTTATGCTTTTGTTCTTTTATTTTCTTGTAATGTGAAACAAACTGTTTTGTTTATAAATAAATTATTGTTCACAAATTCTGATGTACAATTGTAGTTACATATGTGTATGACTTTTCCTATGATACCTACATTAAGGAACTATATTCCTTACAAACTACTTTTGCGAATTTCCCATTCTTGCGTTTGTTCATGATTCCTTTGGAAAATTCTAAGTACTCGTTTCATTCTAGGAAACGAAGTACAAGAAATAAATCGAAATTATGAGTAATCGTGCTTTTCACACATCTGTGCCTTTGAATTCTTGGATAGATAACTAAGAGTATTTTCAAATCTCATACCCATTACGTTCTGATTTCTTCAACATGCATAACATAAGTTTTCAAAACAACCTACATGATTTCAAAACATCCTATACATAGTTCGAAAACATTTTTAATATAGTGTATTTACTTAAACATAACAAATGCACAAAGCTTTGTCTGTATTTTCAAAAATAACCTTCATGATTTCAAAATGTCTCATATAGCCTGAAAACAATATTAGTACAATATATTTTCTTATCAAGTGCATGATTTCAAAAGCATCATTCATGTTTTCCAAAAACCTTATACATAATTTCAAAATTCATTTCGCATGATTTTAAAACATTTTTATGAATATACCTACCTAATACAACAACTTTATGATTTCAAAGGTATTATATATAAGGTTTCAGAAACATTGAACACATTTTTAGAACCCCATGCATAGTATTGCAAAAAAAAAAAAAATTTTTCTCATGCATTGACTTAACCTTCAAATTTCGCTTCATATGTCGCCTTGGCATATCGAGCATCTCAACTTCATAAGCATTTCAACTTCATGTTTTGACTTAAGCACGTCCAGTGCAAGGTTTCAAAACATCTTCAACCTCTAAAATCCATATGGGATCTTTTTATCTTCACAATTAGATCCTTGTGGATAATTGTCATACAAATCAGAGTCCTTAATTGGATTCCTTATGTACCTAAATTCGAACATTTCGGTTCCTAATAATCGAAATCGAATTTTCTTTTTGAATCTTTCTATCTTTATAGTTAGATTATTGATAACGTTTAAAGTACCAAATGAAATCCACGGAATGGATTCCTAGTGTGCTTTAAATGCATGTACGCAATTAACAAGACAAATTAACAAACAATTTTGTGGTTATGTGACTATGTGTTTATTCATCTTATGTTTTCTTTTATGCATTTTGTGTTTTTATACTCTGGATATTTGTTATCCAAATCCTCGTAGGATCTTTCATATCTCCATATGAGGGATTCGTAGCAGGATAGTCAAAAGGTACTGCCTTAAATCCTTAATGGGCTTCTATATAATAGTTAAGACCCTTGGATTATATAGTACCACTCCATGTTTCATAAGAGACCCTTTTAGAGGTCTAGTCAAAAAGATTGATTCACAATCTGGTTAAAGGACGACATCTAGTGATGTAGCTGAACAGACTCCTTGATAGTCTATTTAGATCATTTATTGACTTAATTAAAAGGACTCTATGGCGGTCTAGTCACACTCATCACAGGTTTGTTCATTTGGTTTTACACTACATATTATAAAATAGACTGTGTGAACTGTGCAAGGAATTGTCTAATTATGGACGCGTACATGATTATGAAATTTAGTGCACAGAAACCCAGTAAGATTTATTATGTGTAAGAACCGATAGCGACAACAATAACAAAATGAGAACGATGTAATGAGGTAGGTGGACGCACCAATGACGCTTCATATACTTGAATATAAGTGTCCCTCATACATTGCAAGCATAATGTTATTAAGGTTACTAGAAGTTCAGAACCCTAACCAATATTGTTCGATCTTTTCAACTTCATGTTTTAAACTCTCACAAGTTTCCTCTAAATAAATTTCGGGACGAAATTTCCTAAAGTAGGGGAGACTGTAACACCTGTGCCTCCACGGCCATCAAACAAATACCGAACCAATGAAATATTATATTTCATACTTGGGATTTGTAAAAATATGTGTATCATTTGCACATATCAATTTTTGTTCAATTCCAAACTCTAAATCGCTTTCTAAAAGGTTATACGCGCACCGATGCGTAAATATAACCAGTTTAATGTAACAAACACTCCGGAATAGTGACATAGGCTTAACATACCTTAAATAACCTTTACATAACTTAGAAATAAGTTTTGAAGGCTTTGGTATGGCAAAAACAAGTTAATTTGCTTACAGGGACTAAACTTGACAAACTGCGAAAGTATGCCAATTTGAACTGTAACAGACATTCCAGAACATGACCATAAGTTAAACACACCTTAAATATCCTTTATATAGCTTAGAAATAGGCTTTGAGGGGTTCGGTGTGCTAAAATAAACTTTTGGCTCATTCAGGTACTAAAAGCGTCAAAAAGTGCACAAGTTTGCATTTTCGTGCATAACTTACGTTCTGAATACATCCGGACATCCAAGAATTTATGTAAGCACTAAAATATTTTATTTTAGTGTTTGGCATAAGAAAAATCCATTCGTCACGCCATTTGGATCATTTTTCGCGCTTATGCGCATTCCGTCGTAATTAACCGAACAACGTAACCGTACGGCTAAACGAACCGACACCCGAGATATTTTTGAACACATTTTAAGTTCCCTATACTTTAACTTCATTTTAGAGCTTTGAAATGGGGTTAACAGGGCTTAAACGTGTCAAAAAAACGCATCGAAAACCAAGTTTTGAGGTTGCAGGGACTGAAACTGTAAATCTGCCAAACTAGGTCCGTAAACAGGGGCCAGATGCAGCAAAACGTTTTTTTTCATCTTTTAACAGCCCTTAACACTCTCCAAAGGTCAAGTGCCAAGTGTCAAACTCTTATGGTGAGTGGCCTTTTTGGGTACCATAAGGTTCCGACACATGTACGGATGAGATTAAGGCACGTATTTCGACAAACGATCCTAATGGTGGACCATTCACTATAAATACCCCTTTCCATCCAACCTCTAAACTCACTAGAATCTGATCTCAAATGCTCTAAGTTGAAACCTTTGTTTCATACCTGAGCTATTTTGATCTAGAGTAGCATTCGGGGACCCTACGTGAGTATTCTTTCGTTCTTTTATTGTTTTTCGAGTCTGAAAGTCAAACTTTGTTTGACTTTCTGCATTCACCAGCTTATGGTCAATGCGAAGTTCGTTTGAACTTCGCAACGTGATTGTAATCACGATGGTTATAGTCCTTTGTGACTATACCTACTGATTACCACGTTATCTAGGCTCAGTGACGAGCCGTAGTTTCGGTCAGAATACGTATTCTTGCGTATTTTGTAACCAAACTACTTATGGGTATCAAAACCGTTTGTTTTGATACCAAACCTGTTTTCTAAACTTAGTTAAGCATGTTTTAACATGCTTAGCTCGTCACTTTTAGTTTAGTGCTTATATAGGGTCGTAAGGTAAGCGATTTAAACAATCGCTTATACTTTCGAACCCGACCCGTTTGGTCGATCATTAGGATCCGACCAAGCACATTAGGTGACCATAGTATATAGGGAATAACCTTCCGAGGTTATACCTTATGGTCGCTTCGTTTAAGTAGTTGTATGATAGGTAGCTTATATGCCTTGGGTAAATTACCAAAATGCCCTTTTGACGCCAAAATTCATTTTAAGCATATGTAACATAACTTTTGACATCTAAACTGATTTGACAACAATATTAGACATGTTAAGGCATATGTTACTTGTCATAGGACTAGTTAGGCGGTCCGAACGCGTTTTACGCGAACGACGCGTTAAAGTAGCATAAGCTACCTAAACGGGTCGTAATGGGTCGTAAGCACTTAGGTTAGGTTTCATTTAGTATGTAGGCTTTGTTAAACCATACTACATGAGTTCCCATACTCATTTGGTTTACGAGCCCTCATTCTATCCGATCTTCCGATTTAGGTCCGGTTTATTAATGTAGTTACCTATATTAGGTGCCGTTTGATATTCCGAGATCTCTAGCATTGCTTGGTGGTTATCTTAGGACTTCTGAGCAATCTCAAGTGAGTACATAGACCCCTCTTTTACTGTTTTCCAAACTGTTTTGGGGTGAAACACATGTGCCTACTTATTACTTTCGTGCTTTCCTGTTTTCACATCATATACATGCTATGTTTGTTAGTACATTATAGTACATGATTTCATTACGTTTCATGCTATGTATGTCCATTGTGTGCATACTTAGTACATTGTTTTACTTTACATTTCTGCTATGTATGTTGACTGACAGCATGCTAGCACATTGATTTACATGACTTTCTGCTTTGTATGTTAACTTCGCATACTTAGTACATTGTTTTTATATAACATGTTCACTTTTGCTATGACATTTGGTTTGCATAAACGAGACTATTATACGTTCATTAACATTAGCTACGCCGCTCGGTAGTAAGTACTGGTACCATAGGACTTGACAAATCCCATTCCTGAAATCTCGGGTTTGTTTGGACGTAAGGAATGACCGAATCCGAATACATATTCTTTTGATAACTCATTTTTACATAGTTATCCGACTGTCGCAAGGCTTGGATGTATGAATTTTTACAATACCGCATAAATGTTCATATTCAGTATAGCATGCATATATTTTACAAAACATAACTTTGATTTAAACCAAGTTTTACTTCAATACTTTGTTTTGTGCATTTCATTTATGGTTTAGTTGATGCATTTCACTAGCCATACATAAACATTTGTTACACATTACTTGACTACTTTTGGACTATCAACATTTGACATGGTTTATACAAGGACTTTTGACAATTGGTTTAAACATAGACATCTTATATTGGTGGTTTGGTTTGAGTAAGTGATTTAAGTAATGAGGCGTGTGTAATATGATACAAGCATGGTGGATACGCCACTGGTACTTCCTATATATAAGTGATTGTATGGTATTACATATCGTTGCGTTATTTGAAATTATTTCAATTTAGACATATAACATTTTATACAAATAACATACTTTTCACAATACATTGTTTTACAAACAACTTAACTTATACAAACTCATTTTTACATGGTTATTCATTTAACCATGCATTATTCTCTTATTTATACGTATCATCTGAACTTATTGTTTTTCAAATGATTTACAAAGACAAAGCAAATTACAAGGTTCATGACTAAACATTTTCTTAAACAGATGTCATGAATCTTATTTTCACAAAACCTATGTACTCGCCGGCATTTTTATGCTGACGTACCTATTTTCACATGTGTTTCAGGAAATGAAGCATAGGATTGATCAAGATACACTTAGGCGGACATGGGCCTTAGTGACAATAAAAGATGCAAGACTAGTTATTTTGTTATGTTTCTTTGATTGTCAAGACATTGTAACTCTTTTAATCAATAAAACAATATTTCAAGTTCCATGTGTTATGAAACAATGATTCTGTTACAACACTCCCCGATGTTTCCGCCACGTTTTGTAGGTTCTACGTGGTCGGGGTGTGACAAGCAATGCACAAATCCTTTGGCTCACGTTTGGATATGAGCACAGCATATCACCCGCAAATGGATGGGCACTCTGAACGCACCATCCATACCCTTGAAGACATGCTTCGTGCATATGTTATCGATTTTGGCAACGGTTGGGAAAAACATCTGCCCCTAGTGGAATTCTCGTATAATAACAGTTGCCACACCAGCATTCGGGCCGCTCCATTTGAGGCATTGTACGGGCATAAATGCCGATCACCTCTTTGTTGGGCAGAGGTGGGGGATAGTCAGATCACTGGCCCAGAACTTGTGGTAGACACAATAGAACGGATTGCTCAAATACGACAACGAATGGCGGTAGCTCGTGACCGTCAGAAAAGCTACGCCGATAAGGGCAGGAAACCATTCGAGTTCCAGGTTGGGGATCGAGTGCTACTCAAAGTCTCACCCTGGAACGGTGTTGTTCGTTTTGGCAAACGAGGCAAACTCAACCCATGATATGTTGGACCGTTTGAAATCATCGAGAAAATAGGCAAAGTGTCCTACAAAATGAACCTACCAGCAGGGCTCAGTGGAGTTCACAACGTTTTCCACGTGTCGAATCTGAAGAAGTGTCTGTCAGATGAGACCCTCATAGTTCCTTTGAAGGAGCTCATTATCGATGAGCAGTTACGATTCGTCGAGGAACCAGTTGAAATCATGGACCGGGATGTTAAGGTCCTCAAGCGTACTAGAATACCTCTCATTCGAGTTCGTTGGAACTCACGTCGTGGCCCAGAGTTCACCTGGAACGCGAAGATCAGATGAAACAAAAGTATCCCCAACTGTTCGCAAACAGTACAACCATTACTGAGGCTGAAGCTACCACGGAACGGGGGGAGGATGTGACACCCCAGGAAAACTAGGAAAACTACGCAACTTAACTAGCTTCCTCAGTGAGTACGTACCAAATTTTGGGATGAAATTTCTTTCAACTTGGGGATAATGTGACAACTCGTATTTCAAACCTATTCTTCTACTTTGATGTATCGTATGTAGACCTTATGTGATTATATGAACCGTGTTGATTATTGAATGTTATGTGAATATGTGTTGTGCTTGTATGTATGTACTAGAGTCACACGAAGTAAACCGATCGCATAACAACAAACCGAACGCATAAGTCTTTGGGCTGTGGTTCCTTAACACACTCTGCCCATACCCTTTTGGTGTTTCAACCGAATGGGCAGCCCATTGTGATGGGTTCGGCCCACCCCTCACACGCATAGCCACATGAAGAAGTAAACACTTCTCATTTGTTGCAAAATCACATAACACACACAAAACCCTAGTGCTCTCTTCCTTCTCTCTAGAACTCGACGGCAACAACACCCCTCTCCCTCGAAGCTTCTGATTCAGATCGCCCTCACTCTATCTTTAATCGGTTATTGTTTTAAGAATTATGCTATGATTCCTTAATTTGATTAAATAGTTAGAGTTGTATGTATGATGAATAATGAGGTCTATGTGATGATGTCTATACAAATCGGATGTGATGATATTAATTTAAGAACTGATTGGATGCAAGTGATCGGCTGTTATATATGTTATGTTCGAATGGTTGTTTAGATGACATGCTGAATGTATGCTAGAAATAGGAATCTTCGACATGATAATATGATTAAGGGTTTGGTTAGGTTGTTGTTCATGATTATGATTTTAAGGTTTATATGAACTAGATAAAAACTGCTTGGTTTGATCGAGATTGTGCATGATTGAAACTGTTGGTGTGTTGATTGATAATCTCATAAATGGAAACCACATAATTGATTGATTATTGACTAAATCGGATAAGGGAAACAATGTAACTGATTAACATAAAATTCGGATGGTAAAACGAGTCGCACAAGCTGATCTGATCTCACAAGAAGTCCAGTCGCACAAGCTGATCTGATCGCACAAGAAGTCCAGTCGCACAAGCTGATCTGGTCGCACAAGATGATCTGATCTCACAAGATATTTTGAGTCGCACAAGAGTGAATGAATCGCACAAGATAGATTAACTGTTTAAATAAATGGGCCGTGTATATGCATAAAGATGTGTTTGGGCTATGTGGTTTTGGGCCGGGTACTATTTTGATCCAATGGGTGAATCGCACAAAGTTGTTGAACTTGTGCGAGCCCAATCTTTTGATCGCACATGTTCGGATAAGTTATGACTGTTAAACGTGATGATATGTGTTTGCCATGATCTATATGTGTTCGTAACTTGCTATCTCTGTGTAAACATACGTGCACTATTTGAACCTAGACCTGACTTGTATGGTAACCATGTTAGGACGTGGTTGACCTCTAGCAGCTCGATTGACCTTTAGTTTATCTGCCGAGCCAACCTAAGGTGAGTTCACACTTTCTACAAAGCATGGGATTTCCAGGGGTTGGGAATGGGTTAAGGAATATGGATTCCTCGTCCTTTCTTGGGTAGGACAGTATGGGTTCAGGAATATAATTCCTCGTCCTCATGGACAGTTAACTTTCACTAGACCAAAACTCTATCACGAAGCCCCTCCTTTTTATATCGACTTAATCGCCGGACCAATGGCGAGCGGGTCATTAGTTAGATAGCGCTATTTAGGTCTGACAAGCCTCACACCGTACCGCAGAGGACGGGCATGAACTAATGGATCTGGGCACGTCAAGGATGATAGACATTGACAGTTCAGGGCACATAAACATGACTACAGTCAGCAGTCGATATGGTAACGAGTCTAGTAGTATATACATGGGGTAGCCCCCACGACCGGAGAGCCAGATAATTAATCATGGGGTAGCCCCCACGGCAGGAAAGCCAGAGTAAACGGGATTTAACCAGAACACGTTTTCAACTATGGGGTAACCCCCACGGCAAGGATGCCAGCTAAAGGAAACTGTTTTCGAAACAACTTAAAACAAACACCCAACTGTGAACTCGCTCAACTTTGTTGTTGACTCGTTACTACATGCTTTGCAGGTCAATAGGTACTTAGCTGGAGCTTGCATGGGGAAGAGTCGTTGTGGGACATGGACAATTGTGTGCCATGTTAAACATTGAAACATTTGAACTTATATTTTGTTTTGGATTTAATCTTTATGCTTCCGCTTGCAACTTAAACTATGTTTTGATTGGACACCAATTGTATTGGTTGGATTTTTATAATTACTTACATGCTTGTTCAATATGATTAGTGACTGGATCCTGGTCATGTCACGCCTCCTAGCGGTGATACTCCGCGTGTGGATTTTGGGGGTGACTCCGAAAAATTATATTCTGATGAAGAATTTCCAATAAGAGGTGTTAAAACTGAAATGATTAACAAGGTTTTCAAATTAATAGAAATTAATATTTCTGAAATAAAAGATGTAAATCTTACTGAAAAACCTAAAAAATACACTTCAAGAGTTCAACAAAGATTGAACAAGAAAAAAGGATATAGTTCTGGTTCAGGTTATCAAAAGAAACGAAACCATAACAGTAATTTCAAAAAGAAAGGATTAGGTTTTATTCCACCCGAAAATCATAAAAAAGAGAAAATTTATAAAACCAAAAACTGTATTTGTTTCAGGGGCAAGTTCAGAAGAAGAATAAGAGAATTTGTTCAGAAAGCAGACGAACAAAGAATTCCTTGCTATGAAGCAAGAGGGAATGAAGAATGATGTGGCTTAGAAAAATGAGACAAGAACCTGTTACCAATGCAAAGAAGTTGGTCACATCGCCTGGAACTGTCCAAAGGCAACCAACACACAATAGGGAGTGTCTTCTAAACTCAAAGAAAAAGTTGTTGATAAAACTGAACCACCAACCGAACAATTTAAAGTGTTTAAAAATTCAAAATTTGAGATTGGTGAGAGTTCAACACGTTTTTACAAAAGAAGAGTGAATCTGAACAACCACAAGTGGGTTGTTAAGAAATCAGAGACACTTTCTGGCGATGAATCTGACTCGTCAAAGTTAGAGGAGCCACAAGTTGAGCTAAAAGGAGAAAATTCAGTTCCACCAATGGACGACGCAAACTTTCCACAAAAAAGTTGAAAAAGTGGAAATTTCGAATCAATTCTATTCTGAAAAGAAAGAGTTTGATGTCGAGAAAGTATTTAATGGCAAAGTGAAACATATTTTTGGAAAAATGGTAGATGGAAGGGTAAAAGAGGTAAACGAATTTTATGAATCAAAAAGGAATGTTCAAACACCGAGTGAAAATAACTTGGATGCACCCAAAGCTGGTCAGGCTTGGGTGTTTGTATACTCCCAGGTTGGTAATTGAGGAGTAGGAATCGTCATCTTTCTTGAGAAATTCACAACTGTGATATTTCGATTTACAAGTAGTATTGTTTATAAGAACCTACAAGTGGTTAATCAAGGTCATTAAGTTGAACTTGATTTAACTTTCATACAAGTGGTTAAAGAAAAAGAAAAGTGAATTTATAAGTGGTAATTTGAAAACAATGTGATGAATCCCCATGATGTGTGAATTCAACAAAACTAATTTTCCAAAAAAACCATTTTGATTAAAAGAAACTTAAGTGTTTTGAAATCATAATGGGAAAATAGTTTGTTGTCAGGGGGAGTTCTGATTGTTTAAACCAAGTGAATGGAGAATTGAAGCAATTCACATCAGTTTGTCTTTTTATTTGTACAGTTTATTGCGTTTATTTTCAAATTTTCCCGGAAAATCAAAAATTGAAACATATTTTTGATTTTAGGGGGAGTGGGGAGTAAAAAATTTAGAAATTTTGAAAATTTGAGAAATCCAAAAACATGATAAAATAAAAAATCCAAAAACATCGAAAATAAAAAAATGAGTTTTGTTGTGAAAAAGAGGAAATGATAGTACATCAGTGGACTATCAAAGCATGCTAAAGAAATGGAAAGTCAAAAGTGATAAACGGTCTCACTAATGATATGCCAGTAGGTTTTTACACATTCAACAGATTGTTTTCGAGATATAAATCTAAATAAATACTTTCTTATCTCATGGGGAACATCTCTCGGATATATAGGTAACCCCTGAAATCTTGTTTGAAGGGTTTTTCTATTTCTGACATACTAGGTCTTTGTGCGTGATGATATCTGGGGTATTATACCAGGACTTCTGATTTTGTGGTAGCAATAGCCTAGTCTCGTATAATATTCTGCACTGCTTTAATCATAAAGCCCACCCTCAGCATAAAAAAAATGATGAAACGTTGAAAAATGCTAATCATGTGCTGTTGAAGGAAAGATCCCCAAACGGGACACACCTAAAGTCGAGCCATCATCTCTTTGTCTGAAAGGAAGTTCTAACCTGAGCTCTTATGGTCTCGCATTACCTGTTTACAGATATCATTAGTGTACATTCACCTGTAAGACTGAATATAGAAGTCTGGATACGGGAGTATATTCTGAGGTGGTACACGCGAATAATTTTAAATTCTTAAAATACTAATTCTCGTATCTCGAAACAGTTGAACTTTGTGTGAAAAATTAAGTGGATCAGTATACTGACAATCTAAGTGAATGGTTTAGAACTTAAAGTGTTTAAAGCTCAACGGTGCTAGTGATTTGTCAAAACTGATATGATCCTCTTACACAAACTCACAAAAATATTGTCTGTAAATATTTCTTTATTTCATTTTAATACACTGAATATCTTATAACCAAACCAAAAAGAATGTGTTTTAGCATAAAATTTTGAAAAAATCAAAAAGATTTTATTTCATATTATTTTCGGCTATTGATGTTGAAAAGCTGATTTTCAAAATTCCGAGTGCTAAGCATGATGAACGACAATGGGTTGGGAGAGTTTGTTTGAAATGAGAAATGATTAAATGGTTCATTACTTTGAAACCAAATTTGAGTGTTACGAATACAAGTGGTTACGCAGAGATCATAAATGAGAGATCATTTTGTGTTGAGAATGTTTCAAGAAGTTTCTAAAATTGTTATAAATAAAAAAACTTTACTTTTAGGAAGAGTATGTGCAGGTTACTAGGTTTCTGATCCTGTTGCTATGGAGAGCAAGGAGACATTTCTGAACCTGTGAAAGCTATAGATCTACATTTCGACTCCTGAGGATATTCCGCATAAGTGTATGCAGATTAGAGCCAGGTTTCTGATTCAAAGCATGCAGATAGTGAATTCCAGACTGCGATCCCAGCTTATCAAAAGGGGGAGTCTGAAGACATAAGAGCCAGACTCAGATCCTGGAACAAAGCTCGAGATAGAAGCTGCTAATGCTGATGAGCTTAAGGAATCAAGAGATCTGATCAAGAGAATTTGAAGAGTCAGGTTGAGATTCTGATAGAAGAAGAGAGAGATTGATGAGGATGCTTACAGAGAAAGACATTTTGAAGAGAGCGAGAAAACCGATCAAGACTAAAGACTCAATACACTGAAGACTCATCAACATCCAAGGGGGAGTTTGTTAGTGCATAAGTCTGTTGACTTCGTATTGTATCGAGTCATGTAATAGAATAGATAGACCAGGACACGTTGTTTGAGAGAAACGGGAAACAGGTCTGAACTAGCAGGTTCATGCAACCTGGCCAGTTAATGCGAACTGACCAGTTCGTGCGACCTGGGTATGACTGGTTCGTGCGACCTGGCTTTCCTATATATAGTGAGTCTTGGGTCATCATTTGTAACATTCTGATTCTGGTAGCGAAGCTCTGTCGAAGTGTCACCAGCTCGTGTATCTTTGTAAAATCAATACAATTGACAGTTAAAGTGATTCTAAGTGCATATCTAGCTGAAATAACATCGATACGTCTGATTCTGCCTTTCGTATTGATCGAGATCTCTTCTCATCGACTCGTTTGATTGATTCCCCAATCCTACAAGCCCTGACCCAACTTCATGGTAGACTCCTGACCTATGAAAGGGAGTTAAACCAGAAAAAGTAGTTGCAAGAGTCTGGCAAAGTTGCAGATGACTACTCATTTGGCAACACAGCTCTTTTGGGTCAGGAAGAGTCTGGCAGTAGTAAGGATCAGAGTTAGGATCATTTTATTGACATAAATGTTGGTGGTAATTTCAACTCTGATTCTCACTCATCCAATTATGCTTTCACAGCAAATGGAGAAAGCAAGAACTCTGACAATCTATGCTTTGAACTCAATGACCTTCAGCATTTTGATCCAATTGACTTAGAGGAAATGGACATATTACACCAACTGGCATTGCTGAGTATTAGAACCAGCAAATTTTACAAAAGGATAGGGAGAAAATTCCCAGGGTTGCATGGGAATCTAAAAGCAGGGTTGGATAAGTCAAAAATCAAATGCTACAAGTGCAACAGGCTAGGTCACTTTGCTAAGGAATGTAGGAGTCAAACCAATGGACCTATTATCACTCACCCTAGTTCAAGACCACAAAATAACCAAAGCACTGTGCAGTATACCCATTATACCCCTGCTACCCATGTAAACACTACTCACTATGCAAACCTTGGAAGCCCTATTCCTATGCAGTATGTCCAAACCACTGTTCCTCAAATTCAGTATGCTCAAGCTCCTGTCCCTCAGGTTCAGGTGCAACCAGTTGTACCTCAACAAGCTGGACCATCAGTGGTTCAACCAGATCAGCAAAGCTTTTTCACCCAAGGCTTTGTTGACTGGAGCCGCTTACTTGATGAGCTAGGTGATGAAAATTTTGCACTCTATGCTACTAATGATGCTTCTAATGGTGATTACTGTTTCATGGCATTAGAGTCAATACAGGAAGAGCTTGAAACTGAAGAAGGATAGTCTAATGCTGAAACAGTGGATGAAATTGCTGAAGTAGTGGTTACTACTGTTGCTGGTGAAATACTGCTGGGGGAAGATTCAGAACCCCTGATAGAACCACTGTCTGACCCTTGGTCTGAAGAAGAAGATAAGAAACATGGTGAGAAGGAAGAGAAGGTGACTGATGAGAAAGAGCATGCTTGTGACTGTGCCATGATGGCTGCAGCTAAGGTATCATCTTAGGTTTTGAAAAATCTGTGTTCAGACAAATGCATCATAGCATTTGCTAACATCAAAGAGATGAATGAAAACCTTAGGGACAGAGTGTTAAATGATGAAGTTCAATTTGAAAAGTCTTTAAAAGAACTGAAAAACAAATTGACTGAAAAAGAGAATGAAATATGCAGTCTAAAACAATAGCATAGCATAACCAAGGACCAACTCCAAACAATGATAGAAAAATATCAAGTTTGCAAAAAGGAGTTGGAAGCCACCCAAATCACGTGTGAAAAATGGGTGGAATCCTACAGAGGTTATGAAATTATGCTTAAAAAACAGCTTGAAAGTAATGTAAAATTTGGCATAGGGTTTAGAAAAAAATGACCAAGTTGAAAACACTGCTGCAAATCAAGCTGGTTCTGTTGAAATCATACAACCAACAAGAATGGCCAAGAAGTTAAAATAACTGACAATCATGGTAATAAAATCACTTTGGAAAGATCTGCGGGGTCCTCAACTTTTGAGGAGATTGAGAAATACCAATTCAAACCCACATGGTTTGATGAGTGTGACATTCTTTAAAATTTTAAACCAATGGACTTCACACCCATTGATGGTATAAAAGCTCCTAAGGCCAAAGTCATTCCTCTTAAGGACATCCCAACAGTGGTTCAAAACTCTGTTGCAAAGGAGTCTGAAAAGAGGAAGAAAAGAGAAAAGATTAAGAACTTGTTTTGTGACTTTTGTGAAAAGAAAAATCATTTGACCAAAGATTGTCTTCATTTAAAAGCATATGATCTAAACAAAACAAGTACTGTTGTGCCTTCACAGAGCTGCACCATCTGTGGTAAATCAAACCATTCCACTCAAGAGTGTGTGTACCTGAAATCCTTTGAGGTCAAAAAGGAAGAGTACATGTCAAAAACACAAATGAGTTCATCAAAATCATCTGTCAAGAACCAACCACTATTTGTGCCAGTCCAAACAGTTGTTACAAAACAGCTGAACCAAACCTTTGTTAAAAGAGAAGTTTAGGTGACTGATTCACCTCCTGCAAACCAATACCGAAGAGGTTAAGGTCAACCACCTACCAAAGGGTTCCACATGTTTATGAGGCTTACAAAAGGCCTTCTAAAACAAGAGTGAACAGGCATCCCTTTGGGTATCAGCAGCTGATAGGGCAGGACCCCCAGTAGTGGTTAGAGAAATACAGTTCCAAAACTGTCCAAACCCCTGAGCTAACCACTGTCCATCCACCTGAACTTAACACAGACACTGTTAAACCCCATCCAAAGCCTTATTGGCTTTGGAGACCCTAATGAACTAATATGTTACTTGATGTGTAGGGAGCTTCTGCATGCTTAGATAGTCTTTGGTATGTAGATAGTGGAGGCTCCAGGCACATGACAGGATGTAGAGCCCTACTCAAAGAATTCAAAACTCATGGAGGGGGTGATATATCTTTTGGTAATAATAGTAAAGGGAAGGTTCTGGGGTCTGGTATAGTTCAATCTGGTAATGTTAAGTTTGAAAATGTCAATCTAATAGACAAACTAAAATTCAACCTCCTTAGTGTCTCACAAATGAGTGATAAGGGTTATGGCTCATTCTTCACTAAGGATTGTTGTAGGATTGTTGGACCATAAATGGTTAAAAAGATTGAAGAAATAATAAAAAATGGAAAAACCCAACTTGTTTCTCAAAGGAGTGGCAATGTCTATGTAGTTGATCTATCAAAAGAGAGCCCCAGGACTGATGCCTGTCTGTTCTCATCTGCCTCTAACAAAGAGACAGAATTATGGCACAGGAGATTGGGGCACACAAATCTCAAGACAATCACTGCTTTGTCAAAACAGGGGTTAGTAAGAGGTCTTCCTCAAAAACTGTACACCTGTCCTGAGCGTTGTGTTTCCTGCTTAAAAGGAAAACAGCATAAAAGCTCATTTAAGTCCATTGAAGAGTCCAAAACAACGAAGTGCCTACAAATGCTGCACATGGATTTGTTTGGCCCATTAAAAGTCATGAGTCTTAAAAAGAAAAGATATTGTTTGGTAATTGTAGATGACTTTTCTAGGTTTACATGGACTTATTTCTTACATTCCAAAGATGAGACTGCAGGCATTCTGCAAGACTTTGTGAAACAGGTTGAAAAGCAGTTTGACTTGCCAGTAAAAGTCTTCAGGAGTGATAATGACACAGAGTTTAGAAATAGGGAGTTGGATGAGTTTTGTATGTCAAAAGGAATTGTAAGGCAGTACAGCATTCCAAGGACACTAGAGCAAAATGGGGTTGTTGAAAGAAAGAACAAGACATTGATTGAGGCTGCCAGAACAAAGTCTTAATCAACCCCAGGCATCAAAAGATTTCCTATGAACTGCTGTATAAAATCAAACCACTGATCTCATACTTTAAAGTATTTGGCTGCCCATGCTTTATTTTGAACTTAAAAGACTCAATTTCAAAATTTGCAGCCAAAGTAGACAGTGGATATCATTTGGGATACTCAACCACTGCTAAGGCCTACAAAGTGTTTAACACAAGGACCAAAACAGTGGAAGATACTTTGAATGTGAAGTTCAATGAACTTTCTTCAATGAAAATCCTTGCAAACCCTACAAAATTGTTTGATCTTGATAATTTTACTTTTTAAAATGTTTCTGTCAAGACTAACAGTGCAGGTCCATCAGAAAGTTCTCCATCAGACTATGGATATAAAGTCATCATTCCACAACAAAAGTCTGCATCAAATGGGAGAGCAGCAAATGTTCAAAACAGCTGTCAAAGCTCAACCACTGCTACCTCAATAGTTGTTGACCAAAGTAATCCATTAAACCCTGCTTCCACATCATCAAACACTGTTGATAGTCCTCAAATAGTGGATAAAAGTCAGCATGTTTTCACATCAATTCCACCTATTCCTCCACCACCATTTCAAGCCACTGCTGGATCATCAAAGTCACCAGCAGTGGTTAGCTTAGATGATTCACATCTGCAGCCCTCACCATTAAATGCCATTGTTCCATACAAAGGAGATCTGATCTTCTTAAAGTCTCATCCACCTGACCAAATCATTGGCAACATTAGTGAAGGGGTGCTCACAAGAAGTCATTCCCAAAACATCTGTCTTTTTGCTGGTTTTCTATCTCTTCATCAGCCTGTCAATTACCAATAGGCACTAAAAGACAACAGTTGGGTAGAGGCCATGCAAGAGGAGCTCCAACAGTTTAGAAGACAACAAGTATGGGAGCTTGTACCATTGCCAGAGGGTGTGAGTCCTATTGGCACAAAGTGGGTCTTCAATAATAAAACTAATGAAAGGGGCATTGTTGTCAAGTATAAAGAAAGGCTAGTGGTTCAAGGTTTCAGACAGGAATAGGGCATTGACTATGATGAAACTTTTGCCCCTGTAGCAAGATTGGAAGCTATCAGACTATTCCTAGCCTTTGCTATTAACCACAACATAAAGGTGTTTCAAATGGATATTAAATGTGCATTCCTCTATGGTAAGATTCAAGAAGATGTATATGTTTGTCAACCTCCTAGTTTTGAGGATACATTTAATCCAAATCATGTGTACAAGCTAAACAAAGCTTTGTATGGCTTAAAACAATCACCTATAGCCTGGTATGAAACTCTTTCCACCTTTCTACTTTCCATTGGTTTCACAAGAGGTAAAATAGATAAAACACAGTTTTTAAAATGGAGAGGGAAAGACTTGATAATTGTCCAGATTTATGTGGATGACATCATTTTTGGAAGCACATGTTCTAAAATGTGTGAAGAGTTTAGACAGCTCATGACAGCTGAGTTTGAAATGAGTGCAATGGGTGAACTCCAGTGCTTTCTTGATCTCCAAGTAAGGCAACTACAAAATGGTACTTTCATCCATCAAGGCAAATATGCCAAAGAACTTTTAAAGAAATTTGAGATGGATGATTACAAGCCATGTAGTACACCCATTGCAACCACAAAAATAGTCATGTCTGATGAAAAGGATGATTTGGTTGATCAAACTCTTTATAGAAGCGTGATTGGGTCTTTATTGTACCTAACTGCATCTAGGCCAGACATCATGTTTGCAACATGTGTTTGTGCAAGATCCCAATCAGCCCCTAGAAAGTCAAACCTTATAAGGATATTCAGATACCTAAAAGGTGCTCCCACACTTGGTATCTTGTATCTAGCTGATGGAAATATCAAGCTTTCAGGTTTCTCAGATAGTGACTTTGCTGGATGTAACACAACAAGGAAGTCCACTTCAGGAGGGTGCCAATTCCTAGGCAGTTGCTTAGTGTCTTGGCAAAGCAAAAAGCAAGCAGCTGTTTCAACATCCACTACTGAGGCAGAGTATATAGCTGCTGCAAGCTGTATAGCCCAACTGCTTTGGCTTCAAAATCAATTACTGGATTTTGGTATCACTGCCCTAAAGACACCTCTCATGTTGGACAGTCAGGCAGCAGAAAATATCATCAAAAATCCAGTTTCACATTCAACCACCAAGCACATTGATATCAGACATCACTTTGTGAGGGATTGCTACGAAAAAGGTTTGATTTCTCTTTACCATGTTCCAACTAAAGATCCGCTGGCAGATGTACTAAAAAAAGCGTTAGACACATCCACCTTTGAAAGGTTGATCTCTAGGATTGGCATGCTGAACATGAAATAACAGGCAAATCCTGTTTTTCTATGAATAAAAACATTAAAATGTTTTCAGAAAATCAAAAATCCATCCTTAGAAATAGCTAAAAATGATAATTTTCATTAATCCTTAAAAGTCTGCCATAACCACTATTTTTGGTTCCAACATCTGTTCAGTCAAATGTTGTCCACTGCTGAAAGTCAACCTCTGTTCTCTAATTTCCTTGGTAATCACTGTTGCTCAAACATCTGTGTTTTCAACCACTGATAGGCTATCCACTGATAGTCTTAAAGTCACCCACTATTCTCATTATAACCATTGCAACCACTGATATTGCTCCATCAGTGGTTTCTTAAGACAACTGTCTTCCATTACTCATCAGGAGTTGGGACGTGGACAGTACATAGCGGTCAGATCTTTGTAACCGCTGCCAAGTCAGCATTCACTTTTTCCCTTTATAAAACCCTAATCAAACCCCCAAACATGGTTTTCAATGTCGAATCGAATTCAAAATTCCTTTCTCAAAGCAGTTACCATTCATTTCTCTCAAATCCTTCTTCGTCTTTTTCCTCTCGCAATCATCTTCAATTCACCATGGCCCTTCCATTCAAAACTCCTCACAACTACTTGGGTCTACTTGAAAAACCCAGTCTGTAACAACTGTGCTTGTAATCACTATGAACAGTTCTGTTATCAATAAAACAATGTTATTTGATCACAATGTTTGTTTTGTTATGTTTTACATTTTTCATGTTTTGACTTTTATGTAATTTCAAACTCTACATCGCTTTCTGGAGAGTTATACGCAAACTAGTGCGTAAACGTACTCAGTTTAATGCGACAAATACTCCGGAACATCAACATATACTTAACATACCTTAAATAACCCTTACATAACTTAGAAATGAGTTTTGAAGGCTTTGGTATGTCAAAAACAAGTTAGTTCGCTTACAGGGACTAAACTTGACAAACTGCGAAAGTATGACGATTCGTACTGGAACAGACATTCCGGAACTTGATCATAAGTTAAACATACCCTAAATATCCTTTACATAGCTTAGAAATATGCTTTGAGGGGTACGGTATGCTAAAATAAACTTTATGCTCATTCAGGGACTAAAAGTGTCAAAAAGTGCACACGTTTGCACTTTCGCGCATATCTTACGTTCTGAATACATCCGGACATCCAAAAATTTATGTAAGCACTAAAATATTTTATTTTAGTGTTTGGCATAAGAAAAATCCATTCGTCGCGTCATTTGGATCGTTTTTCGCGCTTATGCGCATACCGTCGTAATTAAGCAAACATCGCGATCGTACGACCAAACGAACCGACATCCGAGATATTTTTGAGCATGTTTCATGTTTCCTATACTTTAACATCCTTGTGAAGCTTAAAAATGGGCTTGACGGGTGTTAGAAGTGCCAAAACACGACGATACGCGCACAGGAACCAAAACTGCAAAACTGCTAAAATAATAAAAAAAAATAGAAAAAAAAAATATATAAAAAAATGCATAAACTCATTTATTCAGCCCTTAACACCTCCCAAAGGCCAAATGACACTTGTTAAACTCCTATGGTGTCCATTTTTAGCCACCACAACTTTGTGACAAGTGTACGGCTCGGATCGTGGCACGATATTCAAGAAACGATCCTAACGGCTCTACTTTTCCTATAAATACCCATCACATTTTCACCTCATTCCTCACAAATCTGATTAAAAGTGCTCTAAGTTGAAGCAAATCACTTCATACCTGAGCTACTCGATCAAGATTTACTAGCGGGGACCCTTTGTAAGTGTTCCTTCGTTCTTTTATCGCTTTTATAGCCCGAAAGTCGAACTATGTTTGACTTTCTGCATTGACCAGTTTATGGTCGATGCGAAGTTCGTTTGAACTTCATAACGTGAGCGTGATCACGATGGTTATAGTCCCTAGTGACTATACCTACTGATTACCACGTTATCTAGGCTCAGTGACGAGCCGTAGTTTCGGGCAGAATACGTATTCTTGCGTATTTTGTAACCAAACTACTCGTGAGCATCAAAACCGTTTGTTTTGATGCCAAACCTGTTTTCTAAACTTAGTTAAGCATGTTCTAACATGCTTAGCTCGTCACTTTTAGTATAGTGCTTAGATAGGGTCGTAAGGTAAGCGATCTGAGCGATCGCTTATACTTTCGAACCCGACCCATTTGGTCGATCATTAGGATCCGACCAAACACATTAGGTGACCATAGTTGTAACCTTCCGAGGTTATACCTTGTGGTCACAAATGTTAGGCGTTCCAAACGCGTTTTACGCGAACGACGCGTTAAGGTAGCATAAGCTACCTAAACGGGTCGTAATGGGTCACAAGCACTTAGGTTAAGTTTCGTCTTAGTATGTAGGGTTTGTTAAACCATATCACACGAGTTCCTATACTCGTTTGGTTTACGAAACCTCATTCTATCCGATCTTCCGATTTAGGTCCGGTTTATTAACATAGTTACCTATATTAGGTGCCGTTTGATTCCGAGATCTCTTTCATTGCTTGGTGGTTATCTTTATACAACTGAGCAATCTCAAGTGAGTACATAGACCCCTCTTTTACTGTTTTCCAAACTGTTTTGGGGTGGAACACATGTGCCTACTTGTTACTTTCCTGCTTTCCAGTTTTCACATCATATACATGCTATGTTCTTTAGTACATATTAGTACATGATTTCATATCATCTTATGCTAGGTATGCCCATTGTGTGCATTACTTAGTACATCGTTTTACATGACATTTCATGCTAGGTATGCCCATTGTGTGCATTACTTAGTACATCGTTTTACATGACATTTCATGCTAGGTATGCCCATTGTGTGCATTACTTAGTACATCGTTTTACATGACATTTCACGCTATGTATGTTCATTTGATTACATACTTAGTGCATTGTTTTCACATGCTCACATTTTGTTATGACATTTGGTTTGTTTACATGGGACAATATATCCATTAACATTAGCTACGCCGTTCGTTAGTAGGTAGTGGTACCATAGGAATTGACAACTCCCGTTCCGGACATCCCAGGGTAAGGGGACAGAAAGGAATGACCGAATTCGTTGACATTATGACAGATAGACCTTTAATTTGTTTAAAGGGTTTTATCACCACAGTCGCCAGGCTTGGATGTATGCATATTCACAATACCACATAAATGTTCATATTAAATAGTTGCATGCATTTACACAAAACATAGCTTTGATTTAAACCAAGTTTTACTTCAATACTTTGTTTTTGTGCATATGGTTTAGTTGAGACATTTCACTTGCCATACATGGACATTTTGACATAGACATTTGACATGGATATTCGACATAGACATTTGACATGGATATTTGACATAGACATTTTGACATGATTTACATTTGACACAAACACTTTTGACATTGGTTTTACATACTACATGATTTACATCTTGACATGAACACTTTGACATATTATTCAATACATTGACAATTGGTTTAAACATAGACCTCTTACATTGGTTGCTTTGGTTTGATTAAGTGATTAAGTTAACGATGCGTGTGTAATATGATACAAGCATGGTGGATACGCCGCTGGTACTTCCTATATATAAGTGTTTGTATGGTATTACATGGCGTAACGTTATTTGAATCATTTCAGTTTGAGACATAGAACATTTTATACAAATAACATACTTTTCACAAGACATTGATTTACAAACAACTTATCTTATACAAACACATTTTTACATGGTTATCTATTTAACCTGACAATTACTTATACATATCATCTGATCTTATTGTTTTCAAATGATTTACAAGACAAAGCAAATAACAAGGTTCATGACTAAACATTTTCTCAAACATAAGTCATGAATCTTATTTTCACAAAACCTATGTATCTCACAGGCATTTTTATGCTGACGTACCTATTTTCACATGTGTTTTCAGGTGCTTTTCCATAGGATGTTGATCACGATACTAGGGCGGACCTGTGCCTTAGAGACTTTAAAAGAAGATAGACTATGTTTAATTATGTTCTGAACTCTTTAATTTCCTGTTTGAAACAATGTAACACCTTTGTTTATAAATAAAATACAACTTTGCATGCCATGGTTATGAAACAATTAATTCTGTCGCAACACGCCCCAATGTTTCCGCCGCGATTTGTTGTTTTACGCGGTCGGGGTGTGACAGAAGAGTTGGTATCAGAGCCAATGGTTATAGGGAATTAGGTTATTAGTAATGCTTTGACCTAGACTATAACTTTTCTAGGAACCTAACACAAGTTATCTTGTGTTTAGATCTTAAAACATGTACATCACCTATCCTTAGGTGATTAACAAAACAAGGAACCAAAATTTTTCTGAAACGATTTTTGAAAAACAATCATCTGTTTTTGAATAAATTTTTACAAGGTTTTGAACCCTCAATTGTAAGGTTTTGAACCCTCTGTTATATGGTTTTGAACCCTTTTCAGTATTGGCTTTTGGCCTTGTGCCTTCAAATTTTCAAAATCCCGTCAAACGTTTTGGGTTTTAAATGATGTGAACATGTGCAAACTGGAAGGGTGAATGCCTGTATTCTGGGTTTTCTGTCTAGGCAAGCACTTCGTATACATCTCAACCAGACGCGAGACCAGTTGTGCTTACCTGGGAATTCTTGGAGTGAGTGTTCACTTATAGGCGAGCATGTCTTCATTATACATTATTTTTGACCCATTTACTTTGATTAGTCACTGTGAGTCGTTTGTTTGCTTTGTGATACGGACGAATGACCACCATCTATGCTGTTTGCAATTCTTGTTTTTATCATCTCATTCTTTTCATCCAATCATCTCACTCGTTTCTTTTCATGTTTTCCTCTTTTAGAATGCCTCCTCGACGCGAGAATCAGATAGCTACTGCCGAGCTGGCAGAAATTATTGCGCAACAGATGGCTGCTCAATTTCCAAATCTCTTTGCTCAATGGAACCAGGCCAACAACAACAACAATGTTCCATGCAAATACAAGGATTTTAACCAGGCCAAACCACTCAAGTTTAGTGGTTCTGAGGGAGCGACTGGGCTTCTTCAGTGGTTCGAAAGCATAGAGAATACTTTTCGCCATGTGCAGTGTCCGGATAATCGCAAGGTCGAGTTCTCCTCGAGCGTATTTCAGAAGAGGGCTTTGACATGGTGGAACGGGGTTATGAGAGACCGGGGTGCAGAAGTTGCTCTCGCACAGACATGGGCTGAACTTAGAGCCCTTATGATGAGGGAATTCTGTCCTCGCCATGAACAGCGAGCGTTGGAGAAGGAGTTTGATGTATTGAAGCAAGATAGTGGTGAGCATAGGGCTTATACTGATCGGTTTGAAGAATTGAGTCTGCTTTGCCCAACAATGGTCACCCCACTCGACAAAGCTATCGAGAGATACATCGATGGCCTACCTGACTCGGTACAAGACATTCTTACTGGTAGTAACCCTGCCACACTTCGTCAGGCGATCGAGCTATCTGCGACATTGACTGAGTCACAGATTAGAAAGGGAAAGCTACATAGGAAGGGTGACAAGGGCAAGAAGCAGTCGGCTGACAAGGAAGATAGCAAGAAAGGTCAAAACTTGAATGGAAAGAACTCTGGTTCTTCGAAGAGGTCAAAGAAGCGTAAGGCTTCTCAAAATTTTGCTATCACTGCCCAAGCTAATCAGGCAGCTCTCAACCAACCTGCACAGCCTCCAGCGAAGAGACCCTATTCAGGGAATGCACCTTTGTGCAATAGATGCAACAGTCACCACCAGCCGCAACTTCCATGCCGTTTCTGTACTAACTGTGGGAAATCAGGCCATCTCGCCAATTTTTGTCGATCTGCTCAGAATCCCGCGGTTCAGAACCCGGCTCAACAAGCTGCTCCGCAACAGGGTCAAGCTGCACGACCACAATACCCACCAGGTGCTTGTTACAATTGTGGGGATCTGACCCACTATAGAAACCGGTGCCCAAGGCTAGCCAACCAGAACCAGAACCAGAACCAGAATCCGGCTCCGGCTCGAGGCCGAGTATTTAACATGAATGCCCAAGAGGCACAGGCTGACGATAATGTGGTGAACGGTACGTTCTTTATTAATAATCAGCCTGCATCTGTTCTTTTCGATTCCGGTGCCGATAAGAGTTTCGTGTCTTTGTCCTTTGAACCAATGCTTCGAGTGTCTAGAACGAAACTAGGCAAATCTTTGACAGTAGAGGTTGCTAGTGGTGAACCCATTATTCTTAATTCTGTTCTTCGCAACTGCCAGTTGAATCTTAACGACCATCTTTTTCCTATCGACCTCACGCCTATGCAACTCGGAAGCTTCGACGTTATTGTGGGAATGGATTGGTTATCCAAGCATCACGCAGAGATAGTTTGTTCTGAGAAGATTGTTCGTGTGCCGCTTTCGACAGGCGAGATCCTGCAGGTTCAAGGTGAGAAGCCTATCGGTGGTCTCAGACTCATGTCTTGTTTTAAAGCTCGGAAGTATCTGCAGAAGAACTATGTGGCTTTCTTAGCACATGTTACAGAAGATAAAGGCAAGGGTAAGTCTATTTCAGATATTCCTGTCGTTCGGGATTATTCTGAAGTGTTCCCTGAAGATTTACCTGGTCTGCCTCCAGCACGCCAAGTCGAGTTCCGCATTGATCTCGTACCTGGTGCAAATCCCATAGCCAGAGCTCCATATCGTCTTGCACCGTCCGAGATGCAAGAGTTGTCTAAACAGCTTCAGGAGCTCTCTGACAAAGGCTTTATCCGTCCCAGTTTTTCACCTTGGGGTGCTCCCGTTCTTTTTGTCAAGAAGAAGGATGGATCCTTTAGAATGTGTATCGATTATCGTGAGCTTAACAAGCTTACCATCAAGAATCGATATCCTCTACCTCGCATAGACGATCTCTTTGATCAGTTACAAGGTGCTTCTTATTTTTCGAAGATTGATCTGCGATCTGGATATCATCAACTTCGGGTGCAAGAAGAAGACATTCCGAAGACAGCATTCCGTACTCGTTATGGACATTATGAATTCACAGTCATGCCATTCGGTTTGACTAATGCTCCTGCTGTTTTCATGGACTTAATGAATAGGGTCTGCAAACCTTATTTGGATCAGTTCGTCATTGTTTTTATCGATGACATTTTGATTTACTCTAAGACACGAGCTGATCACGAGCAGCATCTTCGTCTTACTTTGGAACTCCTAAAGAAAGAACAACTTTTCGCCAAATTCTCCAAGTGCGAATTTTGGCTTAAAGAAGTTCAATTTTTGGGACACATTATCAACGAACGAGGTGTTCATGTAGATCCCTCCAAGATCAGTGCGATTAAGGATTGGGATACACCTACTACTCCTACTGAAGTTCGTTCTTTTCTTGGTCTAGCGGGTTATTATCGCCGCTTCATTGAAAACTTCTCTAAGATTGCAGTGCCTCTAACTGCTCTAACTCAGAAGAAAATGCCCTTTTACTGGGGATTCAGACAAGAGGCAGCTTTTCAACACCTGAAGCAGAAGCTTTGCGATGCGCCTGTCCTATCATTGCCTGAGGGTGATGATGATTTTGTTGTGTATTGTGATGCATCGAAATTGGGTCTTGGCTGTGTTCTTATGCAAAGGAACAAAGTCATAGCCTATGCATCAAGACAATTGAAGATACATGAGAAGAACTACACCACTCACGATCTTGAGTTGGGTGCAGTAGTCTTTGCTCTAAAGATCTGGAGACACTATTTGTACGGAACAAAATGTGTGGTTTTCACAGACCACAAAAGTCTTCAGCATATCTTCAACCAGAAAGAACTCAACATGAGACAGCGACGTTGGGTTGAGCTTTTAAACGACTACGACTGCGAAATTCGCTACCATCCTGGTAAGGCGAATGTCGTGGCTGATGCATTGAGTCGTAAGGAACGTACTAAGCTTCATTGTGTACGTGTTCAATCTGTCATTCAAGCTCGATCCGATATTCAAGCACGCATTTCTCAGGCTCAACAATCTTGTGTTGCACAAGGTTTGATGGATAAGGAATTTCCTTATCACATAACGCCTGCTCTGGAACTGAAGGACAATGGATCATATTACTTCATGGACCGTTTGTGGGTCCCAAGCCAGGATGATCTTCGTACCTTGCTTATGGATGAAGCCCATAAGTCTCGCTATTCTATTCATCCGGGCTCAGATAAGATGTATAAGGATCTTCGTATTCACTATTGGTGGCCTGGTATGAAGAAAGACATTGCCTTATACGTATCCAAATGCCTTACTTGTCTTAAGGTTAAGGCTGAACATCAGCGTCCTTCGGGTTTATTGGAGCAACCAGAGATCCCAGTTTGGAAATGGGAAAACATTACTATGGATCTTGTTACCAAACTCCCGCGCACAAAGAAAGGTCATGATGCCATCTGGGTAGTCGTTGATCGTCTTACAAAGTCAGCACATTTCTTGCCAATCCGCGAGGATTTTCCTACTGACAGACTTGCTCAAATCTATGTAGATGAAATTGTGGCTCGACATGGTGTTCCTTTGAACATCATTTCTGACAGAGATGCTCGTTTCACTTCTCACTTTTGGAGAACCATGCAATCTGCTATGGGGACCCAACTTAATCTGAGCACAGCTTATCATCCGCAAACGGATGGTCAATCTGAGAGAACAATCCAGACTCTGGAGGATATGCTAAGAGCTTGTGTGATCGATTTTGGTGGTAGCTGGGATTCACATCTTAAATTAATTGAATTCTCCTACAACAACAGTTATCACACTAGCATCAAAATGGCTCCTTTCGAAGCTCTCTATGGTCGAAAATGTCGTTCACCAGTCTGCTGGAATGAGATTGGCGAGGCTCAACTTACTGGACCTGCCCTCATTTTAGAGACAACTGACAAGGTCAAGAAGGTTCGTGATAACCTTCAGGCAGCTAGAAACCGTCAGAAGATTTACGCGGACCCAAAACGCAAAGCCTTTGAATTTCAAGTCGGTGATCGAGTATTACTTAAGGTCTCACCTTGGAAAGGTGTGATCAGATTTGGAAAGAAAGGAAAACTTGCACCTAGATACGTTGGACCATTCAAGATCGTCGAAAGAATCGGAAAGGTAGCCTACAGACTTGAGTTACCTCCTGAACTAGGAAATGTTCATCCAACTTTTCACGTGTCCAATCTCAAGAAGTGTACAGCTGATGAGAACTTCTCCATACCGCTTGACGAAATTCGTGTTAGCAAAACACTGAAATTTGTTGAGAGACCAGTGGAAATCATGGAACGTGAAGTCAAGTGGCTTAAACGCAAGCGCATTCCTTTGGTCAAAGTTCGCTGGGAAGCTAAACGTGGACCTGAGTTTACTTGGGAACGCGAAGATCAAATGAAGGCGAAATATCCACATCTTTTTCCACGAGTTTCCTCTAAATAAATTTCGGGACGAAATTTCCACAAGTAGGGGAGACTGTAACAACTGTGCTTGTAATCACTATGAACAGTTCTGTTATCAATAAAACAATGTTATTTGATCACAATGTTTGTTTTGTTATGTTTTACATTTTTCATGTTTTGACTTTTATGTAATTTCAAACTCTACATCGCTTTCTGGAGAGTTATACGCAAACTAGTGCGTAAACGTACTCAGTTTAATGCGACAAATACTCCGGAACATCAACATATACTTAACATACCTTAAATAACCCTTACATAACTTAGAAATGAGTTTTGAAGGCTTTGGTATGTCAAAAACAAGTTAGTTCGCTTACAGGGACTAAACTTGACAAACTGCGAAAGTATGACGATTCGTACTGGAACAGACATTCCGGAACTTGATCATAAGTTAAACATACCCTAAATATCCTTTACATAGCTTAGAAATATGCTTTGAGGGGTACGGTATGCTAAAATAAACTTTATGCTCATTCAGGGACTAAAAGTGTCAAAAAGTGCACACGTTTGCACTTTCGCGCATATCTTACGTTCTGAATACATCCGGACATCCAAAAATTTATGTAAGCACTAAAATATTTTATTTTAGTGTTTGGCATAAGAAAAATCCATTCGTCGCGTCATTTGGATCGTTTTTCGCGCTTATGCGCATACCGTCGTAATTAAGCAAACATCGCGATCGTACGACCAAACGAACCGACATCCGAGATATTTTTGAGCATGTTTCATGTTTCCTATACTTTAACATCCTTGTGAAGCTTAAAAATGGGCTTGACGGGTGTTAGAAGTGCCAAAACACGACGATACGCGCACAGGAACCAAAACTGCAAAACTGCTAAAATAATAAAAAAAAATAGAAAAAAAAAATATATAAAAAAATGCATAAACTCATTTATTCAGCCCTTAACACCTCCCAAAGGCCAAATGACACTTGTTAAACTCCTATGGTGTCCATTTTTAGCCACCACAACTTTGTGACAAGTGTACGGCTCGGATCGTGGCACGATATTCAAGAAACGATCCTAACGGCTCTACTTTTCCTATAAATACCCATCACATTTTCACCTCATTCCTCACAAATCTGATTAAAAGTGCTCTAAGTTGAAGCAAATCACTTCATACCTGAGCTACTCGATCAAGATTTACTAGCGGGGACCCTTTGTAAGTGTTCCTTCGTTCTTTTATCGCTTTTATAGCCCGAAAGTCGAACTATGTTCGACTTTCTGCATTGACCAGTTTATGGTCGATGCGAAGTTCGTTTGAACTTCATAACGTGAGCGTGATCACGATGGTTATAGTCCCTAGTGACTATACCTACTGATTACCACGTTATCTAGGCTCAGTGACGAGCCGTAGTTTCGGGCAGAATACGTATTCTTGCGTATTTTGTAACCAAACTACTCGTGAGCATCAAAACCGTTTGTTTTGATGCCAAACCTGTTTTCTAAACTTAGTTAAGCATGTTCTAACATGCTTAGCTCGTCACTTTTAGTATAGTGCTTAGATAGGGTCGTAAGGTAAGCGATCTGAGCGATCGCTTATACTTTCGAACCCGACCCATTTGGTCGATCATTAGGATCCGACCAAACACATTAGGTGACCATAGTTGAAACCTTCCGAGGTTATACCTTGTGGTCACAAATGTTAGGCGTTCCAAACGCGTTTTACGCGAACGACGCGTTAAGGTAGCATAAGCTACCTAAACGGGTCGTAATGGGTCACAAGCACTTAGGTTAAGTTTCGTCTTAGTATGTAGGGTTTGTTAAACCATATCACACGAGTTCCTATACTCGTTTGGTTTACGAAACCTCATTCTATCCGATCTTCCGATTTAGGTCCGGTTTATTAACATAGTTACCTATATTAGGTGCCGTTTGATTCCGAGATCTCTTTCATTGCTTGGTGGTTATCTTTATACAACTGAGCAATCTCAAGTGAGTACATAGACCCCTCTTTTACTGTTTTCCAAACTGTTTTGGGGTGGAACACATGTGCCTACTTGTTACTTTCCTGCTTTCCAGTTTTCACATCATATACATGCTATGTTCTTTAGTACATATTAGTACATGATTTCATATCATCTTATGCTAGGTATGCCCATTGTGTGCATTACTTAGTACATCGTTTTACATGACATTTCATGCTAGGTATGCCCATTGTGTGCATTACTTAGTACATCGTTTTACATGACATTTCATGCTAGGTATGCCCATTGTGTGCATTACTTAGTACATCGTTTTACATGACATTTCACGCTATGTATGTTCATTTGATTACATACTTAGTGCATTGTTTTCACATGCTCACATTTTGTTATGACATTTGGTTTGTTTACATGGGACAATATATCCATTAACATTAGCTACGCCGTTCGTTAGTAGGTAGTGGTACCATAGGAATTGACAACTCCCGTTCCGGACATCCCAGGGTAAGGGGACAGAAAGGAATGACCGAATTCGTTGACATTATGACAGATAGACCTTTAATTTGTTTAAAGGGTTTTATCACCACAGTCGCCAGGCTTGGATGTATGCATATTCACAATACCACATAAATGTTCATATTAAATAGTTGCATGCATTTACACAAAACATAGCTTTGATTTAAACCAAGTTTTACTTCAATACTTTGTTTTTGTGCATATGGTTTAGTTGAGACATTTCACTTGCCATACATGGACATTTTGACATAGACATTTGACATGGATATTCGACATAGACATTTGACATGGATATTTGACATAGACATTTTGACATGATTTACATTTGACACAAACACTTTTGACATTGGTTTTACATACTACATGATTTACATCTTGACATGAACACTTTGACATATTATTCAATACATTGACAATTGGTTTAAACATAGACCTCTTACAATGGTTGCTTTGGTTTGATTAAGTGATTAAGTTAACGATGCGTGTGTAATATGATACAAGCATGGTGGATACGCCGCTGGTACTTCCTATATATAAGTGTTTGTATGGTATTACATGGCGTAACGTTATTTGAATCATTTCAGTTTGAGACATAGAACATTTTATACAAATAACATACTTTTCACAAGACATTGATTTACAAACAACTTATCTTATACAAACACATTTTTACATGGTTATCTATTTAACCTGACAATTACTTATACATATCATCTGATCTTATTGTTTTCAAATGATTTACAAGACAAAGCAAATAACAAGGTTCATGACTAAACATTTTCTCAAACATAAGTCATGAATCTTATTTTCACAAAACCTATGTATCTCACAGGCATTTTTATGCTGACGTACCTATTTTCACATGTGTTTTCAGGTGCTTTTCCATAGGATGTTGATCACGATACTAGGGCGGACCTGTGCCTTAGAGACTTTAAAAGAAGATAGACTATGTTTAATTATGTTCTGAACTCTTTAATTTCCTGTTTGAAACAATGTAACACCTTTGTTTATAAATAAAATACAACTTTGCATGCCATGGTTATGAAACAATTAATTCTGTCGCAACACGCCCCGATGTTTCCGCCGCGATTTGTTGTTTTACGCGGTCGGGGTGTGACACAGTCATACCGAAACCTTCAACTCCATTATTGATGCCATGTCGTCTTCAAAGTACAAAACTTTGTTGACTTGTGATGCTCCGATTTTCATAGATACTCAGTAAGAATTCTGGAAAAATGCTAACTTGGAAACTAAGGATAAAAAGCCCTTAGCCATTAATTCTTCTATAAAGGGTGTCTCAGTTACCATTACACCACAAACCATCTCTGAAGTGTTTGAACTCAATGATCTTCAAGGTAAAACTTCTTTCCCTAAAACAGAGTATCAAACTGATTTTCGTGAAAGAGGGTATGAGGAGGAAATGAAAAGGACACTTTACAAAAAGGTAGTTTTCCTCCTGCCATGTGGTTTTTATTTCATACCCTTCTTATGTGTGTCTCCAATAAAACAACTGCCTTCAATGAGATTCCATTGAACATTCAATACCTGGGCTATGCTATTTTACAAAAAGAAAATTTCAACTATTCCCAGTAGATCTTCAATTATCTTGTTACAAATGTTAATAAAAAGGCATTTTTGTTATTTCCAAGGTTTTTAAGTTACTATTTTAATAAGAAATTTTCTAAGGATAATGATCATGTGTTAATCCAAGGAAATCCTTTTCAAATGAAGAGCCTCACTTCTGAAACCTTTACAAGGCTGTCAAAAATTTCAAAAACACAAACAGAGGTCCCTGAGCAGAATTTAGCAGCTATCACTGCTCCTTAGGTATCTGCTGTTGAGCCCACTGCTCAAGGTGATCACAGCAGCAAAACATCTGCTGTGAAACCCACACCTAAAACCCCCAAAAGAGCAAAACAGAAAAAATCTCAAAAGCCCCCCAAACCCAAAACAAAGGTAAATCTGGAAGATGAGATCCCAAAGCTTATACCAGTGACCACACCAAAGTCACCAATAACCAATGTTGTTACTTCCTCACAGCAGTTGGTTGAAAGATCTCAACCTGAGCCTCAAACTCCTCCTACTTCTTATAAAAAAGAACAGGTTTTAAGAACAGGGACACCAAATTATGATGCTCTGGAATCACTTGATTCCATCATCCATAGCCCACTGCCCGGGGCAAATTATCTTTCTACCCCTATCCTCACTGCACAAATTCCACCACAAATAAAGCCCTTGTTGGATACACTTGATATAGCGCTGACAGAAATCAGTTCTTCTCAAACACCTATCACTGAGGATATGCCTCAACAAGTGACTGAGTCTGAGCTCCCTATCATTGCTAAACCACCAACAACTGAGGAGGTTATACTGCAGGAAGTACAAGTACTTCCGGTCAGTAGTTCAAGTGGAGCAGCTACTACAAGTGTTGAACCCACTGGTTTACACTTGGGCAGTAGTTTCATAAGTGAGACTCCCTTGAAGGCAATTTCTTCATTGGGGACCAGGGTGTTTCCAGCATTCACTGGTTCACTAAAACTGCTTTCCCGTCCTGAAGGAAGTAGTCCCCAATATCAAGAAAAACGGGCATCAGTGGATGACTTTTGGGATACTTTCCCTAAGTCAATGCTGATATAACCACTGCTAGTGGGAAATCAGATGATCCCATTAACTTGGGTGATGGTTTAATGAACAGAGAATTAACGGAGAGGGTTAATAAGATTGAAACATCTGTTGCAGATATTAAAATCATGCTGCAACAGTTGTTACAAGCACAAAAGGCAACACCCATTGCTGCACCAGCTGCAATATCTGCTCCTACTCCCACTGAGCTTTGGGAACTATTTCAACCTCTGCTTCACCAACAAAGAGCATACGCTGATCATCAACATGAGGTTCAAACTCAAAAGATCAGAAATTTGATGGAAACTAGGTTCAAAGACACACAGGCAGATATCAAGGCAATCAAGGCCCACTTGCTGAAAACCACTGGCACTGCTCCTCCTACCATAGTATTTGTTGATAATCCTCCACCCAATGATGCCAAAAAGGGGGAGAAAATGAGGCAGTTAAAGAAAAAGGGATAAGAAGATGGTCTGTACATTGCACCAGATAATTCCAGTATGCTTGCAGACATCCCTAAGCCAGATGGTTCCAAAAAGGTTGATGTAACCTTAAATGCTATTACTGATGCAAATGCAAGAGTGAAAAAGGATATGGAGGCAAAGTGTAAAGCAAAGTTTGAGCAGGAGAAGTGAGTTTATATGGAGAAGGAAGTACAGGGTGTTTCTGAGCCCAAGGATGAGGAAAGTCCTAAGCCCAAAAGAAAACAGCCTTCTAGAAAAGTAAGGCAACCCAAATCCATACCTTCCAGACCCACAAAACATACTCCCCAAACTCCCAAAAGCTTCACTCATCAACCTTCCATACCAACAGATGTTGGAACACCTGTTGTATCAACAATTGTTGGTACTTTAGTTGTTTCAACAGATGTTAGCCAAACAACTGCCACCACTACTACTTCAACACACACTCAATCCACTGCCTTACCAAAAATCACATCACCACCAAAAACATCCTCATTACCACCAACACCACCTGCCAAAAAGCAGAAGACATCAGATGACACATCATATGTTGTAATGACAAAAGTTGTTGAAAGACCAGTTGTTTCAACAGCTGTTAGTCAGCTACCTACCACACAAATCACCACCACTCAACCCACTAAAACACCACCAACCTCTCCTAAACCTAAAAGGAGAAGGATAATTTTGAATGATGAACCTTCACCACCTCTAATATCTTCACAACCACTGACCCTTGTTACCATTCCAAACCCTGTTCCACTCTCTTCAGCATAAGTTTAAAACACAAACACTGGCATTGTTCCTGCAGGGGTCCAGTATCCATTAGATCTTCCAACAGTTAGAGGGGAGATCACATCCTTCTACTCTGAAGATGACCCTGCTAAAAGGAACCTGCCATCTGTTCAAGGATATCCTAGACCTAATAACATAGAAGAATATTTGAAGATAAAGGCTCAACAAGCAGAGGTTATCTCTAAAAGAAATTCACAGGGAAAATCTGACAAAGAGATCCAAAGATACTATCAATATCTGCTAACTCAAGTCAGAACTTTGGAGCAGTTTGCAAAGAATCTTTTTCAGCAATTATCAGAAAGAGATGATGAAAGCTTGAGAAAAGATTACCTTGAACACATTATGGGATTCAAGAAATATAAGGGAGACAAGTCTCAATATAAAGAATGGACCCTTGGTGAGCTCAAAGAGGAGTTAGAAAGAGTTAAAAAAAAATAAACAAAGATAAAGTAAAACACACTCCTCCTGTTTGGTCAAAGTACAAGAAGAATGTACCAGAAAATACTTTAAAACTGAAGAGAATGAAAGAAGAGCTGATCACAGCTGATTTTGGGTCAAGGAATCAGGTCACAAGATGGTCAGAAGATAAAGTCATGGCCAGTTACAAAAAGTTGGAAGAATTGAGAAAGAAAAATCCAAATGTTCCACAAAAGCCTGACTATCCTGAAGCAGTGGTTCCAGCTAAACCACAAAAGCTACAAGTCAGGAAATTCACTACTCCACCTGCTGCCATCCTTTATCAAAAAAGGAAACAAAAGCAGATGGATGCAGAAACACCAGAAGATGTAGCAGCAGGGGATTACATTATAAAAAATGGTCCTTCAGAAAATGATAGCAGAGAACCCTAAATTGGAAAAAACTTCAAACACTGCTCAACCAGTCATTAGCAGGCCACAATCTCTAAATTCTTCTTCAATAAAGACTCTCCCAAGAAACACATTGAATTCAAAAACTAAAGTGGGAATCTGATAAACAGACCCATGTATTCACTTTGCTTAGATCCAATGGTGTAGTGAGGCACATATAAAGGGATCAAGCACTTGGCCTGGGTGTTGAAGATCTACAGGATCTACTTGAGGTTCCACTTTGCAGGGATGAGGATGATACAAGTTCCATTGACTTTGAATTGCAATTCAAAGGACAAGTCAGGGAACTGTTGATGAGGCAATAAAAATCCACAATAATGAAGGGTTTTGGCATCATCTGTTCCAGGGGGAGATTGTTGGGATTGAACCCTATCAAAGGAACAGTTGATTAAAGCCAAAACTGGATCAAATCAGTGGATTCAGAATAAGCAGATGTTTGTATACAGTCTTTCCCCTTGACAGTGGCTCTAACATCTGATGGAATCAATGTGCTGCCCTTCCTAACTACTGCTGACTCAAAAGACTGATGAAGACCAAAGTGCTGATGCTCAATCAACTGATTATGTCTCAAGTACTACTGAAGACTAAGGCACTGCTGGAGCCTAAGCAGTGGGATGAAGAATCAGTTGTTTCGATTATGCTTTATATTTTGTAATCAGTAGTTTGTAATCAGTGGTTGTAATAGGTCAGAAGTTTGAGTTTGTTAGGAGGTTAGATGTCTCTATCATAGGTGATGTCAGCAAAGATGCCACAGTGGTTTGCTTCGTACTATAAACAGACAGTACCCTATACTGTTCTATTAGCTCTTTCATCACTTGTCATTCTGTACGAACAAACTTGTGTGAGCTTAGTGTAACACCTGTGCCTCCACGGCCATCAAACAAATACCAAACCAATGAAATATTGTATTTCATACTTGGGATTTGTAAAAATATGTGTATCGTTTACACATATCAACTCTTGTTCAATTTCAAACCCTAAATCGCTTTCTGGAAGGTTATACGCGCTCTGATGTGTAGATATAACCAGTTTAATTCAACGAACACTCCTGAATAGTGACATAGGCTTAACATACCTTAAATAACCTTTACATAACTTAGATATAAGTTTTGGAAGGTTTGATGTGAAGAAATCAAAGTTAAATCGCTTACAGGGACTAAAGTTGACAAACTGCGAAAGTATGCCAATTTGAACTGTAACAGACATTCCGGAACATGACCATAAGTTAAACATACCATAAATATCCTTTACATAGCTTAGAAATAGGCTTTGAGGTGTTCGGTATGCTAAAATAAACTTTTGTGTCATTCAGGGACTAAAAGTGTCAAAGAGTGCACAAGTTTGCATTTTCGCGCATAACTTACGTTCTGAATACATCTGGACATCCAAAAATTTATGTAAGCATGACTACATTATATTTTAGTGTTCGCCTTAAGAAAAATCCATTCGTCGCGTCATTTGGATCGTTTTTCGCGCTTGTGCGCATTTCGTCGTAATTAAGCGAACATCGCGTTCGTACGACCAAACGAACCATCATCCGACATATTTTTGAACATGTTTCATGTCCACAATGTTTAGGCAACATTTTAGGGCCTTAAACTTGGCTTTACGGGCCTTAGAAGTGTCGGAAATGGCCTTAAACACGTGCAGGGACCTAAACTGTCATTTTTGAAAGTTGTTTCTGATCTGACATGCTCAGGCGGCCCGCATTGTGTTTGGCTGATCCTAAAGCGGGCCGCTTCCCACCTTCTGACCAGATTAAATGCATTTAACAGCTGGTTGCAGCTGTTTAGCACCTTCCAACACCCTTCCACATGTCATTTCCCTATGGTTAGTGGCATTTTAGGCACCATAACATCTCGACAAGTGTACGCCTTGGATTCGATCACGTACTACGAGAAACGATCCTAACGGTGGTGCATATCCTATAAATACCCAACCCCCCTTCCATTCAAAACCCACCAAAGCTGATCCAAATGCTCTAAGTTGAGGCCTACGCTTCATACCTGAGCTATTCGATCACGATTCACTAGCGGGGACCCTGGGTAAGTATTCTTTCGTTCTTTTCCTTATTTTTACTGCTTTTCGAGTCAGAAAGTCAAACTTTGTTTGACCTTCAGCGTTGACCAGTAATGGTCAATGCGAAGTTCGTTTGAACTTCGCAACGTGATTGTAATCACGATGGTTATAGTCCCTTGGGACTATGCCTACTGATTACCACGTTGTCTAGGGTCGTAGGGTAAGCGATCTAATAAATCGCTTATACCTCGAACCCGACCCAGTTTGGTCGATCATTAGGATCCGACCAAATACATTAGGTGACCATAGTAGGTAGGGAATAACCTTCCGAGGTTATACCCTATGGTCACATCGTTTAAGTAGTTGTATGATAGGTAGTTTATATGCCTTAGGTAAATTACCAGAATACCCTTTTCATGTATAATTGGTAATTAAGCATATGTAACCTAAACCTTTGTCACGTAACTGATTATGTAATATGTTTAGGCATATAACACTTGTCATAGGGCTAGTTAGGCGGTCCGAACGCGTTTCACGCGCACGACACGTTAAAGTAACGTATGTTACCTTAATGGGTCGCGATGGGTCGATAATACTTAGGTTAAGTTTCATTTAGTATGTAGGCTTTGTTAAACCATATCATATGAGTTCCTACACTCATTTGGTTTACAAACCCTCCTGCTACCCAGTCTTCCGATTTAGGTCCGGGTTAATTATGTAGTTACCTATGTTAGGTACCGTTTGATTTCCGGGACTCCTCTAGCTTACTTGGTAGTTGTTCAAGACTCCTAAGCACTCCCAGGCGAGTACATTCTTCCCCTATTTTACTGTTTTCAATTGTTTTGGGGTGACTCATATGTGCTAAATGTTTTCGATGTTATAACGATGGTTTCAAAAACGATTAAGGCGATTTATACAAAACTAATAACGATTTCATAAAGTGAACAAACTTGTTGGTTGTAGTTACATAACAAATGACATTCATTAGCAATGATCAAGCCGACCAGTATTAGGTTATGGTACCATAGGATCTGACAAATCCCGTTAGTTACTACACCCGTAGTTATGTGTGGGTGTTGTGGGTAGCGACTGAATCTGTAAATGTTAATTTACCCTTTGGTAAGGGTTTATTAATGCGAAATGTTAATCTATCCTTTGGTAAGGGTTTATTAATGCGAGATGTTAATCTATCCTTTGGTAAGGGTTTATTAATGCGAATTATTAATCTATCCTTTGGTAAGGGTTTATTAATGCGAGTCAAAAAGGTTTGAATGTTATTAGCGAGACGACCATTTAAGTAGTTTCACGACCTAAAACGAATTAAACGATTTACGATTGGGTTTCACACGATGTTTTAACGATTGGGTAAACGATTGGTTTCAAAGCGATATACGATATTATTCATTTATACATATTACACGATTTACATCTTGACATGAACATTTTACATTGTTTGGTTTGGTTTGATTAAGTGATTAAGTAACGATGCGTATGTAATATGATACAAGCATGGTGGATACGCCGCTGGTACTTCCTATATATAAGTGTTTGTATAGTATTACATATGGTAGCGTTATTTGAATCATTTCAGTTTGAGACATAGAACATTTTATACAAGTAACATACTTTTCACAAGACATTTATTTACAAACAACTTATCTTATACAAATTCATTTTACATGGTTATTCATTTAATCATGCATTATTCTCTTATTTATACATATCACCTGAACTTATCATTGTTTTTCAAATAATTTACTAAAACAAATGTTTTTGGGTTAAGAGTCATGGCTACGAGGTTTTACAAATTATAACCCGCTTGATTTAAGTTGGTTAATTAAGTTGCAATATTATACTCTTTTTCAAAAACAAGGTTTTTAAATAAAGTATTGCAACGTCTAAACTAGCCATGATTTCGACACTCCTACAAAACCTATGTACTCGCCAGCATTTCTTTGCTGACCTCGTTTTCACATATGTTTCAGGTATTGTTGGATGATATCAATTGATAAGATGCATGCTCACATAGGACTGGACAAGGCCTTAGTGACTCAATAACAATGATAGACTATGTTTAAATAGTGTATTTAGATTTCAAGACGATGCAATTATTCAACGTTTAATAAAACGAAACACTTTTGGTATCCATGGTTATGAAACATTAATTCTGTTGCAACACGCCCCGATGTTTCCGCCGCGATTTGTTGTTTTACGCGGTCGGGGTGTGACAGAAAAGTGGTATCAGAGCCAATGGTTATAGGGAATTAGGTTATTAGTAATTAGTAATGCTTTGACCTAGTCTATAACCTTTCTAGGACCCTAACGCGAGTTTACTTGCGTTTAGTCATAAAACAATACCGTCACCTATCCTTAGGCGACGACCACAACAAGAACATAAATTTCAAAACCGCTTTGAAAACTAATCATCTGTTCTAGGATGATTGATTTCTAGGTTTTGAACCCTCTATTGTAAGGTTTTGAACCCTCTGTTATATGGTTTTGAACCCCTTTGAATTTTCAAATTCTCGTCATGGTTTTGGGTTTTAAATAATGTGAACACGTGCAAACTGGAAGGGTGAATGCCTGTATTCTGGGTTTTCTGTCTAGGCAAGCACTTCGTATACATCTCATCAGACGCGAGACCAGTTGTGCTTACCTGGGAATTCTTGGGATGAGTGTTCACTTATAGGCGAGCATGTCTTCGCGATACATTATTTTGACCCATTTACTTTGATTAGTCACTGTGTGTCGTTTGTTTACCTTGTGGTAACAAACAAATGACCACTACCCTTGCTTTCATCAGATTTGTTTCATCTTATTCTTTTCGTCTAAATTCTCTCACTCGTTTCCTTTCATGTTTCCTCTTTTAGACAATGCCTCCTCGACGCGAAAACCAGATAGAGACTGCCGAGCTGGCAGAAATTATTGCGCAGCAAATGGCTGCTCAATTCCCAAACCTCTTTGCTCAATGGATCCAAGCCTACAACAACAACAATGTTCCATGCAAATACAAGGATTTTAACCAGGCTAAACCACTCAAGTTTAGTGGTTCTGAAGGAGCGACTGGGCTTCTTCAGTGGTTTGAAAGCATAGAGAATACTTTTCGCCACGTGCAGTGTCTTGACAATCGCAAGGTCGAGTTTGCTTCGAGCGTATTTCAGAAGAGGGCTTTGACATGGTGGAACGGGGTTATGAGAGATAGGGGTGCTGAGATTGCCTTAGCACAGACATGGGCTGAACTAAGAGCTCTTATGATGAGGGAATTCTGTCCTCGTCATGAGCAGCGAGCCTTAGAGAAGGAATTTGATGATTTGAAGCAGGATAGTGGTGAGCACAGGGCTTATACTGATAGGTTTGAGGAGCTGAGTCTGCTTTGCCCGACAATGGTTACCCCACTTGACATAGCTATCGAAAGGTACATCGACGGCCTACCTGACTCGGTACAAGACATCCTTACTGGTAGTAACCCTGCCACACTCCGTCAGGCGATCGAGTTATCAGCGACATTGACTGAGTCGCAGATTCGGAAGAACAAGTTACACAGGAAGGGTGACAAGGGCAAGAAACAGACAGCTGACATGGAGGTTAGCAAGAAAGGTCAAAACAAGAAGGGTAAGGTAGGTGAGACGGCAAAGAAATCAAGAAAGCGAAAGGATGTTCAGAACTTTGCTGTTACAGCACAGACTGCTCAGAACCCGCGGAACCAACCAGCTCAGCCACCTGCAAAGAAAGCATATGCTGGTACCGCACCACATTGTGCCCGTTGCAACGGTCATCACGTTGCACAACAAGATTGCAAGAAATGCACAACGTGTGGTAGACTTGGGCATTTGGCCAATATTTGTCGTTTGGGACAGAATCAGGCTGCTCAGGTTCAAGCTCCGGTTCAAGGGAATGCTGCGAGATTCCCATTGGGTTCATGTTTCAATTGCGGAGAGATTGGTCACTTCCGCCACAACTGCCCAAGACTGGTGAATGCAAATGCTATCGCAAACCCAAATGCGAACGTCAACGTCAATGTGAATCCAGCACGTGGTCGAGTGTTTAACATCAATGAGGCAATCGATGATGAAGAAGTGAACTTTTAGTATTCTGTATTTTCTCTGGTTGTTATCTTGTAACATTTAAAGACAATGCGGTTGTTATATAAATAAAAATTTGCGGTTTTTATTTTAACTAATGCAATTGTATGAATGTTTGATCCAACCTTATGATGTCAGCACAAAAACAAACTACTCGTGTAGTTCTGTCGTTTTACGATCACTTGTGATCTCCCTAAGAACCTCAAACACTTGTTTCTTCTAAATCCAAAGTATCTTATCGTCTTGCACCGTTCGAGATGCAAGAATTATCAAAACAGCTTCAAGAGTTGTCTGATAAAGGATTCATCCGTCCGAACTTTTCACCTTGGAAGAAACTCCAGTTCTCTTTGTGAAAAGAAAAATGGATCTTTTCAAATGTATATCGATTAACGTAAGCCTAGTAAGCTTACCATCAAGAATCGATATTCCCTGCCTTAAATCAATGATCCGATTATCTGCAGGGTACTTCATGCTTTTCCAAGATCGATTTGCGTTCTTGGTATCATCAACTTCGTATTCTCGAAGAAGATGTTCCCAAAACGGTTTTCTGCAAGAAGTATGGCCATTACGAGTTTACAGTCATACCTTTTGGTTTGACAAATGCTCCAGCCATCTTCATGGACTTAATAAATAGGGTCTGCAAGCCTTATTTGGATCAGTTCGTCATTGTTTTTATTGATGACATCTTGATCTATTCAAAGTCCCGAGCCGACCACGATCAACACCTTCGTTGATTTCGGAGCCTGATTGGATTCCTTGTACACCTTAATTTGTACATTACAACTCAATTAGGACAAGCCGAATTCCTTTTTAGATCTTCCTATTTTCATAGTTAGATTCTTGAAAATATTTAAAGTGCCAAGTGAAATCCACGGATTGGATTCCTAGTATGCTTTAAATACCCATGTCCAAAGATAACAAATTAAACGATTATACGAATAAACGATTTTGCGATTTAACGATTTTGCGATTAAACGATTATACAATTATGCGATTATGTGTTTATGTGTTTATGTGTTTATGTGTTCTCCTCTATGTTTTTGTGTGATCCAATTTTCAAATCCTCATAGAATCTTTCATATCTTTATATGAGGGATTCATAGTAGGATATTCAAAAGGTACTACTTTAAATCCTTAATGGGCTTCTACGTTGTAGTTAAAGACCCTTGGGATTATATGGTACCATTCCATGATTCGATGAGAGACCCTTAAGTGGTCTAGTCTAAAAGATTGATTCACAATTTGATTAAAGAACGACATCTAGTGATGTAGCTGAACAGACTCCTTGATAGTCTATTTAGATCATTTATTGATTTAATTAAAAGGACTCTATGGCGGTCTAGTTACACTCATCACAGGTTTGTTCATTTGGTTTTCCCCTACACACTATAAAATAGACTGTGTATACTGTGCAAGGAATTGTCTGATTATGGACGCGTACATAATTATGAAATTTAGTGCATAGGAACCCAGTAAGATTTATTATGTGTAAGAACCGATAGTGACAAAAATAACGAAATGAGAACGATGTAATGGAGGTACGGTGGACGCACCAATGATGCTTCATATACTTGTATATAAGTATCCCTCTTACATTGCAAACATAATGTTATTAAGGTTACTAGAAGTTCAAGAACCCTAACCAAAGTTGTTCGATCTTTTCAACTTCATGTTTTGAACTCTTACAAGTTTCCTCTAAATAAATTTCGGGACGAAATTTCCTAAAGTAGGGGAGACTGTAACACCTGTGCCTCCACGGCCATCAAACAAATACCAAACCAATGAAATATTGTATTTCATACTTGGGATTTGTAAAAATATGTGTATCGTTTACACATATCAACTCTTGTTCAATTTCAAACCCTAAATCGCTTTCTGGAAGGTTATACGCGCTCTGATGTGTAGATATAACCAGTTTAATTCAACGAACACTCCTGAATAGTGACATAGGCTTAACATACCTTAAATAACCTTTACATAACTTAGATATAAGTTTTGGAAGGTTTGATGTGAAGAAATCAAAGTTAAATCGCTTACAGGGACTAAAGTTGACAAACTGCGAAAGTATGCCAATTTGAACTGTAACAGACATTCCGGAACATGACCATAAGTTAAACATACCATAAATATCCTTTACATAGCTTAGAAATAGGCTTTGAGGTGTTCGGTATGCTAAAATAAACTTTTGTGTCATTCAGGGACTAAAAGTGTCAAAGAGTGCACAAGTTTGCATTTTCGCGCATAACTTACGTTCTGAATACATCTGGACATCCAAAAATTTATGTAAGCATGACTACATTATATTTTAGTGTTCGCCTTAAGAAAAATCCATTCGTCGCGTCATTTGGATCGTTTTTCGCGCTTGTGCGCATTTCGTCGTAATTAAGCGAACATCGCGTTCGTACGACCAAACGAACCATCATCCGACATATTTTTGAACATGTTTCATGTCCACAATGTTTAGGCAACATTTTAGGGCCTTAAACTTGGCTTTACGGGCCTTAGAAGTGTCGGAAATGGCCTTAAACACGTGCAGGGACCTAAACTGTCATTTTTGAAAGTTGTTTCTGATCTGACATGCTCAGGCGGCCCGCATTGTGTTTGGCTGATCCTAAAGCGGGCCGCTTCCCACCTTCTGACCAGATTAAATGCATTTAACAGCTGGTTGCAGCTGTTTAGCACCTTCCAACACCCTTCCACATGTCATTTCCCTATGGTTAGTGGCATTTTAGGCACCATAACATCTCGACAAGTGTACGCCTTGGATTCGATCACGTACTACGAGAAACGATCCTAACGGTGGTGCATATCCTATAAATACCCAACCCCCCTTCCATTCAAAACCCACCAAAGCTGATCCAAATGCTCTAAGTTGAGGCCTACGCTTCATACCTGAGCTATTCGATCACGATTCACTAGCGGGGACCCTGGGTAAGTATTCTTTCGTTCTTTTCCTTATTTTTACTGCTTTTCGAGTCAGAAAGTCAAACTTTGTTTGACCTTCAGCGTTGACCAGTAATGGTCAATGCGAAGTTCGTTTGAACTTCGCAACGTGATTGTAATCACGATGGTTATAGTCCCTTGGGACTATGCCTACTGATTACCACGTTGTCTAGGGTCGTAGGGTAAGCGATCTAATAAATCGCTTATACCTCGAACCCGACCCAGTTTGGTCGATCATTAGGATCCGACCAAATACATTAGGTGACCATAGTAGGTAGGGAATAACCTTCCGAGGTTATACCCTATGGTCACATCGTTTAAGTAGTTGTATGATAGGTAGTTTATATGCCTTAGGTAAATTACCAGAATACCCTTTTCATGTATAATTGGTAATTAAGCATATGTAACCTAAACCTTTGTCACGTAACTGATTATGTAATATGTTTAGGCATATAACACTTGTCATAGGGCTAGTTAGGCGGTCCGAACGCGTTTCACGCGCACGACACGTTAAAGTAACGTATGTTACCTTAATGGGTCGCGATGGGTCGATAATACTTAGGTTAAGTTTCATTTAGTATGTAGGCTTTGTTAAACCATATCATATGAGTTCCTACACTCATTTGGTTTACAAACCCTCCTGCTACCCAGTCTTCCGATTTAGGTCCGGGTTAATTATGTAGTTACCTATGTTAGGTACCGTTTGATTTCCGGGACTCCTCTAGCTTACTTGGTAGTTGTTCAAGACTCCTAAGCACTCCCAGGCGAGTACATTCTTCCCCTATTTTACTGTTTTCAATTGTTTTGGGGTGACTCATATGTGCTAAATGTTTTCGATGTTATAACGATGGTTTAAAAAACGATTAAGGCGATTTATACAAAACTAATAACGATTTCATAAAGTGAACAAACTTGTTGGTTGTAGTTACATAACAAATGACATTCATTAGCAATGATCAAGCCGACCAGTATTAGGTTATGGTACCATAGGATCTGACAAATCCCGTTAGTTACTACACCCGTAGTTATGTGTGGGTGTTGTGGGTAGCGACTGAATCTGTAAATGTTAATTTACCCTTTGGTAAGGGTTTATTAATGCGAAATGTTAATCTATCCTTTGGTAAGGGTTTATTAATGCGAGATGTTAATCTATCCTTTGGTAAGGGTTTATTAATGCGAATTATTAATCTATCCTTTGGTAAGGGTTTATTAATGCGAGTCAAAAAGGTTTGAATGTTATTAGCGAGACGACCATTTAAGTAGTTTCACGACCTAAAACGAATTAAACGATTTACGATTGGGTTTCACACGATGTTTTAACGATTGGGTAAACGATTGGTTTCAAAGCGATATACGATATTATTCATTTATACATATTACAGGATTTACATCTTGACATGAACATTTTACATTGTTTGGTTTGGTTTGATTAAGTGATTAAGTAACGATGCGTATGTAATATGATACAAGCATGGTGGATACGCCGCTGGTACTTCCTATATATAAGTGTTTGTATAGTATTACATATGGTAGCGTTATTTGAATCATTTCAGTTTGAGACATAGAACATTTTATACAAGTAACATACTTTTCACAAGACATTTATTTACAAACAACTTATCTTATACAAATTCATTTTACATGGTTATTCATTTAATCATGCATTATTCTCTTATTTATACATATCACCTGAACTTATCATTGTTTTTCAAATAATTTACTAAAACAAATGTTTTTGGGTTAAGAGTCATGGCTACGAGGTTTTACAAATTATAACCCGCTTGATTTAAGTTGGTTAATTAAGTTGCAATATTATACTCTTTTTCAAAAACAAGGTTTTTAAATAAAGTATTGCAACGTCTAAACTAGCCATGATTTCGACACTCCTACAAAACCTATGTACTCGCCAGCATTTCTTTGCTGACCTCGTTTTCACATATGTTTCAGGTATTGTTGGATGATATCAATTGATAAGATGCATGCTCACATAGGACTGGACAAGGCCTTAGTGACTCAATAACAATGATAGACTATGTTTAAATAGTGTATTTAGATTTCAAGACGATGCAATTATTCAACGTTTAATAAAACGAAACACTTTTGGTATCCATGGTTATGAAACATTAATTCTGTTGCAACACGCCCCGATGTTTCCGCCGCGATTTGTTGTTTTACGCGGTCGGGGTGTGACACTTAGGCTGAGGGGGAGTTTGTAATACATGCATGCATTATAATTGAAGCTTATAATAAATATAATCATTCGATTTCATGTTAAACATGTATGTTGAAAGCAAATCTTCCGTTTGATTCTGTTGAAAGTTTTATTCCATTTAATTCCGCTGCAATTGTTCTTGTTCATCTTCATTTTAGTTAAACAAAACACAATCATAAGAAACTCAGAACCTAACACTTCCTATATATAAGTGTGCTTATTATATTACCCTTCGTGGCGTTATCCCGAATCACCATTAGGATTTAGGATTGTTTTAATTCAATGATTCAATGTAACAGAACCCAAAATCCTTATAGCATCTATCTATCTTCATGGATTGATTCTTGTAGGAAGTTTAAAGTACTAATATTGTAATCCTTGATTGGATTCATTGTATGCTTTAATGTGTATGTGAGTAGACAATGTAACAGAAACCGAATCCTTATAGCATCTATCTATCTTCATAGGTTGATTCTTGTAGGATGTTTAAAGTACTAATATTGGAGTCCTTGATTGGATTCATCGTGTGCTTTAATATGTGTTTACAAGTTGATTGACAGGTTGACAATTTATGTGTCTATGTGATAGTTGTGATTTAGATAACGAAACAAGTATAATAAAATAAGAACATGGTGGATACGCCGCTGGTACTTCCTATATATAAGTGTTCTTATTTTATTACTCTTGTAGCGTTATCCGAATTACTTTAGGATTTTGTATACAATTGATCCAATATTCGATTATCCAAATCCTTGAAGAATCTCCCATATCTTTATATGTTAGATTCTTTGAAGGATGTCTAAAGTATTATTATAAATCATTGACTTGATTTATATAATACTCACACAAGTTTTGATTAATTTCAAAACTGTTATTATTAATCCTTGATTGGTTTTTTATTAATATATTAACGAGTTTTACAATGATTTCAACGAGGTTACAATGTACAATTTCAAATGGCATAAAACTTACTTAGTAATAATCATATTGCCATATACAATACTTTTTGCCACGAGTTTTCACAATCAAGATTATGTATTGCAATACTAAACTTTTGCCATTCTTTGGCTTCAAGATTCATTTTCAATCGACAACTCTTGTAGTTGTCAAAGTATTGCAATATCAAACTTTTGCCATTTACTTGGCTAACAAAACTTATGTATTCGCCGGCATTTTTATGTTGACTTTATTTTCATATATGTTTCAGGACTTTTGACTATTCAAGCATGCAACGCGTAGGACTGCATTCGGACCTTAGACTTCCTAATCAAAAGACAATTACTTGTATTCTTTATTTGTAAAACGATGTTAATAATATTGAAACAATTTAGTACCAGTAGTTGTGACCAATTTGTAACGTGACTCCCCAATATTTCCGCCGCGTGTTGTTGTATTACGCGATTGGGGAGTTACAAACAATCTGATCGGATGGCAATCTGTTGGTGCATATTTCGTACGTCTGCCACTGTGCGAATAGTCAGATAGAGCATGTGTTGAATACTATATAGAATAGCAAAAGTTGCACAGGTCCGTTAATGTCAAGGTCCATCCGGGCGGATAACCATCCGGCCGGATGACAATCCGATCGGATGGCAATCCGATTGGATGGCAATCCGATCGGATGGACTGTGTGTTAGAAATGTCTATAAATAGGGACCTTGGGGTTCCATTTGGACAAGCTTTTGGTTCTCAGAGGGGACATGCTGTCCAACTGGTCTCGTGGTGCTGTAACATTGAATACTCAATAGAGAGCAGATTATTAGTGACTGATCGGTGTCGTATCTATCTTCTACTCCTTTCTAAGTCGTAATAAACGCACTGAACACGTCGGGTCTGGACCGAAGCTCCATCAAACTCATCGGATCCTTGAAACAGCAGTGGTATCAGAGCTACGGTACTGATTTAATCGATCCAACAGTCGGTTAAATATCCCAAAGCTCATTAATTTTGGGTTAAACGGGAGTCTCTGTTGGGATTGAACCCTACCAGAGGAACAGATAATTAAAGCCAAAACTGGATCAGCGCAGTGGATCCAAAATAAGCAGACGTTGCATACAAGTCTCTCCCCTTGAAAGTGGTTTCAACATCTGCTGACCTCCTATCTACTGATCGTGCAAACTGCTGACCTACAAACTGCTGATCAAGTAAAGGCCTGATGAAAGACTAAAGCTCTATTGTTCAATCTACTGCCTTGAGTCAAGCACTGCTGATCCGGACAAGTACTGCTGGGTTCACAGCAGTGGAAGGATGCAGCAGTTATTAGATGTCTTTTATATTATGAAACGTAATAGCAGTAGTTAGCATAGCAGTGTTTGTATTGATCAGAGGTTAGAGTTTGTTAGGAGGTTAGATGTCACTTTCATGGTGACGTCATCTAAGATACTCAGTGGTTTGTTAGTGCCTATAAATAGAACAGTGCTCTGTACTGTTCTATTAGCTCTTTGCAAAATCGTCTTCTCTGCATGAACAAACACTGAGCTCTGGCTGAGTGGGAGTTTGTATTAAGCATTGCATTGTAATCGTTGTTGAAATAAAATTCAATCTTTCGGTTCTTTGTTAAAAGTGTTTATTCAAAACAATACCCTCGTTTGATTGTATGCAAAGTTTGTTTCAATCTTAATTCCGCTGCACAACTCATTCATCTTCATTCTAATTCAAACGAAAAATACAATCAAAACCAAACTCAGATCCAACAAATGGTATCAGAGCTTGGACAGTCAAAATTGATTTAACAATCATTTTGACATAAATAGTTCAGCTCATAATCGTTGATATCGATAGTTTGTTCGGTTTGTTGAAAAACAAAGTAAGGTTTAATCACCATTAAAGTTGATTAATCAGTACCTGTAAAACAACCAGGATGACGTCACAATCACAAGATGAGAAGAATAACATTGGCTCACTTTTTAAACCACCCATGCTTAAACGTAATGAATACAACATCTGGGAGAGAAGGATGGGTCACATCCTTGCTCAACAAAACACTGGATGTTGGAGGTCTGTTGTTTTTGGTCCCCATGTTCCTATGGTGCCAAGTGCCGAGGATGCAAAGAAGTTCATTCCTAAACCAACTAAAAACTATACTGAAACTGATTTTCAAAAGTTCGAACTCGATGCCAAAGCATTTAGCATCATAGCATCCGCATTACCCAATGAGATCTATGCTGGACTGTTACACTGTAACAGTGCCAAAGAGCTATGGGATGCATTGAAGGAACAGTTTGGGGGAACAGAAGAAGTCATTGAGAACAATAGGGAAATTCTGAATCAGCAGTATGAAACATTTTGTCACATCAAGGGTGAATCACTGACTTAGCAATTTGAGCAATTCAATTGTCTCATTAGTGAACTAAGGCTTGTTAAAGTAACTTTTCCAAATTCAACTCAAAATAGCAGGTTTCTTAGGTCACTACCAGAAAAATGGGACACCATAGCATTTGTCACTAGAAACTCTGCTGAGTTCAAAGATCTGACCCTGACCCAACTTCATGGTAGACTCCTGACCTATGAAAGGGAGTTGAACCAGAAAAAGAAGTTGCAAGAGTCTGGAAAAGTTGTTGATGATTATTCATTCGGTAGCACAGCTCTTTTTGGTCAGGAAGAATCTGGTAGCAGTGGTAAGGATCAGGGTTATGACCACTTTATTGATATAACTGCTGTTGGAAATTTTAACAACCCTGATCCTCACTCTGCAAATTATACTTTTACTGCAAATTGTGAGAACCAGATGTCAGATAATTTGTACTTTGAACTCAATGATTTGCAACATTTTGATCCCACTGACTTAGAAGAGATGGACATTTTGCATCAGTTGGCTTTGCTTAGTGTAAGAACAAGCAAATTCTACAAAAGAACAGGGATAAAATTCCCAGGGTTACATGGGAATTTAAGGGTGGGGTTGGATAAATCGAAAATCAAGTGTTACAAGTGCAATAGGCTAGGTCATTTTGCTAGGGAATGCAGGAGTCAAACAACTGGTCCTATAATCACTCATCCCAACTCAAACCCTAGACCACAAAATCAAAGCACTGTTCACTATACCCAATATACCCCTGCAGCTCATGTTAACACTGCTCACTATGCTGCTACCCTTGTGCCAGTGCATTACGTCCAAACCACTGTTCCACAAATTTAGTATGTTCAAACCCCTGTCCCCCAGGCACAAGTGCAACCTGTTGCACCTCAAACAGCTGCTCCAGCAGTGGTACAACCAGATTAGCAAAGCTTCTTTACTCAAGGCTTTGTTGACTGGAGCAGCATGCCTGATGAGCTTGGTGATGAAAATTTTACACACTATGCTTTTGATGGACCTTCTAATGATGAATTTTTTTTATGGCATTAGAGTTAATACCAGAGGGGGTAGAAACTGAAGGTGAACAGCTAAGTGATGAAACAGTGGATGCGGTGACTGAAGCAGTTCTTAAAACAGTTGCTGGTGAACTACTGCTGGGAGAAAATTCAGAAACCCTGATTGAACCACTGACTGACCCTTGGTCTAAAGAAGACAAGGAAGGTAAGAAAGCAGGTGAGAAAGAAGAGAGAGTTGATGAAGAAGGTGATTATAAATGTGATTGTGCCATGATGGCTGCTGCCAAGGTATCACCTCAAGTTCTTGAAAAACTGTGTTCAGACAATTGCATTATTGCTTTTGCTAACATCAAAGAGGTTAATGAAAACCTTAGGGATAAAATCTTAACTGATGAAGTCAAATTTGAAAGGTCTTTAAAAGAACTTAAAAACAAATTGACTGAAAAAGAGAAAGAGATCAGCAGTCTTAAAGCAGAGCAAAGCATTACCAAAACTCAACTCCAAACTATGGTAGAAAAATACCAAGTTTGCAAAAGGGAGTTAGAGTCCACCCAAATCACATGTGAAAAATGGGTGGAATCCTGCAAAGGATATGAGGTATTGCTTGAAAAATAGATTAAAAGCAATGTGAAATTTGGTGTTGGTTATAGAAAACATGATGATGAAAACATTGTTTTTGAAAAATTTGTTCAAACCACTGATGTAACCATTGAGTTCATCCCCACAAACAAGAATGGCCAAGAAGTGAAAATCACTAATAAACTCGGTAACAAAATCACACTTGACAGACCAGTGGGATCCTATACTTTTAAGGAGCTTGAGAAATATCAGTTTAAACCCACATGGTCTGATGAGTGTGACATTCTTGAAAATTTCAAACCCATGGACTTTACAACCACTGACGGTGTTAAAGCTCCAAAAGCTAAAGTCATTCCTCTCAAGGACATCCCAACAGAGGTTAAAAACTCTGTTGCAAAGGAGTCCGAAAAGAGAAAGAAGAAAGAAGAGATCAATAACCTGTTTTTTGAATTTTTTTCGAGAAAAGGAATCATCTAACAAAAGACTGTTTCCATTTAAAAGCATATGATTTGAACAAAACAAGTGTCATTGTTTCTGCTGAAAGCTGCACCGTCTGTGGTAAAACAAACCACAAAACTCAAGCATGTGTGTATCTCAAAAACTTTGATGTGAAAAAGAATGAGTACATTGCTAAAACATCCTTGAGTCCATCAACATCGTCTATCAAATTCACCAAGAACCAACCACTATTTGTGCCAGTTCAAATAACTGTCACAAAACAGCTGAACCAAACATCTGTCAAAAGAGATGTCCAGGTTACTGATGCACCCCCTGCCAATCAATACAAAAGAGGTAAGGAGAAACAGTTTACCAAAAGATTCCACACATTTATGAGACCTACAAAAGGCCCTCTAAACCTAAAGTGAACAGGCATCCTTTTGGGTACCAGCAGGTGATTGGGCAAAACCCACAGTAGTGGTTAGAAAGAAACAGTCCTAAAACTATCCCAACCCCTGACCTAACCACTGTCCATCAATCTGCATCCATCCCAGACACTGTTGAGACCCCATCCAAAGCCTTATTGGCTTTGGAAACCCTAATGAACTAATCCTTTTACTTCATGTGCAGGGAGCTTCTTCCTGCTTAGTGTAGGTCCCGTGAGCCGTGCGGATCATGACAGAATCGTCTATCCAACCTAGAGTGCGGAATCCTCTAGATTAGATTTCACAGAAAATGAGTAGAACACCGAAATCACTTTAAACCTGATCTTTATTGATTATCTTCAAACGATTTACAATCAATCAAGATCCTAATTCGTCCAAGCCTTTGTCTTTCACGAATTCCCTTAAGAGTGATTAGATGATTGGAAGATCAACCTAAACCCTAATGCTAAGCTTTGTTTATATAAGACAAAGCTTTGCACATGGGCTAGGTCATGGGCTAGGCCCATTTCGCCTACCATCCCCATATGTGGGTTTGGATTGGCCCAATCACTCTTAATTAACTATTACAAAGCTAAACCCGCTAACTGTTTATCGTTTTACTAATTACAAGATATCCAAAGACCAAATCTAAGCTGTTGTCACAAATATGCACCAACAAACTCCCCCTTGACAATAGCTCGCAAAGGTAACTTCAGTCTTCAGAATCTCACAGTCTTTTGGTCTTTGGATAGCTTCAGCTTTAACAGCTTCTGTCAGCAACAGACTCCCCCTAAGCTGATGCATCCAATCACCAAATCTTCAAAAACTTTAGCGTTTGAGTAAACTCCAGTTCAGCATTTGAATAGCACTCGTCAAACTCTTCAACTTTGTCTGCAATGTAGAAAGGAGGATCTACCATGCATCCAATCAAACTCTCATCTTCACAGCAACTCTTCAGCAACACAGCAACTTCTCAGCAACACACTGCTTCAATCTGTTTACTATAAAACAAACATCTCGAGAAACCATAAGAATTTTTCAACATAAGTTAAACAAATTATTATTATTCAAGAGATTTGTTAAACTGCATAACAGATTAAGCATTTTCCAATTTAACACCAACACGCACAAACTTTAAACAAACACTCCATAACCTGCATCATTTCAAAATTTTGAACCCACTTACTAACACCGTCTCCCCCTATCAGTAATAACTCCTCCACGAATAACATTTTTCCGTACATTAAGAATTTTAAACAGAAAAAGACACTATTTTTGTATTTTTTTTATTTTCTGAAAGCAAATAAATACGAAAAGCAATAAACACTCTATTTTTGTGAGAATCACTTGTAAGAAGATCATATCAGCATAATCAAACTGTTTCACACTATTAGATAATTCTTTATTTAATGTTTCGTGAAAAGCAGTTCAAGAAGATTACCAGTATGTTTGTCCACTTAAACAAATGCATGAACATTTCAAGTACCATTACCGTATGATACGTTAAGGTAATATTAATTCTGATATATTAGTGTGTCCCACTTCAGGATATACCCCCACGATCAAGGTATGCACAAAGATTCATCGTAGTAGGTGAGTATACTGAATTCATCCATTTTATTTTTCAACGATAGATAATTGGTGAACAGGTCAGTACTTCCGTACAGCAGAGAGACCAAAATATCTTATCGAGGGCTAAGACAGATACCATTTTTGGTACGATTTGTGCATTTAGCACTTATTTTGAATAACTCTCTATGAGAGCTTCTTCATTTTCAGGGTTTTGGCATTTTTAGCTCTTTTAAGATATCCTGGGTGTGTCTAGGTCAGCATGTATCTGGATGCAGCAGAAGGACACCCCTGATATCCCCGGATGAAATAACAGTATAAAAACCCAAAACTTCAGATTTTGGCAATCTATCAACGCAAGATTTAAGGTCATTAAACCATACACCACTGATGTGTTCCCCACTCATACTCAGTGCATTTATGTTTATATCACATTAGTAAGTTGATTATTTCATGCTTTTGCCTACTGGTATATCATATGATGAAGCTACTATCACACTTAAGCATTTTAATTCAGTTCGAGTGTGACAGTCTAACTTGCTGATGTACTATCATTTCTTCTTTTTCACACAGTGAAAACTCATTTTTGATTTTTCAATGTTTTTGGATTTAAAATTTTATAACTTACTCCCCCTAAACACACGCACTATCTAAACTCTTTTTGGCTTAGGGAAATTTCTCCCCCTAAATTTTTGTTTTTATGGAGTAAGTTTTAAAAACATAAATTTAAAAACACAAACAAACTCCCACCTTAACCTGACTACAGTTTTTCACGTTTTAAGTTTAAAAACAATCAAAATGATCACAGAAGTAAATAGTTCGTTACCCATGTTAACCTACTATTCACCTCAGATGCTTAACAGGAATAACCATTGTCAAACACATCAACAGTCCTTCTTGGTCATCCTGCATTCACTCAACAACTCAGTTAGACTTTAGAACCCAAGCCCTGATAGTCTTGGGTTTTCCAAATTCATCCATTACAGGAACATCCATCCAATATCCATCACACTTCAGTGGATCCTTGGGTAACTTTTTATCTGGATACCTTCTTCTACCATAATCATACCATGAATTTTGAAAAAATTTTGGATGTTGTTGAACATTCGAGTTACTAAAACCCCTATGTCCATTTCTTTGTTAAAAATTTCGATTACCAGCAGTTTGGTATCGATTTTGATATCCAAAATTTTTATTTTGACTTTGAAAACGATTTGATTTACCACTATATTGACTAAATTGTGGAGAAATACTTCTTGGTCTATCAAATCTTTTTGAAGTTGAGGGTTTTGATTGAGATTCAGGTTTCTTTGTCTGACAACTTGGTTTTACACTATTGCTTGACCCAACCTGATTCCTGTAACACCTGTGTCATTTCAACCATCAAACAAATGCCAAACCAATGAAATAATGTATTTCATACTTTGGACTTGTATAAATATGTGTATCTTTTGCACATATCGACTCATGTTCGATTTCAAGCTCTAAATCGCTTTCTGGAAGGTTATACGCGCACTAATGCGTAAATATAACCAGTTTAATGCAACGAACACTCCGGAATAGTGAAATAGGCTTAACATACCTTAAATAACCTATACATAACTTAGATATAAGTTTTGGAAGGTTTGGTGTGGTGAAATCAAAGTTAATTCGCTTACAGGGACTAAAGTTGACAAACTACGAAAGTATGCCAATTTGAACTGTAACAGACCTTCCGGAACATGACCATAAGTTAAACATACCATAAATATCCTTTACATAGCTTAGAAATAGGCTTTGAGGGGTTCGGTGTGCTAAAATAAACTTTTGGGTCATTCAGGGACTAAAAGTGTCAAAAAGTGCACAAGTTTGCATTTTCGCGCATAACTTACGTTCTGAATACATCCGGACATCCAAAAATTTATGTGAGCATGACTACATTATATTTTAGTGTTCGCCTTAAGAAAAATCCATTCGTCACGTCAGTTGGATCGTTTTTCGCGCTTGTGCGCATTCCGTCGTAATTAAGCGAACATCGCGTTCGTACGGCTAAACGAACCGACATCCGAGATATTTTTGAGCACATTTTAAGTTCCCTATACTTTAACTTCATTTTAGAGCTTTGAAATGGGGTTAACGGGCCTTAAACGTGTCAAAAATGCATTGAAAACCAAGTTTAGGGGCTGCAGGGACCAAAACTGTAAATCTGCCAAAGTTGTTACCTTACGGACCTCAACATTGGCAGCTTTGAGGTCCGTAAAGCAAGTTCAGACCAGATGCAGAGTACTTAACAGCCTGTTTTCAGCTGTTTTGCACTCCTAATCTCTCTTCCACATGTTGATACCTTATGGTGGGTGGCCAATTAACCTACCATAAGCTTCCGACACTTGTACGGGTGAGATCAAGGCACGTTTCCTGATAAACGATCCTAACGGTGGTGCATTTACTATAAATACCCATCAATACTCAACACAAAAACCCACTAAAATCTGATCCAACTGCTCTAAGTTGAGGCCTTCGCTTCATACCTGAGCTATTCGATCTCGATTCGCTAGCGGGGACCCTTTGTAAGTGTTCCTTCATTCTTTTATTGCTTTTCGTGTCCGAAAGTCAAACTTTGTTTGACTTTCTGCATTGACCAGTTTATGGTCGATGCGAAGTTCTTTTGAACTTCATAACGTGAGCGTAATCACGATGGTCATAGTCCCTAGTGACTATACCTACTGATTACCACGTTATCTAGGCTCAGTGACGAGCCGTAGTTTCGGCCAGAATACGTATTCTTGCGTATTTTGTAACCAAACTACTTATAGGTATCAAAACCGGTTGTTTTGATACCAAACTTGTTTTCTAACTTAGTTAAGCATGTTTCGACATGCTTAGCTCGTCACTTTTAGTTTAGTGCTTATTTAGGGTCGTAAGGTAAGCGATCTAAACAATCGCTTATACTTTCGAACCCGACCCGTTTGGTCGATCATTAAGATCCGACCAAACATATTAGGTGACCTTATGGTCACGTCGTTTAGGTAGTTGTATGATAGGTAATATATATGCCTTAGGTAAATTACCAAAATACCCTTTTTGTGTATAATTGGTAATTAAGCTTATGTAACCTAAACTTTTATCACATAACTGATTATATAAACATGTACAGGCATATAATACTTGTCATAGGACTAGTTAGACGTCTCGAACGCACTTTGCGCGCACAACGCGTTAAAGTAGCGTAAGCTACCTTAATGGGTCGCGATGGGTCAAAAGCACTTAGGATAAGTTTCATTTAGTATGTAGGCTTTGATTAACCATATCACATGAGTTCCTACACTCATTTGGTTTACAAACCCTCATGCTACCCAGTCTTCCGATTTAGGTCCGGTTTATTAATGTAGCTACCTATACTAGGTGCCGTTTGATATCCGCGATCTCTAGCATTGTTTAGTTGTCACTCCAGAACTACTGAGCAATCTCAGGTGAGTACATAGACCCCTCTTTTACTGTTTTCCAAACTGTTTTGGGGTGGAACACATGTGCCTACTTGTTACTTTCATGCTTTCCTGTTTTGACATCATATACTTGCTATGTTCATTAGTACATTATAGTACATGATTTCATTACATTTCATGCTATGTATGCCCATTGTGTGCGTACTTAGTACATCGTTTTACATTACATTTCATGCTATGTATGCCCATTGTGTGCGTACTTAGTACATCGTTTTTCATTGCTTTTCTGTTGCATATGCTTATCCAGCATATGAACACATTTTACTACATATTGAACCGTTGTAATCATTTGACTGTGATCCGTTGATATCTGTGAACCGTTTGTATCTGTGAACCGTGTGAACCGTATTTGACATAGACATTTCGGCATAGACATTTTAACATGATTGACATTTGATCATGCGTTTTCCCACAAAACATAACTTTGATTTAAACCAAGTTTTACTTCAATACTTTGTTTTTGTGTATATGGTTTAGTTGAGACATTTCACTTGCCATACATGACATTTTGACATAGACATTTGACATGGATATTTGACATAGACATTTGACATGGATATTTGACATAGACATTTTGACATTGGTTTGGTTTGATTAAGTGATTAAGTAACGATACGTGTGTAATATGATACAAGCATGGTGGATACGCCGCTGGTACTTCCTATATATAAGTGTTTGTATGGTATTACATATTGTAGCGTTATTTGAATCATTTCAGTTTGAGACATAGAACATTTTATACAAGTAACATACTTTTCACAATACATTGTTTTACAAACAACTTAACTTATACAAACTCATTTTTACATGGTTATTCATTTAACCATGCATTATTCTCTTATTTTATACATATCATCTGAACTCATTGTTTTTCAAATGATTTACAAAACAAAGCAAATTACAAGGTTCATGACTAAACATTTTCTCAAACATAAGTCATGGAACCTATTTTCACAAAACCTATGTATCTCACAGGCATTTTTATGCTGACGTACCTATTTTCACATGTGTTTTTCAGGAACTGTTGCATAAGATGATCAAGATACATATAGGCAGACTTTGGCTTTAGTGACAATAAAAGATGCAAGACTAGTTAATTTTGTTGTATTTCCTTGATTGATTAGACATTGTAACACTTTTACTTAATAAAACGAAACTTCAATTGCCATGGTTACGAAACAATTAATTCTGTTACAACACTCCCCGACATTTCCGCCACGTTTTGTATGTTCCACGTGGTTGGGGTGTGACAATTCCCATCCTTAACCTCATCAACCTTTTGTTTACCTTTCTTCAAAGGACAACAACTCGCCACATGCCCTTTGTTGTGACATTTAAAACAGGATCTTTTCTTACAAGTTTTCTTTTTGTTTGATCCATTTTTAAATGTGTTGGTCTTTTTGTCTTCAGTATCCTCATCCACTTTACGAGGTGTACTGTTAGACCCAACAGATTCTTTCAAAGAAACTGGACTATTTGGCAAGTCCACAGCTATCGGATCCACTACCTCTTGTGCCGTGGTTACAAAATCAATTAGCTCTTCTTCTTTTGGTAGAAAAGAGTAGTCTTGATTTCCAGAAGATGAAGCTTTAGTAAACCCCACCCCTGTTTTATCATTACTCCTTTTTAAACCTTTTTGAATTTGAGTCCTGACTAACGAAGAATTCCCAAAATTGTTTAACTTCCCCTGAAGTTCAACAATTTTGGCTTGTGCATCAGCCAATTCTGTGCACTTTTCAGAAAATTCATTAGTTTTATCCTTCACAGTTTCACGAGCCAAATCAATGATCTGTAACAGCTCATTGACTTTGCTTGTTAAACTGCTGATTTCTTGTTCATTTAATTTGAGTTTTGTAAAACAATCTGACTCTCGTTTAATCAAAAGAACATTTGACTCTTTTAACTTTTCTAATTCAGCTGACTGAATTTTGTTTTGCTCCGATAGTCTGTCAACTTTAACATGTAGTTCAGTGCAATTAAGACATGTATGACTTACAGAATCTGATGATACCTTTACCTCTGCTGTAAGTTCATTCACATCCTTCAAGCCCTCTGAAACTTCTGCCTCAACTTTTTCAGCATTCTCCTCATCTGCTTCCTTCTTCTCTTCTACCTCAGCAGCTTCCTCTCCAATCTTCACAGCTGCAAGCTCAGCTACCAATGCTTGATCACAAGTAGTTACTTGAGAAGAGATCTGATAACGTTTTTCTAAAGCTTCCCGTAGATCTCTAGAATTCCCATAGTTCTTGAGGGTATGCTTAATACCCTCAGGTAAGGATTTCTTGATCACTGCTAAAGCTCTCTTCTCAGCATCAACCACCTGTCTTTCAGATTCATCCATCTTCTCATAAGAAATAACCTTAACTCTTCCTTCTACACGACGTGTAGGAGCAACATATCCATCTGTCATACACGTCCACATTTCAGTATCTTTACTTTTCATAAACAACTCAAACTTCTCTTTCCAGTCAGCATATTCTTTGACGTTTGTAAGCTTTGGCCAGTTCTTAACAACCTCACTTCCATTATCCATCTTATCCATCACGCAGCGTAAAAGTTCAAATGAATTAATCCAATTCTAACTTCTCTACTGGTCCTTGTCGAGTTTTTACCGTAAGCGAACTGTCAAAACCGTACAAAAGTTATCCGAAAACTGTTTTTACCAAAGTATACCGTTAGATTCGTCTCGAAATTACGATTCCAATGATATATAATGTCAAAATCCAAGGATTCCAACGGTGCAAACGGTTTTCTAAGATGAGTTACGGGTAATTTTCTAAACGCGGAACAGTGTAACTTTTCTCACACAAGCCTAGAAAAATTCCACCCCGTCCGAAATGGTCCTAGATAGTCCGAAATGAGACCCTTATCCGAAATGGATTAATCAGGTCCGAAATGAGACCCTCTGATCCGTAATCAAGTTGTCTGATACGAAATCAGGTCTATCTGGTCCGAAATCAAGTGTGTCTGGTCCGAACTGTGCACTTTCTGGTCCGAAATGAACAACTATTATCCGAAATGAGACCCTTTGATCCGTAATGAACCGAAATGCAACTGTTTGATCCGAAATGCAAGTTCAACTGGTCCGAAATGCAACCTTTTTTATCCGAAATCAAAGACTTCTAATCCGTAATGAAGCAGTCTGATCCGAAATCGATGCTTTCTGATCCGAAATGCAATCCTTTCAGTCCAAATTGATCCGAAATGCTTGTTTCTTGATCCGAAATCCAAGTTCTCAATCCGTAATGGATCCGAAATGCTTTATTTTGATCCGAAATCCTTGATTTCTATCCGAAATCGGCAGCAGAACTCCGAAACAGCCTTCAAAAACACGTTCAAAACTTTGATTTTCTGCAGAAAGGATTCTGAACCAAGCCAATCGAGAGCGTAAAGCTCTGATACCAATTGTAGGTCCCGTGAGCCGTGCGGATCGTGACAGAATCGTCTATCCAACCTAGAGTGCGGAATCCTCTAGATTAGATTTCACAGAAAATGAGTAGAACACCGAAATCACTTTAAACCTGATCTTTATTGATTATCTTCAAACGATTTACAATCAATCAAGATCCTAATTCGTCCAAGCCTTTGTCTTTCACGAATTCCCTTACGAGTGATTAGATGATTGGAAGATCAACCTAAACCCTAATGCTAAGCTTTGTTTATATAAGACAAAGCTTTGCACATGGGCTAGGTCATGGGCTAGGCCCATTTCGCCTACCATCCCCATATGTGGGTTTGGATTGGCCCAATCACTCTTAATTAACTATTACAAAGCTAAACCCGCTAACTGTTTATCGTTTTACTAATTACAAGATATCCAAAGACCAAATCTAAGCTGTTATCACAAATATGCACCAACACTTAGATAGCCTCTGGTATGTTGATAGTGGAGGCTCCAGGCACATGACTGGATGTAAAGCCCTACTCAAAGATTTCAAAATCCATGGAGGGGGTGATATATCCTTTGGGAATAACAGTAAAGGGAAAGTTCTGGGGTCTGGTACAGTGCAGTCTGGAAATGTTAAATTTGAAAATGTCAATCTGATAGACAATCTGAAATTCAACATCCTGAGTGTTTCACAAATGAGTGACAAGGGGTATGGGTCTGTGACACCCCAGGAAAACCAGTGAACTACGCAACACAACTAGCTTCCTCAGTAACCGCATGCTAAATTTCGGTACGAAATTTCTTTCAAGTTGGGGATAATGTGACAACTCGAGTTTCCAAGATTCCATCTTCGCACTATTACACGTTAATTGGTTAGATTGTTTGTTGACACGACTTGTTTGTTTCACAACCGTACACGCTTGTAAAATGTTAAACCGTATTATGATTGCTTATATATGTGATGATGTGCATTATAAGTGTCTTTGTGAGATGAATGCTTATTGTATTGATAGTGATGTGTAATTAATAAATCCTTGCCGAAAACAACCACCACACGAAAACCTCTCTAGTCGAATACACCACTGGACGAAAACACCTAAGAGTTTTCGTCAGAATGGGCTTGCGAGGAGAATAGGCTTCGGCCCAGTAGCGAATGTGTTGTATTTTTGTCCAACCCTTGCGTGAGTTTGTTTTGGTAACCGGTAACAACCCTAGATATCTCTCACTCTCCGTCGCTTCCTTTGAATCCGACGGCTGCCTCCATCTTGTTCGAAATCAGATTCCTCGTGCTTAACCATTCCTAGATCGGTTAGTGACTTCCATGTTTAAATATTTTCAGATCTGAATGTATATAGTTATGTTGTCGGTTGGGTTCTTGAAAGAATTTACATATGATCAATATGTCATGCGAAACATGGTGTTAATGTAAAGTTTTAGGGTTGATGTGATTGAACGATTAATATTGAAATATATGAGCGTGATCTACTGGATATTGTTAATTGATCAACATGTGACCTACTGATAAGTTGTTGAAATATGTGAAAAATATAAATGGACATCATAAATGTTAACTATTAGTGGTAATGATTATGAGTATATGTTTGGAATTTATTTGTATGATGAGAATCCCTCATAATGGTCGGCCATAGTTCTCATACTTTCATGTGAGTTTGTCAGTAACATGTGATGTGCCATATGTGTTTGCAACTTTAATATGTGATACTTAGGTTGTGATTCATAAGGGGTTGTGATGTAACAGTAGCACTAGGTCCATAGAATTGTAGTAGGTTGGTGTTGGTCAAATAGCAACATGAAATCAATCTACACTTGTCGGCCATGGTTGATTATTTTAATGATGACTTTGTGAATAGATCTAATGAGTCTAGACCACTGATTATATTAGTTGATGATTGATGAGTAAATATCTAATCGAATATTTTAACTTCTGTTTGATCGATTGTTCGTACAAATGGTTGAATCTGATAAGTGATGATTAAGATTTGTTATTGTTACGTAACTGATGTTGTTGATTTGTGAATGGACCTGGCGAAAACCCTCCACCCTACGAAATCCCCATCCCAACGAAAACACTTTGGGGGATTTCGGCCCAAGTGTTTTTGGCTCAAAGGGATTTTGCCACTATGGGATTTCGTTGAAGTGTTCTGCACAGTTAACTTTGTTAGCTAGTTAACTCTGTTAATTAGTTAAATCTGTTAGTTTGTTAATACTGTTAACTATCAACTATGGTTAGTCTATTAACGGAGTCAAGTTTGTTAACTCTGTTAACTGTATTACTTCTGTTAAGTTATGCTACTCTAATAAACCTGTTAACTCGGTTGGGTATGTCAATGGGTAACTATGTTGGAATTAACTGAGAAAGTTGTTATGTGAAACATGAAGTTGCATGAGTTTGATTACTGTTTACATGATACAAGATGCTAACTGCTAAGTACACTCTGTGTTATACTGTGATGTTAGTTGCATGCGAAACATTACGAACATGAACTGATTGAATATACGTGCATACTGTAGGACGTGATTGATTACTTGCGAGCACATAGTTAAGCATACCGAGCAAACCAAGGTGAGTTCACACTCTAACCAAGGCATGGGATTCCCGGGGTTGGGAATGGGTTTGGATGATTACTTGTACACACATTGATACTGGAATTACGTACCACTGACCTCGGGAGAGGCAGGTTACTTGTAGATACTGCTAGACTAGTGATACACATACTACTCTTCGCACACACGTCTGGAATGGCCGCGATACTAACACTAATACTTAACTTCGCACACATGCCTGGAATGGCCGCGATACAAATACTTAACTTCGCACACATGCCTGGAATGGCCGCGATATGAATACTTAACTTCGCACACATGCCAGGAATGGCCGCGATACGAATACTAAACTTCGCACACATGCCTTGAGGGCCGCGATACAAATATACCTAGTCTAGAAAACATGGGAACCCCCACTAATCTTCGCCAACATGCCTAGAGGGCCGCGATACAAATACATACGAAACATGGTTCACTAAATGAACATACGATTTACAATACGATTACTATAACTGAACAACCAACTGTGGACTCGCTCAACTTTGTTGTTGACTTTCTGTTACATGCCTTGCAGGACCTTAGGTACACATGGAGCTTGCACGGGAGGCGCAGTCGTTGTGGGGCATGGATCATGGATGCCACGTTAAACTTTATAACGCTTTGAACTTGATACTTATGTTGGGATTTCATATTATGCTTCCGCTACTTAATCTATGTTTTTTGAGTGAACACCAATTGTATTGTGATGGATTACATTCACTTTTGCTTATTACTTGTATGTTCAACATGATTGGTGGCTTGATCCTGGTCAGTCACGCCTCCAAGCGGTGGTACTCCGCGTGTGGATTTTGGGGGTGTGACAGGGTCATTCTTCACAAAGGAGTGTTGTAGGATTGTTGGACCAAAAATGGTCAAAAAGATTGAAGCAATAATAAAAACTGGTCAAACAAAACTTGTTGCTCAAAGAAGTGGCAATGTTTATGTTGTTGATATGTCAAAAGAGTGTCCCAGAGCTGATGCCTGTCTGTTCTCAGCTGCCTCTAACAAAGAGACAGAACTTTGGCACAGAAGACTGGGGCACACAAATCTTAAGACAATCACTGAAATTTCAAAAAAATGGTTTGGTAAGAGGCCTACCACAAAAATTGTTTTCATGTCCTGAGCATTGCATTTCCTGTTTAAAAGGAAAACAGCATAAAAGCTCTTTTAAGTCCATTGAAGAGTCCAAAACAACCTAGTGTTTGCAAATGCTGCACATGGATTTGTTTGGCCCAGTACAAGTCATGAGTCTCAAAAAGAAGAAATATTGTTTGGTTATTAATTATGACTTTTCTAGGTTTACATGGACTTTCTTTTTACACTCAAAAGATGAGACTGCATGCATTTTGCAAGACTTTGTGACACAGGTTGAAAAGCAATTTAACCTTCCAGTAAAAGTCTTCAGGAGTGACAATGTCACAGAATTCAAAAATAAGGAGTTGGAAGCCTTCTGTGTGAAGAAAGGGATTGTAAGGCAGTACAGCATCCCTAGAACACCAGAGCAAAATGGGGTAGTTCAAAGAAAGAACAGAACTTTGATTGAGGCTGCCAGAACCATGCTTGCTGATTCAGGTTTGCCATTAACTTTTTGGGCCGAGGCAGTAAACACTGCTTGCTATGTCCAAAACAGAGTTTTAATAAACCACAGGCACAAAAAGACTGCTTATGAAATTCTGTATAAAATCAAACCACTGATCTCATACTTCAAGGTATTTGGCTGCCCATGCTTTATCGTGAACTTAAAAGATTCCATTTCAAAATTTGCAGCCAAAATTGATTGCGGTTATCATCTGGGATACTCAACCACTGCCAAGGCCTACAAAGTGTTTAATACACGGACCAAGGCAGTGGAGGAGACCTTGAATGTAAAGTTCAATGAACTTTCATCAATGAAAATCCCAGCAGAGGATTCATCACCAGACTATGGGTATGAGATCATCATTCCTCAACAAAAGTCTGCCAAAATGGGAAGAGCAGCAGATGTTCAAAACAGCTGTCAAAGCTCAACCACTACTACCTCAACAGTTGTTGACCAAAGTAGCCCCTTAACCACTGCTTCCACATCAACAAACACTGTTGACAACAGTCACCAAACAGTGGATAAAAGTCAGCATGGGTCCACATCATTACCTCCTATTCCACCACCTTTTGAAGCCATTGCTGGGTCATCAAAGTCACCAGCAGTGGTTAGCTCAGATGATACACATTTGCAGCCTTCACCAACAAATGCCATCATTCCATACCAAGGAGATTTAATCTACTTGAGATCTCATCCACCTGATCAAATCATTGGCAACATCAATGAAGGGGTGCTCACAAGAAGCCAAACCCAAAACATTTGTCTTTTTGCTGGATTTCTATCACTCCATCAGCCAGTCAGGTACCAAGAGGCACTGAAAGACAATAGCTGGCTAGAAGCTATTCAAGAGGAGCTCCAACAGTTTAAAAGACAACAAGTATGGGAGCTTGTACCACTGCTAGAAGAGGTTAGCCCCATTGGCACAAAGTGGTTGTAACACCCCGTCCCGGAATGGGCCGGCGTGTCACAATAACAGTAGTCAGATCAAAAACATAATTCCATTTATACTTAAATGTATTACAAGGCTTTACAACTTAATAAAGGATATCTAATCCATTACAATTATTTCTACCGTCTTTTCCAAACACTCGAGCACTCTTCCATATCTCGTTCCAGATTGTCCTGATAACCTGACGTAAAGAAGAAAACACACAAAAACGTACGTCTGAGCAAAATTTGAAAAGTTTTGCCCAGTGTGCGGATAGAGGAAAACAAAATCTTATTTTATTTAATATCCGGAGGTAACTTTATGTGAAAACGTTATGATGCAAAAACATAATCATAATCATATCTTACGGATGTACCCATGAGCAAACTGAAAACGTGACAATACACAGGTAGCTACTCCTGCATACTTATCACACGAAATGGCGAGTTGGCATACCCGTTATCCATCTCCTGAAAACTGAAATCCTAGGATCGATCCATACGCCTCCTAATAGCTTATATGTACCACACTTGTACTTAAGAGACGCCGTGAACTAATCTCTCCGTCACGGATGGAGCACATGATGTCGATGCCGCAACAACATGCTCGTGGGACACTCCACGAGAAGCAATACTCAGGGTATCAGAGTACAAATATTCTTATTCAGATAACTTATCAAAATATTTTCATAACAGAACTTAACATATATTGGAACATGCGATAATGAGTACAACTAACAGAATACTATCGCATGACATGAAAGCTAAAATCAAGGTTATGATTAGAATAGGAATTCAACGGACTGTCAAATGAATCGATAATCAAAGACGTGAGGAGTTTTAAAAACAAGACATAGTAATTTAAAACAATTTGACTTGAATAACATAATACTTGTATATCATATTAAACTTGTAACTTATTTACTTATAACTTATAAGTCTTAAGATATTTAGCTTGTAACTTGTAAAAAAATACGAATCTTTGGCGAGATTGAAAATATAAGAGTGGAACCAGTCACCAAGGTGTGGATATCAATCCTATCTTGACAATTTCGTCCCCAAAATGTGGTTTATTAAACGAAACAAGATAAAACCTTGACTCGTTAATAAGGAACCACTAGAGTATGAAATTTGATTTATAAACAATTAACTCATAAACATGTATACTTGTAAATACGAAAATAATATTTTTCATAAACCATTTTCTAAATAACTGATGTAAAATAAAACCTTCTTCAAAACGTTTGTAACTTACAACACATATTTCATAACTTAATCTTAATACGGAATTTATAATTTATTTCATAACTTGATCTTAATACGAAATTTATAACTTATTTCAGAACTTAATCTTAATACGAAATTTATAATCAGGAATGATATACTTATATCTAAACGACGTAATTTGAAAGAAAGAAGTCTATCCGTACCCAACGGACATAAATCGAAAGAAAGGATTCTATACGTATCTAACTGACATAATTCGAAAGAAAGGATTCTATCAGTACAGAATTTATAACTTATTTCATAACTTAATCTTAATACGAAATCTAAAATCAGGAATAATATACTTGGATCAAAACGACATAAATCGAAATAAAGGATTCTATCCGTACGGAATTTATAACTTATTTCATAACTTAATCTTAATACGGAACTTAAAATCAGGAATAATATACTTATCTCAAAATGACATAAATCGAAAGAAAAGGAGTCGATCCGTACCCAACGGACATAAATCGAAAGGATTCTATACGTACCTAACTGACATAAATCGAAATAAAGGATTCTATACGTACCTAACTGACATAAATCGAAATAAAGGATTCTATACGTAAGGAATTTATAACTTACTTAATCTTAATACGGAATTTAAAATCAGAATTGACAGAAATCGAAAGAAAGGAATCTATGCGTACCTTAAAATTTCCAAGTGATGCTACCTTGTTTTCAATTGTAGATTTATACGGGCAGAGCTTAGCCTACTGATTATCCTCTTAACCTAATTTGCACACAAACTAGGTAATTAACTAATACAACTTTTACGATAACTCACGAGATCAACCCTCACAACGAATGACAAAGTACTATGCTTAAACATCCATCGGATTCACAACGAAGGACGGAGTATTCCCCGAATTCGGGTGGCACTCAAACATCCGGTCGAAATCACGACTAATGACAAAGCATCACCCTAATGTGGGCAGCACTTAAACATCCATCGAGTACATTGATCGATCGGACAATGAATCGTAATAGCGATCCAGTTAATACCCTGTTCTGCAGCACCCCGCTATACTTAATTAGTGTTTCGTGTGTGTTAATTGTGATAAACAGACGATAACTCGAAGTATTTTACGAATTCTTTCGTCGTATGAGCACCAGAAATCGAATGCCAAGGTCCTGTATTTATAGCTGAATTTTGGGCAGCCCTACGCATCGTAGCACAATAACCCCTACGATGCGTATGGAACTTTAACTAGCCTGCGCATCGTATGCCTAAAACCTCTACGATGCGTAAGGGTTGAAAATAGGTTATAGGGTAGCCACGCGTGGGACTAGCCTAGCTGAGTCAACATTTTCTTAAATTTCTAAATTGACAACGAATTATTAGGATAATTATCAAGTGGGAAATACCCCCCCTGAGTTTTAGGGGCCCTAATCCTGATTCTGATTGTTCTGGAAATCTTAGGGTTTGTGCAGAATCACTTGGGTGTCTTAATTAGGGTTTCCTATTGGACTATAACTCATAAGAAATAATAGTTATTATATTTTTGTTTTAAAATTTTCGGGTGTTACAGTGGGTCTTCAAAAACAAAACTGATGAAAGGGGTATTGTTGTCAAGAATAAAGCCAGGCTTATGGTTCAAGGTTATAGACAGGAAGAGGGGATTGATTATGATGAAACATTCTCCCCTGTAGCAAGATTAGAAGCTATAAGACTGTTCCTGGCCTTTGCTGTCAACCACAACATGAAGGTGTTTCAAATGGATATCAAAAGTGCTTTCCTCTATGGCACAATTCAAGAAGAGGTGTATGTCTGTCAACCTCTAGGTTTTGAGGATCCATTTTATCCAGATCATGTCTACAGGCTAAACAAAGCCTTGTATGGCCTGAAACAAGCACCTAGGGCCTGGTATGAAACTCTTTCCACCTTTTTACTCTCAAATGTTTTCAAAAGAGGTACCGTTGATAAAACACTGTTTCTAAAATGGAGAGGAAAGGATTTAATGATTGTCCAAATTTATGTGGATGACAATATTTTTGGAAGCACATGTAATACAATGTGTGAAAAGTTTAGGGAACTCATGACAGCTGAGTTTGAAATGAGTGAAATGGGAGAGCTGTAATGCTTTCTTGGTCTCCAAGTTCAGCAAATGCAAAATGGAACTTTCATTCATCAAAGCAAATATGCCAAAGAACTTTTGAATAAATTTGATATGAATGATTGTAAATCATGCAGCACACCCCTGGCAACAAATAAGCTTGTCATGTCTGATGAAAAAGATGAGCTGATTGACCAAACACTTTAAAGAAGCATGATTGGGTCTCTACTGTACCTAACTGCATCTAGACCAGACATCATGTTTGCAACATGTGTCTGTGCAAGAAGTCAATCAGCTCCCAGAAAATCAAATCTCATTGCTGTAAAAAGGATCTTCAGATACATAAAAGGTGCTCCTACACTTGGTATCTGGTATCCAGCTAATGGGAATATCAAGCTTTCAGGTTTCTCAGACAGTGACTTTGCTGGATGTAACACCACAAGGAAGTCCACTTCAGGAGGGTGCCAGTTTCTAGGTGATTGCTTAGTTTCTTGGCAAAGCAAAAAGCAAGCAGTTGTTTCAACATCCACTGCTGAAACTGAATACATTGCTGCTGCAAGCTGTACAGCCCAACTCCTGTGGCTTCAAAATCAGTTGCTGGATTTTGGTATCACTGCCCTAAAGACACCACTTATGTTGGATAGCCAGGCAGCAGAAAATATCATCAAAATTCCAGTCTCCCATTCAACCACCAAACACATCGACATCAGACATCACTTTGTGAGGGATTGCTATGAAAAAGGTTTGATTTCTCTGCATCATGTTCCAACTAAAGACCAGCTGGTAGATGTGCTCACAAAAGCATTAGACACAACCACTTTTGAAAGCTTGGTCTCTAGAATTGGCATACTAAACATGGAATAACAAGCAACATCTTGTTTTTCTATGAATAAAAGCATTAAAATGTTTTCAGAAAATCAAAAATCCATCCTTAAAAATAGCTAAAAATGAAGTTTTCATTAAAATCCTTAAAAGTCTGCCATAACCACTGCTTGTTCAAAAGTCTGCTCTACTTCAAAGGCTGTCCACTGCTGAAAGCCATCCCCTGTCCTCTTTCCTTGATAAACACTGTTGTTCAAAAGCAATGTCTTATCCACTGATATGCTATCCACTGATAGTGAAAAGCATCCACTGCTTCCATTTTACCATTGTAACCACTGCCTTCATCAGTAACTTTCATAAAAGTACTGTCCTTCATTTCACCAGGGGTTGGCATGTGGGCAGTACATAGTGGTCAGACCTTTTGTAACCGCTGCCACGTCAGCCTTCACTTTTTCCTCTATAAAAACCCCCACTTCACACCAAAACAGGGTTTTACTGTCGAATTGAATTCTAAAAAATTCTCTTCTCAAAGCAGTTTTTCTTCAAATTCCTTCACATCTTCTTCGATCATCATCTTCAAAATGACAAAATCGAAATCATCTGCAAAACCCACTTCCAAATCATCTTCAAAAGAAGCCTCTCAAAAGGCAAAACCCACTGAAATTCCACACAAACCATCTCACAATCTTCTGGGTCTTCTCACAAAACCCGGCACCACAAATATCTTCAACTCCATCATTGATACCATATCTACATCGAAGTACAAAACTTTGTTAACAGCAGATGCACCAATTTACTTGACAACCCAAAGAGAGTTTTGGAAGAATGCAACCCTTGAAACACAAGGAGACACTGTAATAGCCATCAACTCTTCCCTAAAGGGTAAAGCCGTCAAGATTACACCACAATCTATATCAGAGGTCTTTCAACTCGACGATCAGGAAGGTAAAATTACTTTTCCCAAAAACGAATTAAAAAATGATTTTCTGGAATGAGGGTATAATTCAGAAGTGAAAAAGGACACCTTACAAAAAAGTTACTTCCCTTCTGCAACAAGGTCTTTATTTCATACCCTTCTAATGTGTATTTCAAACAAACCCACTGTTTTTAATGAAATACCATTAAAAATTCAAAATCTGGGATATGCTATTCTTCAAGAAGAAAATTTTAATTATTCCCGGGAAATTTTTAATGATCTGGTTAAAAATGTTGAAACAAAATCATTCTTACTGTTTCCACGATTTCTAAGTTATTATTTTGAAAAGAAATTCAGTAAGAATGATATTTCTGAAATAAACCAAGGTGACTCTTTACAAATGCACAGCTTAACTGCTGAAACTTTTACAAGAATGTCAACACCTTGCAAAACACAAGCAGAGGTGCCTGAGCAGAATTTAGTAGCTACCACTGCTCCTCAAGTATCTGCTACTGAGCCTACTGCTCAAGGTGATCAAAGTAGCAAAACAACTGCTTTGAAACCCACACCTACAATCACCAAAAAGCCAACAAAAGGAAAACTCAAAAACCCCCCAAACCAATCAAAAAGGCAACTCTGGAGGATGAGATACCAGAGCAAATGCCTGTGATAGCACAAAAGTCACAAGAAACTCCTGCTGCTTCTTCCTCCCAGCAGTTGGTACAAATATCTCAACCCAGAACCGAACCTCCTCCTGCTTCTTCTCAAAAAGAACAGGTTGTACACATAGGGACTCCACATTATGATGCTCTGGAATCACTCGTTTCCATCATCCACAGCCCAATGCCCAGGGCAACTTCTCTTTCTACACCAAACATCACATCCACAATTCCCCCACCAACTAAACTGCTGTTGGATGCAATTGATTTGAACCAGGTATTAACCAGTCCTTCTCAATCACCTATCAATGAGAATATCCCTCAACAAATGACTGGGTCTGATGTATCAATCTTGGCTAACCCACCAACACAACCTGAGGAGGTTACACCCCTTGAGTTACAAGAAACTCTTGGTGGTAATCCAAGTGAAGCAGCCACTACAACTGTTGAACCCACTGGTTTACAGTTGGACAGTGGTTACATTAATAAGACTTCCTTGGAGGCAATTCCTTCCATAGCACCTCTGACATCTACCAGTGGATTCTTTTTGACCACTGGCAACATCAAAAGATTGTCAAGTGTTGAAGGAAGAAGACCCCAGTACCAAGAAAAAGGGGCATCAGTGGTTGATGTTTGGAGTACACTCCCTACCTCAACCCCTGATAAAACCACTGCTAGTGGGAAATCAGATGATCCCATTAAATTGGGTGATGGTTTAAAATATCTGGAATTGATGGAACGAGTTGATAAACTGGATACAACTGTTGCAGATATCAAAGACATGCTATAACAGGTGTTGACAGTACAAAAGATGCAATCCACTGCTGTTCCAACTCAAGCACCTGCTCCATCACAAGCAACTGCTACAAATGAGCTCTAGAATTTCTTTCAACCTTTTCTCCAACAACAAAAACAAATTGCTGATCAGCAACATGAAATACATGTTCAAGAGCTGAGAAATGTCATGGAGTCTTGGTTCAAGAACACACAAGCAGGCATCAAGGCTCTCAAGGCCCATTTATTGCAAACCACTGGCACTGCTCCTCTAACTGTTCTTTTCATTGATCAACTTCCCCTAGATAATGCCAAAAAGGGGGAGAAAATTCAGGAGTGGAAGAAGAGGGGAATACATGATGGTCTTTACATTGAACCAGAAAAGGATGCTATGACCAGAAAAATTCCCTTTCCAGATGGTAGCAAAAGGGTTGATGCTACCCAAGAAGCAATTGATGAAGGAGTAGAAAGTGTAAAAAGGGATAGAGCGGCAAAGGATATTTCAAGGTGGAATGAGGAGAAAAGAGCTTACATGGAGCTGTATGCGCAGGGTTGTTCTGGGCTGAAGGATGTTCAAAATCCTGAGCTAAAAAGAAGTCTCACTACAAAAGTGAAGAAACCCAAGTCCACACCATCCAGACTCACAAAGCATACTTCAAAACCACCATCCAAAAGCCTCCAACATCAATCTTCCAAACAAACAGCAGTTGTAACTCCTGCTGTATCAGCTATTGCTGGTACTTAAGAGGTTTCAACATCTATTGTCACTTCAACACACACCACTTCAACACATACCACAACCACTACTTTACCACCATCACCATCACCACCAAAAACAACCTCATCACCATCTTCTCTTGCCAAAAAGCAGAAGACAACAGATGTTACAACATCTGTTGTAATGACAACAGTGGTTGAAGCACCAGTTGTTTCAACAGCTGTTAGTCAATCACAAACCACTGCCACTCAAACTACCACCACTGTTCCACCCAAAGCATCATCAGTCCATCCTCAAACAAAAAGGAGAAGACTAATCCTCAAAGATGATGACACATCTCCACCACCATCATCTTCAAAATCTCTGTCACTTGTCACAATTCCAAAACCCATGCCTTTCTCTTCAGCTCAAATTCTAAAGCCATTACCTCCTGCTGGTGTCTCATTTACTATGGAACTCATTGCAGTTAGGGAAGAAATCAAATCCTTCTACTATGAGGATGACCCAGCTAAAAGGAGTTTGCCATCAATTGAAGGATATCCCAGACCTAACAATATTGATGAATATTTGAAACTCAAGGCCAAGCAAGCAGAGGATATCTCAATAAAAAATAAACAAGGGAAATCTGATAGAGAATTTCAGCAAAACTATCAGTTTCTACTCACACTGGTCAGAGCAATGGAGCAATTTGCCAAAAATGTATGTCAGTAAATCTCAGAAAGGGCAGATGAGTCGTTGAGAAAAGACTACATTGTGAACATCATGACCTAAAAGAAATACAAGGGGGAGAAACACATGTACAAAAACTGGACCATTCCTGAGCTTGAAAAAGAGGCAGCCAGGATTCGAAATGATCAAAAATAAGGTCAAGCAAACTCCTCCTGAAAAATTCAAACAGTTTGAAGCTGATAAGGTTTTAGAGTTGAAGAGAATGAAAGAGGAGCTGATAGCAGCTGATTATGGGTCAAAGAATTCTGTGACAAAGTGGGGAGAAGATAGGGTCAGGGCTACATACAGAAAGTTGGAGGAACTTAGAAAGAAAGATCCAACGGTTCCAAAAAGGCCTAACTACTCCAAAGCAGAGGTCTCAAAAAGACTACCAAAGCAGCAAGTCAAAAGAACTACTGCTCCAGCTGGTGCTGCCATCTACAAAAGAAGGAGTCAAAAGCAGTCAGATGCTGAAACAGTTCAAGATCTAAATGATAGAAATGTCATTGTAAAAGAGGGCATTAGATTAATGATGAAAGAATATCCTGAATTGGAACAATCTGCAAGTACTGCTCAGCCAGTCATGAATAGGCCAGCATCTCCAAACACCTCTATAAATAAAAATCTCCCAAGAAACCCACCAGGCTCAAAAGTACTAAAGTGGGAAACTGACAAACAGACCCATGTATTGACCTTGTTCAGGTCTGGTGGAGAAGTGAAGAAAATAACAAGGGAACAAGCTCTTGGCCTGAGTCTTGAAGATATGCAGGATCTCCTTGATCTTCCACTTGGAAGGGATGAAGATGATACAGTTGCCCTAGACTTTGAGTTACAACTTAAAGGTCAGATAAGGGAACTGTTGATGAGGCAATAAAGTTCCACAATAATGAAGAGTTTTGGCATTATCTGTTCCAGGGGGAGATTGTTAGAATTGAACCCTACTAGAGGAACAAATAATTAAAGCCAAAACTGGATCAGCGCAGTGGATCCAGAATAAGCAGATGTTGCATACAAGTCTCTCCCCTTGAAAGTGGTTTCAACCATGGCTGACCTCCTATCTACTGATCGTGCAAACTGCTGACCTCCAAACTGCTGATCAAGTAAAGGCCTGATGAAAGACTAAAGCTCTGTTGTTCAATCTACTGCCTTGAGTCAAGCACTGCTGATCCGGACAAGTACTGCTGGGTTCACAGCAGTGGAAGGACGCAACAGTTATTAGATGTCTTTTATATTATGAAATGTAATAGCAGTAGTTAGCATAGCAGTCTTTGTATTGATCAGAGGTTAGAGTTTGTTAGGAGGTTAGATGTCACTTTCATGGTGACGTCAGCTAAGATGCTCAGTGGTTTGTTAGTGCATATAAATAGAACAGTGCTCTGTATTGTTCTATTAGCTCTTTGCAAAATCGTCTTCTCTGCACGAACAAACACTGAGCTCTGGCTGAGGGGGAGTTTGTGTTAAGCCTTGCATTGTAATCGTTGTTGAAATTAAATTCAATCTTTCGGTTCTTTGTTAAAAGTGTTTATTCAAAAACATACTCTCGTTTGATTGTATGCAAAGTTTGTTTCCATCTTAATTCTGCTGCACAACTCATTCATCTTCATTCTAATTCAAACGAAAAATACAATCAAAACCAAACTCAGATCCAACAGTCTCTAGAAAAATTTTGGTGATTGACAATTTTTTCGGGTTTTTAACGACCAAGCTAGGTTATTAGGGGACACCGTCGGGGGCTTCAGTGAAAAGATTTGATGATGCGATCACGGATTGTGTAAATTAGTGGGGTAGTGATGATACTGGTGCAGAATGTTTATCATTCAGGTTATCTGACTATTTATGGGTCAAATTGTAAAATCCGCAAAGACGAAAAACTGACAATTATGGCGAATATTGTTATATTCTGGTATGGTAAAGTTTTTCGGAGAAAAGAATTGAAAACTGAATTCAGTTTGAGGGGGGATTCAGTAATAGAGACGTCAGAATTTACAAAAATGAGGGGGGATAAAAATTTCACTTTCGTATGTTGAAATTCCGACATTTTTGAAATTCGTGACACAGCAACAGTTTTAAGGTAGTTTCGACTTCAGATTATCAGGGGGAATGTGAATCTGATCGTTAGTGAAGACTTCCGAGATCAAGATGATCTGAGGTGTTGATATCTGATCGAGCATTGGAGATCTGAGAGTGATTGTGGATGATAGCTTCTAAGATATAGATTATCCGAGGAGATGAATCTGATTGTGGACGAATGCTTCGGAGATTGGATTACATTTCCAAATGATTTGTTTTTCTGATGAAGATTTGCTAATTGTGGAGAATACCGTTTAGACGGATCTGTCATTCTTAGGGTGCGTTAACGTGGATCACGGTAAACGGGATATCAGATCTTCAGGGGAATCACAGATTTGAAGTTAACCAGTGGGGTATTTGAAGTTTCTATCAATTGCCGGTTAAGTTTTTGTACATTCTTAGATCGAGCAGGCGGAATGCGAAGATCGTGGTGCTAACTTGTAATATCAAAAACCAAGCTCGGATGCGGTTAAAGTTGAAACAGAGGATGCTGCATTGACTAGTTTCAAGTTGGTGCTTTTTTTTTAAGGTTACAGTTTAGGAAATCAGAGGAGAGTCGTAAACTGTGCAAAAGACCTGAAGATTCATTCCAGGGGGATTTCGTGCTTTACTTTGGCAAAAGAAAACCCAAATAATCAATCGAGGGGGAATTTGGATAGTCAGATTTCAAGATACCTGATTGAAGTTGCACAAAAGTTGAAGATTACAGAATATTCAAACACGGCTCAAGGTTCTCAAAGTTTTAAGGACGATTTGACAGTGACATCCGAAGGGGAATCTGTTGGTGCATATTTCGTACGTCTGCCACTGTGTGAATAGTTAGATAGAGCGTGTGTTGAATATTGTATAGAATAGAGAAAGTTGGACAGGTTCGTTAATGTCAAGGTCAATCCGGATGGATGACCATCCGGTCGGATGACAATCCGATCGGATGGACTGTGTGTTAGAAATGTCTATAAATAGGGACCTTCGGGTTCCATTTGGACAAGCTTTTGGTTCCCAGAGGGGAGATGTTGTCCAACTGGTCTCGTGGTGTCGCAACCCCCGTCCCCTAACAAACCCGGGAACGGGCGGCCGTGGCTAGTTTTGGTGGTATCTGGTGTTTATTCATTTTTGCAGCGGAAATTTCATCAGGACCGTAGTTAGGAAATATTTTATCAGAGTAAAACACCATATTTTATATAAATAAACATATTGGGATAAAACCCAAGTTTTCATTACAAACTGATTTATAGGGATAAATCCCATTTTATTGAAATAAAACGCCTTCTTTATTTAGGTAACTTTTATAGCCACTTTTCCAAGCCTACAGTGCTGTCCAGCTGGCTTCTACTTGGCTTTCACATTGTGTTAACTGAAATGCATTTAAAAACATTTAGTCAGTGGGAGTTACTGGCGAGTGAATCCCAGTTTAATCAAGAAAAGTTTTATTAATTTAAAAGTATTGAGAGCGATTACAATGTTTACATCTACCCAATTACTCATTCAGTACTGTGAATCCTGACTGGTGGGTCATATTACACATTGGCTAACTTTTTGTCCAATGGTAACGTGTCTCACACTTTGTATACAAAACCCCAACATACCGGCAGTAATTGTAGAATTACAAAGACTCAATCACTGCTAAATTGCATTGTAAAATGTTTAAGGTTTTGTAAAAACTGTTTACAAAAAGGAGATTACTCACATTGCTGTTTTAGGTTTTCTGTAAGGGTTTCCTGGTGACAATATATAAATTACACAAATGCACACGTGTTAGTATAATAACACATTTTAACATTAGTAATACCCTCCCCGAGACGGCATTCCAACGACTACGTCGGGCAGAACCACGATAGCCATTACGGAACCCTAGATCAATCGGGCAGCGTATCTAATACGTATCCAGGGGTTATGATACTTACAACGAATGCAGAACTTCGTTATTTAGGGGGATATTATACCCGAGAATAGCTTCTACTATTAAGAACTTCGAGATTAAGAAAAAGGAAATGAGCGATCGGAACGGAAGGCCGATGCCCTCTTTATATAGGGCTATAATTCGAGTCTCTCATGGCCTGCGTAAGATTAAGCTTAGGCTTACGCGGCCTGCGATGTAGGGTAATAGGGCGTAGGCTTGCTGATTCGTCGAGTTTAGGGTTGCCACGATGATGACACGTGTCGGCTCAGGGTTTCGCCGCGTTGACTGGCTGTCGTGCCCCACGTAAGATCCCTAAGTGGTATACGCGGCCAGCGAGCAACTTAAAAATTTGATTTTTTATTTTATTTTTAATGTTATATCGTATTTTGGGCTCGGTTTTCACGTATGGGGTGTATTTTAGGACATATTGGGATATTTTAAATATTTTTAGGGTGTCGAAAAATTTAGGAGGGTGTCGGTTTATTTAGGGTTGTTATATCCTCCCCACCTTGTTTTAGAGCTCGTCCTCGAGATCTACTGGAACAAGTGTGGATATTTCCTTTGCATTTCTGATTCAAGTTCCCATGTGTATTCTGGTCCTCTTTTGGTGTCCCATTTCACTTTTACCAGAACTAATCTCTTTTGCTTGAGATTCTTGACATTCTTGTCTTCAATCTGTAGAGGCCACTCTACAAACTTAAGTTGTTCATTTAACTCTATATCCTTAAGAGGCACAACCAGTGATTCATCAGCTAAACATTTCTTCAGATTAGATACATGAAATACATCATGTATTCCTGCCATTTCTCTGGCAGTTGTAGTTGATAGGCTACAAGTCCTATTCTTTAAATAATTTCAAAAGGTCCAACATACCTGGGACTTAGCTTTCCCCTTTTGATGAATCTTACCACTCCTTTCCAAGGAGAGACTTTCAATAATACCTTATCTCCTACTTGAAATTCCAATGGTTTGCGTCTGTTATCAGCATAGCTCTTTTGTCGATCACGTGCTACTTTCAGTCGTTCCTTGACTTAAATGATCTTGTCGGTTGTCTCTTGTACTATCTTAGGTCCAGATAGTTGCTTTTCCCCAATTTCTGCCCAACAGACTGGGGTTCGGCACTTTCGTCCATAAAGTGCTTCGAATGGTGCAACATTGATACTTGTGTGATAACTATTATTATAAGAAAATTCTATTAAAGGTAAGTGTTCATCCCAATTACCTTCGAAAACAATTACACAATCTCTAAGCATGTCCTCCATTGTCTAAATCGTTCTTTCGCTTTGTCCGTCCGTTTGAGGATGATAAGCTGTGCTTAGATTCAACTTCGTTTCCATTGCTTTTTGGAAACTTGCCCAAAAATGAGGGTTTCTGATGTTCAGCTTTGACTTGTGAACAACTTAAACACTTTGAAATATAAGCTGCTATATCCTTTTTCATCCCTATCCACCAGAAATTCTTTCTTAAATCCTGATACATCTTATCACTTCCAGGATGCATCGTATACTTAGACTTATGGGCTTCTTCTAATATACGGTGGCGTAGGTTTCCTAATTTAGGTATCCACATTCTTTTCTTATGAAATCTCCAAATTCCATATGTTCCTTGTTCTAATTCTTTAATCATTCCTCTAAATTATTCAGTATCATCCTCGATTACTGATTCTTGTGTGTTTCTAATTTGCTCATTTAAATCTACTTGTAGATTTAATTTAAGAGAACGTACCCTTTTTGGCTTTTCATGATACTTTCGACTTAAAGCATCAGCCACTACATTTTCCTTTCCTGCATGATACTGGATATTTCAATCATAATTACTAAGAATTTCCATCCATCGTCTTTGCCTCATATTTAGCTCCTTTTTCCCGAAAACATACCTTAAACTCTTATGATATGTGAATATGGTAAACTTACTACCATAATGGTAATGTGTCCAAATCTTAAGGGCAAAAATTATGGCTCCTAATTCCAAATCATGGGTTGAATAGTTCTCTTCATGATTCTTAAGTTGTCTAGATGCATAAGCTATAACCTTTTGGCGTTGCATCAATACACATCCATAACCTAACTTAGAAGCGTCACAATAGACTACAAAGTCTTCCGTTCCTTCTGGTAACGCTAGTATGGGTGCATGGGTTAGTCTTTGCTTAAGAATTCTAAAGGCTTCTTCCTGTTTTGATCCCCTTTCAAACTTAACAGATTTATAGGTTAACTTAGTTAAGGGAATGGCTATTCTAGAAAAATCTCGAATAAATATCCTATAGTAACTGGCCAATCCTAAGAAACTTCTAACCTCGGTTGGTGATTCAGGGGTTTTCCATTTGGTAATTGCCTCGATCTTGGTGGGATCCACATGAATTCCTTCATGATTGACTAGATGTCCAAGAAACTGTACCTGTTCTAACAAAATTCGCACTTTGAAAATTTAGCATAAAGCTTTTCTTTCCTTAGTAAACTTAAAAGTGCGTGCAAATGCTTTGCATGTTCCTCTTTACTTTTAGAGTAAATGAGAATATCATCTATGAAGACAGTTATGAATTTATCCACATATGGCTTACATATTCGGTTCATCATGTCCATAAATGCAGCTAGGGCATTGGCTAAACCAAATGGCGTGACAGTAAATTCATGATGGCCATACCTTGTTCTAAATGTGGTTTTAGGAATGTCCTCTTCCTGTACCTTTAATTGATGATATCCTGACCTTAAATCGATTTTAGATAAAAATCAAGCTCCTTGCAATTGATCAAACAGATCATCGATTCTCAGTAATGGGTACCGATCTTAATCGTGACCTTGTTCAACTCCCAGTAGTCAATACACATACGCATCGATCCGTCTTTCTTTTTAACGAATAAAATCGGTGCTCCCCATGGCGATGAACTTGGCTGTATGAATCCTTTACCCAATAATTCGACTAACTGTCTCTTCAGTTCCTGCATTTCTGAGGGTTCCAAACGGTAAGGTGCTTTGGAAATTGGTGCCGTTCCTGGTAGCAGATGGATTCTGAATTCGACTTCCCTGTCCGGCGGTAGTCCTGGTAATTCTTCTGGGAATACATCTGAAAACTGAGACACTACTGGAATGTCTTTTAGTTCTTTTCCTTTTGTGTTAGTGATTATAGAAATCAAATACACTATAGATCCTTTTCTTATACAACTTGCTGTTTTCATCACAGAGATGCATTTTGTGGATCTAGATGACTTATCTCCTTTAATTGTGATCTTTTCACCCCTTGGTGAATTTACTTGGATTGACTTTTGATCACATAAAATACTGGCTTTATTGGTTATTAACCAATCCTTACCTAATACAACATCAAATCCTGCTAGATTCATTGGGTAAAGGTTTGCCATAAATTTTTTATTTAAAAATTCTATTCTTGCTCCCTGCAAGATTTCAGAAATCCTAATGGTTTCCCCATTGGTTGTTTCTACTATTCAATCTTATGAGAGTTTAGTTAATGGTTGATTGAGAAGTTTGCAAAATGAAGTATTAATAAAACTTTGGTTCGCACCAGAGTCAAATAATACTTTAGCAAAAACATCATTAACTAAAAACATACCGGCTATCACGTCCGGAATCATCTTGGCTTCATCTGCAGTCAGAACAAATGCGCTAGCATTTTTAGTGTTCTTGTTGCTTGTAGCTGGAGCTAATTTTGGACAGTTTGGCTTGATGTGGCCTTGTTCTCCGCAGTTGTAGCATATCCGGTTGTTGAGTTTCTTCCTGCAGTCTTCTTCCTTGTGTCCATATATTTTGCAAAAATTGCAGTAGATGGAGCATCATCCAGAATGCTTCCTTTTGCAATACTTGCAATAAGGTGCAGAGGTAGAACCTACATTTTTTCCACGGTTGGAATTTCCAGAACGGAATTCCTGGGTAAGCCTTTGAGCTAGGTTCCTCTTCTAGTCTTCTTCTCGTGTACGCACTAACTCATCAGTTAAGGTGTTGGCTAGTTCCACAGCTTCTTCTATGGTTTGAGGTCTAGCTGCCTTGACTACGTGCCTAATCTCCCCGATTAATCCCCAGATGTAACAGGAGATTAATACTGGTTCATGTGATGCAAGGTTTGGCATTATTCTAGCATATTCAAAGAATAATGTAGTGTATCCCTTACTATCAACTCCAGCCATCGTAAGGTTCAGGAAATTATTCGCTATCTGTTCATTTTCATTGGGAGGGCAGAATTTCCTTTCTACCGTATTCTTAAATTCTTACCATTCTATATTGTAAATCCTATCACTTCCTCTAGACTGGAGGATAGTGTTCCACCATTCTAAGGCTGAGTTCTTAAATAGATTGGAAGTAAACATTATCTTATCCTCTTCCGCACATTCGCTTATTTTTAAAACAACCTCAGTCTTTTCTATCCAGTGTAGAGTTGCAATAGGTCCTTCATTGCCCGAGAATTCTATTGGTTTGCATGACTAGAATTCTTTGTAAGAACAACCATAAGGAATGGTTCTTCTTCTTTTGGGAAAGGCGCTTGAAGTACAGGTCCATAGTTTACGCTATGTTCAGGTTCAGTTGGTCGCTTACTACTATGTTTACTTTTATTATCTGCTTCCTTAACCGTTTGGATAATAAATGGCATCGCATCTATTATTCCTTGTGCCACTATGTGTTGGATGGCACTATTATCCACTTGGTTTCCGTTGTTCTTGTTGTTTGGATTCTCATTATTCGGGTTATTGTCGTTCAGGTTTTCATTGTTCAGATTTTCCTGGTTCACTTCGTTGTCCATCTGAATTTTAAATGTTTACCACATATTAATATCACAAAATAATATTTAATATAGCCAATCACATGACACGCATTTTGATCAATAATGTTGAGCATTGCGACTTACTTTTTCTTATAATATAATATGCATCTAATACAAACCAACACTGGAAATTAAAAATACAATACCAACTGAAATAAAAATTACACTAATAGTAGTACGCATTCGTAGTTTTTTTTTTCAAACACACATATTATATATTATTATATTATATTATTATTATTATTTCCTTCACCATCACATTCATGCATATGGATTCATCCAGAAATCCATATTGCGCTCGTCGTACTTCTGGACGAGTCGCTCTCCCACCTGTCTCATTCTCTCACTACTTTCTAAAATTTCCTCACCAAATGTCCTGAGTTCTTGTACATTTTCTGCACTCATTGGGGGTGCAAGTTCTAGGACTGGGTTTGGAATCTGGGGTGCGGGTTCCTGGTATGGGGGTGTGGGTGCCTGATATGGGTAAGGATTCTCTAAAATCTCCCTAATGAATACATCGTTATCATAGTAGGGATCTAGAGGGTCCAAACCTGGGTATGCTCCTATATTCGGCATGGGCATGTCTTATTGGATCGGGTAACGTTGCACATAGTCCCTATTGTCGTCCCACTACGGGTCGTAATTTTCGACTAAGGGATTAGGTGCTGGTACCCTAGGTATCTCCTCCGGGTTAAAATCATGCATTTCTACTTGATTTTCAGGATTCTCTATTTCCATTGGTTGGTCGGGAAATGGTGGTTGTGGTTGGGGTGCTATCATTTGTTCTAGGCTAGGGTCGGCTGCAGTGGTTGCTAAGATATGGAAGTTGGCTAAACTTCTATTAATCATGTCCTGGGCGTGGGCATCTGTTTCTCTTTTGGCTGCTGCTAGGGCTCTCTTCTCTTGTAACTTTTTCGTTCGCTTCCTACGCTCTGGTGCTCCCCTACTGAACCATCATTTCTTTTTCTGAGGGAATGGCTTGTCACACCCTGGCTTTGCGGAAGCGTGGTTAATTTGGTGTGACTTCTTAATACCATAGCTTAACCATAACAAAGCTATATGAAATAAAACCATGCAAGATCATCCATTTAATTAAGTTTTGAAAACCAAATACAACAACATTATCTTAACAAGCACAAACATCAACATGACATAAACACAGTTTAAGGATTGTGACTTGTCCAGGAAAGAGTCACATTCCCTAAACCCGGATGATCTCGTAACTAGTGCAGCGGGAAAACGTGTCATACCGCGCCAGATCCTTTAATTCCCTGAAATACATGTAAGTTGAAAAATCAACAATAATGTTGAGCGAGTTCATGTGTTTAGTATGTGCGCGCGAATAAACCTTTGTAATCATTGCAAGTATGAATGTTTTGTAAACTCTGGTATGAAAGCAAATAAGGAAACATATTAGTTAATGTGTAACCACATGGTCCAACCTGCGGGCGCATGGGTGGTGTTAAGTCCAGGTCACCACATGGTCCAACCTTAGGGCGCATGGGTGGTGTTAAGACAAGGTCACCACATGGTCCAACCTTAGGGCGCATGGGTGGTGTTAAGACAAGGTCACCACATGGTCCAACCTGCGGGCGCATGGGTGGTGTTTGTTATGCTCAAATAGGCCTATCACTCGTATCCCTCGATCGTACTACGAGGACTAATGTTCTTAAGGTTTCACCTACCCAATCACATAACCTAACAGTTCCTCCCTTAGCTGACCATACCATGTAAGAAACATTCGTAATCATAGTAACATGTATTTCACCCCCGCAGTTAAGAAAACTGAAAACAGTTAGAGAAAAGGGGGACATGAACTCACAGTGGTGCGTCTCTACCAAGTATGCCTCCAAATCAAGCAGCTGTGTGACGACCTACACGTACTAATTCTATTAGACGGACGGCCATGCCTTAGCTTTATGGTTTAAGTTTTTGGGAAATAGTTAGACAACTATTTCGTGTTTATATTCTGTATATACTTGGTAGTCATTCTCCTTCCCAAGGATGGGGGATTTAATACATGTGTGTTCGTAACATTCGGATTTCACTATTAAGTCTCACTTAATATATTTTATTTCTAACCCCCAAAATATAAATATTCTTCTAAAAAATATTATATTTTCTATTACATAATTTTCCAAAATAATACCTTGACAAAAATACGCGTTAAGTCATATTTTCCCAAAATGCGTAAGTTACGTTTTAATGATCGAGTGGTAATAATAATTTACCGGTGTAACTTATGTATTTATCGTAGAGGCGTTCGTATTATTTTGGATTCGTTAACATTCGATAGTATTATTTTACCCTAAAAATAATACTAGTATTTTCACAAAATAATCATAAACACATATCAAGTGACGTTGTGAAAAATATATACTAAATATATATATGTATCACGTTTTATTTTGTGAAATCCCACCTCCGATGTTTTGTAAATATAGCCGTGGCGAAACTTATATTTTGAAAACATGTCGAAAAGTATTTCTAACACTTATAGTGAAAATATTTCTAAGTGTTAGGCTTTTGGGAAAAATTTCGCCAGAGTTTCCTCTGTAACTGGAGGTGGCCACGCTTTCAAGCGTATCATTTTCTTTTATAAATCACATCAACAATCTTCTTATTCAATCAAAACGATGTTCAACGTATCAAACTAGTTAATAAACATGAAATTCGCAAAAATTGCATGAACTTGTAGTTTTTCCAAAAATATGAAGTAAATCCCATTACTTTTAGTGGATCTTTATATAAATCAATCCGGTTTCGTAAAAGTCTTGTTTTTAAAGAAATTCCATCTTTACAACTTCTTGTCAACTTTTACAAAAATAATTATTTTGTCGAAACTTTGTGTTACACAAGCGTTTACACTCTTGTGTGTTCTAAAAACCATTCGTGTTAGTGTAAGATCCGTCTTTAAAGTATGTTTTCTATTGAAACTTGGTCCTTTGAAAATACCACCCGTAGATCCGTAGATCTACTAGTTTTAAACACTATTGTACAAACTAAAACACTTTTACACAAGTTCATGATTCTTGTGTGGTAGAGTTCCATCTTCTAACCCTTGTTACACTTAAACAAGCTTTATGTCATAATCCAAGATCATGACTAAACCGGGTTAAATGATGATCCGAGCTACCACAACATAGATCGGGTCCAAATAACTACACAAATCAAATACTACAAGTTTTACACAACTTATGTGCTTTTAACCACCATTTTAGTGTTTTTAGTAGACTTTAAATTTTGTTCTTACATGATCATAAATTTCAACCGTCAAAATTCTTATTAACCACTTTAGAATGGATCAAAAAGGCGTTTAAAGTCACTTACTACTAGCTCGAGGCTAGGGAAGAAACTAGTCGAAAAGCGAGTGGTTAATAGCGTTGAGATGAGGTCCTTGACAATCCGCAAGCATCGAGCTTCCTTATACGTGATCCTTCACCCTTGAGTGTATGTAAAATAACATGATTGAAAATTAAAGGTGGTTGGGTGGGTGGCTATGGTTTCGGCCGAGATACCTAAGAGAGGAAGAGGAGCAAAACAAGTTTTGCTGTGATGGTTTCGAAGTAAATGGGTGATCTTAAGGTCACTTTTATAACCCATTTAAAGCTAAAATCTATAAGGTAAGATGTCACCTTATATGAGACACAAATGAATAAAATATACAAATGGGTAAGGATTTGTCCCACATGGGACGATTTTGGTTACAAGGGGGGAATGGGTTTGGTTCAAATTCTACTAGATAATTAGTTGTCTAGTTAGCTTAATTTAGAAGGTTAAACTAATTAGTAGTGTGTTATGTTTTATATCGGGTGTTAGGGTGTTCGGGTACCCTAACTAACTCAAAAAAAGAAAACAATGTCAATGACAATATTTTTATGTCCCGGGTTAAGTCCGGGTGTACGGTTGGATATCAATCCGTTAAAGTGCTTAATAAATATTTAAAGTGTCGTTAATACCCTTTTTAGTGACACAACTCATTTCTGACACTTTGGAAAGTGTCTAGTAATATTTTTCTCATGTTTTGGCACTTTATTAGTTAGCTAAAAGCTGAGTTGTTATGTAAAGTGCTGAGTTTTGTACTTAGAGTACGTTTTAGGCACATCCAGTCATTGTGACTTATCCCTAGAGACGCAGTTCTACAACCCTTGTATCCCTACACTCACCACTAGTGTAGCAAAATATTTCTGGCTCATACAGGCCTTAGAGGCAGTGTCTGCCTGATGCTGGCTTTATCAGCATGTTCAATAGGTTATCCGTGTATTGTGCTACTGTGCTTTTTGTGCATCATGTTTGTCACTAAGGTTCAGCATGTAAATAATGTAGTGACGGTAAGTAAAGTATGATGCAAGTAAGTACATGTATCAGATATCAAGTAGCAGTTCGTCAGTAATTTCAAACAAGCACAGTGATTAAGCAGTAATTAATTATTAATTAAGTTGTACGGATACCTGGTTTAGTGAGGGTTGTCACATGGCTCTTCAGGCTAAGGCCTTAAATACGAATATTCCTTCTTCAGTATCAGCAGAATACCCTGAGAGGGCAGGCTGTGAAGAGGCGCCTTCGCTTCTAGGTGAACCAGACAACTGACGATACGCGTCGGATGGTCTTTGGTCGCTCATACTCTAGACTAACAAATAGTCAAATAACACATAACAATAATATACAATTATGCACGTATTTCCGTAATATATTTCCTAACACTTTAGATAAATTTTGGGTGTCAGCAAAACACTTATGTGGCTGAATCAGTGGCTGAATCAGTGGGTTAGCTCTGATACCACCTTCTGTCGCACCCCGTCCCCTAACAAACCTGGGAACGGGCGGCCGAGGCCAGTTTTGGTGGTATCTGGTGTTTATTCATTTTGGCAGCGGAAATTTCATCAGGACCGTAGTTAGGAAATATTTTATCAGAGTAAAACACCATATTTTATATAAATAAACATATTGGGATAAAACCCAAGTTTGCATTACAAGCTGATTTATAGGGATAAATCCCATTTTATTGAAATAAAACGCCTTCTTTATTTAGGTAACTTTTATAGTCACTTTTCCAAGCCTTCAGTGCTGTCCAGCTGGATTCTAATTGGCTTTCACATTGTGTTACCTGAAACGCGTTTAAAAACATTTTGTTAGTGGGAAATACTGGTGAGTGAATCCCAGTTTAATCAAGAAAAGTTTTATTAATTTAAACAGTATTGAGAGTGATTACAATGTTTACATCTACCCAATTACTCTTTCAGTACTGTCAATCCTGACTGGTGGGTCATATTACACATTGGCTAACTCTTTGTCCAATGGTAACATGTCTCACATTTTGTTTACAAAACCCCAACATACCAGCAGTAATTGTATAATTACAAAGAGTTTAATCGCTGCTAAATTGCCTTGTAAAATGTTTAAGGTTTTGTAAAAACTGTTTAAAAAAAGGAGATTGCTCACATTGCTGTTTTAGGTTTTGTGTAAGGGTTTCCTGGTGACAATCTATAAATTACACAAATGCACACGTGTTAGTATAATAACCCATTTTAACAATAGTAATACCCTCCCCGAGACGGCATTCCAACGACTACGTCGGGGCAGAACCACGACAGCCGTTACGGAACCCTAGATCAATCGGGCAGCGTATCTAATACGTATCCAGGGGTTATGATACTTACAACAGAGTAGAAATTCGTTATTTAAACGGATATTATACCCGAGAATAGCTTCTACTATTAAGAAATTCGAGATTAAGAAAAGGAAATGAGCGATCGGAACTAAAGGCCGATGCCCTCTTTATATAGGGCTGTAATTCGAGTCTCTCGTGGCCCGCGTAAGATTAAGCTTAGGCTTACGCAGCCCGTGACGTATGGTAATAGGGCGTAGGCTTGGTGATTCGTCGAGTTCAGGGTTACCACAATGATGACACGTGTCGGCTCAGGGTTTCGCCACGTTGACTGGCTGTCACGCCCCGCGTAAGATCCCTAAGGGACATATTGGGCTCGGTTTTATTTTATTTTTAATGATATATCGTATTTTGGGCTCGGTTTTCATGTTTGGGGTGTATTTTAGGACATATTGGGATATTTTAAATATTTTTAGGGTGTCGAAAAATTTAGGAGGCTGTCGGTTTATTTTAGGGTTGTTATACGTGGTGCTGTAATGTTGAATAATCAATAGATACCAGATTATTAGTGACTGATCGGTGTCGTATCTATCTTCTACTCCTTTCTTAGTCGTAATAAAAGCACCGTATAACAACCCTCCTGAAATTTTTCCGACACCCTAATATATTTTAAAATATCCCAATATGTCCTAAAATACTCCCCATACGTTAAAACGGACCCCGAATATCTTAATTTTTATTAAAATTAATTAAAAACAAGAAAATAGGGGCCCTGGAACGCCGAGACAGACTTCACTTGAGTCTACGCGGGCCGCAAGCGCCTGGGCAAGTGGCGCAGCCCTGAGCTGCCATGTGTCCTGCCAACCGTCGAAGCTATACCGTTGACTAACTCACCCTACGGCCCTACCAGCTTACGTCGCGGGCCGCGAAGGAGTTTCCTTCGGCTTACGGGGGCCGCGAGAAAGTCCAAGATCACAACTATAAATAGGGGCTGTTGGCATTTGTTGTCCGACGCTCACACACACTTTCTATCTCGAAATTCTGCATAGATAAAGCAATTATCGGGTATAATACCGCCTAAATAACGAAGCTCTGCTCCGTTGTAACTATCATAACCCCTGGATACGTATTAGATACGCTGCCCGATTGATCAGGGGTTCCGTAACGGTTGTCATGGTTCTGCCCGACGTAGTAATTGGAATGCCGTCTCGGGGAGGGTATTACTAATGTTAAAATGGCTTATTATACTAACACGTGTGCATTTCTGTAAATTTATTGATTTTCACCAGGAAACCCTTACAGAAAACCTAAGACAGCAATGCGAGTAATCTCCTTTTTGTAAACTGTTTTTACAAAACCTCACACGATTAATTATATATTAAACAGTTATTGAGTATTTGTAAGGATACAATTATCATCGGTATGTTGGGGTTTTGTATAAAAAAAATTTTACTACCTTGCGAGTAGTAACATGACCACAATTCGGGTTGACAGTACCGTGGGTGGTAATTGATATGACTTGGAAACAAATGTAATTGCGCGACCGCCCTCAATATTGTACAATGGTTTTTACTTAAACTTGATTAAACTGGGATTCACTCACCAGTATTTTCCACTGACAAAATGTTTTTAAACGCGTTTCAGGTGACAATATGTGAAAGCCAAATAGAAGCCAGCTGGACAGCACTGAAGGCTTGGAAAAGTGGCAATAAAGTTACCTAAAATAAATAGATGTTTTTATTAAATAAAATAGGATTTATTCCTATGAAAATGTGTGTACTTGAAAGTTGGGGTTTTCCCATGTGTTTAATATAGTGAAGCGTGGTATTTTAGTCTGATAAAATATTTCCTAACTACGGTCCTGATGTAAATTCCGCTGCCAAAATGGATAAAGACAAGATACCACCCAAACTGGCCGCGGCCGCCCGTTCCCGGGTTTGTTAGGGGACGGGGGTTGCGACAGAAGGTGGTATCAGAGCTAAGCCACTGATTCAGCCACTGAAGTGTTCTGCTGACACCAAAATATTATTCAATATGTTCGGAAATAAATTACGGAACTACGTGCATAATTGTATTTTATTGTTATGTGTTATTTAACTATTTGTTGGTTTACAGTATGAACGACCATGGACCATCCGATGCGTATCGTCAGTTTTCTGGTTCGTCTAGAAGCGAAGGTGCTTCTTCACAGCCTGCCCTCTCAGGGTACTCTGCTGATAATGAAGAAGGAATATTCGTGTTTGAGGCTCACTCTGAAAAGCAATTCCCTCAGAAAAAGAGAGGATGGTTCAGTAGGGGAGCAGATGAGAGTAGGAAAAGAATGAAAAAGTTACAAGAGCAGCGAGCCCTAGCAGCCGCTAAAAGAGAGACAGATGCCCACGCACAGGACATGATTAATAGGAGTTTAGCCAACTTCCATATCCTAGCAACCAGTGCAGCGACCCTAACCTGGACCAACTGATAGTACCCCAACCACTACCACCATTTCCCAACCAGCCAATGGAGATAGAAAACAACCCCGAAAATCAAGTAGAAATGCATGATTTTAACCCAGAGGAGGAGATACCTAGGGTACCAGCACCCAATCCCTATTACGATAACGATGTATTCATTAGGGAGATTTTAGAGAATCCTTACCCGTACCACGAACCCGCACCCCAGATTCCAAACCTATTCCTAGAACCTGCACCCCCAATGAGTGCAGAAAATGTACAAGAACTCTGGACATTCGGTGACGAAATTTTAGAAAGTAGCGAGAGGATGAGACAGGTGGGAGAGCGACTCGTCTGGAAGTACGACGAGCGCAACATGGATTTTTGGATGAATCCATATCCTTGAAATTGATGGTGGAGGTGATAATAGTAATAATAATAATAGTAATATAATAATATATAATATGTGTGTATGAAAAAAAAAACTACGGATGCCTACTACTAGTAGTGCAATTTTTATTTCAGTTGTATTGCAATATTAAATTTCAGTACTGGTTTGTATTAGATGCATATTATATATATATATGTATATATATATATATATATGTGTGTGTATATATATATGTGTGTGTATATATATATGTGTGTGTATATATGTGTATATATATGTATATATATATATATAGGGAGAGGATCATGAGAAAACTAGATATAAATGAGAAAACCAAAAAACTAACCAAAAAAAACACTAAATAGGAGGGGGAGACTTTTAATGAAGGAGGGGTAAAATTGGAAAAAAAAATATATATAACTTTTCAAACATTTCACATTTCTCCATACGTTATCATTTTAAAACAAAAATGGCACCATAAGATCACAAATTTTTGTATCTTTCATTCAAGTATATTCGAGCATATTTTTTATGACATAAAAAAAGATTTATGGTGTCGTCTTGTTTTCAATACTATTATTAAAGTAGTGCACATGTGCAATATAACATGTACTACAATTGCATTACATGCTTAAAATTAGCTTTTTGAGTCTAGTTTAGCTTTTAGGGTTAGTTTTTTTGGAGGTTTAGGATTAGGATTAGGTTTTTGGGTGTGGGGGGAGGGGGGTTTAGGTTTTTGGGGGGTGGGGGGGGGGGTTTAGGTTTTTTTCGGGTTTATGTTTAGGGTTTAGTTTTAGGTTTTCGGGAGGGTGGGGGGTGGGGGGTTTAGGTTTTTGGGGGGTGGGGGGTGGTTAGGCTTTTTGTGGGAGGGTGAATTTAGGTTTTTGGGGGGTGGGGGTGGGGGGTTTAGGTTTTTGGGGGGTGTCGGTGGGGGGTGGGTTAAGCTTTATGTATTAGTGCACATGTGCAGTACAACCAAAAAAAAAAAAAAAATTTTTTTGAATTTTTTTTTTCATACATAAAAAGTAGCGATTTTTTAAAAAAAAATTGTAAAAAAAAAAATTTGGTATGTTTTTAGGTTTTTTTAGGCTTTTTTGGTTAGTTTTTTTGTTTTCTCATTTAAACTAGTTTTCTTATGATCCATCCCCTATATATATATATATATACACTAGCCATTTACCTCGCGATGCCGCGGGAGTGGCGATCTACAATATGATATTCGTTTACCGTTAGTTTATCAGTCGTCTCGTGATATGTGCACCCGAACTTGTGAGGTCTTACAAAAATTGAATATTTTGTTGTATAGCTCATTTTCATGCCAACCACGGATGATTCTTTATTCAAGCTGAGTATGAGCTTGAGAATGATGCATTTGAGAAGTTCATGATTCTTTATTCGTGAGACCAAAAATAAGAAACCATGCAACCAAGTCTAGGAATGTACAAAAACCTAGTATTAAGCAAGTTAACAAAACTATAATTCACAAGCTGAATAAAACTATGAAACAGCCCAAACATAGAGGTCTTCAGTTTCTGAATGGCAGACCTGCTTCTCGGCCAAGATATCATCCACACCAGACCTGCAGCAATCAAAACCCTGCTCTCCCACCCAATATCCCCAGCAATAATCACCCACCTGCATAAAAACGCCCAACCCGGTCCCCACCCATCCGGAGTATAACTATAAAAATTAGAGTGGAAATAGTGGAAAAGGATTTTCATGTGATGAGTAATTAGGTTCTCAACCCAGTTAATTCTACTCTCATTTCTTGTGAAACCAACACTAACACCAGTGCACAAAATGCAGTACACGAACAGCAAAGCAAAAAACAGCTGAATCATGGAGAGGGGTTGGGAGGTTTTGGGGATAACCATTTGATAACTTGCAAGTCCCACACTCTCGCCATACGAACCGACTGCCCGGACTTTGCCAACGGGAGGCCTAGAATTCGAAGTTTGACAATTTCTTTGATCAGGGTTCCAGGGTTCCTGGTTGTTTGAAGCTCCCAAACACCATTACTTCTCTTTTTGGACAAATTAGCTGCAAAAGTTTTTTTTTTTAAAAGCAGACAATTTACAGACCTGAACACCATATCGAATATTAATCGCCAAGTTTCTTTTGTTGGCTACTTTACAAGTTAAAAATTTGTAAATTAGTTTGTAGAAGTATGGGACGAAGGATTGAAGCAGTTTAGTGGTATGGGTCAATTTCAGTTATTTATATCTTAAACAAGTAATACAGGTCAGACTAAAAAAAGTTAGATAAAATGTAAATAAGTCAAATGGGTTGAACGGGTCAAAACCCACCCAAAACGTATTTAAAGTGGATAAAACCATTTAATTATAATAGATATGTTATGATACAAATCTTTAACATTTTTAAATCTGATTTGGGTATATGGGTTACATTTTTTTTTTCAAACAGATCAACCAGCATCATATTAAGCTCATTAAATAAATAAGTTATAACAAATGTACCTGTTAATGACAGCATCAAGAATGATTTGGATGGGATTAGCATCGGAGAAAAGGTGGTTGATCTCCATAGCATGCTTGATGATGCGAACAACCATCAAACCATTTACGGTTGTTTCTCCGTGCATCATAGAAGAGTTAGTCAAACCTTCTACAATTTGGCATTGGGCCTTCCCGAAAGTTTCATTATGTTGCAAACCATTTGCCTAAAACCAAATCAATAACTCTTAATTAACAGCTAGTATGTTTCTGATGTCTAATAGCATGGTTATACTTAATGCCATCGGACAAATCAACGAAAATATTTATGATGTGAGCAGGTGAAATTGCACCTCTTGCATTCCCGCTCCTTAACTGCTCCTGCTCCAGCTCAGCCTTTTCTTTCTCCAATAAAAGCTTCATATTGGATATCTGAATGAACAAACGGAACGGGTCATAAAACACGACAACTATACTCGAAATCCTGGCTTGATAACTATACCAAAAAGAGTGGGCTTGAAAGGGTCATCACATGATCCAATTAGCCTATATAAAACATGTATGATTAACAAAACAGACCGCCAACTTAAGTATGCTGATATCCAATGAAATTCTCTTAAAGAATAGATAAATGAGTTAAATGTCATGTGGGGTGTATTTTTTATGCATACAGCCAACTAGATCAATGTTAATAGAAAATTCAAATACTTGTTTATGTTATTTTATAAATCCTCAACCAAATATTTTCTTATTCTATCACTCCTCTCGTTATTTAAACACTCAAGTGCATAGAAGCTGTTAAATTAGATTATCAATCATTCAAAGCAATATCATTATTATAGTATTTGTAAAAAGAAACCGACTTATATTTTGTAGCGCTTGCTGAGAGCACTGGTGATGACTTACATTTTGTAGCACTTGCTGACAGCACTGCCTTAAATCAACAACTATTTTTCACCTGTTTTCGACAAAATGAAGACGTCGGCCTTTGTCGTTAAGCCTGTTGTTCTGCAACCATTCCATCGATAGAGTGAAGTGAAGCAAGCACACAAAGTCCAGCACTTGAATTAAAACAAAACCACACATCAAAAGCAATACCACAATCCATAAGTATCCCTGTCACCTTAGCCGCATGCTCGTGCATCTGGTGATTCCAGCAAATGCAACACCTCCGTTTGGTCTATCACCAAAAGTATCCCTGTCACCTTAGCCGTATGCTCGTGCTCAAGATGGTCCACCAACGGATACAGATTCTCACCCAGCATCTAAAGCATTTAAAAATTTTAGTTAAAATAAACGTCAAAATAGTAAAGTCAAACTTGTAGCAGAGATATATACCGTCCTCTGTTGATCTGGTGATGCGTTAGCAAGAGCAGAAGCCAATGCTATAATAGGCATTGGTTGTGGGATGGGAGCAGTGGCATCGCGTGGAAGCATGCCGCCAACGCCCGCCATGTTTAAGAAATGGTACCGTAAACGTACAAATAAATATGTATTTCATGACATACCACTTGATGGACCTCGAAGATCGTTCTCTGTCCCATTCAATACAAATCCAAAATACCAAGAAAGCATTTGAAAAGATGATGATCATCTTGAAGTCTCATCTACAAGGAAAATAGTGATTATAATAAAAAGGAAGCTCAAGTTGTTCTTTCCAACAACGGTGTGATGGTATCACGTTAACTTTCTCCACATACTGCCTACATACTTCAAGTTGTGCACTCTTTTTAACATCATCTGCAGCTTGTGGGAATGTGATTTTTCTCTCTCTGGAAGATAGATGTTGAAAAGCAGAAACAGTTCTTGATGAGTTTCGCCTAGTTTTATAACCTTTTCTCTGACTCCCAACATGTCAAGCCTACAAATAAAAGAGATAAGTGCAAGACAAGAGCATGAAGCTTGAAGTTGAAGCATTAACTTAGACAAACCTGCCCTCACTGAAGTTAATCTCTTTTTTTATTATTATACTTTAACTAAAAGAGGCAACTTTGATCACTAATAAAACAATTAAAATAATTGAGTTTGAAATATATAAGAGGAGCCACCGCTAGCACTTGAAAACCTCTACAGAAAGTAAGCACTGTATCTGAAAGTGATTCAAGGCTCAATCCATGTATATAGGTAGGAAGATGGTTGGGGCCATGCTTCAACCCTGTAGAAAAAATCAAAGTAATCAAATAAACTAATGATTATTAAGAATCAAAAGCCGGAAAAAGAGGGAGAAAGCAAACACACCTGTAGACAGATCACCGTCACCTGTCTTCATTTTCTGAAAATGATAATAATTAGCATATGAGAGTTCTGAGGTTTACTGTAAAATATGTATTGATACCTTTTGAAATCTGAATGTATCAAGTCGGCTGAGAAAGATGAAACCAAGCTGATAATAACACATTGTCAAGCATCCCCTGATCATATCAATCCCCATCTCCTCTGATGTTGGTTCTAGCTTCCATAATATCTGAAAATATATCATCCGTAAGTGCACCTTTTAACTATATACGGTTGATTACAACAGACAAACAAACACCCTAATTATCAGTTCAAACAAATATAAGTATTTTATCCAATTCATTAGACCAAATCATGTTTTATAACAGTTAAATAATTCAACTAGATTACCAATTGTAAGAGAAAGGTCTTCAATGGCATTATCAGAAGTAAAACTCAAAACAAGAGAGCTTTTACCAAATCCTAAATCCCCAATCACCAACAGCTTGAATAAGTAATCCGAATCCGAACCCGAACCTGAAGACTAATCCATTTGCATAACATAATCAACCACGAACCCTAGAAACCAAAATTGATGTCGTAGTGTTTCATAACCCCAAATATAAAGCATAAAATAGAACTAATGGTGAAAAAGAATACCTTTATATGCGAATTAAGCAAAAAACTGATGGATGTGAATTAAAATTCCAGATCTGGGTCGATGAATAGCAGAGAGGAATCAAACACAGCTAGGGTTTTGAAAGGAATCAAACGTAGTTAGGAGGAGAGGAGGCTGATAATGATTTCGTGATGTGGTAACCTAATTAGAATGTCAGAAATCAATCGCTAGGCTTTACATAAATTGCCATGTTTTGTTTAGGGTTTAATCCAAATCTTCAATTCATAGGGATTGGAATACAAATCGAATGAAAAGAGGATGGTCGTTGCGGATGCCACCGCTAGAGGTAGCCGGGAACCATCTTTCTTTCTTTCTCCTGCACTTTCTCTCTCTTTCTGGTTCTTAGTTTCTCTCTCTTTCCAAATGAAAAGGCACTAAAATGATGCTTTGGCCGCCCAAGTGAGATGAGCGGGATTTCAAAAGTTAAATGAAAAGCTTTGGCCGCCCAAATGAGATGAGCGGGATTCCAGATGTTGTTAAAAGAAGTTTTCAACACATTTATGCTTTAAAGGTTATATAATGTGTTTAAAATGGTTGTACAATGGCAAATGACCATTCTTGCCCTTCCTATATGTTTATTAAAGTAGTATATATATATGTATATATATATATATAAAGAGTAAGTCGCAATGATCGACATTTTTGATCAACATGCTTGTTGTGTGTTTGGTAGTGTTAAATATTATTTTGTGATATTAATACATGGTAAATGTTTAAAATTTAGATGGACAATGAAGTGAACCAGGAAAACCAGAACGATAATAACCAGAACGACAATAACCCGAATAATGAGAATCCAAACAACAATAACAATGGAAATCAAGTGGATAATAGTGCCATCCAACACATAGTGGCACAAGGAATTATAGATGCAATGCCATTTATTATCCAAACTGTTAAGGAGCTGATAATAAAAGTAAGCATAACAGCAAACGACCAACTGAACTGGAACACAGCGTAAACAATGGACTCGTACTTCAAGCGCACATTCCCTAAAGAAGAAGAACCATGCCTTATGGTTGTTCTTACAAAGAATTCTGGTCCTACAAACCAATAGAATTCTCGGGCAATGAAGGACCCATTGCAACTCTACGCTGGATATAAAAGACTGGGGCTGTTTTAAAAATAAGCAAATGTGCGGAAGAGGATATGATAATGTTTACTTACAATCTGTTTAAGAACTCATCCTTAGAATGGTGGAACACAATCCTTCAGTCTAGGGGAAGTGATAGGGTTTACAATATGGAATGGGAGGAATTTAAAAATATGGTAGAAAGGAAATTCTGCCCTCCCAATGAAAAGGAGCAGATAGCAGATAAATTCCTAAACCTTAGGATGACAGTGGTAGATAGTAAGGGTTATACTACTACATTTTTTGAATATGCTAGAATAGTACCAACCCTTGCATCACCAGAACCAATATTAATCTCCCGTTACATCTGGGGATTTATCGGGGAGATTAGACATGTAGTCAAGGCAGGTAGACCTCAAACGATAGAAGAAGCCGTAGAACTAGCAAATACCTTGACAGATGAATTAGTGCATACACGAGAAGAAGACCAGAGAAGGAACCTAGCCCAAAGGCTTACCCAGGAATTTCGTTACGGTAATTCCAACCGTAGGAACGTAGGTTCTACCTCTGCACCATACTGCAAAGCTTTTAAGAAGAAGCATTCGGGAAAATGCTCCACTCACTGCAATTTCTGCAAAATGCCAGGACACAAGGAAGAAGATTAAATGAGGAAACCTAATAATGGTATGTACTTCAACTGTGGAGAAAAAGGCCACATCATGCCCAACTGTCCGAAACTAGTTCCAGCCATGGGCAATAAAACTACCAAAAATGCTAGAGCATTTGTTCTGACTGCAGATAGAAGCCAGCTGGACAGCACTGAAGGCTTGGAAAAGTGGCAATAAAGTTAGCTAAAATAAATAGATGTTTTTATTAAATAAAAAAGGATTTATTCCTATGAAAATGTGTGTACATGAAACATGGGTTTTTCCCATGTGTTTAATATAGTGAAGCATGGTATTTTACTCTGATAAAATATTTCCTAACTATTGTCCTGATGTAAATTCCGCTGCCAAAATGGATAAACATAAGATACCACCCAAACTGGTCGCGGTCGCCCATTCCCGGGTTTGTTAGGGGACGGAGGTTGCGACACACCGAACACGTCGGATCTGGACCGAAGCTCCGTCAAACTCACCGGATCCTGGAATCAGCAGTGGTATTAGAGCTACGGTGCCGATTTAATTGATCTAACAGTCGGTTAAATCACCCAAAGCTCATCAATTTTGGGTTAAACGGGAGTTTTGATGTTAAACAGAGAAAATCATCAAAATAAAGGTCAATTCACAGATGGATTTTGGAATTGAAGACATCATCATGAAATTCACACAAATAAATATTTTGGATTGAAAAAACATGATTTGGAGTGTTCTTGTGCTGTTAGAACATATCCAATCAGATGGCAATCCGATCGGATGACCATCCGATCCATATCACTATCTTGCTTGAAGGATTATTGAAGGTTTATATGCTTTCAATCAGATGGCAATCCGATCGGATGGCAATCCGATCGGATGGCAATCCGATCGGATGGCAATCCGATCGGATGACTATCCGATCCATGTCACAATTGGGTGTTTGAAAGATCAGTTGTTTTCAATCGAACGACAATCTGATCGGATGGCAATCCGATCGGATGACCATCTGATCCATGTCATTCGACCAGCTGATCAAATACCTAAAAAAGGGCATTTTTTGATCGCAATGACGAGGTGAGTCTCCAGAAAAATTTTGGTGATTGACAATTTTTCAGGTTTTTAACGACCAAGCTGGGTTGTTAGGGGACACCGTCGGGGGCTTCAGTGAATAGATTTGATGATGCGATCACGGATTGTGGAAATTAGTGGGTTAGTCATGATACTGGTGCAGAATGTTTATCATTCAGGTTATCTGACTATTTATGGGCCAAATTGTAAAATCCGCAAAGACGAAAAACTGACAATTGTGGTGAATATTGTGATATTCGGGTCTGGTCAAGTTTTTCGGAGAAAAGAATTGAAAACTGAATTAAGTTTGAGGGGGAATTCAGTAATAGAGACGTCAGAATTTACAAAAATGAGGGGGAATAAAAATTTCACTGTCGTATGTTGAAATTTCGATATTTTTGAAATTCGTGACACTGCAACAGTTTTCGGGTAGTTTCGACTTCAGATTGTCATGGGGAATGTGAATCTGATCGTGAGTGTAGACTTCCGAGATCAAGATGATCCGAGGTGTTGATATCTAATCGAGCATCAGAGATCTGAGAGTGATCGTGGATAATAACTTCTAAGATCTTGATTATCCGAGGAGATGAATCTGAATGTGGACGAATGCTTCGGAGATCGGATTACATTTCTAGATGACTTGTTTTTCCGATGAAGATTTGCTGATTGTGGAGAATACCATTTACACGGATATGTCATTCTTAGGGTGTGTTAACGTGGATCACGGTAAACGAAATATCAGATCTTCAGGGGGAATCACAGATTTGAACTTAACCAGTGGGGTATTTGATGTTTCTATCAATTGCCGATTGAGTTTTTGTACATTCTTAGATCGAGCAGGCGGAATGCAAAGATCATGGTGCTAACTTGTAATATCAAAAAACCGAGCTCAGATGCGGTTAAAGTTGAAACAGAGGATGCTGCATTGACTAGTTTCAAATTGGTGATTTTTTGTGAAGGTTACAGTTTAGCAAATCAGAGGAGAGTTGTAAACTGTGCAAAAGACCTGAAGATTCATTCCAGGGGGATTTCATGCTTTACTTTGACAAAAGCAAACCTGAATCATCAATCGAGGGGGAATTTGGATAGTCATATTTCAAGATACCTGATTGAAGTTGAAGAAAAGTTGAAGATTACAGAATATTCAAACACGGCTCAAGGTTCTCAAAGTATTAAAGACGATTCGACGAGTGACATCCAAGGGGGAATCTGTTGGTACATAGTTCGTACGTCTGTCACTGTGAAAATAGTTAGATAGAGCGTGTGTTGAATATTGTATAGAATAGAGAAAGTTGGACTGGTTCTTTAATGTCAAGGTCCATCCGGCAGGATGACAATCCGATCGGATGGCAATCCGATCAGATGGACTGTGTGTTAGAAATGTCTATATATAGGGACCTTTGGGTTCCATTTGGACAAGCTTTTGGTTCCCAGAGGGGACATGCTGTCCAACTGGTCTCGTGGTGCTGTAACGTTGAATAATTAATAGAGACCAGATTATAAGTGACTGATCGGTGTCGTATCTATCTTCTACTCTTTTCTTAGTCCAACTGGACCGAAGCTCCGTCAAACTCACCGGATCCTGGAATCAGCAAGATGAATGCTATATATAGAAGATGAATGTTGAGCGCATGACTTCATTGCGCATTACTCCTGCGCATGTTCCTTCACTTAGGACTCCTACGTTTCATAATGAGTGCATGACCATTGTTTGTTGTATGTTGACATTATGTAACGTATCGTATGCATCATACATTCATATGATGATTATCATGTATATCTCATATGATGTCATAATGAAGTATGATGAAATCATACCCAATCTCTAATAGTATCGTACTGAGTCCTAACGAAACTTTGCGAAACCTCTGTTCGGAACACTTACAGACTCAAGACGTTTACACTTTATATGCTAATGAGATTTCTAAGCTATGGTCATAAACTGCACTAACAGGGCGTAATGTTTTCGAACAACTTGGACGCATTCTTGAACAAGTAGTCGAGTCAGACCGTAGGATAAATGAAAAATGAGTCGAGCAAACTAGCTGAACGGATGTCAATGATCTGGGAGAAACAGACTGAGCTACAACTTGAAATTAACGATATTTAAGCATGTTACGCTTAATCTAATAACGTTAGTTTAGGTTAATATGTTTAAGTGTATTAGCTTTTAGTAATTGTTGATTGTATTTTTGTTCTAATTATTACTTGGAATCAATGATATGATCTAATGTTTAACATTATGTGTTTTAAATTAGGTTGATAAACTACTATAGTCGGTAACAGAGTCAAAAAATAATATGGCTGGTGACAAATCATGCCGCATTATGATATAGCTAACATTTAGTTTATATCATACGTGATAGTTCAGGATCTGGCGGGTTTAGACGGTAGATTGGGTAGAAAAGAACTAATTCGGTAGTATATTATTAAGAATGGAGTAGAATCAGAAAGATTCGTCATTAGTTTAAAGCTTCATTCTTCAAAATGAAAGAGTATACATCTTTTACAAGCTAGAGAAAAAAAATTCTCAAGCATTTCCTCTCTGGGAACTCTAAAACTTCTCCTAAGCTCTCACTCACAAGAACTATAGATAGGCATTAAGCTCTGTGCGAGGCATATTCCATTCGTGCGAATGAATATGTGTCCCTTTGTACGAAGGACTCCTTCGTGGGAGGGAACTTTACAATACAAAATCGTTATTTCTAACTCTAATCTATACAATATTCAACACACGCTCTATCTGTAGATGCATAATTTTTGTAGCTTTGGTCTGCACTGAGTCTATATTTTGTCCTAGTTGTCATTTTATAGTGTTGTTTATATTATTGAATCGGGGACAAAACGGTGCGTAACGCGTTTTGTAAAACCCATCCAGACGGATGGAGTCCATCCGATCGGATGGCCATCCGGATGGGTGTCAACTTTGTCCCTGATCCAGCTCGCCTATAAATAGGAGACCTTGGGTCTCATTTGTAATAGTTAGTTCTTATCTTAGAGGCGAAGCTGTTGCAAATTCTCACCGGACCTTTGTACTTTTACACATCTTTAATGAGAATGGAAGCTTTATACGGTGTCATTGTTGTATTTCTCTTTCCTACACTACGTTTGGATTCCGTACAAGCGTGATGATTGTAGATCTGACCTGAGCGTTCAATCTAAACCGAACCTAACCGGTCCTCACAAGTGGTATCAGAGCTTGGAGGTCGGATTTCGAGAGGATCTACAGAGATTTGACTGATTTCAGCCGATTCTACCAGAGATTTCATCTGATTCTTCATCTATTTCTCTGATTTCATCTTATTTCAGACTTTACACATCTCAAACACCTTAAAATCCAAGGTTTACTAAGATTTCATGGATAAAATGGCCTAAAATTCACATATTGTGTGCGTGATACATCAATGTACAATCCTACAAAGTTTCATAGAAAAATTCGAACAAAATCACATCAAAATCGATCAAAAACCATGAATTTTGAGATAAACTGTGCTGACGTCACTCATCCGATCAGATTGCATTGTTACTGAGTTCTTGTTACTTGCTGACGTCACTACTCATCCGATCAGATAGTCATCTGACCGGATAAGAGTTTGTGTTTGTTTGAGTTTGTAAGTTGTCGACTGATGATTCGATCGGATAGCCATCCGATGGGATAGCCATCCGACACTTGACATATTTGCCTATATTTGGTAATTTCATTCGGATAGTCATTCGGACGACTTACCATCCGATCAACTGTGTTGTGTTTTCAAGTTTGATTGTGTTTAACTTTATCAGGAATTTTAATCATGGGTGACGACTTTCTAAACCCATTCGGTGATTTTTTCGCTTACAACATTGGAGAAACATCTTCCAATACCAATCCAAAGACGGCTACAAAGACGATATCAAATTCACTTAGCGTTGACAATGCCTATGGCACTTATAACAAACCACCGAAGCTTATGGCTATCGAGTACTACAACCGCTGGGCTAAACGTTTTGATGGTTGGTTGAGAGCTTTTGATGATCATAGTTGGAAGTGTATGAAAAATGGGTACAATAATGTTAGAAGTGACTATGAGAATCTACGAGATGTTGAGCAGGATGAATTTATTGTTGAACAAAAATGCATTGCACTCCTTCACCAATCTGTATGAGATGATATTATCTCTTTGATCGATTATGAGAATTCAAAAGATTTGTGGAGTAAGTTAGAGAAAAACTGCATAGGTGGAGAGGAGATTATTAAAAACAAGAAGTCACTGTAAAAAAAAGAGTTTGATTTATTTGCCTGCATGAAAAATGAAAGTGTTCGTCAAATGATAGAAAGATTTTGTCATTTGAAAGCAGAACTAGACAAATTCGATATTAAGAAGGATAACGAGGAGTTAGTTGATAAGCTGTTTGAAGGTTTACCAAACGAAAAAGGTTGGCAGTATTTTGGTTTGGTGCTAAAGAACATAAAGAAGATGGCAGATATTACACTGGACTAGTTGATTGAAAAACTAGAAGGACACGAGTTGGAGATCAAGAAGCTAAACAAAGTGAACAATACACAGTATCACCAGAATGTGGATCTATACTACAGAGGTAGCATGATTCCAAAAGCTTCGTCACCAAAAACTGCGTTCAGCGCTGAAAGTGCAAACACTATTGCAAAAGAAAATTCAAGCAGTGGATCTTCATCGAGTGGTTACGGGTATCATGGTACCGGTTCAAGTTCACCAGGATCATCTGCATCAAACATACAACAACCACAAAATGCTCCAAACGCTAACGTCTTTCAACGCAACATTGTTGTTAACCTCAACAACGCCCAGAACTTCAATGAAGAAACTGCTAAACAACAAATGGTGTTTCTTGCATCGATATTGGAATCTTATGAGAGCCTCGTAGCGGGGAAGATTGGTAACAAAAATATCACAAAAGAAGATTACGATCAAATTGACCCGGAGGAGATGGAGCTCATAGACATCCGTTGCTGCATGGCTAGTGTTATTCGTAGGGCATAGGGATTCATGGAGATCACAGGGCGACAATCGATTGGAGAGCATTCAACAAAGTTGGGATTTGACAATTCAAAAGTGACTTGTTTCAAATGTAAACAAAAAGGTCACTTCAAGAGGGAGTACCAAAATTCAGCAGCCGATGAAACAGCGAATCCTTTTCATGATGACTACTACAGAAAAGCAATCTATCATAGAAACCGTGAAGAACCAGCAAAAATGAAGCAAACTGAAGACAATCCGAAAGAAAAATCAAGAGCTCTTGCGGTGATTCAAGACGATGAAGGGTTTAACTGGAATGACTTTCTTCCAGAGGAAGATGCTGTTGGTTATGCGTTCATGGTAGAAGTCGAAACAAAGTCAACGTACAACAGAGAAAGAAGTCTGGCACAGAGAAAATATCAAGAAATGTATGAGGCATTCAAAGAAGCTAGGAAAGTGAAAAGGTGGGATCCAGGCAGAGAATGCTACTTAGATCCGAAAGTAAATATCTACATTGATCCAAAAATAATTGATTTTGAAGCTCTTGTAAAATCGATTCCTTCAGAGAAGGAGCAGATAAAAATCGATGCAGAGGAAAGAGCTAAGATAGAGAGATCGAAACAGGAGAGATATGAGGAATTTCTGAGATCAAATGAGTCTAAGAAGGTTAATGAAAGGATTATTGATGTTAAGGCCGAGATGACAGCCGAGAACTTGACAAACATAGCAGACCAAGTCATGATGGCAAAGGCATTAGAGGTAGATTCCACATCCGTGTCTGATTCTTCGGAAAATGTTAGTTCTAGTGGTTCAGATAGTGAACCAGGTAAGGCTAAAAATGCTAAATCTGAAAGTGATTGCAGAAATTGCATGAAAGAATGCAAAGTCTATAATACACACGATTATCTCTCTCGATCGCAAATCCAAGAGCTAACAGATAAAATTGACATTCTCAACAGAGAAATGATTGGTCGAGACAAACTGATAAAGAGTTCAACTGATTAATAAATGAATTAACTGAGAAAATTAAAAATGATGAAAATGAAGTTGAACGCTTTCGAAAAGAAAATGAAAAGTTGATACTTGAAAATCGAAAAATTTCTGAGGATTTTGACAAATTAAAAAGAACAATTAAAGATTTAGATGAACGAAATGGTAAAACTCGTAAAGAAAATTCAGAACTATCTAGTGTTCTTCAAGCCAAAGAAATGTTAATAAATGCTTAACTGGATGAGATTGCGAATCTCATGCTTCAGTATCAGGAAGCAAAGATTGAAAATGAGAGAATCAATTTGAAGCTTAACAGTTACTCTTCTACTAGATTTTTTGTTCAACATATAGTTCCCAAACCGAATGGGAAGATCAAAGACGGTGAAGATGTATATTCTGATGGAATCGGGGTTGGGTATCACAAGGTTCCACCACCCATGTGCAATAACTTCACTAAAAAACAATTAGGGTTGGTTAATGAATCAGATGTTAGTGAGAAAAGTGATGCTGAAAATGTACCTGATAACATTGATGTCACGTTTAACTCACAATCTGATGAAGATAGCATAGAATCTAAGGTTGTGAAGGATGTTCTCGAAAACGCTTTGAAATCGGACAGTGATTCCACATTTGAAGATGATGATTGTTTATTGAACAATTACATCCCGAAACCTAAGTCCAAGAACAACTTACATGACCAACCGACTCTTGTCATGTACAAGATGAATGGTTCAGATAAGTTGTATTCGGATAAGGAGTTTCCAATTGAAAATGTCAATGTAGATGAACTAAAGAAGGTTTTCAAGTTAATTGAGATTGGTGTTTCTGAGGTCAACGGCTTGTCAAGTTCCAAATGGTTTTTGAACTTCCAACGAGATAAATCCTACAACAACAAACCTAACATGGCACCACGTTTTCACAACAACAACCAAAACAGAGGGTTTGGTGGGTATCAGGGTGGTAAGAATTATCAGATAAAGAACTTTCAAAAATCAAAATTTGTGAAAAGGACAACGTTTGTGAAAATCTCGAGTTCAATCACCGAACAAGAATCTGAAATCTTTTTGAAAACCAATGAAGAGTTTTTCGTGAAGAAAGTCTCACAACCATAAACTGAATGTCAAAGTCGGGTTGTTGACACCTGAACATGCTTCAAATGCAATCAGATTGGTCATATTGCACGAAAATGCACCAATCAACGACCTAAGTTTGTGATTGTCGAGAATTCAAATAAGTCAAACGATGTAAAAGGCAAAGCGCCTATGTTTCCTGAAAAGAAGATTCCGAATACTGGAAATGTTAAAATCAATTCTAAACCAATTAAACTACCAGTCAATAAAACTGGTGAATCTTCCAAACGTTTTCCCACACAACAACAAACATGGATGCCAAAGTCTCGAGTCAAGGCATCAACTGAAGAAAAACCAAAGGTTCCAAAATTGGTTACACCAAAGCCACAATATAATTCTTCAAATGTTCCAATCAAAGAAAATAATAAGAAAATCTTAGCTGAAAATTTTAAAATGGAACAGATTTTTCCAACTGCACATGTTGAAAAAACTGATGTGAAAGAGAAAATTGAAAAAGAAATTGAAGAAGAGTTAGAATTAAATGACAAGATTTTTCCACCTCTTAACAAAAATTACCATATGTGAAGAAGTAAAGCTACCCGAGTCTGAAGAGGCTTGGGTTGCTTATTTCAACTAATCCATTTTTAAAACGTGTAGGAGCTCCCGAGATCAATATCTAAGTGGATAATGGATAGCGGAGCATCCCGGCACATGACAGGGAGGAAAACCCTACTGAATGACATACGAGGTTTCAATGGTGGTTACGTTGGATTTGCTAGAAACCAAGGTGGAAGAATAATCGGGGAGGGAACTTTATCAAACGGTGTCGTATCGTTTGAAAGAGTCAACTACATACCTGAGCTAGAAAATAACTTACTGAGCATTTCTCAAATCTGTGACAGAATGTATACAACCCACTTTACAGACAAAGAATGTCTGATTTTGATGCCGGGGTTTGTTGTTCCTGAAGAATGGATCATCATGAGAGCGCCGAGGGAAAATGATATGTATGTTCTTGATATGAGCATCGCTACAACAACTTCGGGTTATCCTCAGTGTTTTTTTATCAAAAGCTACCGAGAGAGAGTCAGTTTTGTGGCATCGAAAGATGGGCCACATCCACCTACAAAAGATGATTCATCTAGTTCATAACGATCTTGTTAAAGGTGTGTATTTGAAAAGTTTCCATTTGGAGGGAGAATGCATCAGCTATCAAAAAGGAAAGCAAAACAAGAAATCTCACCCCAGGAAAATGGAGAAATCAATCTCGAGGCCACTTGAAAGACTTCACATGGATCTCTTTGGTCCTGTGAATGTGAAAAGCAATACTGGTGATCTATACTGCTTAGTGGTTACTGATGGTTACTCGAGATTTTCATGGGTGATGTTTTTGAAGTCAAAGGATCAAACATACGAGAGTTTGCTGAAGCTGTTCAAGAAGATAGAGAATCTGTACCAAACTCGCATATGTCGTTTCAGAAGCGATAATGGTACCGAGTTCAAGAATAGTCATATGGAAGAGTTCTGCTACAGAAAGGGTATATTGCAAGAGTTTAGTGCTCCACATACTTCGCAGCAAAATGGAGTAGCAGAGAGAAAGAACCGGACATTGATCGAAACAACACGAACGATGTTAGCCGACTCAAAGCTTCCGATAAATTTTTGGGGAGAGGCGGTATCTGCTGCTTGCTATACTCTTAATCAGGTTTTAACTGTGAAGAAGCATAATAAGACGTTTTTTGAGCTACACAACAATAGAAAGCCAAATTTGGAATATTTAGAGCCGTTTGGGTCTCCCTGCACGGTTTTGGATTCTGATGGAAAGTTTGGTGCTAAGAGTTTGGAATTAATCTTTGTGGGTTATTCTAGTCCACTTAGACGGGTATTCGTTCCGAATCTTGGAAAGATAATTGAAGCTAAACATTATCACACCCCCAAAATCCACAAGCAGAGTATCACTGCAGGAGGCGTGACATGACCAGGATCAAGCCACCAATCATATTGAATAATATATTAAAGTAATAAAAGTTCAACCACACAATATAATTGGTGTTCAAAATAAGTTATTCAAGTTTAAGTTTATCAGCGGAAGCATAAATGTATAAACCCAAACATAAGTCATAAGTTCATAAAATTTAGCATGGCTCACAACAGTCCATGTCCCACAACGACTCCTCCTTCTTGTGCAAGCTCCATAGATACCTAACGACCTGCAAGGCATGTAACAACGAGTCAACAACAAAGTTGAGCGAGTTCACAGTTGGTTGTCCAGTTTAAAGTTGTTTTCAAAACCATAAGTTCATACGAAAACCAGTAGTTAATTAGTTCCTTGTTTCCCAAACCATAACCAGTGGGGGCTACCCCTTGTTGTAAACCACCAAACCGTTACCATATCGACAACTGACTGAGGAAGTTGTGCCCTACGTCAATGTCTATCATCATTGACTAAGTGCCCAGATCCATTAGTACACGCCCGTCCTATCGGCACGGTGTGAGGCTTGTCAACCATAATAGCGCAATTAACTAATGACCCGCTCGCCATTGGCCCGGCGATTAAGTCGATATAAAAATGAGGGACTTCATGATAGAGTTTTGTCTAGTAAGTTATTTGTGGTCGTCCTACCCAACCGAGGACGAAGGTACGTAATCTACTCAACCGAGAATACGTAGGTTAAATATTATCGTCCTTCCCAACCGAGGACAGAGGTACATATTCTATTAAAGGTGAATATGCAGGTTTCGTTTTAGTTTCTTTACCCATTCCCAAACCACCGGGAATCCCATGCCTTATAAAAGTGTGAACTCACCTCGGTTTGCTCGGCAGTTAAACAGAAGGGTCCCTTGAGCTAAGGGTGGTCAACCACGTCCTAACATGGTCACCATACAAGTTAGGTCTTTATTCAAGTAATACACATACACTTCACATATAACAAGCAATTTACATTCTCAAGTTGGTCATGGCACAAACGCTTCATCATGGCAGTTAATAAATACCACATATCAAACTTATTAGTACTATTCGCACCTCTACATAAACAACAGTGTGCATTTCAAACTAAGGGCACATAACAGTTAAGCAAATTTATTCAACTCCCTTGTATTCATGCATAATTTCATAACAATGCCAAATAGTTGGATGTGCCATGCATGAAAACTAAGTCATGTCTCTTTGAACGCAGTTAGTCATTATTAACAGTAATTATTATGATCTCATCAACATAATCATCAATCACAGAATTCAACTTAGTTTACCGTGCTGTTTACCCTTTTGACGAAACTCCCTAGTTTTGCCGTGATCCCTTATTGACGAAACCCCGGGTTTCGTCGTGATCCTCCCTTACGAATTGTTATTCATCATTATTCCAGTAACCACAATATTTAACATCCAATATGTTCTCTAAATCATAAAGCAACCGTACACGATCTAGATTACACATATATGTATTAATAATCAGATCCACTCAATACAATACAATTTGCGGGACAGACTCATGAGCATCCATCAATGGTTGTTCTTTTAGATTAAACCTAAGGGATCTCGTTAACGATTCCTACTAACATACAATCCTACTAGATCAAGTATTCGAGTTAACACATTACCATGAACACATATCATCATTCATAACCAGGAAATTAAGTATAACAACAATAATGACACTAACCAATACATATAAGGATTAGAGCAAAGGACTAGAACGCTTCAAGAATGATAATGATGATGATGATTGCCGTCAGTTTTGAGAGGAGAAAGAGACACTAGGGTTTGAGTATTCTTACGTAACTGATGAACGATGGGTTTAAATATAACAAGGAGTTGGGCCGAAACCTCCCTGGGTCAAGGCCCACCATGTCGAAACTCTCAAGTGTGGCGAAACTCCAGAGTTTAGCGAAACTCCTAAGTTTCGTCGGTATAGGATATGACGAAACCCCTAGTTTCGTCGAGTGAAGGTTTTAGAGAAACTTCTCATGTTTCATCATGATCATAAAATAATAATAATAATCATCATACGTCAAACACTACACAGTTTATCATTTAATCCAATCTATAATATATCAAACATATATCCAACATGAACAAGTTACAATGCAAGTAGGTTACGAAAACATGACTGCAAACAAATGACGTGTCGAGTAAAGACCTTGAAAACTCGATTTGTCACATTATCCCCAACTTGAAAGAAATTTCGTCCCGAAACAAATTTAGCATGCGGTTACTGATGAAGCTAGTTATGTTGTGTGTTTTCCTGGTTTTCCTGGGGTGTCACATCATCCCCCCGTTGGGTTAGAATTTCGTCCCGAAATTCCGCAGTAGCTTCAGCCTCAGTAGTTGTTGCACTATTCTCGAACAACTGGGGATACTTGAGTTTCATTTGGTCTTCTCGTTCCCAGGTAAACTCTCGGCCACGACGGGAGTTCCAACGAACTCGAACAAGAGGAATTCTGGTGCGCTTGAGAACTTTAACGTCTCGGTCTTTAATCTCTAAAGGTTCTTCGACAAATCACAGCTGGTCGTCGATAGTGAGTTCCTTGAGAGGAACTATGAGGGTCTCATCTGACAGACACTTCTTCAGATTCGACACGTGGAAAACGTTGTGAACTCCACTGAGTTCTGTGGGTAGGTTTAGCTTGTAGGCCACCTTGCCTATTTTCTCTATGATTTCGAAAGGTCCAACGTATCGCGGATTGAGTTTTCCTCGTTTTCCAAAACGAACAACACCTTTCCAAGGTGAGACTTTGAGTAGCACTCGATCCCCAACCTGGAACTCGAGTAGTTTCCAGCGCTTATCAGCGTAGCTTTTCAGACGGTTGCGAGCTGCCGCCATTCGTTGTCGTATCTGAGCAATCTTCTCGATTGTGTCTATGATGAGTTATGGGCCAGTGATTTGGCTGTCACCAACCTCTGCCCGACAAAGAGGTGATCGGCATTTACGTTCGTACAATGCCATAAACGGAGCAGCCTGGATACTGGTGTGGTAACTGTTGTTATACGAGAACTCCACTAACGGGAGATGTTTTTCCCTGCCATTACCAAAGTCGATCACACATGCGTTCAGACTACCCATCCGTCTGTGGATGATATGCCGTGCTCATGTCTAATCGAGTGCCAAAAGACTTGTGCATAGCTTGCCACAATTCAGATGTAAAACATGAGTCATGATCAGAAATGATGGAGGTTGGCACCCCGTGCCTTGAAACTACTTCCTTTAGGTAGATGTCTGCTAGAGTAGAAAACTTATCCATTTCCTTGATAGCCAGGAAATATGCAGACTTAGTCAGTCGATCCACGATCATCCAAATGGTATCATTTCCGCGTTGAGATCTAGGCAAGCCAGTAACGAAATCCATGGAAATTTGCTCCCATTTCCATGTCGGTATCTCTGGTTGTTGAAGTAGGCCTGATGGTTTCTGGTGCTCAATTTTGACTCTCGCACAATTCAAGCATTTACTAACGTAGGTTGCTATGTTGGCTTTCATACTAGGCCACCAATAAGTAGTCTTGAGATCGTGGTACATCTTATCCGAACCAGGATGTACTGAGTAACGAGACTTGTGTGCTTCATCCATCACAAGCTCACGTAGATTACCATAGAGTGGAACCCAGATGCGCCCTGTCACGTAATAAGCACCGTCTTCCTTTTGTTCTAACCGTTTCTTCGATCTTCGCAAGGACTCAGCCCTGATGTTCTCTGCTTTCAATGCTTCAATCTGAGCATCTCGTATCTAAGCGGGAAGACTAGAATGAATGGTAAGCTGTAACGCACGTACACACTTAGGTTTAGACTCCTTCCGACTCAGGGCATCGGCCATAACATTGGCTTTTCCTGGATGGTACTTAATTGCACCTTCATAATCGTTCAGGAGTTCGACCCGTCGACGCTGTCACATGTTCAACTGCTTCTGTTCGAAGATATGCTGGAGACTCCTGTGATCAGTGTAGATGGTGCATTTGGTACCGTACAGGTAATGCCTCCATATCCTGAGTGCAAAAACAACAGCTCCTAGCTCTGGATCATGAGTAGTGTAGTTCCTTTCGTGAACTTTAAGTTGGCGTGATGCATAAGAAATGACTTTATCCCGTTGCATCAACACACAACCAAGTCCTTGGATTGACGCGTCGCAATAAACCACGAAATCATCGGTGCGTTCAGGTAACGAGAGGATAGGTGCGCTACAATGTCTCTCCTTTAAGTGATGAAATGCGGACTCCTGTGCATCACCCCAACGATAGGTGACACCCTTCTGATTCAGTGAAGTGAGAGGTTGTGCAATCTTGGAGAAATCCTTGATGAACCTTCTGTAGTAGCCCTCCAAACCCAAGAATTGGCAGATTTCGGTTGGTGTACGGGGCGCAGGCCAGTTCTTGATCGAGTCAACCTTGGATGGATCAACATGAACCTCATCCTTGTTTACCACGTGGCCTAGGAAATGGATTTCACGAAGCCAAAAGTCGCATTTCGAAAACTTAGCATACAGCTTCTCAGCTCGAAGAAGTTCCAAAATACGTCGTAGATGCTGCTCGTGCTCCTCCTGACTCTTAGAATAGATTAGGATGTCGTCGATGAAAACAATAACGAACTTCTCCAGATGGGTTTGCACACTCGGTTCATAAGATCCATGAAGACCGCAGGAGCGTTTGTCAGCCCGAAAGGCATAACCAGAAACTCGTAGTGCCCGTAACGAGTCCTGAATGCTGTTTTGGAGACGTCCTCATCTCGGACTCTTAGCTGATGATATCCCGATCTCAGATCAATCTTTGAGTAGAAGCTCAACCCTTGCAACTGGTCGAACAAGTCATCAATACGTGGGAGAGGATAACGATTCTTCACGGTCACCTTGTTGAGTTCACGATAGTCAATACACATTTGGAAGGTACCGTCTTTCTTCTTCACAAATAAGACTGGAGCTCCCCAAGGCGAAGAGCTAGGATGAATGAAACCCTTGTCCAAGAGCTCTTGCAGTTGCGCGGACAGTTCCTCTAGTTCTGATGGAGGCAATCGATATGGTGCACGAGCTGTTGGTGCTGCTCCAAGAGCTAGCTCGATTTAAAATTTGACTTGACGATGAGGCGGAAGACCAGGTAATTCCTCGGGGAATACCTCAGGAAAATCACGTACAATAGGAATGTCTTCTGATGTGCGTTAGGTGTAATATATTTTTATGTATATTTTAAGGCCTTTTACACTTTTTAGCCAAGTTTTAAATTTATAAAACACGATATTTACTAACACTAAACACACATATGGGCAAGTGCACACATCGTGAGCGTAGTATAGTGTTAGTAAGATACCGATGTCTTCCAAGGACACAAGAGCTTTTAATACCGGTTTATCCTCAACGTCTAATCAAATCAAAAGTTAGAAAGAGGTTTTAAACTAAAAAATAAAAACTAAAAATGCTGAAAAATAAAATAATAACAAAAACAGATAGACAAGATGAATCACTTGGATCCGAATCGTGTATAGTGTAACCTTTGATTATTTCCGCAATTTTGCACATTTTAAGAGTTTATCTTAGTTATTATAGTAGGCCCCTGTTTTGAAGGTGACGTTACCCTCAACCCAGTAGTTTGAGTCAGCAAGGATACAATCCTAAAGGGTTGGATTATTGAAAGATAATTAATTAAGTTGTTAATGCATAATGTGGTAGGCCCCTCTTTTGAAGGTGACGTTACCCTCGGCTAAGTAGCCTGAGTCAGCAGGGATACAGTCCTAAATAGCCGGGTTAAAGTTGTCACACCCCGACCGCGTAAAACAACAAATCGCGGCGGAAACATCGGGGCGTGTTGCAACAGAATTAATGTTTCATAACCATGGATATCAAAAGTGTTTCGTTTTATTAAACATTGAGTAATTACATCGTCTGGAAATCTAATTACACTATTTAAACATAGTCTATCATTGTTATTGAGTCACTAAGGCCTTGTCCAGTCCTATGAGAGCATGCATCTTATCAATCGATATCATCCAACATACCTGAAACATATGTGAAAATGAGGTCAGCAAAGAAATGCTGGCGAGTACATAGGTTTTGTAGGAGTGTCGAAATCATGGCTAGTTTAGACGTTGCAATACTTTATTTAAAAACCTTGTTTTGAAAAGAGTATAATATTGCAACTTAATTAACCAACTCAAATCAAGCGAGTTATAATTTGTAAAACCTCGTAGCCATGACTCTTAACCCAAAAACATTTGTTTTAGTACATTATTTGAAAAACAATGATAAGTTCAGGTGATATGTATCAGTAATAGAATAATGCATGATTAAATGAATAACCATGTAAAATGAGTTTGTATAAGATAAGTTGTTTGTAAATAAATGTCTTGTGAAAAGTATGTTACTCGTATAAAATGTTCTATGTCTCAAACTGAAATGATTCAAATAACGCTACAATATGTAATACCATACAAACACTTATATATAGGAAGTACCAGCGGCGTATCCACCATGCTTGTATCATATTACACACGCATCGTTACTTAATCACTTAATCAAACCAAACCAAACAATGTAAAATGTCTATGTCAAATATCCATGTCAAATGTCTATGTCAAATATCCATGTATGGCAAGTGAAATGTCTCAACTAAACCATATGCACAAAAACAAAGTATTGAAGTAAAAACTTGGTTTAAATCAAAGTTATGTTTTGTGGGAAATACATGATCAAATGTCAATCATGTACAAATGTTTACCCAATCGTTAAACCATCGTGTGAAAACCAATCGTTTACCCAATCGTTAAAACATCGTGTGAAAACCAATCGTTTACCCAATCGTTAAAACATCGTGTGAAAACCAATCGTTTACCCAATCGTTAAAACATCGTGTGAAAACCAATCGTTTACCCAATCGTTAAATTCGTTTTAGGTCGTGAAACTACTTAAATGGTCGTCTCGCTAATAACATTCAAACCTTCTTGACTCGCATTAATAAACCCTTACCAAAGGATAGATTAACAATTCGCATTAATAAACCCTTACCAAAGGATAGATTAACAATTCGCATTAATAAACCCTTACCAAAGAGTAAATTAACAATTCGCATTAATAAACCCTTACCAAAGAGTAAATTAACAGTTACAGATTCAGTCGCTACCCACAACACCCACACATAACTACGGGTGTAGTAACTAACGGGATTTGTCAGATCCTATGGTACCATAACCTAATACTGGTCGGCTTGATCATTGCTAATGAATGTCATTTGTTATGTAACTACAACCAACAAGTTTGTTCACTTTATGAAATCGTTATTAGTTTTGTATTAATCGCCTTAATCGTTTTTGAAACCATCGTTATTAACATCGAAAACATTTAGCACATATGAGTCACCCCAAAACAATTGAAAACAGTAAAATAGGGGAAGAATGTACTCGCCTGGGAGTGCTTAGGAGTCTTGAACAACTACCAAGTAAGCTAGAGGAGTCCCGGAAATCAAACGGTACCTAATATAGGTAACTACATAATTAACCCGGACCTAAATCGGAAGACTGGGTAGCAGGAGGGTTTGTAAACCAAATGAGTGTAGGAACTCATATGATATGGTTTAACAAAGCCTACATACTAAATGAAACTTAACCTAAGTATTATCGACCCATCGCGACCCATTAAGGTAACATACGTTACTTTAACGTGTCGTGCGCGTGAAACGTGTTCGGACCGCCTAACTAGCCCTATGACAAGTGTTATATGCCTAAACATATTACATAATCAGTTACGTGACAAAGGTTTAGGTTACATATGCTTAATTACCAATTATACATGAAAAGGGTATTCTGGTAATTTACCTAAGGCATATAAACTACCTATCATACAACTACTTAAACGATGTGACCATAGGGTATAACCTCGGAAGGTTATTCCCTACCTACTATGGTCACCTAATGTGTTTGGTCGGATCCTAATGATCGACCAAACTGGGTCGGGTTCGAAGGTATAGGCGATTTATTAGATCGCCTACCCTACGACCCTAGACAACGTGGTAATCAGTGGGCATAGTCCCAAAGGACTATGACCAACGTGATTACACTCACGTTGCGAAGTTCAAACGAACTTCGCATTGACCATTACTGGTCAACGCTGAAAGTCAAACAAAGTTTGACTTTCTGACTCGAAAAGCAGTAAAAATAAGGAAAAGAACGAAAGAATACTTACCCAGGGTCCCCGAATGCTAACCCAGATCGAAATAGCTCAGGTATGAAACGAAGGTTCCAACTTAGAGCTTTCTTGATCAGATTTGTGGTTTTTGGGGTTGTGGGTGGATGGGTATTTATAGGATATGCACCACCGTTAGGATCGTTTCTCGTAGTACGTGATCGAATCCAAGGCGTACACTTGTCGGGAAGTTATGGTGCCTCAAAATGCTCACCACCATAAGGATTGGACACTTGGCAAGGGGTTAGGGAGTGCAAAACAGCTGAAAACAGGCTGTTAAGTACTCTGCATCTGGTCTGAACTTGCTTTACGGACCTCAAAGCTGCCAATGTTGAGGTCCGTAAGGTAACAACTTTGGCAGATTTACAGTTTTGGTCCCTGCAGCCCCTAAACTTGGTTTTCAATGCATTTTTGACACGTTTAAGGCCCGTTAACCCCATTTCAAAGCTCTAAAATGAAGTTAAAGTATAGGGAACTCAAAACATGTTCAAAAATATCTCGGATGTCGGTTCGTTTGGCCGTACGAACGCGATGTTCGCTTAATTACGACGGAATGCGCACAAGCGCGAAAAACGATCCAAATGACGTGACGAATGGATTTTTCTTATGGCGAACACTAAAATATAATGTAGTCATGCTTACATAAATTTTTGGATGTCCGGATGTATTCAGAACGTAAGTTATGCGTGAAAATGCAAACTTGTGCACTTTTTGACGCTTTTAGTCCCTGAATGACACAAAAGTTTATTTTAGCATACCGAACACCTCAAAGCCTATTTCTAAGATATGTAAAGGATATTTATGGTATGTTTAACTTATGGTCATGTTCCGGAATGTCTGTTACAGTTCAAATTGGCATACTTTCGCAGTTTGTCAAGTTTAGTCCCTGTAAGCGAATTAGCTTGTTTTTGCCATACCAAAGCCTTCAAAACTTATTTCTAAGTTATGTAAAGGTTATTTAAGGTATGTTAAGCCTATTTCACTATTCCGGAGTGTTCGTTGCATTAAACTGGTTATATTTACGCATCGGTGCGCGTATAACCTTCCAGAAAGTGATTTAGAGTTTGAAATTGAACAAGAGTTGATATGTGTAAACGATACACATATTTTTACAAATCCCAAGTATGAAATACAATATTTCATTGGTTTGGTATTTGTTTGATGGCCGTGGAGGCACAGGTGTTACAGTCTCCCCTACTTTAGGAAATTTCGTCCCGAAATTTATTTAGAGGAAACTTGTGAGAGCTTGGAAATATGAAGTTGAAAAGATCGAACAACATTGGTTAGGGTTCTGAACTTCTAGTAACTTTAATAACATCATGATTGCAATGTAAGAGGGATACTTATATACAAGTATATAAAGCGTCATTGGTGCGTCCACCGTACCTCCATTACATCGTTGTCATTTTGTTATTGTTGTCGCTATCGATTCCTTCACATAATAAATCTTACTGGATTTCTGTGCACTAAATTTCATAATTATGTGCGCATCCATAATTAGAGAATTCCTTGCACAGTTCACACAGTCTATTTTATAATGTGTAGGGTAAAACCAGATGAACAATCCTGTGATGAGCGTGACTTAGACCGCCATAGAGTCCTTTAGACTAAATCAATAAATGATTTAAATAGACTATCAAGGAGTCTGTTCAGCTATATCACTAGATGTCATTTTTTTTTAACCAAATTGTGAATCAATCTTTTTGACTAGACCTCTAAAGGGTCTCTTATAAAACATGGAGTGGTACTATATAATCCAAGGGTCTTTAACTACAACGTAGAAGCCCATTAAGGATTTAAAGTAGTACCTTTTGAATATCCTACTATGAATCCCTCATATAAAGATACGAAAGATTCTATGAGGATTTGAAAATTGGATCACACGAGAACATAGAGGAGAACACATAACACATAATCGCATAATTGTATAATCGTTTATTCGCAAAATCGTTAAATCGCAAAATCGTTAAATCGCAAAATCGTTTAATTTGTTATCTTTGGACATGGGTATTTAAAGCATACTAGGAATCCAATCCGTGGATTTCACTTGGCACTTTAATTATTTTCAAGAATCTAACTATGAAAATAGGAAGATCTAAAAAGGAATTCGGCTTATCCTAATTGAGTTGTAATGTACAAATTAAGGTGTACAAGGAATCCAATCAGGCTCCGAAATCAACGAAGGTGTTGATCGTGGTCGGCTCGGGACTTTGAATAGATCAAGATGTCATCAATAAAAACAATGACGAACTGATCCAAATAAGGCTTGCAGACCCTATTTATTAAGTCCATGAAGATGGCTGGAGCATTTGTCAAACCAAAAGGTATGACTGTAAACTCGTAATGGCCATACTTCGTGCAGAAAAACCGTTTTGGGAACATTTTCTTTGAGAATACAAAGTTGATGATACCCAAAATGCAAATCGATCTTGGAAAAGCATGAACGCTATGCAGTTGATCGGAGAAATCGTTGATTTAAGGTAGGGGATATCGATTCTTGATGGTAAGCTTAATAGGCTTACGTTAATCGATATACATTTGAAAAGATCCATTTTTCTTTTCATAAAGAGAACTGGAGTTTCTCCAAGGTGAAAAGTTCGGACGGATGAATCCTTTATCAGACAACTCTTAAAGCTGTTTTGATGATTCTTGCATCTCGAACGGTGCAAGACGATAAGATACTTTGGATTTAGGAGAAACAAGTGTTTGAGGTTCTTAGGGAGATCACAAGTGATCATAAAAATGACAGAACCACAAGAGTAGTTTTGTCTTTGTGATAACATCATAAGGTTGGATCAAACATTCATACAATTGCATTAGTTGAAAATAAAAACCACAAATTTTTATTTATATAACAACCGAATTGTCTTAAAATGTTACAAGATAACAACCATAGGAAATACAAAATACTAATTGTTCATTCCTTCAACATTGAGTGCCTCATTGATGTTAAACACTCAACCACGTGCTGGATTCACATTGACGTTGACGTTCGCATTTGGGTTTGCGTTAGCATTTGCATTCACCAGTCTTGGGCAGTTGTGGCGGAAGTGACCAATCTCTCCGCAGTTGAAACATGAACCCAATGGGAATCTCGCAGCATTCCCTTGAACCGGAGCTTGAACCTGAGCAGCCTGATTTTGTCCCAAACGACAAATATTGGCCAAATGCCCAAGTCTACCACACGTTGTGCATTTCTTGCAATCTCGTGGTGCAACGTGATGACCGTTGCAACGGGCACAATGAGGTGCGGTACCGGCATATGCTTTCTTTGCAGGTGGCTGAGCTGGTTGGTTCCGCGGGTTCTGAGCAGTCTGTGCTGTAACAGCAAAGTTCTGAACATCCTTTCGCTTTCTTGATTTCTTTGCCGTCTCACCTTCCTTACCCTTCTTGTTTTGACCTTTCTTGCTAACCTCCATGTCAGTTGTCTGTTTCTTGCCCTTGTCACCCTTCCTGTGTAACTTGTTCTTCCGAATCTGCGACTCAGTCAATGTCGCTGATAACTCGATCGCCTGACGGAGTGTGGCAGGGTTACTACCAGTAAGGATGTCTTGTACCGAGTCAGGTAGGCCGTCGATGTACCTTTCGATAGCTATGTCAAGTGGGGTAACCATTGTCGGGCAAAGCAGACTCAGCTCCTCAAACCTATCAGTATAAGCCCTGTGCTCACCACTATCCTGCTTCAAATCATCAAATTCCTTCTCTAAGGCTCGCTGCTCATGACGAGGACAGAATTCCCTCATCATAAGAGCTCTTAGTTCAGCCCATGTCTGTGCCAAGGCAATCTCAGTACCCCTATCTCTCATAACCCCGTTCCACCATGTCAAAGCCCTCTTCTGAAATACGCTCGAAGCAAACTCGACCTTGCGATTGTCAAGACACTGCACGTGGCGAAAAGTATTCTCTATGCTTTCAAACCACTGAAGAAGCCCAGTCGCTCCTTCAGAACCACTAAACTTGAGTGGTTTAGCCTGGTTAAAATCCTTGTATTTGCATGGAACATTGTTGTTGTTGTAGGCTTGGATCCATTGAGCAAAGAGGTTTGGGAATTGAGCAGCCATTTGCTGCGCAATAATTTCTGCCAGCTCGGCAGTCTCTATCTGGTTTTCGCGTCGAGGAGGCATTGTCTAAAAGAGGAAACATGAAAGGAAACGAGTGAGAGAATTTAGACGAAAAGAATAAGATGAAACAAATCTGATGAAAGCAAGGGTAGTGGTCATTTGTTTGTTACCACAAGGTAAACAAACGACACACAGTGACTAATCAAAGTAAATGGGTCAAAATAATGTATCGCGAAGACATGCTCGCCTATAAGTGAACACTCATCCCAAGAATTCCCAGGTAAGCACAACTGGTCTCGCGTCTGATGAGATGTATACGAAGTGCTTGCCTAGACAGAAAACCCAGAATACAGGCATTCACCCTTCCAGTTTGCACGTGTTCACATTATTTAAAACCCAAAACCATGACGAGAATTTGAAAATTCAAAGGGGTTCAAAACCATATAACAGAGGGTTCAAAACCTTACAATAGAGGGTTCAAAACCTAGAAATCAATCATCCTAGAACAGATGATTAGTTTTCAAAGCGGTTTTGAAATTTATGTTCTTGTTGTGGTCGTCGCCTAAGGATAGGTGACGGTATTGTTTTATGACTAAACGCAAGTAAACTCGCGTTAGGGTCTTAGAAAGGTTATAGACTAGGTCAAAGCATTACTAATTACTAATAACCTAATTCCCTATAACCATTGGCTCTGATACCATCTTTTCTGTCACACCCCGACCGCGTAAAACAACAAATCGCGGCGGAAACATCGGGGCGTGTTGCAACAGAATTAATGTTTCATAACCATGGATATCAAAAGTGTTTCGTTTTATTAAACATTGAGTAATTACATCGTCTGGAAATCTAATTACACTATTTAAACATAGTCTATCATTGTTATTGAGTCACTAAGGCCTTGTCCAGTCCTATGTGAGCATGCATCTTATCAATCGATATCATCCAACATACCTGAAACATATGTGAAAACGAGGTCAGCAAAGAAATGCTGGCGAGTACATAGGTTTTGTAGGAGTGTCGAAATCATGGCTAGTTTAGACGTTGCAATACTTTATTTAAAAACCTTGTTTTGAAAAGAGTATAATATTGCAACTTAATTAACCAACTCAAATCAAGCGAGTTATAATTTGTAAAACCTCGTAGCCATGACTCTTAACCCAAAAACATTTGTTTTAGTACATTATTTGAAAAACAATGATAAGTTCAGGTGATATGTATCAGTAATAGAATAATGCATGATTAAATGAATAACCATGTAAAATGAGTTTGTATAAGATAAGTTGTTTGTAAATAAATGTCTTGTGAAAAGTATGTTACTCGTATAAAATGTTCTATGTCTCAAACTGAAATGATTCAAATAACGCTACAATATGTAATACCATACAAACACTTATATATAGGAAGTACCAGCGGCGTATCCACCATGCTTGTATCATATTACACACGCATCGTTACTTAATCACTTAATCAAACCAAACCAAACAATGTAAAATGTCTATGTCAAATATCCATGTCAAATGTCTATGTCAAATATCCATGTATGGCAAGTGAAATGTCTCAACTAAACCATATGCACAAAAACAAAGTATTGAAGTAAAAACTTGGTTTAAATCAAAGTTATGTTTTGTGGGAAATACATGATCAAATGTCAATCATGTACAAATGTTTACCCAATCGTTAAAACATCGTGTGAAAACCAATCGTTTACCCAATCGTTAAAACATCGTGTGAAAACCAATCGTTTACCCAATCGTTAAAACATCGTGTGAAAACCAATCGTTTACCCAATCGTTAAATTCGTTTTAGGTCGTGAAACTACTTAAATGGTCGTCTCGCTAATAACATTCAAACCTTCTTGACTCGCATTAATAAACCCTTACCAAAGGATAGATTAACAATTCGCATTAATAAACCCTTACCAAAGGATAGATTAACAATTCGCATTAATAAACCCTTACCAAAGAGTAAATTAACAATTCGCATTAATAAACCCTTACCAAAGAGTAAATTAACAGTTACAGATTCAGTCGCTACCCACAACACCCACACATAACTACGGGTGTAGTAACTAACGGGATTTGTCAGATCCTATGGTACCATAACCTAATACTGGTCGGCTTGATCATTGCTAATGAATGTCATTTGTTATGTAACTACAACCAACAAGTTTGTTCACTTTATGAAATCGTTATTAGTTTTGTATTAATCGCCTTAATCGTTTTTGAAACCATCGTTATTAACATCGAAAACATTTAGCACATATGAGTCACCCCAAAACAATTGAAAACAGTAAAATAGGGGAAGAATGTACTCGCCTGGGAGTGCTTAGGAGTCTTGAACAACTACCAAGTAAGCTAGAGGAGTCCCGGAAATCAAACGGTACCTAATATAGGTAACTACATAATTAACCCGGACCTAAATCGGAAGACTGGGTAGCAGGAGGGTTTGTAAACCAAATGAGTGTAGGAACTCATATGATATGGTTTAACAAAGCCTACATACTAAATGAAACTTAACCTAAGTATTATCGACCCATCGCGACCCATTAAGGTAACATACGTTACTTTAACGTGTCGTGCACGTGAAACGTGTTCGGACCGCCTAACTAGCCCTATGACAAGTGTTATATGCCTAAACATATTACATAATCAGTTACGTGACAAAGGTTTAGGTTACATATGCTTAATTACCAATTATACATGAAAAGGGTATTCTGGTAATTTACCTAAGGCATATAAACTACCTATCATACAACTACTTAAACGATGTGACCATAGGGTATAACCTCGGAAGGTTATTCCCTACCTGCTATGGTCACCTAATGTGTTTGGTCGGATCCTAATGATCGACCAAACTGGGTCGGGTTCGAAGGTATAGGCGATTTATTAGATCGCCTACCCTACGACCCTAGACAACGTGGTAATCAGTGGGCATAGTCCCAAAGGACTATGACCAACGTGATTACACTCACGTTGCGAAGTTCAAACGAACTTCGCATTGACCATTACTGGTCAACGCTGAAAGTCAAACAAAGTTTGACTTTCTGACTCGAAAAGCAGTAAAAATAAGGAAAAGAACGAAAGAATACTTACCCAGGGTCCCCGAATGCTAACCCAGATCGAAATAGCTCAGGTATGAAACGAAGGTTCCAACTTAGAGCTTTCTTGATCAGATTTGTGGGTTTTGGGGTTGTGGGTGGATGGGTATTTATAGGATATGCACCACCGTTAGGATCGTTTCTCGTAGTACGTGATCGAATCCAAGGCGTACACTTGTCGGGAAGTTATGGTGCCTCAAAATGCTCACCACCATAAGGATTGGACACTTGGCAAGGGGTTAGGGAGTGCAAAACAGCTGAAAACAGGCTGTTAAGTACTCTGCATCTGGTCTGAACTTGCTTTACGGACCTCAAAGCTGCCAATGTTGAGGTCCGTAAGGTAACAACTTTGGCAGATTTACAGTTTTGGTCCCTGCAGCCCCTAAACTTGGTTTTCAATGCATTTTTGACACGTTTAAGGCCCGTTAACCCCATTTCAAAGCTCTAAAATGAAGTTAAAGTATAGGGAACTCAAAACATGTTCAAAAATATCTCGGATGTCGGTTCGTTTGGCCGTACGAACGCGATGTTCGCTTAATTACGACGGAATGCGCACAAGCGCGAAAAACGATCCAAATGACGTGACGAATGGATTTTTCTTATGGCGAACACTAAAATATAATGTAGTCATGCTTACATAAATTTTTGGATGTCCGGATGTATTCAGAACGTAAGTTATGCGTGAAAATGCAAACTTGTGCACTTTTTGACGCTTTTAGTCCCTGAATGACACAAAAGTTTATTTTAGCATACCGAACACCTCAAAGCCTATTTCTAAGCTATGTAAAGGATATTTATGGTATGTTTAACTTATGGTCATGTTCCGGAATGTCTGTTACAGTTCAAATTGGCATACTTTCGCAGTTTGTCAAGTTTAGTCCCTGTAAGCGAATTAGCTTGTTTTTGCCATACCAAAGCCTTCAAAACTTATTTCTAAGTTATGTAAAGGTTATTTAAGGTATGTTAAGCCTATTTCACTATTCCGGAGTGTTCGTTGCATTAAACTGGTTATATTTACGCATCGGTGCGCGTATAACCTTCCAGAAAGTGATTTAGAGTTTGAAATTGAACAAGAGTTGATATGTGTAAACGATACACATATTTTTACAAATCCCAAGTATGAAATACAATATTTCATTGGTTTGGTATTTGTTTGATGGCCGTGGAGGCACAGGTGTTACAAAAGTTTTAATAGTAGCTTACATATGAGGGGATTAAAGAGTTTGGACCCCCGCCATCCAATACCATTTAATAGTAGCTTACATATGAATGGTGAAAATCTTTTATTTTATATAGACAGTAAAATAATGCCAAGATACCATGGACAAACGATAAGGAAGACCCACCTTCAACATAAGAAACTAGTTATTAAAGTCATTAATACATAACCAAATAAAAAGTGCGAAAAGATTAAAAATAAAAATATTACACTAGACACTTGTCTTCACCAAGTGATGTAAGAGACTTAGGCAAACATGGCCTTTGATTTTCAAGAACTCTTATGATCAATCTTGGATCCTAAGATGACTCACACACTCTATGATGGATGATGGATGATGGTGGTTGATGATGGTGTTATGGTGGTGGTGGAGTGTGGGTGAAGTGTGAGAGAGGTGGTGTGCCAAGGGATGGTTTGCAAATGAGCCAAGCACCCCTATTTATAGCCTGAACAGAAGCTCAGGCACGGCCCCGTGTCCACCCTCCTTCTCTTTCTTCATTAATTGCAGTTTGTCTGCATTAGTTGACCACGCCCCCGTGTCCGCTGGGCATTACCCCATGTGCAGAAGCGTATCTGTACTATCAAGATTTCCTCAGATTCTGCGAATCTTAGAGTTGACCACGGCCCCGTGTCCGCTGGGCACGCCCCCGTGGTGGGTGATAGAAGCTTCTACAACTTTGTCTTTTCTGCAGACACTTGGGCACGCCCCCGCGCTCTCTGAGCACGGGGCGTGTTCAGCCTTCTGTTCTCTTGTTTTTGCTTGGGATTTATTCTTCTCTTGTTTAATCCCGAAAATACAAGACGAAGACAAAAACACACTTTTTCCAACATTAGTACTAAAAAAAGGTTAGTTTTATGTCATAATTGATGTAATTTATATGTTGCGTTTTGCACACATCAAATACCCCCACACTTGAATCTTTGCTTGTCCTCTAGCAAAACTCTTTATAATGTAGCTTTTACACTCCCAAATGGAATGGGTAGAAGAGAAGGTTTTTGGGCTTGTCATAGAGTGTCGGGATTTCCAAGATTCTTTATTAAGCTTTATTCTTATCTATTTACAATCCTATTCGTCATGATTTATTTAAAACATTACATAAGATAAATTACTTATTAGGGCATAACATGATTTTTATTTTAAAATTCCATTTATATACAAGTTCACATACCTCACAGGGGATCACTCAACACTCCGCCGAAGATGTATTTTAGTGAATCACTTGAGAGCGGCATGGAACTTACTCCTACCATAAGCTTGCCAAGCAATCAATCCTCCTCCTTTTTAACTATACACCTTTGTAAATATCAAGTGGACTTTTGGGGTGAAGGGTTAGGCTTGGGTTAAAGGTTGGTGGTTGGGTTAGTGGTTAGAAAAAGGACGAAAGGCGTAAAAAGCGTCGGTTTTCGTAAGACTTTTTATTTTTTTATTTTGATGAAGCAATTCTTCAAACAAAGTTCTTTTTGATAAACTTGGTTGTTTATTTCTTTTAGCTTCATCATATATATAGTTTGTTTATTTAGTCTTTGGATATTTTGTAATGGGCTTAGCTTATTGGTTAGTGAGTTTATTTGTTGTAATGGGCTTGGAAAATGGCCTAGCCCATTAGGAAGCCCAGTTCACAGACATGTGGTATATAAACATGTTTTGTGATTAGGGTTAAGAGGTTAGAGAATTCTAGAGAGAGAATTCTAGAGAGAGAGAGAATACGAAATTTAGGGTTTGAGAAAGATCACAGAGAGAGGCTGTGAGGTTGTGCGAGTCTTGAATTGATTGTAAAACTGTTTGTTTGGATAATCAATAGAAGACCGATTAATTGTGAATTTCTGTTTCTACTCGTTTCTGTGCTAATCCGATCTAGAGGATTTCGCACTCTAGGTTGGATATATAATTCTGTGAAGATCCGTACGAACAAGGGGACCTACAGTTGGTATCAAAGCTTTAGGCTCATGAAGAAGCTCGGTTCAGAATTGCAGATTGCAGATTCGGGTGGAAGATTGAAAAAGTTTCGAAAATTTTGAACCTGAATTAGGGTTTTCGAAAATTTCCGGGTTTGACATAATTTTCGAAATTGGTTTTTAATCAAAATTGGCTGCTTTGATCTTATTGTGTTTTTAGTTTGCTAATTTGCAGGATTTCGGGACAGTTTTTGTTGATTTTTGAAGAATTTTTTGCTGGACAGATTTGAAGATTTGAAGACTGTTCTTCGTGTTCTTCATAATTTTCGAAATATTAGTGCTGATTTGGATACTTGATTTTGCAGAAAATTGTTAAGAGATAAGGATAAAAACTTCTGAAATTTTGAAAAGATTTGGTTCTGGCAAATTCGCTGATTTCGGATAAATACACTGACAAACCAACAAATTTTTAACCTAGCAACTCGATGACCGGTGAAAATAAATCCAAAGACGACTTTGGTAACCGTATAATTGTCCTCAGCGACATTATTACGGTGATCGGCAAGTTTTAGTCGTCGTAATAGCGAAATTCTTGATCAGCGAAATTAACCTAACCAGCGAACTTACCTACGAAAATAACCAGCATAATTAAACAATTTTATTGAACCAGCGAAATTAAACCTCCCTGACCAACGAAATTGAACTGTAAGCTGACCAGCGAAATTGACTTGGCTTGCTAGCGAAATTAGTAGAGGAATTAAAAAGGTGGAGTACTTATTTTCGTGGAGGAATTAGATACGTATAGGGGTTTTAACGTTTTCATGAATAGAAAGTGATCCGTAGCTCATCTGAGTAAACCGTTTGCACCGTTGAATTCCTTGGATTTTTACTCTGGAAATTCTCGAAATAGGTGTTTGACATTATATATCATTGGATTCGTAATTTCGAGACGATTCTAAAGGTATAATTTGGTAATCACAGTTTTCGGACTTCATGATAGAGTTTTGTCTAGTAAGTTATTTGTGGTCGTCCTACCCAACCGAGGACGAAGGTACGTAATCTACTCAACCGAGAATACGTAGGTTAAATATTATCGTCCTTCCCAACCGAGGACAGAGGTACATATTCTGTTAAAGGTGAATATGCAGGTTTCGTTTTAGTTTCTTTACCCATTCCCAAACCACCGGGAATCCCATGCCTTATAAAAGTGTGAACTCACCTCGGTTTGCTCGGCAGTTAAACAGAAGGGTCCCTTGAGCTAAGGGTGGTCAACCACGTCCTAACATGGTCACCATACAAGTTAGGTCTTTATTCAAGTAATACACATACACTTCACATATAACAAGCAATTTACATTCTCAAGTTGGTCATGGCACAAACGCTTTATCATGGCAGTTAATAAATACCACATATCAAACTTATTAGTACTATTCGCACCTCTACATAAACAACAATGTGCATTTCAAACTAAGGGCACATAACAGTTAAGCAAATTTATTCAACTCCCTTGTATTCATGCATAATTTCATAACAATGCCAAATAGTTGGATGTGCCATGCATGAAAACTAAGTCATGTCTCTTTGAACGCAGTTAGTCATTATTAACAGTAATTATTATGATCTCATCAACATAATCATCAATCACAGAATTCAACTTAGTTTACCGTGCTGTTTACCCTTTTGACGAAACTCCCTAGTTTTGCCGTGATCCCTTATTGACGAAACCCCGGGTTTCGTCGTGATCCTCCCTTACGAATTGTTATTCATCATTATTCCAGTAACCACAATATTTAACATCCAATATGTTCTCTAAATCATAAAGCAACCGTACACGATCTAGATTACACATATATGTATTAATAAACAGATCCACTCAATACAATACAATTTGCGGGACAGACTCATGAGCATCCATCAATGGTTGTTCTTTTAGATTAAACCTAAGGGATCTCGTTAACGATTCCTACTAACATACAATCCTACTAGATCAAGTATTCGAGTTAACACATTACCATGAACACATATCATCATTCATAACCAGGAAATTAAGTATAACAACAATAATGACACTAACCAATACATATAAGGATTAGAGCAAAGGACTAGAACGCTTCAAGAATGATAATGATGATGATGATTGCCGTCAGTTTTGAGAGGAGAAAGAGACACTAGGGTTTGAGTATTCTTACGTAACTGATGAACGATGGGTTTAAATATAACAAGGAGTTGGGCCGAAACCTCCCTGGGTCAAGGCCCACCATGTCGAAACTCTCAAGTGTGGCGAAACTCCAGAGTTTAGCGAAACTCCTAAGTTTCGTCGGTATAGGATATGACGAAACCCCTAGTTTCGTCGAGTGAAGGTTTTAGAGAAACTTCTCATGTTTCATCATGTTCATAAAATAATAATAATAATCATCATACGTCAAACACTACACAGTTTATCATTTAATCCAATCTATAATATATCAAACATATATCCAACATGAACAAGTTACAATGCAAGTAGGTTACGAAAACATGACTGCAAACAAATGACGTGTCGAGTAAAGACCTTGAAAACTCGATTTGTCACATTATCCCCAACTTGAAAGAAATTTCGTCCCGAAACAAATTTAGCACGTGGTTACTGATGAAGCTAGTTATGTTGTGTGTTTTCCTGGTTTTCCTGGGGTGTCACATCATCCCCCCGTTGGGTTAGAATTTCGTCCCGAAATTCCGCAGTAGCTTCAGCCTCAGTAGTTGTTGCACTTTTCTCGAACAACTGGGGATACTTGAGTTTCATTTGGTCTTCTCGTTCCCAGGTAAACTCTCGGCCACGACGGGAGTTCCAACGAACTCGAACAAGAGGAATTCTGGTGCGCTTGAGAACTTTAACGTCTCGGTCTTTAATCTCTAAAGGTTCTTCGACAAATCGATAGCTGGTCGTCGATAGTGAGTTCCTTGAGAGGAACTATGAGGGTCTCATCTGACAGACACTTCTTCAGATTCGACACGTGGAAAACGTTGTGAACTCCACTGAGTTCTGTGGGTAGGTTTAGCTTGTAGGCCACCTTGCCTATTTTCTCTATGATTTCGAAAGGTCCAACGTATCGCGGATTGAGTTTTCCTCGTTTGCCAAAACGAACAACACCTTTCCAAGGTGAGACTTTGAGTAGCACTCGATCCCCAACCTGGAACTCGAGTAGTTTCCAGCGCTTATCAGCGTAGCTTTTCAGACGGTTGCGAGCTGCCGCCATTCGTTGTCGTATCTGAGCAATCTTCTCGATTGTGTCTATGATGAGTTATGGGCCAGTGATTTGGCTGTCACCAACCTCTGCCCGACAAAGAGGTGATCGGCATTTACGTTCGTACAATGCCATAAACGGAGCAGCCTGGATACTGGTGTGGTAACTGTTGTTATACGAGAACTCCACTAACGGGAGATGTTTTTCCCTTCCATTACCAAAGTCGATCACACATGCGTTCAGACTACCCATCCGTCTGTGGATGATATGCCGTGCTCATGTCTAATCGAGTGCCAAAAGACTTGTGCATAGCTTGCCACAATTCAGATGTAAAACATGAGTCATGATCAGAAATGATGGAGGTTGGCACCCCGTGGCTTGAAACTACTTCCTTTAGGTAGATGTCTGCTAGAGTAGAAAACTTATCCATTTCCTTGATAGCCAGGAAATGTGCAGACTTAGTCAGTCGATCCACGATCATCCAAATGGTATCATTTCCGCGTTGAGATCTAGGCAAGCCAGTAACGAAATCCATGGAAATTTGCTCCCATTTCCATGTCGGTATCTCTGGTTGTTGAAGTAGGCCTGATGGTTTCTGGTGCTCAATTTTGACTCTCGCACAAGTCAAGCATTTACTAACGTAGGTTGCTATGTTGGCTTTCATACTAGGCCACCAATAAGTAGTCTTGAGATCGTGGTATATCTTATCCGAACCAGGATGTACTGAGTAACGAGACTTGTGTGCTTCATCCATCACAAGCTCACGTAGATTACCATAGAGTGGAACCCAGATGCGCCCTGTCACATAATAAGCACCGTCTTCCTTTTGTTCTAACCGTTTCTTCGATCTTCGCAAGGACTCAGCCCTGATGTTCTCTGCTTTCAATGCTTCAATCTGAGCATCTCGTATCTAAGCGGGAAGACTAGAATGAATGGTAACCTGTAACGCACGTACACACTTAGGTTTAGACTCCTTCCGACTCAGGGCATCGGCCATAACATTGGCTTTTCCTGGATGGTACTTAATTGCACATTCATAATCGTTCAGGAGTTCGACCCGTCGACGCTGTCACATGTTCAACTGCTTCTGTTCGAAGATATGCTGGAGACTCCTGTGATCAGTGTAGATGGTGCATTTGGTACCGTACAGGTAATGCCTCCATATCCTGAGTGCAAAAACAACAGCTCCTAGCTCTGGATCATGAGTAGTGTAGTTCCTTTCGTGAACTTTAAGTTGGCGTGATGCATAAGAAATGACTTTATCCCGTTGCATCAACACACAACCAAGTCCTTGGATTGACGCGTCGCAATAAACCACGAAATCATCGGTGCGTTCAGGTAACGAGAGGATAGGTGCGCTACAATGTCTCTCCTTTAAGTGATGAAATGCGGACTCCTGTGCATCACCCCAACGATAGGTGACACCCTTCTGATTCAGTGAAGTGAGAGGTTGTGCAATCTTGGAGAAATCCTTGATGAACCTTCTGTAGTAGCCCTCCAAACCCAAGAATTGGCAGATTTCGGTTGGTGTACGGGGCGCAGGCCAGTTCTTGATCGAGTCAACCTTGGATGGATCAACATGAACCTCATCCTTGTTTACCACGTGGCCTAGGAAATGGATTTCACGAAGCCAAAAGTCGCATTTCGAAAACTTAGCATACAGCTTCTCAGCTCGAAGAAGTTCCAAAATACGTCGTAGATGCTGCTCGTGCTCCTCCTGACTCTTAGAATAGATTAGGATGTCGTCGATGAAAACAATAACGAACTTCTCCAGATGGGTTTGCACACTCGGTTCATAAGATCCATGAAGACCGCAGGAGCGTTTGTCAGCCCGAAAGGCATAACCAGAAACTCGTAGTGCCCGTAACGAGTCCTGAATGCTGTTTTGGAGACGTCCTCATCTCGGACTCTTAGCTGATGATATCCCGATCTCAGATCAATCTTTGAGTAGAAGCTCAACCCTTGCAACTGGTCGAACAAGTCATCAATACGTGGGAGAGGATAACGATTCTTCACGGTCACCTTGTTGAGTTCACGATAGTCAATACACATTTGGAAGGTACCGTCTTTCTTCTTCACAAATAAGACTGGAGCTCCCCAAGGCGAAGAGCTAGGATGAATGAAACCCTTGTCCAAGAGCTCTTGCAGTTGCGCGGACAGTTCCTCTAGTTCTGATGGAGCCAATCGATATGGTGCACGAGCTGTTGGTGCTGCTCCAAGAGCTAGCTCGATTTAAAATTTGACTTGACGATGAGGCGGAAGACCAGGTAATTCCTCGGGGAATACCTCAGGAAAATCACGTACAATAGGAATGTCTTCTGATGTGCGTTAGGTGTAATATATTTTTATGTATATTTTAAGGCCTTTTACACTTTTTAGCCAAGTTTTAAATTTATAAAACACGATATTTACTAACACTAAACACACATATGGGCAAGTGCACACATCGTGAGCGTAGTATAGTGTTAGTAAGATACCGATGTCTTCCAAGGACACAAGAGCTTTTAATACCGGTTTATCCTCAACGTCTAATCAAATCAAAAGTTAGAAAGAGGTTTTAAACTAAAAAATAAAAACTAAAAATGCTGAAAAATAAAATAATAACAAAAACAGATAGACAAGATGAATCACTTGGATCCGAATCGTTTATAGTGTAACCTTTGATTATTTCCGCACTTTTTCACATTTTAAGAGTTTATCTTAGTTATTATAGTAGGCCCCTGTTTTGAAGGTGACGTTACCCTCAACCCAGTAGTTTGAGTCAGCAAGGATACAATCCTAAAGGGTTGGATTATTGAAAGATAATTAATTAAGTTGTTAATACATAATGTGGTAGGCCCCTCTTTTGAAGGTGACGTTACCCTCGGCTAAGTAGCCTGAGTCAGCAGGGATACAGTCCTAAATAGCCGGGTTAAAGTTTTAATAGTAGCTTACATATGAGGGGATTAAAGAGTTTGGACCCCCGCCATCCAATACCATTGGGTATTTAAGGAGGTCCTACTAAATTTGACCCAGGTCCTTGCAGGATCTATACACTGAACAAGGCAAGACTCTTACCAAATCGTTCCCTTAACCCCCGACCATGTAGCCAACATACCTCCATATAGACCGTGGAGATATGAATGGTGAAAATCTTTTATTTTATATAGACAGTAAAATAATGCCAAGATACCATGGACAAACGATAAGGAAGACCCACCTTCAACATAAGAAACTAGTTATTAAAGTCATTAATACATAACCAAATAAAAAGTGCGAAAAGATTAAAAATAAAAATATTACACTAGACACTTGTCTTCACCAAGTGATGTAAGAGACTTAGGCAAACATGGCCTTTGATTTTCAAGAACTCTTATGATCAATCTTGGATCCTAAGATGACTCACACACTCTATGATGGATGATGGATGATGGTGGTTGATGATGGTGTTATGGTGGTGGTGGAGTGTGGGTGAAGTGTGAGAGAGGTGGTGTGCCAAGGGATGGTTTGCAAATGAGCCAAGCACCCCTATTTATAGCCTGAACAGAAGCTCAGGCACGGCCCCGTGTCCACCCTCCTTCTCTTTCTTCATTAATTGCAGTTTGTCTGCATTAGTTGACCACGCCCCCGTGTCCGCTGGGCATGACCCCATGTGCAGAAGCGTATCTGTACTATCAAGATTTCCTCAGATTCTGCGAATCTTAGAGTTGACCACGGCCCCGTGTCCGCTGGGCACGCCCCCGTGGTGGGTGATAGAAGCTTCTACAACTTTGTCTTTTCTGCAGACACTTGGGCACGCCCCCGCGCTCTCTGAGCACGGGGCGTGTTCAGCCTTCTGTTCTCTTGTTTTTGCTTGGGATTTATTCTTCTCTTGTTTAATCCCGAAAATACAAGACGAAGACAAAAACACACTTTTTCCAACATTAGTACTAAAAAAAGGTTAGTTTTATGTCATAATTGATGTAATTTATATGTTGCGTTTTGCACACATCAAATACCCCCACACTTGAATCTTTGCTTGTCCTCTAGCAAAACTCTTTATAATGTAGCTTTTACACTCCCAAATGGAATGGGTAGAAGAGAAGGTTTTTGGGCTTGTCATAGAGTGTCGGGATTTCCAAGATTCTTTATTAAGCTTTATTCTTATCTATTTACAATCCTATTCGTCATGATTTATTTAAAACATTACATAAGATAAATTACTTATTAGGGCATAACATGATTTTTATTTTAAAATTCCATTTATATACAAGTTCACATACCTCACGGGGGATCACTCAACACTCCGCCGAAGATGTATTTTAGTGAATCACTTGAGAGCGGCATGGAACTTACTCCTACCATAAGCTTGCCAAGCAATCAATCCTCCTCCTTTTTAACTATACACCTTTGTAAATATCAAGTGGACTTTTGGGGTGAAGGGTTAGGCTTGGGTTAAAGGTTGGTGGTTGGGTTAGTGGTTAGAAAAAGGACGAAAGGCGTAAAAAGCGTCGGTTTTCGTAAGACTTTTTATTTTTTTATTTTGATGAAGCAATTCTTCAAACAAAGTTCTTTTTGATAAACTTGGTTGTTTATTTCTTTTAGCTTCATCATATATATAGTTTGTTTATTTAGTCTTTGGATATTTTGTAATGGGCTTAGCTTATTGGTTAGTGAGTTTATTTGTTGTAATGGGCTTGGAAAATGGCCTAGCCCATTAGGAAGCCCAGTTCACAGACATGTGGTATATAAACATGTTTTGTGATTAGGGTTAAGAGGTTAGAGAATTCTAGAGAGAGAATTCTAGAGAGAGAGAGAATTCGAAATTTAGGGTTTGAGAAAGATCACAGAGAGAGGCTGTGAGGTTGTGCAAGTCTTGAATTGATTGTAAAACTGTTTGTTTGGATAATCAATAGAAGACCGATTAATTGTGAATTTCTGTTTCTACTCGTTTCTGTGCTAATCCGATCTAGAGGATTTCGCACTCTAGGTTGGATATATAATTCTGTGAAGATCCGTACGAACAAGGGGACCTACAGTTGGTATCAAAGCTTTAGGCTCATGAAGAAGCTCGGTTCAGAATTGCAGATTGCAGATTCGGGTGGAAGATTGAAAAAGTTTCGAAAATTTTGAACCTGAATTAGGGTTTTCGAAAATTTTCGGGTTTGACATAATTTTCGAAATTGGTTTTTAATCAAAATTGGCTGCTTTGATCTTATTGTGTTTTTAGTTTGCTAATTTGCAGGATTTCGGGACAGTTTTTGTTGATTTTTGAAGAATTTTTTGCTGGACAGATTTGAAGATTTGAAGACTATTCTTCGTGTTCTTCATAATTTTCGAAATATTAGTGCTGATTTGGATACTTGATTTTGCAGAAAATTGTTAAGAGATAAGGATAAAAACTTCTGAAATTTTGAAAAGATTTGGTTCTGGCAAATTCGCTGATTTCGGATAAATACACTGACAAACCAGCAAATTTTTAACCTAGCAACTCGATGACCGGTGAAAATAAATCCAAAGACGACTTTGGGAACCGTATAATTGTCCTCAGCGACATTATTACGGTGATCGGCAAGTTATAGTCGTCGTAATAGCGAAATTCTTGATCAGCGAAATTAACCTAACCAGCGAACTTACCTGCGAAAATAACCAGCATAATTAAACAATTTTATTGAACCAGCGAAATTAAACCTCCCTGACCAACGAAATTGAACTGTAAGCTGACCAGCGAAATTGACTTGGCTTGCTAGCGAAATTAGTAGAGGAATTAAAAAGGTGGAGTACTTATTTTCGTGGAGGAATTAGATACGTATAGGGGATTTAACGTTTTCATGAATAGAAAGTGATCCGTAGCTCATCTGAGTAAACCGTTTGCACCGTTGAATTCCTTGGATTTTTACTCTGGAAATTCTCGAAATAGGTGTTTGACATTATATATCATTGGATTCGTAATTTCGAGACGATTCTAAAGGTATAATTTGGTAATCACAGTTTTCGGACACTTTTTGTAGGGTTTTAACAGTACGTTTATGGTAAAAACCCGACAAGGACAAGTAGAGAAGGTATATTTGGATTTTGACACAGGTTACCAAACTCCAGTTAAACTTTTAAGCTGCGTGATGGCGAAAATGGATAAGGTCGGTGAGACAGTTAAAAATTGGCCAAAGCTGATAAACGTTAAAGAATATGCTGTCTGGAAAGAGGAATTTGAGGTACTTGTGAAAAGTGAGGATGCGAGAATGTGGAGCTGTATTATAGATGGATATGTTGCTCCTACACGTCGTGTTGAAGGAAGGGTTAAAGTGATTTCTTATGAGAAGATGGATGAATCTAGAGAGCTGTGGGAAGCTTTAGAAAAACGTTATTAGAGTTCATCTAGATAAAATGTTGGAGATCGTGCTTCAGATGTAGAAGCAGATGTTGCGGTAGAAGAGAAGAAGAAAGCTGTTGAGAAGAAGGAGACATAAGTTTCAAAGGGCTTGAGTGATGTGAATGGACTTACAACAGAGGGGGAGGTATCATCAGAATCTGTAAGTCATACATGTCATAATTGCACTGAACTACAGGGTAAGGTTAACAGACTATCGGAGCAAAACAAAATTCTATTAGCTTGTGTAGAGAATTTAAAAGAGTCAAATGTTCTTTTGATTGAACGAGAGTCAAATTGTTTAAACAAACTCAAATCAATTGAACAGATAGTCTAATGGGCTAGGCCATTTTCCAAGCCCATTACAACAAATAAACTCACTAACCAATAAGCTAAGCCCATTACAAAATATCCAAAGACTAAATAAACAAACTATTAAGCTGTTGTCACAGAATATCACAGAATGAGTAGAAACAGAAATCAGCAATTCACTTTCAAACCGGGTTTCTATTGATTATCAATCAAACTGAATTACAATCAATCAAACCCTAACCAACACTCAATTTCTTCCAAGATTCTAAGCTCTAACGGAATTTCTCTCAAATACTGTTTTTGCTGATTAACCTAAACCCTAAAGCCTAACCTTGTTTATATAACACAAGGTTGCTACTTGGGCTAAGGTTTCCTACATGGGCAAAGCCCAATTCGTCCCCTAGACCCAATGTGGGTTTTGTTTAGCCCAAACTCTATTATCTCACTAATACAAAGCTAAACCCGCTAACAGTTTATCGTTTAACTAATTACAAGATATCCAAAGACCAAATCTAAGTTGTTGTCACAAATATGCACCAACATTTTTTACACACCAAACCCTTCAAAACTTATTTCTAAGTTATGTAAAGGTTATTTAAGGTATGTTAAGTCTATTTCACTATTCCGAAGTGTTTATCGCGTTATACGGATTACGTTTATGCACCAGTGCGCGTATAACCTTCCAGAAAGCGATTTAAAGCTCAAAATTAAACAAGAATTGATATGTGCAAATGATACACATATTTTTACAAAATCCAAGTATGAAACACAGCATTTCTTTGGTTTTGTATTTGTATGATGGTCGTAGTGACACAGGTGTCACATACAGCTAGAGGCCCGGTACAAAATCTGCTCGGTACAAAATCTGCTAGGTTTGAGCCTTCCTACGTCGTTGCACACATGTTAATGGCCTTGCAAACCATTAATTGATCTGTTTCCTTGTTTGCTTTCATACCATGTTTACAAACATACATACTTACAATGATATCAAAGGTTTATTCGTGCACACATACAAAACACATGAACTCGCTCAACTTTTATTGATGTTTTCAAACTACATGTATTTCAGGGAATTAAATGTGAATCTGGCGGGCGTTTGGAGGTTTCAAGTAATGTTGGAAATAAAAGATGTAATCCGGTGTCTTAGGGTTTGGATAGTGTGTATTATCCTGGACAAGACACATCTTCCAAAGCCTGGTTTTATTTAAAGTCTTTTGTCGAGTCCCTATGGAACTCTAAAACAATTTGCATGGTTTGTAATTTGGATTTGAAGTTTATGTTTTTAAGACAATGTTTTTTGTGATGTTTTAAACTATTTTAATGGATGAACATCTTTAGTTTTATCATATAGATGTTTGTTATGGTTGAATGCAATGATATTAAGCAAGTCACACATAATCACGCTTACACAAAAGTCAGGGTGTGACAACATGGGTAGAGTTTTTAAGAAAGAAAAGTGAGACTCTAGATCTGATCATAAATTTTATCAGAAAAATTGAAAATCTTTTAAAATTATCAGTCAGAAGGATCAGAACAGATAATGGAACAGAATTTAAGAACTCAAAAGTTGAGAGCTTCCTTGTAAGAAAAGGAATCTCTCATGACTTTTCTGCTCCAAGATCACCACAACAAAATGGAGTGGTAGAAAGGAGAAGCAGAACCTTATTTGAAGCAGCCAGAACAATGCTTGCTCATGCAAAACTGCCCACTCATTTTTGGGCAGAAGCAATAGCAAATGCTTGTTTTACTCAGAGCAGATCCATAATTAATAAGAGACTTCATAAAACACCTTACAACATCATAAATGGAAGAATACCAAATGTAAAATTTTTGCACACATTTGGTTGTAGGTGTTTTGTTTTCAATGATTTTGAAAGTCTTGAAAAATTTGATAGAAAAGCAGAGAAAGGTATTTTTCTTGGTTATTCAGTGTCCTCAAAAGGATATAGGATTTTTATCTTAAATACAAGGACAATCAGAGAACGTTTATATGTATCTTTTGATGATTCATCAGAAATAGAAGTTTCTGATGAATATATGAAGGAAATAAACCTTTCTGATAAACAAGAAAAACTTGAACATCTTTTTAAAACATTAACAGAAGAATTCCTAGTACATGATCAAAATCTCACGGAAAAATCTATGGAAAAATCATGTACTTACCCTGCAGGACAAATAGAAAATGTATCAGAAACATTGAATTAGAACAATGCAAATACATCTGATAATCAAAATTCTAATACATTCCATAGAAATGAGGCAAATGTTCAGGGGGAAACTTCAAATCCATCAGAACAACCAACAACTTTTTCACAACAAGTTAAGATGGATAAAAGGACATGTTTAATCTGACATCATTGGTAACCCGGAAGATGGTGTAAGAACAAGATCTGCTACAGCACATGAGTGTTATTTTGCTGGGTTCTTAAGCAAGATAGAACCTAAAGCTGTCAAAGAAGCTCTAAATGACTCAGACTGGATTCAAGCAATGCAAGATGAGCTTGATCAGTTTGAAAAGAGTAAGGTATGGGATCTGGTGCCAAAGCCAAATGACAAGTCTGTCATAGGCTCAAAATGGGTATTTAGAAATAAATCAGATGAAAATGGTATAATAACAAGGAATAAGGCAAGGCTAGTGGTTAAAGGTTATTGTCAACAAGAAGGTATAGACTATGATGAAACCTTTGCACCAGTGGCCATATTAGAAGCAGTAAGAATCTTTCTTGCTTATGCTGCATCCAAAGACTTCAAGGTATATCAAATGGATGTGAAATCTACATTCCTAAATGGTAAGATTGAGGAAGAAGTATATATGCATCAACTAGAAGGCTTTGTTGATCCTAAATTTCAAAACCATGTTTACAAATTAAACAAAGCCTTGTATTGTTTGAAGCAAGCTCCTAGAGCATGGTATGCAACTCTTTCAAACTTCTTACTCAATTCTGGCTTCACAAAAGGTACTATTGATACAACTCTCTTTCTAAAAACACACAAGGGCCACACTTTGTTAGTCCAAATTTATGTTGATGACATTATATTTGGATCAACAAATGAAAAATTTTGCAAAAAGTTTCAAGAATTAATGACCAGCCACTTTCAGATGAGCATGATGGGTGGGTTAACCTTCTTCTTAGGTTTACAAGTCAAACAAAGAAATGATGGAATATTTATGAGTCAATCTAAGTATGTAAAAATAATTTTCAACAAATACTCACTTGAAAATTGCTCAATCTCAAAAACTCCCATGGCAACAGGGAGCAAACTTGATTCTGATAAAGAAGGAACATGTGTGGATATTAAAACCTATAGGGGATGATAGGATCATTGTTATACTTAACTGCAAGCAAACTAGATATTATGTTTGCTACATGTTTTCTGGCAAGATACCAATGCAATCCTAAAGAATCTCACCTAAAAGCAGTCAAAAGGGTTTTTAAATATCTAAAGGGCACATCAGAACTTGGTCTCTGGTATCCTAAAGATACAAATCTTGAACTAATTGCATACACAGATGCAGATTATGCAGGATGCAAGATTGACAGAAAAAGCACATCTGGTGCATGTCAAATCTTGGGAGAAAAGTTGGTATGTTGAGCAAGTAAGAAACAAAACTGTGTTGCAACATCAACAGTTGAATCTGAATATGTAGCTGCAGCAAGTTGCTGTTCACGAGTGCTATGGATGTAAACTCAGCTGAAGGATTATGGAGTAAATCTAACAAAGATACCAATTCTATGTGACTCAAAGAGTGCAATTGCAATTATTGAAAATCCAGTTCATCACTTTAGAACCAAAACATAGATGTCAGATATCACTTCATAAAGGATCATGTTGAAAAAGGTAACATATAGATGTACTTTGTTCCAACATAAAACCAAATTGCTGACATTTTCACAAAACCTCATGATGAAAAGAGACACAATTTTCTAATCAGCAAACTTGGCATGGTTAACATAAAAGATGAAGAAATTTCAGAAAACAATAAGTCACAAATTGAAAACCAAACAGATGAATGCAAAGGAGATAATCAGGGTGTAAACAAAAATTCCGATGATCCCAGAATGAAACAACAGATTTCTGATAAAGATAGTCAGCAATCTGGTGACACATTAGAAAATCTGATAAATTATCAAAATATCTGATAATTTACCAGAAAATTTGTTGACTCATCAGAAAATCTGATAATTTACCAGAAAATATGATGAATCGTCAGAAAATCTGATGAATCATCATCAGAAAATCTAATAAAATATCAGAAAATCTGTTAAAACATCAGAAACACCACTGATTGTCAGAAAATTTCATGGATTTCACATTCTTTATTCATATCTCATACTTGTATAAACATATAACTGTAGATAATCTGTTTTTGAATTTTTTTTTGTTTTGTATAAATTAAAAAAAATCAAAAAGGAGGAAAGGCCACTTGCATTTAGATTAACAAATTCAAAGCCACCATAAGGAAAATCAACCCTCACAGGCAAAATTTTCTGCAAAAATTCATTTCTCTTCTACTTCCAAAGCATGCAACGTCATCTTTCAAAGGTGTATAGCGAGACACATGGGCATAAAAATGATTAGGGGCTATGAAAAGTAGCCGCCTAGTTATTAAATGCAACATCAAAGCATCTCACAAACGGGGGCCTAAACTCTGTCACACGCTTCTGATCAAAGATATTGCATTCAATGAAGTGTAAGAAAAGGATAAGAAAATCTTGAGTTATTAATACCATTTATGGCAAAACTATCACTTTCACCTATATAATTAACAAACTCCTTAAGACTTTCTTCATCACAACTACCACTTCAAATATTTTTCAGAAAATCTCATTCTCAATACCCCAATGGCAAAAGAAATCAAAACTGAGCACTTTCCTCTTACCCTTCATACCACTCACAACCTAAGACTAAGGTGTAGGTCCCTTGTTCGTATGGATCGTCATAGAATTATATATCCAACCTAGAGTGTGGAATCCTCTAGATCGGATTAGCACAGAAACGAGTAGAAACAAAAATTCACAATTAATCGGTCTTCTATTGATTATCCAAAAAAACAGTTTTACAATCAATTCAAGACTCGCACAACCTCACAACCTCTCTTTGTGATCTTGCTCAAACCCTAAATTTCGAATTCTCCCTCTCTCTCTCTCTAGAATTCTCTCTCTAGAATTCTCTAACCTCTTAACCCCAATCACAAAACATGTTTATATACCACATGTCTGTGAACTGGGCTTCCTACTGGGCTAGGCCATTTTCCAAGCCCATTACAACAAATAAACTCACTAACCAATAAGCTAAGCCCATTACAAAATATCCAAAGACTAAATAAACAAACTATTAAGCTGTTGTCACAGAATATGCACCAACAGACTCCCCCTTGACAATAGCTTCATAGTGTAACTTTGTCTTCAAACATCTTGTGTTCTTTTGGTCTTTGGATAGCGTCAGCTACACCTTTTCTGACATCAACAGACTCCCCCTTAGCTGATGGTTCCAATCTCCAAAACTTTCATTCGTTGTAGATTAGTTAGCTAGCAATCTTTGGTTAAGAAAGTAAGCTCCAACTCTTCCATATCTCTCTTTCTCTCTGCAATGTAGTAGAAGGATCCTACCATGCATCTTCACACGTTCTTCACTTCACTCTCAATCTGCACTTTACTTGTATTCTGCACTTCATTTTGATAACTGCATCAATCTGTTTAGCAACACAAGCAAGTATCTCGAAAAACCATTTGCCTTTTTCACATTTAAAGATAAACCAATATTTTATCTTATCATGCAAAAACAACTACCTTTCAGTTCAAAATGGAAGTCTTTTTTAAAAAATATTTTTGTATTTTGTTTTTATAATAAATAACACAACTAAATAATACTAAAAAATATTTAAAATTTCATCTTTTGGTGAGAATCATGTGCAAGAAGATCATATCAACAAAATCAAACTGTTTTCACACTATTAGATCATTCTTTATTTAATTTTTCGTGAAAAGCAATTCAAGATGATTACTAGTATTGTTTATCCACTTAAACAAAATGCATGAACATTTCAAGTACCATTACCATATGATATGTTAAGGTAATTTTATTCTAATATACTAGTGTGTCCCACTTCAGGATGTACCCCCATGATCAAGGTATGCAAAAAAAGTCATCGTAGTAGGTGAGTATATTGAATTCATCCGTTTTGTTTTTCAACGTTTAGATAATTGGTGATCAGGTCAGTACTTCCGTATAACAAAGAGACCAAAATATCTAACGAGGGCTAAGATAAATACCATTTTTTGGTACGATTTATGCTTTTTGCACTTTTTGAATGACTCTCTAGGGGAGCTTCTTCATTTTCAGGGTTTTGGCATTTTTAGCTCTTTTAAGATATCCTGGTTGTGCCTAGGTCAGCATGTATCTGGATGCAGCAGAAGGACAACCCTGATATCCCCGGATGAAATAACAGTATAAAGACCCAAAACCTCAGATTTTGGCAATCTATCAACGCAAGATTTAAGGTCATTAAACCATACACCACTAATGTGTTCCCCACTCATACATAGTTCATTTAGGTTTATATCACATTGGTAAGTTGATTCTTTCATGTTTTTGCCTACTGGTACATCATATGATGAAGCTGCTATCACACTTAAGTAATTTAATTTATTTTCAGTGTGACAGTCTAACTTGCTGATGTACTATCATTTCTTCTTTTTCACACCATGAAATCTCTTTTTTGATTTTTCTATTTTTTATGTTTTTCATTTTTCATTTTTTTGTATTTTTAATTTATAAGTTACTCCCCCTAAACACACGCCCTAACTAAACTCTTTTTGGCTTAGGGAAATTTCTCCCCCTAGATTTTTGTTTTTTATGGAGTAAGTTTCAAAAACACAAATTTAAACACAAACAGACTCCCACTTTAAATCTGACAATAAGTTTTTCACCAATAAATCATCAATCAATCACTAAAGTAAATAGTTAGTTACCAATTTTAACCTACTATTCACCTCAGACACGTTACAGGAACAACCACTGTTGAACACATCAACAGTCCTTCTTGGTCATCCTGCACACACTCAACAACTTAGTTAGACTTAACAACCCAAACCTGACCGGTTTTGGGTCGACCATGTAAATCGGTATAAGATGCTTCTAACCAATATCCATCACACATTACTTGTGTCTTGGATGTTTTACCTATTGTTGAACAAGATTTATACCTTCCACTAGGTCTTTGATCACGAGAGTTCCAATAAAATCTCGAATTTTCTGACCTTTGAAAATTATTATATTGATACATTCTTCTCCCAATATCAAACCATGAATTTTGGAAAAATTTTGGATGTTGTTGAACATTTGAGTTACTAAAACCCCTATATTCGTTTCTTCTTTGAAAATTTCAATTACCGTTAGTATGGTATCGATTTTGACATCCAAAATTTCTATTTTGACTTTGAAACCGATTTGATTTACCATTAAAATGACTAAATTGTGGAGAAATACTTCTTGGTCTATCAAATCATCTCGATGGTGAAGTCTTAGATTGAAATATTGGTTGATTACTTTGACAATGTGGTTGCACATTATTATTTAAACCAACCCTATTCCCATCTTTAACCTCATCAACTTTTTGCTTATATTTCTTCAAAGGACAACAACTTGCCACGTGCCCTTTGATGTGACATTTAAAACAAGATTTTGTCTTATAAATTCTCTTTTTGTGAAATCTCTTTTTAAATGTTTTCTTCTTTTTGTCTTTAGTATCCTCATCCGATTTATGAGGTGTACTGTTAGATTCAACATATTCTTTCAAAGTAACTGGACTAGTTGGCAAGTCCATAGTTATCGGATCCACTACAGCTGGTGTAGTAGGCACAAAATCTGTTAACTCATTCTCATCAGGTAAAAACGAGTAATCTTGATCCTTAGAAGGTGAAGCTTTACTAAACCTCACTCCCATTTAATCATTACTCTTTTTCAGCCCTTTTTGAATGTGAGTCCTAACTAATGAAGATTTTCCAAATTTCTCTAACTTTTCTTTAAGTTCAACAATTTGGTCTTGTGCAATGGCCAATTCCCTGCACTTTTCAGAAAATTCATTAGTTTTATCATTTATAGTTTCACGAGCCAAATCAATGACCTGTAACAGTTCATTGACTTTGCTTTTTAAACTGCTGATTTCCTGTTCATTTGATTTGAGTTTGTTTAAACAATTTGACTCTCGTTCAATCAAAAGAACATTTGACTCTTTTAAATTCTCTACACAAGCTAATAGAATTTTGTTTTGCTCCGATAGTCTGTTAACCTTACCCTGTAGTTCAGTGCAATTATGACATGTATGACTTACAGATTCTGATGATACCTCCCCCTCTGTTGTAAGTCCATTCACATCAGTCAAGCCCTTTGAAACTTCTGTCTCCTTCTTCTCAACAGCTTTCTTCTTCTCTTCTACCGCAACATCTGCTTCTACATCTGAAGCACGATCTCCAACACTTTATCTAGATGAACTCTAATAACGTTTTTCTAAAGCTTCCCACAGCTCTCTAGAAGTCCCAAACATCTTGAAGGTATGTTTAATGCCCTCAGGCAAGGACTTCTTTATTGCAACTAAAGCTTTCTTCTCAGCATCAACCACAAGTTTCTCAGATTCATCCATCTTCTCATAAGAAATCACTTTAACCCTTCCTTCAACACGACGTGTAGGAGCAACATATCCATCTATAATACAGCTCCACATTCTCGCATCCTCACTTTTCACAAGTACCTCAAATTCCTCTTTCCAGACAGCATATTGTTTAACGTTTATCAGCTTTGGCCAATTTTTAACTGTCTCACCGACCTTATCCATTTTCGCCATCACGCAGCTTAAAAGTTTAACTGGAGTTTGGTAACCTGTGTCAAAATCCAAATATACCTTCTCTACTTGTCCTTGTCGGGTTTTTACCATAAACGTACTGTTAAAACCCTACAAAAAGTGTCCGAAAACTGTGATTACCAAATTATACCTTTAGAATCGTCTCAAAATTACGAATCCAATGATATATAATGTCAAACACCTATTTCGAGAATTTCCAGAGTAAAAATCCAAAGAATTCAACGGTGCAAACGGTTTACTCAGATGAGCTACGGATCACTTTCTATTCATGAAAACGTTAAATCTCCTATACGTATCTAATTCCTCCACGAAAATAAGTACTCCACCTTTTTAATTCCTCTACTAATTTCGCTAGCAAGCCAAGTCAATTTCGCTGGTCAGCTTACAGTTCAATTTCGTTGGTCAGGGAGGTTTAATTTCGCTGGTTCAATAAAATTGTTTAATTATACTGGTTATTTTCGCAGGTAAGTTCGCTGGTTAGGTTAATTTCGCTGATCAAGAATTTTGCTATTACGACGACTATAACTTGCCGATCAACGTAATAATGTCGCTGAGGACAATTATACGGTTACCAAAGTCTTCTTTGGATTTATTTTCACCGGTCATCGAGTTGCTAGGTTAAAAATTTGCTGGTTTGTCAGTGTATTTATCCGAAATCAGCGAATTTGCCAAAACCAAATCTTTTCAAAATTTCAGAAGTTTTTATCCTTACCTCTTAACAATTTTCTGCAAAATCAAGGATCCAAATCAGCACTAATATTTCGAAAATTATGAAGAACACGATGAACAGTCTTCAAATCTTCAAATCTGTCCAGCAAAAAATTCTTCAAAAATCAACAAAAACTGTCCCGAAATCCTGCAAATTAGCAAACTAAAAACACAATAAGATCAAAGCAGCCAATTTTGATTAAAAACCAATTTTGAAAATTATGTCAAACCCGAAAATTTTCGAAAACCCTAATTCAGGTTCAAAATTTTCGAAACTTTTTCAATCTTCCACCCGAATCTGCAATCTGCAATTCTGAACCGAGCTTCTTCATGAGCCTAAAGCTTTGATACCAACTGTAGGTCCCCTTGTTCGTACGGATCTTCACAGAATTATATATCCAACCTAGAGTGCGAAATCCTCTAGATCGGATTAGCACAGAAACGAGTAGAAACAGAAATTCACAATTAATCGGTCTTCTATTGATTATCCAAACAAACAGTTTTACAATCAATTCAAGACTCGCACAACCTCACAGCCTCTCTCTGTGATCTTTCTCAAACCCTAAATTTCGAATTCTCTCTCTCTCTAGAATTCTCTCTCTAGAATTCTCTAACCTCTTAACCCCAATCACAAAACATGTTTATATACCACATGTCTGTGAACTGGGCTTCCTAATGGGCTAGGCCATTTTCCAAGCCCATTACAACAAATAAACTCACTAACCAATAAGCTAAGCCCATTACAAAATATCCAAAGACTAAATAAACAAACTATTAAGATGTTGTCACAGAATATGCACCAACACTCTGGATCATTTTCGCGTCCGTTTGAGTTTCGTCGTAATTTGATGAATAACGCGACCGTACGACCAAACGAGCCGACATCCGAGAGTTTTTCGAGCACATTTTGAGTCCTCTAAACTTTATTGACCTAGTAGAGCCTTGAAAATGGATACGGGTGTTAAAAGTGCAAGAAATGGGCTTAATCAAGTGCAGGGACCTGAACTGTCAACATGGAAACTTTTGCTGATCTGTTGGATTTAGGCGGGCCGCGTAGGCCTGTCTCTTATCTTACGCGGGCTGCATGATAATGCCCAGCGACAGAAAATGATTTTTAGCAACTGTTTGATACTTCAGGGACTGTTTATGCCATTTTTATTGTGTGTTAACCAAGTTAACACCTCTCCAAGGCTTTGAACCTGCTTGTAACAATTGTATGGTCATGATTTCTTGCTTCTTGGCCACACAAACAAGTGTCATGATCTTGTTCTTCATGCTCTACTATAAATAGCAAGCCATTTCATTTGTTTTTCCTCACACTTGATCTAAATTCTCTAAGTTGGGGTTTTATAAACTTCATACCTGAGAATTATAAGATCAAGTTCAAGCAAGGACCCTTTGTAAGCCTCCTTCATTCTTTTATTGCTTTCCTAGTTTAAAAAGTCAAACAGTGTTTGACTTTCAGATTTGACCAGTCTATGGTCAACGCAAAGTTCGTTTGAACTTTGCAACGTGATTGTAATCACGATGGTTATAATCCTTAGCGATTATACCTACTGATTACCACGTTAACTAGGTGTAGTGACGAGTCAAAGTTTCAGTCAAAATGCGTTTTAGCACGCATTTTGCCACGGAACTAACTTTAAGTATCAAAACACTTTGTTTTGATACCAAATCAGTTTTCTAAATTAGTTAAACATGTTTTGACATGTTTAACTCGTCACTATTAGTTTGGTGCTTGTTTAGGGTCGTAAGTTAAGCGGTCTAAACAACCGCTTAGTCTTTCGAACCCGATCCATTTGGTCGATCATTAGGATCCGACCAAACTTGCTTAGTGATCATAGTTGCATAGGGAATAACCTCTGAGGTTATACCTTATGATCACGTAGGATTGGTTAGTCATTTGTTAGTTAGCTTATATGCCCATAGGAAATGACCAAAATGCCCTTTTGAAGCATAAATCCGTATTTTGCATATGTGATCAACTTTTTGACATATAATTTGATTTAGTAACATGTTTAGGCATAATTGGGCATGTAAGACTTGACATGGCACATAGTTAACCATCCGACCATAGTTTTATGCAACCGACGCATTATAGTAGCTTATACTACCATAATGGGTCGAAACGGGTCAAAAGCACTTAGGTAGACTTCCAAATCAGATTGTTAACTCTATTAAATCATACCATATGAGTTCAAATACTCATTTGATTTATAGAACACCATTCTATCCTATTTCCCCATTTAGGATCCGATTGTATGACAGAGTGATTCCATACTAGGTGCCACTTGATTCCTTGATTTCCCGAGCTTCGTTAGGACACTTAATCAAGGATACTTGCAATCTCAAGTGAGTACATAGTCCTCTCTTTTACTGCTTTCAAGTGTTTTGGGGTGAAACATATGTGCCTATTTGTTATTTTCATGATTTCAACTATGTGATTACACATGTTTGGTACTTATTCTTTTGACAAATTAAACGATTATCTATGGTTTAAACACTGATTTTCAAAACTTGTAAAACTAATTGTTGGGTTGTACTTATTTCATACATTCACCAAACCGATTGGTAGTACGATATAGCGCTATAGGACTAGACACCCCATTCCAGTTGTATGGAATGTTAGAAACCAAATTTTAACCAAATAGAAATTGCCTTTGTGGTATTTCTATAGTCTCCAAAGTGTAGTTTGATACACTAAGGTTTGAATGAATACCAAATCACAGTCTCTTTTGTATATTTTGATATACTACCAAAGTACAGTTTGATATGCTCTCAAATGTGATCTACCAAAGTATATCTTGATATACTATGTACAAAATCCAACATATGTTTTAACATGCTATTTTGTTATTTACCAAAGCATAGTTGATATGCTATTTTCAAAACCAAAGCATAGTTTGATATGCTACTGTTTACTAAAGTATATTTTGATGTACTACCAAAGCATAGTTTGATATGCTATTTTCAAACCAAAACATAATTGATATGTTATTATCAAAACCAAAGCATAGTTGATATGCTATTTTCAAAACCAAAACATAGTTGATATATTATTCTCAAAACCAAAGCATAATTGATATGCTATCTTTCAAAACCAAAGTGTATTTGTGATATACTACCAAATCTATTATTTTAGTAACAAAAGTATAATTTTGATATACTATACGTTTAACTATTTCCAAAACCAAAGTATATTTTGTATATACTACAAAACTTTTATCAAAACAAATGCATTTTTAGAAACAAAACTTTTACAAGGATTCATGATATTTTTGTAAAACATAAAACCTTTTTCTTATATTAACTAAAGCCATGAATCTAAATCCACAAAACCTATGTTACTCACAGGCATTTTTATGCTGACGTACCTATTTTCATATATGTTTCAGGTGACGCAATGAGATGATTGTGGATGCATGCTAAATATAGGATGGACTCGTGCCTTAGTGACTTTAAAACTCGAAAGACGATATTTGTATTTATTTGAATTGTAATAAAACATTGAGTTCAATAATTCAATATAACAAAACTGTTTGATCCATGGTTGTGAAACAATGATTCTGTTACAACACTCCCCGACTTTTCCGCCACGATTTGTTGTTTTACGTGGTCGGGGTGTGACAGAAAAGTTGGTATCAGAGCCAATGGTTATAGGGAATTAGGTTATTAGTAATGCTTTAACCTAGACTATAACCTTCCTAGGACCCTAACACAAGTTATCTTGTGTTTAGTCTTAAAACAATACATTTTCACCTATCCTTAGGTAATAACCACAACGAGAAGACAATAACAAATCCGCATCAAAAAATTAATCATCTATTCCTAGATGATTGATTATAAGGTTTTGAACCCTTCCAGTTTGATTCATTTTTGGCCTTGTGCCTTTTGAGTTTTTCAAAATCTCGTCAAAGATTGGGTCTAAATAATGTGAACACGTGCGAACTGGAAGAGTGAATGCCTGTACCCTGAGTTTTCTGTCTAAGGCTAGAGTGTTCGTACAAATCCGTTGTATCGGACCAGTCACTTGTAACACCTGTGCCTCCACGGCCATCAAACAAATACCAAACCAATGAAATATTATATTTCATACTTGGGATTTGTAAAATTATGTGTATCTTTTACACATATCAACTCTTGTTTGATATTAAGCTTTAAATCGCTTTCTGGAGGGTTATACGCGCTCTGATGCGTAAATATAACCAGTTTAATCCAACGAACACTCCGGAATAGTGAAATAGGCTTAACATACCTTAAATAACCTTTACATAACTTAGATATAAGTTTTGGAAGGTTTGGTGTGGTGAAATCAAAGTTTAATCGCTTACAGGGACTAAAATTGACAAACTGCGAAAGTATGCCAATTTGAACTGTAACAGACTTTCCGGAACATGACCATAAGTTAAACATACCATAAATATCCTTCACATAGCTTAGAAATAGGCTTTGAGGTGTTCGGTATGCTAAAATAAACTTTTGTGTCATTCAGGGACTAAAAGTGTCAAAAAGTGCACAAGTTTGCATTTTCGCGCATAACTTACGTTCTGAATACATCTGGACATCCAAAAATTTATGTAAGCATGACTACATTTTATTTTAGTGTTCGCCTTAAGAAAAATCCATTCGTCGCGTCATTTGGATCGTTTTTCGCGCTTATGCGCATTCCGTCGTAATTAAGCGAACATCGCGTTCGTACGACCAAACGAACCATCATCCGGCATATTTTTGAGTATGTTTTGAGTTCCCTATACTTTAACTTCATTTTAGAGCCCTGAAATGAGGTTAACGGGGTTCAAACGCATCGAAAAAGGGCTTAAAACACAACAGGGACCATTTCTGCCAATTTAGAAACATTTCTGAATCAGATGGGTGCTAGCGTAGCGCGACTGCATAGTGCCTTTGCACTAGCGCTACGCGACTGCCTAACCAGACCAGATTCAATGTTTTAATCACAAGTTGCAACCAATTGATCCTTAACCACATGTTTTAAGTTGATGTGTCACTAAGATAAGGAGCATATGTGGCTCCATAACCTTTCCGACAAGTGTACGGTTCCGATTAAGGCACGTTATTCAAGAAACGATCTTAACGGTTAACCGAAATCTATAAATACCCCACCCCCTTTACTTCATTTCTCACAAATCTGATCATTTGGGCTCTAAGTTGGAACCTTCGTTTCATACCTGAGCTATTTTGATCTGGGTTAGCATTCGGGGACCCTTCGTAAGTATTCTTTCGTTCTTTTCCTTATTTTATTGCTTTTCGAGTCCGAAAGTCAAACTTTGTTTGACTTTCAGCGTTGACCAGTAATGGTCAATGCGAAGTTCGTTTGAACTTCGCAACGTGATTGTAATCACGATGGTCATAGTCCCTCGGGATTATGCCCACTGATTACCACGTTGTCTAGGGTCGTAGGGTAAGCGATCTGATAAATCGCTTATACCTTCGAACTCGACCCAGTTTGGTCGATCATTAGGATCCGACCAAATACATTAGGTGACCATAGTAGGTAGGGAATAACCTTCCGAGGTTATACCCTATGGTCACATCGTTTAAGTAGTTGTATGATAGGTAGTTTATATGCCTTAGGTAAATTACCATAATACCCTTTTCATGTATAATTGGTAATTAAGCATATGTAACCTAAACTTTTGTCACATAGCTGATTATGTAACATGTTTAGGCATATAACACTTGTCATAGGACTAGTTAGACGGTCCGAACACGTTTCACGCGCACGACACGTTAAAGTAGCATATGTTACCTTAATGGGTCGCGATGGGTCGATAATACTTAGGTTAAGTCTCATTGTAGTATGTAGGCCTTGTTAAACCATATCATATGAGTTCCAATACTCATTTGGTTTGCCAAGCCTCATCCTATCCGATCTCCCGATTTAAGTCCGGTTTATTTTTAGATTGCCGACTGATTCCGTGCTCCCTCTAGCTTTGTTTGGTTGTTGTTCAAGACCTCCAAGCATTCTCAGGCGAGTACATTATTCCCCTATTTTACTGCTTTCCAAACTGTTTTGGGGTGACTCATATGTGCTAAATGTTTTCGATGTTATAACGATGGTTTCAAAAACGATTAAGACGATTTATACAAAACTAATAACGATTTCATAAAGTGAACAAACTTGTTGGTTGTAGTTACATAACAAATGACATTCATTAGCAATGATCAAGCCGACCAGTATTAGGTTATGGTACCATAGGATCTGACAAATCCCGTTATTTACTACACCCGTGGTTATGTGTGGGTATGGTAGGTAGCGACTGAATCTGTAATTGTTAACTTACCCTATGGAGGTTTGTTAATACGAAAACGAGAAGCGACGAAAGTCACGAAGGTTTGAATGTTATTAGCGAGACGACCTTATAAGTAGTTTCACGACCTAAAACGAATTAAACGATTTACGATTGGGTTTCACACGATGTTTTAACGATTGGGTAAACGATTGGCTTCAAAGCGATATACGATATTATTTTGGTTATACATATTACATGATTTACATTTGGGCATGAACATTACTTTGGTGGTTTGGTTTGGATTAAGTGATTAAGTAACAATGCGTGTGGAATATGATACAAGCATGGTGGATACGCCGCTGGTACTTCCTATATATAAGTGTTTGTATGGTATTACATATTGTAGCGTTATTTGAATCATTTCAGTTTGAGACATAGAACATTTTATACAAGTAACATACTTTTCACAAGACATTTATTTACAAACAACTTATCTTATACAAACTCATTTTACATGGTTATTCATTTAATCATGCATTATTTTATTATTATACATATCATCTGAACTCATTTATTGTTTTTCAAATAATTTACTAAAACAAATGTTTTTGGGTTAAGAGTCATGGCTACGAGGTTTACAAATTATAACCCGCTTGATTTGAGTTGGTTAATTAAGTTGCAATATTGTACTCTTTTCAAAACAAGGTTTTTAAATAAGGTATTGCAACGTCTAAACTAGCCATGATTTCGACACTCCTACAAAACCTATGTACTCGCCAGCATTTCTTTGCTGACCTCATTTTCACATATGTTTCAGGTATTGTTGAATGATATCGATTGATAAGATGCATGCTCACATAGGACTGGACAAGGCCTTAGTGACTCAATAACAATGATAGACTATGTTTAAATAGTGTATTTAGATTTCAAGACGATGTAATTACTCAATGTTTAATAAAACGAAACACTTTTGGTATCCATGGTTATGAAACATTAATTCTGTTGCAACACGCCCCGATGTTTCCGCCGCGATTTGTTGTTTTACGCGGTCGGGGTGTGACATCACTCTTACCTGGGAACTCTTGGGGTGAGTGTTCACTTATAGGCGAGCATGTCTTCATTGATACATTATATTGACCTATTTACTTTGATTTGTCACAGTGTCGTTTGTTTGTTTTAAGTAACAAATAAATGATCACAATCCTTATGCCTTGTCGATATTCTTAACATCCAATTTTGAATATCCAATAACATCTCACTCGTTTTCCCTCATGTTTCTTTGCTCTTTTAGAATGCCTCCTTGACGTGATCAAGCTCAGGATGTCGCCATGGCAACCTTAATCACTCAGCAAATCACTGCTGTACTCCCGAACCTTATTAGCCAAATAAATCAGGCAAACAATAACCATAACAATGTTCAGTGCAACTATAAAACATTCAACTCAGCTAAGCCACTCACATTTACTGGGTCTGAAGGGGCCACTGGGCTCCTACAGTGGTTTGAGAGTCTCAAAAGCATGTTTCGTCATGTGCAATGCCCAAACGAGCGAAAAGTCGAGTTTGCGTCGAGTGTGTTCCAGAAAAGCGCACTCACATGGTGGAATGGCATAATGAGGGATCGAGGTGCCAACGTGGCAACGGCACAAACCTGGGAAGAGCTTCGAGCTCTAATGATGAAGGAATTCTGTCCTCGTCATGAGCTCAGGGCTTTGGAAAGGGAATTTGATGATCTTAAACAAGACAGTGGTGAACATCGAGCCTACACTGATCATTACGAGGAGTTAAGTCTGTTATGTCCTACCATGGTTACACCTTTGGAGAAGGCAATTGAAAAGTATATCGATGGCCTCCCTGACCCAATTCAGGACATTGTTACCGGTAGCAACCCTACTACCGTTAGACAAGCCATTGAACTATATGCTACCCTGACTGAATCTCAAATTAGGAAGGGTAAACTTTTCAGAAAAGGCGACCCGAAACCATCTGACAAGACAGCATAAGAAAAACCAAAGGATAAACAGACCGAGTCCTCTAAGAAGTCGAAGAAGCGTAAGGCTTCACAAAACTTCGCAGTAGTTGCTCAGAATGATCAGGTTGCACCAAATCAGCCAGCACAGCCTCGTGCTAGGAAAAACTATATTGGTACTGCACCTTTGTGCAATAAATGCAACCGACATCATGAAAATCAGACACCGTGTCACAAATGTACCCACTGTGGGCGATTGGGACATTTGGTCAATACATGTCGCCATGTTATCCAAAACCAGAATGTTGCAAATCCTGCTGCTGCTCGAGCACAGTTTCCACCTGGATCGTGTTATAACTGTGGTGATCTTACTCACTACCGAAACAATTGCCCAAGACTTGTTAACGCAAATCCAGTACGCGGACGAGTGTTTAACATAAACGAGGCAAATGCAAATGACAATGCAGCAGTGAACAATTAGACTTTTGTATTTCCTTGTTTGTTATCTTTTGACATTTGAAACAATTCAGCAGTTATATAAATAAAATTATTGTTCCAAATTTATTTCCAAAACTGATACGATTGTGTGTATGTGTTGACATACCCCTACAATACCGACACCAAAGAACCATGTTCTTTGCAGAACAAACTTCTCATGTGGTTCTTTCATTTTGTGATCACTCGTGATCTTCCCTAAAATCCCAAGTACTAGTTTCTTTTAAAGAGACAAAAGTACAGGGTACAAATTGTAAATTCTTAAACAAATAATTGAAGTACCACTTCAAATCCCTGATTTGATATCTAAAGGTACTTTCGTAGGTCCTTAATTGGACCCATGTATTGTGACTATGTACACGATTATCAAGTACATTTTGCTTCGTGTGTTGCTTTAACATGCCTAGTACATGGATTTCAAAACATATTCATTACACGAATTCCAAATCCTTATAAGATCTTCCTATCTTCATAGTTAGATTCTTGAGGATGTTTTAAGTACTAATTGAAGTCCGTGATTGGATTTCTAGTGTAGTTCAGAATGCATTAATTCAAATTAACGAACGAGCTAATAACTAAATTAAAGAATGCACAGTTTTGTGATTTTGTGTTTATGTGTAATTCCAAAGCTCGCTATCTAAATCCTGGTAGAATCTTCCGTATTTTCATATGTTAGATTCTCAGAAGGATACTCAAAGTGCTATCTTAAATCCTTAAGGAACTTTCTATGCAAATAGTGAGAACCTTGGATTCCAAAGTGTTATTTCAAAACGATTATTTGGTTCAAAGTTAAGAAGATCCTTTAAAGGTCTATTTAAAGAGATCGTACGACGGTCTAGTTAAGGAGATCATGTGTTGATCTAGTTAAAAAGATCGTTCGTTGATCTAATTAAAAGGATCCTTTGGTGATCTAGTCAAGTCACTTCATGTTTATCCGATTGATTTTTCCCCTACACATTATAAAATGAACTGTGCGGACTATGCAAGGAATTACGTAATTATGGATGCATACATAATTACGGAATTTAGTGCACAGAAACCACAGCAAGTTTTGTCATGTGTTAAGACCTATAGTGATGAGAGTAACGAGACGGGAACAATGTAAAAAGGGCATGGTGGATATGCCGCTGGTACTTTCTATATATAAGTGTTCCTTATTACATTGAAAATGTAGCGTTATTTAAGTTACTAGAAGTCCTGGACCTTGACCAATGTTATTTAATCTTGCAATCTCCGACTCTGATTTCAAGCACACACAAGCTTCTTATAATAGTCTTCATAGGAAACATTCTCCTATCCTTTGTTCGAAACTCCATGTTTTTGTTACTACAACGACAACACTTTGGAAATTAATAGATTCGCTAAGAATCCAAACGTGACCTAGAGTTTTACTTGGGAAATGGAGGATTCATTCGAAAGCGAAATAATCACAGTTGTCTTCACAAGTTTCCTCTAAAATTAAATTTCGGGACGAAATTTCCTAAAGTAGGGGAGACTGTGACACCTGTGTCACTACGACCATCATACACATACAAATACAAAACCAAAGAAATGTTGTGTTTCATACTTGGGTTTTGTAAAAATATGTGTATCATTTGCACATATCAATTCTTGTTCAATTTTGAGCTTTAAATCGCTTTCTGGAAGGTTATACGCGCACTGGTGCGTAAACGTAATCAGTTTAACGCGAAAAACACTACAGAATAGTGAAATAGGCTTAACATACCTTAAATAACCTTTACATAACTTAGAAATAAGTTTTGAAGGGTTTCGTGTGTCAAAAACAAGTTTATTCGCTTACAGGGACTATTTGCATCAAACTGCAAAAGTCTGCCGTTTCGTAAGGCAGCGTACAGTCCGGAACTTGATCATAAGCTAAACATACCATAAATAACCTAAAAATAGCTTAGAAATAAGCTTTGAGTGGTTCGGTGTGCGAAAATATGCTTATATGATCTTAGAGGGACTAAAAGTGTCAAAAATGGTGTAAGTTTGCATTTACGCGCATATCTTACGTTCTGACCACATCTGAACATCCAAAATTTTTGTACACACTAAAATATTTTTATTTTAGTGATCGGTATGCAAAAATACCATGCGTCGCTTAATTTGGATCATTTTCGCGTCCGTTTGAGTTTCGTCGTAATTTGACGAATAACGCGACCGTACGACCAAACGAGCCGACATCCGAGAGTGTTCCGAGCACATTTTGAGTCCTCTAAACTTTATTGACCTTGTAGAGTCTGAAAATCTCAAACTGTTGAGTGATATGGACAGTTTGACATTGGATAACAAGTTTTTGAAAGAAAAAGAGTTTGAAAATGAAAAATTAAAATTTGAAAATAATTTCAAAAGTCAGTTAAAGATTTTAGAAGATGAGAGAGATGTTTTTGGTAAAAATAATCTTGAAAAACAATGTGAAATAAATTCTCATCTTGATAAAATCATTCGACTTGAGCATGAAGCCGAAGGTAATAGAAAGAAAATTGCTGACTTAGAAAACAAATTGAAAAGTTTTGTGACTTCTGCATCATATGTTTGTCCAAAACCGATCAATTCTGTTCCAATAAGTGACAATGTCACAAATTTTGACAAAGTCAAAATTGAAGATTGTGATGAAATATCTGATGATGAAAAAGAAAAGAAAAGAAAAATATTTTTAGATTTACAAGAAAAATTTCAAAATACTGTTTTGCAATCTACTGAAATAGGTGAATGCTCAAAGCAAAAACCTGTTAAGAAGAATGCAGAACAGAAACAAAAAGTTAAAAATTTGAAAAATCCTAAAAATGAAAATAAAAGCTCATCAGATAAGTCATCCAATCATTTTGAAAAATTACAAAAATTTAAAAATGAAAACTCACAAAATGTTGGTAATAAGTGGTGCAGGTTTGACCACAGTGCTTCAAAGCCAAAATCAGTTTTCAAGAAGAGTGATGATTACCACAAAGCCAGACAATGTTATGATTTAAGCATATGGTGTGAAAGTGGTGAATGGTACGATAACAGAGTGTGCTACACCTGTGGTGTGAAAGGACACATTGCTGTTAACTGCCAGAATTGGAGTTATGAGACAAGAAGATGCTATAATTGCCAAATCAGATGACATATTGATAGAGATTGCCCAAGGAGATCGATGGGAAGATCGAGGGTTGAATCTCAAAGAATGGCAAAGAAACCAGTCAACGTCAAGCCCCATGAACAGAAGGTTCTTAAACCCAAAGTTCAAGATCAGACAATTCAAGAAAAGAAAGTTAAACTTTCACAAGGGCAGAAAGACAGACTGCGAAAGAAAAGGAAAAAGGTGAGAGAGTATCTGGAGAAGATTTTGTCTTCGGGTTCACCGGTTGGTTCGAATAAAAGTTCTGACGAATCGATTCAGTCGACTGCAAAGTCAAGCAAATCGAATTCTTCAGATGCAAATCTGAGGACAAACAAGAAGAAAAAGAAAGCTATTGGCAATGAATCTGGCTCATCAAAGTCAGACAAGCCAAGATCATGCAATGAATCTGATTCCACAAAATCAGATGAGTCACAAGTTGAGGTAAAGAAGGAAGAGACAGTTCCGTTAATGAATGATGAGAATTTTCCACCATTACAAGCTGCAAACCTAAAATCAAAAGGTGTTGAAACTAGAAAAATGTTTAATAGCAATGTTGAACATATTTTTAGTAAGATGGCTGATGGTAAGGAAAAAGGAGTGAAAGAATTTTATGAAGAAAAGAGAAAAGCTCAAAATGCACCTAAGGCTGGTCAGGCTTGGGTGTCAAAATCTGTTGGTTGAATTCCTGACTTGCCGGAGCTTCCAGGTTGGTAAGCGTGAAGCAGGTATCGGCATCATTCTTGAGAAATTCACAGGATGGTAACTGTGATATTTCGTCTTACATGTGGTAAATCAGGGACATTAAGTTGTACTTGATTTCCTACAACTGTTTGTGTTGATAGAATCCTAATAATGTTAAATTTTCAAAATGGTTAAAAGAGAACAGGGTAATGAGATGACCCCGAATCCACAAGTGATGGGTAAACAAACTAATTTTTCTGGAAAAACCATTCTGATTAAAACAAACTTAAGTGTTTTGAAATCATTATGGGAAAATAGTTTGTTGTAAGGGGGAGTGTTGATTGAATACGCCGAAACTCTCACGGCTGAACAAACATGATTACTTTCATCAGATTGAAAAACGGTTTTCAAACTGTAAAATATCAATGTGTTGTAAATCATGGGGGTATGTTAGATTTTCTGCAAATCAGTACATTTTTAGCAGAAAATGGATGGCGAGACAGAGCTATCAGTGTTGGTTGTCAAATTTTCTTTATATGATTTTGCATTTTAGGGGGAGTAATATTGTTAGAAAATACAAAAACATTTGAAAATTTGAAAAATCCAAAAACATGATAAAATTTAAAAATTTGAGTTTTGTGTAAAAAGAGGAAATGATAGTACATCAGTAGACAGTTACAGTACGCTAAAGATTTGGAAAGTCAAAATTTGTTAAACTATCTCACTGTGGATGTGTCGGTAGATTTTTATACATTTAGTAAACTTTTTCGGGATATAAACCTAAATTTCACACTTGCTTATTTTGTGGGGAACACTACTTGGATATATAGGTAACCCCTGAAATCTCGTTTGAAAGGTTTCGTATTCTGATATACAGGTTTTTATACTCAATGATGTCTGGGGTATTATTCCGGGACTTCTGCTGAATGGAAGTTCTGACCTAGTCCTCGAATAATACTTTCCGCATATGCTTGAAACATAGCATCACCCTCAGCATCAATGATAAGACAATAAAATTGCTTAGCAATGCTGTTGTAAAAAAGATCCTCTAAAGGGGACACACCCAAGTTGAGTCATGATCTCTCTGCTGAACGGTAGTTCTGACCTGAGCTCTCATGATTCTTAATAATTTATTAACCCCTTTCAGATATCATTTATGTTATAATTGCCTGTAAGACTGAATATTGGGATCTGGATACGGGAGTATATTCAAGAGGTGGGACACATGAATAGGTTTAAGTTCTTAAAACATCTAATTCGTATCCTGATTAAGTTGAACTTTGTGTGAAAATTTAAGTGGATCAGTATATCGACAATCTAAGTGAATTGTTTAATGCGTAATGTGATTTTAAGCTCAATGGTACTTGTGATTTGTCAGAAACTGATATGATCCTCTGACGCATGCTCAAACAAAAATATTGTCTGTAAATATGTTTGTACATATTTTTTTTACTGCTTTATATTTTCAGAAAATACAAAAAGATTTTGATTTCTGTTTTATTTTCGACAATCGATATCTGAAATGCTAAGTTTCAAAATCTAAGTAAGCTGATTGTGTTTCTGAAAATAAAACAAGTTCATTAATTTGAAACTTGAATTAATTTCTAAAAATCAAAAACAGTTTGTGATATCTCCAAGGTCATTTAGTTGGACTTGGTTGATTAACTGTGAGGGATTTGGATGCTTATACTGTTATAGAGCTAGTTTCTGATTCGATTCGATGAAACTGCCAAATTCATGAAAATTGTTTGTTTAGAATGTTTGAGTGAGCCAGGATACAATTCCTGGATAGCTGAAATTTGAAATGCTGTTACTTATAAATGTTTGAGTGATTGCAGGAAAAGTCCAGACTACGATCCCGAGAGCAGAGTCTAAGGGGGAGTCTGAAGACAAGCTGAAAGTTAGGAGGAGCTTGTAGCTGAAAAGCTAGGTGTCGATCCCTAAAAGCACGGAAGCTTGACGAAAGGGGGAGCCTGCTGATGATAAAGTTGTTGATGATAGAAAAGAGAAGTGATGGATGCGTACAATGTTACAATCTGAGTGAGGATGCAGAATGATCAAGACTGAAGAAGGTGTCATAACAAAGAATAGTCACTGAAGACTTCGTCAATATCCGAGGGGGAGTCTGTTAGTGCATTACGTCTATTGACTTCGTCTTGTATCATGTAATAGTATGTTTAATGTAATTTAGCTTGAAAGTGGTGATTTCCCTTGAAAATGTCACTTGACAGTTTCAAGCTAAATCAAGATTTCCCTTGAAAGTGTCATGTGTCATTTCAAGCTAAATCATGATTTCCCTTGAAAATGACATGTGTCATTTCAAGCTAAATCATCATCACTATAAATAGTATTCAAGCTAAATCATTTATAAACATTCAGAAAGTTTCGGATCTGAGTAGCGAAGCTCTGCCAAATCGTCTCTAAGGTGTAAATCAGTATCATATCAATATAAGAGACATTATAATTACATCGAGTGTCCGTTTCTTTGATTCCGCCTCTGATTCGGATAAACGACTCTTCTGATCGACTCAGTCAGGTCGTACAGCGATCCAACAAAAGTGCAAGAAATGGGCTTAATCAAGTGCAGGGACCTGAACTGTCAACATGGAAACTTTTGCTGAACTGTTGGATTTAGGTGGGCCGCGTAGGCCTGTCTCTTATCTTACGCGGGCCGCGTGATAATGCCCAGCGACAGAAAATGATTTTTAGCAACTGTTTGATACTTCAGGGGCTGTTTATGCCATTTTTATTGTGTGTTAACCAAGTTAACACCTCTCCAAGGCTTTGAACCTGCTTGTAACAATTGTATGGTCATGATTTCTTGCTTCTTGACCACACAAACAAGTGTCATGATCTTGTTCTTCATGCTCTACTATAAATAGCAAGCCATTTCATTTGTTTTTCCTCACACTTGATCTAAATTCTCTAAGTTGGGGTTTTATAAACTTCATACCTGAGAATTATAAGATCAAGTTCAAGCAAGGACCCTTTGTAAGTCTCCTTCATTCTTTTATTGCTTTACTAGCTTAAAAAGTCAAACAGTGTTTGACTTTCAGATTTGACCAGTCTATGGTCAACGCAAAGTTCGTTTAAACTCTGCAACGTGATTGTAATCACGATGGTTATAATCCTTAGCGATTATACCTACTGATTACCACGTTAACTAGGTGTAGTGACGAGTCAAAGTTTCGGTCAAAATGCGTTTTAGCACGCATTTTGCCACGGAACTACCTTTAGGTATCAAAACACTTTGTTTTGATACCAAATCAGTTTTCTAAATTAGTTAAACATGTTTTGACATGTTTAACTCGTCACAAATAGTTTGGTGCTTGTTTAGGGTCGTAAGTTAAGCGGTCTAAACAACCGCTTAGACTTTCGAACCTGGCCCATTTGGTCGATCATTAGGATCCTACCAATCTTGCTTAGTGATCATAGTTGCATAGGGAATAACCTCTGAGGTTATACCTTATGATCACATGGGATTGGTTAGTCATTTGTTAGTTAGCTTATATGCCCATAGGAAATGACCAAAATGCCCTTTTGAAGCATAAATCCGTATTTTACATATGTGATCAACTTTTTGACATATAATTTGATTTAGTAACATGTTTAGGCATAATTGGGCATGTAAGACTTGACATAGCACATAGTTAACCATCCGATCATCGTTTTTGTTAGTGCACTATGTCTATTGACTTCGTCTTGTATTACGTATTAGGATAGGATTATCAGTGCACGAGGTTCGAGAAACTAAGAAATGAGGTTTGAGTGAAGATTTCGCTTGAAGTGAACTTGTGACAAGTTCAAGCGAAATCACACACAATAGATTTCGCTTCAACAGTTTCTGGTTACCTTCAAGCGAAATTCTCACATCTATATATAGTGCACATGTCATTTCACTTGGTACGCGACTTCTGAAAGTGTAACGAAGTGCTGCCGGTTTTCTGTCAGGTTGTAAACATTGTTATTATCAATACAAGCAACAGATTAAAGAGTACAAGCTGTTTTCGTGTCCGGTTTACTGATTCCGCCTTTAAACTGGATGTAAAACTCTTCTGAACGACTCAGTCGGGTCAAACAACGATCCAACAAGTGGTATCAGAGCTCAGGACGAGGAGTTCATATTACTACAGCTTGATTCTACCGATTTCTCTCATTTCTACTCACTTCTTTTCGTATTTTTCATATCTGAACTAGTTCCAACGGTCGAAATGGTCTGATTTTCGAGTATAATGTGTAAAACATAGTATTAACAAAGCCTACAAAGATTCGGACTAAAATTCAGATTAAAACATGATAAAAATGACCTAAATCTGTATTTCGCTTGAAAAGTGTTCGTAGGTTATAGTTGATTTCGCTTCAAATCAGACTATTTGAACTATTTCGCTTGAACATCTGAAGCGAAATAGTATTGTGATCTTGGATTTCGCTTGAGTTCATCTGAAGCGAAATAGAGTTGCTGGTTTTCGCTTGAAGTTTGAGTTCAGGTTGAAGCGAAATAGATCTTGTGGGTTTTCGCTTGAAGATTCTAATCAGTTGAAGCGAAATAGCTGATTTCGCTTGAATCAGATCTGGACTTGGTTTTCGCTTGAGATCAGTTGAAGCGAAATAGTGGATTTCGCTTGAACAGTGTTTTATTGAGCTGATTTCGCTTGAAGCTTTATATACTTTAAGTATTTCGCTTGAAGTTGCTGTTACTTCAAAACTTAAAATTTGTCTAAGTGTTCTTGGTAATTCATTGTTACGTATTAAGTCAGTTTGAACTGATTGTTTGTTTGTTTGCACGTGATTCGAGGTGATTTTCAAGGCGCGAATATCAAGTAGAAGATTTAAAATGTCAGGAGAAAGTGCTCATGATAGATGGTGGAGAAGAGACAGTGCAAGATGGGAGATTGGCAAATTGAATGAACCATTTAAGGAAGCACAAAGAGCCAAGAGATGGAATGAAGAGTTAGAGTGTTACATGGATCCACAGGGTAATCCAGTAGTTGATCCATCAAAAGTGGATTTTGATGCTGTAACCAATGTGTTTCCAAGTGAAGGCACTTTCAACACAAGAAGGCTTTCTGATAAAAGCTATTTGCCAAATTTGATGATCAAGTTAAGAGAAGTTTTTGAAGCAAGTCTACCGAAGGTGGTAGAGATGAAGAAGAGAAAAGAAGAAGAGCTGAAGAAGATGATTGAAGAAGTGAAGACTGTTGCAAAGCTTGCTGGAGAGGAACAGAGAGCTGGAGAAGCGCAGAAGAATGAAGAAGCTCAGAAAGAGGAGATCAAAGAGCAAGATCGGAAAGTTGAGTCAGAAGAATCGGTGCTGAATGAGACTGAGGTTAGAAAATCTTCTGATTTATCTAATGTTGAAATGGTTGATGAAAAAGAAAACAGGTGCAGGAATTGCATAGAAATGTGCAAAGCCTGTACTGAAAAAGATGACATCATAAAAACAAAAGATAATGAATTAAGCAAACTTGAAAATGGTTTCACAATAAAATGTAAAGATATGATTGAAAAAGAAGAAATTTTGAAACTTAAAGTTGAAAAATTAACACAGAAATGTCAAGGTCTTGAAAAGGATAATGATGTTTATAGACAACTGTGTTCTACAAAATGTGTCGATTGTGTTGAAAAAGAATCGAAATTTCAAGATTTACAAAAACAGTATGATTCTTTAAAGTGGTCGAGTCAGAGAGTACAAGAAGCTTATGATACTTTGAAGAGCCAAGTCAAAAGTTTTGATCAAAGATTGTCTGAAACTTTAACAACTAAAGAAATGTATGAAAGAAAGTTTAAAGAAAAGCAAATTGAATTGAACAAATGTGTTGATGAAATTGCAAATCTTAAACAAATTTTGGCTGAAAAAGAAAAGGTTGTTACAAAACTTCAAAGTTATCATAACTCTTCGTACATTCTCGAACGCATTTTCAACATCACACCAGATGATAAAGATACTGAAAATTGCAAAAAGGGTATTGGTTCAGAATTTCATCAGGTACCACCACCATTGAGAAACAATTATACTTTTTATGATGAGGAAAAGGTGGCAAAGGGTTTGAACATAGCTGACCAGTTACCTGAAAGTATCGATGTGACTTACTCCAAATCTGATGATGCTAATGATTCAGAGGTGGTAAGTAAGGTTGTTGAAAGTGTTTTGAAAGATGAGTCTACAAAAGGTAAGTCTGAATCACAGGATGGAGATGAAGGAAATTTTTATGATGGTTATTCGAAAAACACAAAATCCGAGAAAAATTTGAATGATGATTCAAAAGGATTGGTTTATACCATGATTGGATCGGACAAACTATTCTTAGATGTTGTTTTCCCGATTCAGAATGTGATTTCAGAGAAGGTTGATAAAGTTTTCAAAATGGTTGAGATTGAGAAGTCTGAGATTCCAAAGTTTGCTGGTAAAGGTCATAGATCTTTTTATAACAAACCTGGTTTTAAGAAGAAAAACATGAAGGCTGGTTTGGGTTATAAAAAGAAACGGAATTGGAATCAAAGTGAAAAACAGGATTTGCAACAAAAGATGAATTTTGTTCAAGGGAAAAGCTTGAAAGAAGAGGAAAAACTCAAATTTAGTCGACAGTCTAATGATGAGTTTGATGCTATGAAAAAGAAACAACAACAGGCCAAGGATGTTTCAAAGAAAGTGTGTTTTAAATGTGATCAAATTGGACATGTTGCACGAAAGTGTCCAAATCCAAAGTCTGTTGATGTTGAAAAACAGAAATCTGAGAATGTGAAATCAAGGTCAACCAGATTTGATTCGAAACAAACTTGGAGGTACAATACAAACAAGTTTTCTTCAAATCAAAATTGGAAATCAAACCTGAACAGGTTCGATTCAAGACAGACCTGGAATTCTCACACACCCAGATTGAAAACAAAACACAGTTGGAGAACATCTGTTGATATGACAAAACCTCAAGAGTTTTGGAAACCTAAAAATGTTGTTCAAAATCAAAAGGTTCAAAAAGAGACAAATTTTTACAAAAGAGGTACTCCGGAAGGTCAAATGTGGAGTGCTAAGAAGCAAGTGATGTTGGAAAAAGATGAGAAAGTTGAAGTCAAAGTTGAACAAGTTTTAAATGACAAAGAGTTTCCAAAATTGAATGAACATTATTGTATTGAAATGCCTAAGGTCCAACAGACCTGGGCTAAATTGTTCAAATGATTGATAAAGTTTGAATGTGCAGGTGCTCAACGAAGCTGAAGATTGTGAGAATGGTAGTTGGAGCAACCTGGCACAGGAAGAGGTTGCAGGACCCTGGTTTGGTTGAACAGGGATTTTAGTTTGAGTATTTTCTGTACATAAATAAATAATATTTTCAAAATTCTAAAAATTGAAAAATTAAAAACCAAAAATATGTTTTTAGTTTGTTAAAATTTGAAAAACCAAAAATATGTTGTTTTTAATTTTGTTTGATTGTATGTTGATTGAATACGCCGAAACCCTCACGGCTGAACAAACATGATTACTTTCATCAGATTGAAAAACGGTTTTCAAACTGTTAAGATCAATGGGTTGTAAATCATGGGGGTATGTTATATTTTCTGCAAAACAGAGCATGAGATGCAGAAAATGGATGGCGAGACAAAGCTATCAGTGTTGGTTGTCAAATTTTCTTTAAATAGTTTTGCATTTTAGGGGGAGAAAAAATTGTCATTAGAAAATACAAAAACATTTGAAAAATTTGAAAAAGTCAAAAACATGATAAATTTCAAAAATTTGAGTTTTGTGTAAAAAAGAGGAAATGATAGTACATCAGTAGACAGTTACAGTATGCTAAAGAAATGGAAAGTTTAAAAGAGTTAAACAATCTTTCTGATGATGTGTCGATAGGTTTTCGCACATTTAGTAGATTTATTCGGGATATAAACCTAAATTCAAACTGGTGAATTTCGTGGGGAACACTACTTGGATATATAGGTAACCCCTGAAATCTCGTTTGAAAGGTCTCTTAATCTGATATACTAGGTTTTTATACTCAATGATGTCTGGGGTATTATTCCGGGACTTCTGCTGAACGGTAGTTCTGACCTAGTCCCTGGCTAATACTTTCTGCAAATGCTTGAAACACAGCATTAAACCCTCAGCATGCTGATGAAACAATAAAATTGATAGTCGCTGCTGTTGTAAGCAAAAAGATCCTCTAAAGGGGACATTCCGAAAAGTCGAAGCTTATATCTCTCTGCGTATACGGAAGTATCGATCTGAGATCCCTCGGCCCTCGCATACCTAAATTATATACAGATATCATTGTAGTATTCTCACCTGTAAGACTGATTATTGGGATTCTGGATACGGGAGTATATTCAAGAGGTGGGACACATGAATGATCTAAGTTCATAATTCATCTAAATCGTATCCTGAGTAAATTGAAATTTGTGTGAGAATTTAAGATGGATCAGTATATCGACAATCGAAGTAAATTGTTTAAGTCTGAGTGTGAAATTAAGCTCAACGGTACTTGTGACTTGTCAGAAACTGATATGATCCTCTGACGCATACTCAAAACAAAAATATTGTCTGTAAATATGTTTGTACATATTTTGTTACTGCTTTATATTTTCAGAAAATACAAAAAGATTTTGATTTATGCTTTATTTTCGACAACTGATGCCTGAGAACTGAGTTTTAAAATCTAAGTATGCTGATTGTGTTTCTGAAAATGAATCAAGTTCATTAATTTGAAACTTGAAGTTTTAAAATCAAAAACAGTTTGTGATATCTCCAAGGTCATTAATTTGGACTTGGATGATTAACTGTGAGGGAGTTGGATTCTTAAATACTGCCAAATATTTTCAGTTTGTTGATAGGGGGAGTGGATTAGAGAATTTGTTTGAGTATTCAAAACATTGTTACTTATAAATGGATGAGAAATTGCAGATAATAGTCCAGACTACGATCCCGGAAGCAAAGTCTAAGGGGGAGTCTGAAGACAAGCTGAAAGTTAGGAGCTTGTATCTGGAAAGCTAGGTGTCGATCCCAAAGCACGGAAGCTTAACGAAAGGGGGAGCCTGAAGCTGATAGAAGAAGAGAAAGATTATTGGATGCTTACAATGTTACAATCTAAGTGAGGATGCAGAACGATCAAGACTGAAGATGTGTCATATTGAAGAATAGTCACTGAAGACTTCGTCAATATCCAAGGGGGAGTCTGTTAGTGCACTATGTCTATTGACTTCGTCTTGTATTACGTATTAGGATAGGATTATCAGTGCACGAGGTTCGAGAAACTAAGAAATGAGGTTTGAGTGAAGATTTCGCTTGAAGTGAACTTGTGACAAGTTCAAGCGAAATCACACACAATAGATTTCGCTTCAACAGGTTCTGGTTACCTTCAAGCGAAATTCTCACATCTATATATAGTGCACATGTCATTTCACTTGGTACGCGACTTCTGAAAGTGTAACGAAGTGCTGCCGGTTTTCTGTCAGGTTGTAAACATTGTTATTATCAATACAAGCAACAGATTAAAGAGTACAAGCTGTTTTCGTGTCCGGTTTACTGATTCCGCCTTTAAACTGGATGTAAAACTCTTCTGAACGACTCAGTCGGGTCAAACAACGATCCAACAGTTTTACGCAACCGACGCATTATAGTAGCTTATACTACCATAATGGGTCGAAACGGGTCAAAAGCACTTTGGTAGACTTCCAAATCAGAATGTTAGCTCTATTAAATCATACCATATGAGTTCAAATACTCATTTGATTTATAGAACACCATTCTATCTTATCTCCCGATTTAGGATCCGATTATATGACATAGTGATGCCATACTAGGTGCCACTTGATTCCTTGATTTCCTGAGCTTCGTTAGGACACTTAATCAAGGATACTTGCAATCTCAAGTGAGTACATAGTCCCCTCTTTTACTGCTTTCAAATGTTTTGGGGTGAAACATATATGCCTATTTGTTATTTTCATGATTTCAACTATGTGATTACACATGTTTGGTACTTATTCTTTTGACAAATTAAACGATTATCTATGGTTTAAACACTGATTTTCAAAACTTGTAAAACTAATTGTTGGGTTGTACTTATTTTATACATTCACCAAACCGATTGGTAGTACGATATAGCGCTATAGGACTAGACACCCCATTCCTGTTATATGGAATGTCAGAAACCAAATTTTAACCAAATAGAAATTGCCTTTGTGGTATTTCTATAGTCTCCAAAGTGTAGTTTGATACACTAAGGTTTGAATGAATACCAAATCACAGTCTCTTTTGTATATTTTGATATACTACCAAAGTACAGTTTGATGTGCTCTCAAATGTGATCTACCAAAGTATATCTTGATATACTATGTACAAAATCCAACATATGTTTTAACATGCTATTTTGTTATTTACCAAAGCATAGTTGATATGCTATTATCAAAACCAAAGCATAGTTTGATATGCTAATTTCAAACCAAAGCATAGTTTGATATGCTACTGTTTACTAAAGTATATTTTGATGTACTATCAAAGCATAGTTTGATATGCTATTTTCAAACCAAAACATAATTGATATGTTATTATCAAAACCAAAGCATAGTTGATATGCTATTTTCAAAACCAAAACATAGTTGATATATTATTCTCAAAACCAAAGCATAATTGATATGCTATCTTTCAAAACCAAAGTGTATTTGTGATATACTACCAAATCTATTTTTTTAGTAACAAAAGTATAATTTTGATATACTATACGTTTAACTATTTCCAAAACCAAAGTATATTTTGTATATACTACAAACCTTTTATCAAAACAAATACATTTTTAGAAACAAAACTTTTACAAGGTTTCATGGCTATTTTTGTAAAACATAAAACATTTTTGTTATATTAACTAAAGCCATGAATCTTAATCCACAAACCTATGTTACTGACAGGCATTTTACGCTGACGTACCTATTTTCATATATGTTTCAGGTGATGCTATGAGATGATTGTGGATGCATGCTAAATATAGGATGGACTCGTGCCTTAGTGACTTTAAAACTTGAAAGACAATATTTGTATTTATTTGAATTGTAATAAAACATTGAGTTCAATAATTCAATAAAACAAAACTGTTTGATCCATATTTGTGAAACAATGATTCTGTTACAACACTCCCCGACTTTCGGCCACGATTTGTTGTTTTACGTGGTCGGGGTGTGACACTGTAAGACATAGTCACCTCATGGGCCAAACCCTGGTCCACATGGGTGTCGGCTCGCTACACCCAAATAGATCTATCACTCATGTCCCTCGGTCCTAACACGAGGATTAATGGTCTTAAGAGTGCGCCTACCCATTCAAATTATCTAACAGTACATTCCTTAGCTAATCATACCAATTGTAATCATTTGTAAACGTTTTGTAACATGTACTTCACTCCCGAAGTTATAAAACAAAACAGTTAAAAGAAAAGGGGGACATGAACTCACGGTTGTGCGTTCTTCGTAATCAACGATAATTCAAAGCTTCTTCCGGTGTACACGACTACCTACAACGTACTATGTTCTATTAGACGAGTGGGTCGTGCCTTGACTTAGTATTACTCAGTGTCTTTGAGTTACGTTTCATTGTGTCTTCAATATTATTCCAAATTATATAATTATTTGTTAAAATAATAAAAATTTTAACTTAAATTATATTTATCAAATTTGAAATATTAGTTGAAATAATATATTTTAACTTGTTACTTTTCAAGTGTTTATACATGTGTATCCTTCCCAAGGATGGGTGTATTTGTATTTGTATTCGTATTCTTATACTTGTATATTTTTGCTATGTATCGGTGTCGTATTCAGGAGTATATTTATACGTACGAGAATACATATTTTCTTGTAATTGTTAAGTATTTTTATACTTAATTTTGTATTAATTTTTCCGGAATAATATTTCTAGTAAAAATACATCAATATATATTTCCAAAATGTATATTATGAGAAATATTACTTAGAAAAATTATTTATAATTTTTCCTTTGGCAAAAATACTTATAAATCTCATACAAGTCTCAAAAATAATATATTTCCAAGTCTAACTTAGAAAATATATATAAATCCATTTTCCTTCCAAAAATAATATATTTCATGTTTGTTTGAGAAAATATATATTTTCTTCCAAAAATTAATACATCTTTTAATAATTCCAAGAAAAATATATATTTTTACTTGCCAAAAATAATATATTTTCTCCTTGTCAAAAATATGATATAATCTTGTAATAATTGTAAAAATCATATTTTTGTTCTCTTGGTGTCCAAAATATTATTTACCAAAAATATAATTGTGAATAAATTTTCCGGAATATTTTTGTGAGTTGTATTCCTTTGTTCGGTTCCACCAACAATTTGGGTATTCTTTGTATATTTATTCCTTGGAATTTTGGTAATATTTGGATTGTAATTTTTGGTATTTTGATGAGTTATATTATTTCATGTCCTAAAATAATATAACTAATAGACATAATATACAAATAATCACACACATGGTGACAGGGTAGGGTTCTAGAGTAAACACTAGGTTGAGAGTGAAATGTGTGAACTAATTTGTGCCATTGGATTACATCACCTAAAGATTTTTAAACAATGGCAAGATTGTAATTATAATGTTGTAATCTCCCTTTAAATTAATTGACATAAGGGTATTTGCGTCTTTTGTAAATTGCATTTATTAAACAATATAATCAAAATCCCTAAAATCTCGCTAGTTTCTGTATATACAAGATACACAGTTGTTAGCGTATACACATTTGTACAGTCTCGCTAGTATAGTTTATACAAGATATACATATTTTAGTTTATACACATGTGTACAGTCTTGCTAACTATCAGTTTATACAAGATACACTACTGTTAGTTTATACACATGTGTACAGTCTCGCTAACTATCAGGCTATATAAGATACACAGCTGCTAGTTTATACACATGTGTACAGTCTTTTATACATCTGTGTATTATATTCAAAAATGGTTAAATATGTGTATATTAAAAACATATAGTATATTATACATGCGCATGAGTAGATTCATATAAAAACTATGAAATTAATGAAAACGAAACATATCACATGTATGCAAAAATAAATAACTTCATCACATATTCAAAAAAAGAGTTAATGCCCAAAAATAATTACAATTTCAAACTCAGAGAAAATTTTCAATATTTATTGAAAATTACAAAAAGTTAAAAACAATATATTATGATATATATATATATATATATATATATATAATAAAATGAAAAACAATAATAAAGCTAAAATTAAAACAAAATCTATGTATAAGAAATGATAGAGAAATGAGAGATAGAGAGAAAGAGAGTTAAGAGAAGAGAAAATTAAGGGATTTTAATTAAACATACTTGGTTAATGTCAATCTTACCATTTTAATCTAAAAATGATCAAGGGTCAAGATTAGTTTACACAGTTCACTCTCAAAAAGTTGTTCACTCTTGAACCTAATCCCATGGTGACATCTAAATATATATTTTCCTAAATACATATTTAGTCACTTTTATTTATAAAAAAAAAAACAACCTCCAATATTTATAATATTTGTAATAAAAATTATGTCAAACTTTATGTTAAAATCCACGGTTTGAAATATACTTGTAAATATTTGTTTAGAAATATTTTTCTAAGTGTTTTTATTTTTAGAAAAATTTTGCCATACTTTCCCCTAAAAATGGAGGTTTCCATGCCTTCAAGGCATATCATTTTCTTTTGTAAATCAACACAATCAATCAACAATCAACAATAAACAATCTACACTTACCAATTTTGCCAAAAACAAGCATAAACTACCACTTCATGAACTTGAAAATTTATAAAAATGTGTAGTAACTTAATAGTGTGTTTAGTAAGCTTAGTTACCCTTTAAAGTGTGGTTGTTTCTCTAAAAACATCATTTTTAAAGAAAATGGTTCTTTACAACTTATAGTCACATTTTCTAAAAATGCTTCTTCTTGGATTTTTCTTGTTACATAAGTGTTTCTACACTTGTCTAACCTTTAAAAACATGGTTGATTTCTTTAAAAACCAAGATTAAGTAAACTTTGTATTTTTAACTTGATTTCTTGAAAAATCATCCTTGAAATCTTATATCTACAAGACTTACACCTTACTTTAATCATCACTTTAACAAGAAAACCAATTATTCTTTCAAGTTCATGACTTATGTGAGGATGATCCATTGATCTCTAACATTTTCATCCTCTCATCTTGCTAGATTATGTTTTTAATCATCATCTAGCAAGATTATATGATGATCTACATCATTAACATAAGTAAACAACAATCAACAAGCATAACAACACATAAACATCAAGATTTCTTATGATTTTAAGCTTATGTTCATGTTTCATCTTCTTGATTCTTAGTATTCTTCAAGATTAACATCATGTATCTTCTTTTAACCACTTAAACAAGATGTAAAATGAAGAGATTAGTGTTCTTACCACAAGCTCAAGGCTAGGGATGATCAAGAAAAGAAAAGAAGTGGATAAAAGCAAATGGTGAAGGTTCTTCAACTTCCGAAAGCTCCTAGCTTCCTTATGCACCTTCTAACACCTTTGTGTATGCTTGGAATTAGATGAAGATGATTGAATGATGGTGGTGGTGTTATTGTTGCTCTCGGCCATGAACAAGAATGAAAGGAAGGAGAAGCGTGGCGTGTTGAGTGTGAATGAGAAGTGAAGGTTATGTGCACTAAGGTTATACTTATAATCCATTTCATGAGTTTTTCCAATGGTTTTAGTGTTTAATAAAGCACAACATGATCTAATATTAAATTGAAATAAAATCCCATGGTGGATCCCTTGTTGGGCCGTCCACTAGGTGGGGGGGGGGGGTATAGGCTAGGTTTAAACTATAAGTTAGTTAATAGTTAGATTTCAAGTAATTGGTTAGGGATTTAGTTATTAGATATTTATATAGTGTGTTATGATGTTTGGGGACCATAACTAGCTTGGTAATGTTAAAACAGTGCTTCTAGTGAAAATTTGGTGTTTCGGGTAGTGTCCGGTTGTTTGGTTGGTTACCGGTTCGTTAAGGTGCTAAACTATGCAGTTTAGTGTGCTTTATGTTACCTTTTGTGACAGTTTCGATTCCCGACACTTAGGAAAGTATTCAGAACCATTTAACCATATTTCTGCATGATTTTAGAGTGTTCAAATGCTGAAAATTGCTAATTTTTGCTGAATTCAGCACTTTATGTAAGTTTTAGGCACTTCCCGGCACTTAAACTATCACTAGGAAGGCAGTTTTGTGATCCTTACTTTGCTACACACTATACTAGTGCAATACTTGGTTTCTGGCTCATTCTGTGTCTCAATACAATGCCTGTCTATATACTGAACTCCGTCAACATTTTTCTGATTTGTCTGATAACTGTGCTAACTGTGTTTCGTGCATCATTTGAGTCAATAAAGTTCTCATGTAATAATGATATGACATTAAGCAATATGTGATGCACATGTATGTATCATAGCAATAATTAGAAAGCAATTCAAGTCGTCAATTGTAATTCAGCATAGTCATTAGGCACTAATCATGGTTTAATAGTTGTACGGATACTTGGAATTTTGACAGTTGTCACATTCTCCCCCTGTTAAGAAAATTCCGTCCCAAAATTTTAAGCTTTACTACTAGCTGCAGGGGAGTTGGGGAACAAATGCTGGTACTTAGCTTTCATGCGGTCTTCACGCTCCCAAGTAAACTCTGGGTCGTGACGCGTGTGACAACTCGAGTTTCCAAGATTTCCATCTTCGTACTATTGCACGTTAATTATTTAGAGTGTCCGATACACGACTTGTTTGTTTCACAACCGGACACGTTGTAATATGTTAAACACGTATTGTAGTTGATGATGTATACTTGATGGGTGTTGAGTGTATTTATACATTGATGTGGTAATATTATGTCTTGTGTTATTAATATGTTAGTGAAATGATAATCAATACAATGGAATCATGCCAGACACCCTATGAAATCACCTTATGACCGAAAACACACACCAAGTGTTTTCGTCCACAGGAGCCCAACGAAATCAAAGTGGGCTTTGGCCCAGTATCGAATTAATAGAGGATCTGTTCATTATATGCGCATGATTGGAATAACTCGTAAACCCTAATCACACACCTCTCTTTCTCTCGTTTTCTTTGAAACCCTACGGCAACCCCCATCTCGATTGAAGCTAAGCCACATCTGTTCGATCCTTCTTGGTACGGTTAGCGAATTTTACGTGTAGTTGTTTCTGTGGTAGTCATATAGTGGTGTTGTTATCATGATCTTGCTTGTGATGTGTATAGTATATTGAATGTATGATCGTATGTTAATCCGGATGTCGATCTAGAGTTTTGACATGATTGTGTAATCGAAATTGCACATCCTTGTTTCTGTTGGTCTGATGATGTGACTTTTGAGATTTGATCATTTAATTAACTCTTGTAGTTATCTAAATCATATAGATCGCATATGGTGTTCTAAAATCTAGGTTGCATGCTAGTGTGTGATGGATTTGTAGTATGACAGTAGTCTTGAAGGTCCAATGGGATTGAGGTTTCATGGATTGCACAAAATTTGATAGTCTGAATATGTATATGGTGGCTCATGTGCAACCAAACCAAATCATGTGAACATTTAATGATGTTGTCAGTATTATATGCATGAATGATGATATTCATATGATTTGGATGGCATGATTTAGACTTAAAATCTATTATATACAATCGGCTCTAAGGTGTAATATGTTTTGATTTATTTAGAACTGGTGTTATTAATTGTTTAATGTGAGCAGACTAGGATCCTTGTTAATCACAAACAACATGCTGGCGATTGTACGATGATCATACTTTAGGGAGTTAGTATTTTTATGATTTCATGAGGTGTTTTTACTTGATAAATTGGTGATATAGAAGATGTAACTGATAGAATAATATTAGGGTTTCCATGTGTATAAAACTGATGCGGTTGATGATGATGGACCAGGCGAAAACACTTTGTGTTTTCGTCAAACATAAAGCCGACGAAATCGCCTGGGATTTCGGCCCAACTGTTAGGTTTGTTAGTTTATCAAACTTACTAACTCTGTTAAGAAACGTAAGTAACTCTGTTTAGTTGTAGACTCTGTTTAGTATGATGATGCTGTTAAATTGTAACCATGTTAAAAATATAAATGGATAATAAGAAACTGATTATGTGAAGCATGAATCGCATGAATCTGAGTAACTGCTTATGTGTTATAAGATGTTAACTGTCTAGCCTACTTAACAAAGTTAGATTTACACGTAAAACTTTATAAACATAAACTGATTTGGTATACCTGCATACAATAGGTCGTGACTGATTATTTGTGAGCGTGTAACTTTAGCATACCGAGCAAACAAAGGTGAGTTCACTGCACTTTTCTAAGCATGCGTCCCGGTGGTTTGGGACATCTGGTAAACGTTTCTAAAGGGAATACTAGGTAAACAGTTAAATTGGGTTTTGGTTATTGAACAGGGAATCTATCATTATCGGATTGCCTGTAGGGCAATGGGGTAATTAGTTGATAGCGCTATTAGGTTTGATACCTCGCACCGGGCCGTAAGGACGGGCGCGAACTAATTATCTGGGCATCATTACCAATGCTTGGTTAGGGGCATTGGGGACTGGACACACTTCCCGGATACATATGGGCACACTCCCTAGGGTATCTCAACAAGTCATAAACAGCATCATATCACAACGTTGAATTGGCTTAACATACATCTGGTAACAAAACACGTTAACAAAACCTTGAACTCACCAGCGTCGTCTGACACACTTGTCTGCATGCTTGCAGGTCTATAGGCTTATCTCATTTGGAACTTGCTGTCTGAGAGGCTGGAGTGGTCATGGGTCAATATACATGGAATCTCAATACAAGCTTAATGGTTTATGTACACATGATTTACGAAACACTTAACAGACGAGTTATGCTTCCGCTGTATTCAATAAATAATATGTAACGTTTGTAATACTTTACATTAATGAATGAAACTCTTATTTAATTATATTTATGAGTTCAATGTGATTGGTGGCTTGGATCCTGGTACGTCACACGCCTTGCGGGGGTTTCCGCATGTGGTATTTTGGGGGTGTGACAACGCGCATTCCATCGAACCTTGACGAGTTTAAGACTACTCCTCCGAGTCTTGTTAACCTTCCAATCAGTAACCTCAACAAGTTCTTCGGTAATGTGGAGTGTGTTGTCAATGTGAACTTCATCAGCAAGGATGACCACTGTCTCTTGAGTTGGACTTTTCTTCAGGTTAGATACATGGAATGTATCATGAACACCATTAAGTTCTGCCGGTAGCTCCAACTTGTATGCTACAGAACCAACCCTTTCCAGAATTCTGAACGGTCTGATAAATCATGGGTTTAACTTATCACGCTTCCCAAAGCGTGCCACACCTTTCCAAGGTTAAACTTTCAACAAAACCATATCGCCCACTTCGAATTCCAAAGGTTTTCGTCTTTGGTCCGCATAGCTCTTTTGTCGATCACGAGCCGCCTTGATGCGCTCTCGAATCTGCATGATCTTATCAGTCGTTTATTGGACCAATTCGGGACCAACCAGTTGTCTATCACCTGCATCTGCCCAGCATAATGGTGATCGACACTTACGTCCGTAGAGAGCCTCGAACGGTGCAGCTTGAATGCTTGTATGGTAGCTGTTGTTATAGGAAAACTCAACCAAAGGTAGGTGAGTGTCCCAACTGCCACCTAAATCCATAACACAAGCACGTAGCATATCTTCAAGCGTCTGAATCGTTCTCTCACATTGACCGTCTGTCTGTGGATGGAAAGTAGTACTCAGATTCAACTGAGAACTAAATGCTTCGTGAAAGGATTGCCAAATCCTTGACACAAATCTTCCATCTCTGTCTGATATAATCGAGATAGGCACTCCATGACGTGTAACTATCTTCCCTAGGTACAGCTTAGCTAGCTTTCCTGTGTTGTCCTTCTCCCTGATTGGCAAAAAGTGCGCAGACTTTGTCAAATGGTCCACGATTACCCAAATCGTATAATGACCTCTGGGAGTCTTTGGCAATTTTGTTATGAAATCCATTGAGATCTGCTCCCATTTCCACATGGGTATCTCGGGTTGCTGCAGGAGACCTGAAGGCTTCTGATACTCGGCCTTTACCTTGGCACAAGTCAAACACTTTCCAACGTAAGTAGCCACATCGCCCTTAAGTCTTAGCCACCAGTAATAATCCTTCAAATCTTGGTACATCTTGTCTGATCCTAGATGGATCGAGTACCTTGATTTATGAGCTTCGTCGAAAATTACATCTCTAAGACCACCAAAAAGCGGAACCCAAATTCGTCCAATAAAATACAAGGTTCCTTCCTCGTTGGGTACCAACTTTTTCTTCATCCCACGGAGATATTCAGCCTTTAAGTTTTCTTTCTTAAGAGCTTCTCTCTGTGCAGCACGAATATGCAACGAGAGGTCTGTCTGAACAATCATCTCCAAAGCCCTAACCCTTATGGGCTTAATCCTTTCTTTTCGACTCAAGGCGTCTGCCACCACATTCGCCTTTCCTGGATGATATTTGATTTCGCAATCATAATCATTTAACAACTCAACCCAACATGGTTGTCTCATATTAAGCTCTTTCTGATCGAATATGTGCTGAAGGCTCTTGTGATCTGTAAAAAACGTACATCGGGTACCATACAGATAATGCCGCCAAATCTTCAAAGTAAACACCACTGCGCCTAGTTCCAAATCATGTGTGGTGTAATTTTTTTCATGAACCTTTAATTGACGCGAAGCATAAGCGATAACCTTTTGTCACTGCATCAGCACACAGCCCAATCCCTGACGCGAAGCGTCACAGTATACCACGAAGTCGTCGGTGCCTTCGGGTAGGGATAAAATAGGTGCATCGCAAAGCTCATTCTTACGCAGCTGAAAAGCCTCTTCTTGTTTATCTCCCCATTCGTACTTCTTATCCTTTTGAGTAAGGGAGGTCAGCGGTTGAGTGATTTTAGAAAAATCCTCAATGAATCTGCGATAATACCCTGCTAAGCCCAAAAACTGTTGGATTTTGGTTGGCGTCTTCGGAGTTTCCCAATTCTTAATCGCTTCGATCTTGGTGGGATCCACATGAATTCCATCCTCGTTTACCATGTGACCGAGGAACTGCACTTCACGTAACCAAAACTCGCATTTCGAGAACTTAGCATACAGTTTCTCTTTCTTTAGCAGCTCTAAGACGGCTCTAAGGTGTTGCTCATGGTCTTCTTTTGTCCGCGAATAGATCAAAATATCGTCGATAAATACAATCACAAATTTATCGAGATATGGCTTGCAAACTCGGTTCATTAAGTCCATAAATATTGCCGGCGCGCTTGTCAAACCGAACGGCATTACTAGAAACTCATATTGTCCATAACGAGTTCTAAAGGCAGTCTTTGGTATACTTTCTTCTTGAATCCGCAGCTGGTGATAACCTGATCGAAGATCGATCTTGGAGTAGTAACTCGAACCTTGAAGTTGATCGAATAAATCATCAATCCTCGGTAAGGGATACCGATTCTTGATGGTTAACTTGTTTAGCTCCCGGTAGTCAATGCACATATGGAAACTACCGTCCTTCTTCTTGACAAACAGAACTGGAGCTCCCCAAGGCGAGAAGCTTGGCCTAATGAATCCCTTCTCCAGTAGCTCCTGGTGTTGCGTCGATAACCCTTGCATCTCTGAAGGTGCAAGTCGGTAGGGTGCCTTGGCTACAGGCGCGGCGCCAGGAACCAAGTCAATGCGGAACTCGACTTGTCGTTGAGGAGGTAATCCTGGCAGGTCTTCGGGGAAGACTTCAGGATAGTCTCTCACCACAGGGATATCTTCAAGCTTCGGTTCTTCGGCCTCTTTTTCAACAACGTGAGCCAAGAATGCAACACATCCCTTACGCAAAAACTTTCGTGCCTTCAAACAACTAATAATCCGTAGAGGTGTATCTTGCTTATCTCCATGAATTACGATCATCTCTTCATTCGCCAACGGAATACGGATAATCTTCTCATGACATACTATCTCAGCTCGGTTACTCGACAACCAATCCATTCCAACCACTACGTCAAAGCTTCCCAACTCAACTAGCAGAAGATCTATCGAAAACTCCCGCTCTCCAAGCTCTATCACACAGCCTCTAATCACTTTGTTAGCCTCTACTAGCTTCCCATTAGCTAGTTCTATCAAATACGGGATATCTAACTTACTGGCAACTAACCCAAGTATATTCTTAAACTCTAGAGATACGAAGCTATAGTCGGCACCGGTATCAAATAGCACAGATGCAAAATGTTGATTGATAGGGAACGTACCAGTGACTACGTTCGGATCCTGACGAGCTTCCCTAGCTCCAATGTTGAAGACTCTTCCCTGGGCTTGATTATTCTTTGGGCAATCCCGCTTGAAGTGCCCTACATCACCACAGCCAAAACAACCTTGGTCGCGACCATTCCCATTTCCATTTCCTCCCTGGTTGTTGTTTCCTCCGCAGTTTCTATTACCAGCTTGATTCCCGTTTCCATTCTGGTTTCCATTACCTCCCAGATTATTTCTATTCCCATTACCGTTTACACCACGGTTACCATTGCCATAACCATTTCTGTTTCCTCTTTGACCACTATTTCTACGACCGGCTCCATACCAGCATGTCTCCTTGGCATGGCCAACATTTCCGCAAGTTTCATATTTTCCAGCTCTGCATCGACCAGTGTGATGAAACTGACACACATCGCATTTGGGCAGGGTGCCCATATACCCTTTTCCTCTGATCTCAGCACCAGTAGCACCAGCTTGTGTCTCAACTGGTGGGTTAGCATCTCTACACTTGTTGGCATTGTTGTTTGCATGAGTACCCTTATTGAAGTTCGAAAACTTCCTTTTGTTTTCTCCTGACGACTCGACATGAGTCTCCTTCTTCTTTTGTTCAGAGATTAAAAACTTGCCCAATCTAATGGCTTCTTCAGTCAATGCCACACTTAGGTCAATGGCTTCAGTGATCGTTGGAGGCTTAGAAGCAGTCACTATGCTCGGTATTTGGGGTGCCAGTCCCCAAATGAAACGTTCGACTCGCTTGAACTCTGGTTCTACCATGTAGGGGACAACACGAGACAAATCATGGAATCTCTGCACGTACTCAGCTATCTTAGGACCATCCATTTTCAGATTCCAAAACTCGGTCTCCAACTTCTGAATTTCAGCCCTTGAACAGTACCTCTTACGCATCAGCTCTTTCAACTCACCCCAAGTCATAGCGTACACTGCAACCTCACCTAGAGTCTGAACCTGAAGGTTCCACCACGATAGAGCTCCATCTAGGAATAGTCCAGAAATGTAAGTGACTTGATGCTCCGGCGCACACTTACTCATTCGCAGCTCATAATCTGTCGTCTCAGCCCATCTTACAAAAGCTACGGCACCTCCAGTGCCGTCAAAGTTCAGAGGCTTGCAGTCCAGGAACTGCTTGTAAGTACAGCCTGTACAAGCAACATCATTCACAGAAAGCATTAGCAAACGCACATGGAAATATCCAAATGTATCATAATGTGTCTTAAGTGACTTAAACATTACCGTTAGGTGGGTTATTCCCTGAGGTACCTCCGCTGTGTTCGAAGCGTAGGGCCTCATATTGTGCGATTTTCCTGTGAAATTCGTTCTTGCAGTTCTGCCTCTGTTATGGGCAATTGAGTGTTCCTTCGAGGAGGCATCTTCTAAAAGAAGATTGTATAGGTCAGGTCTTAATCATATAATAAATAGTACGCATACATAATAGAGTTTATCATAGCAAGTAAGCATGTAACATCACATTCATATCACAAATATGTAAATCAACAACGTATTTAATGAGAACATGACGATTGAGCTTCAATTAATCATCGACCACAAAGTATTGTTACATGTTTTACAATTGTATCATATCAAAAGGAACACAAGGTCACACTACCCTTGTCCAACAAGTCTATCAATCTACAAAAGTCATGCAATCAAAAGGGTGGTCCCCAAAAGGCTTCACAAGCTCAGCTCAATAGCGGTGCTCTCATCAAAAGCAATGCTACCTACATAAAACCAAAAACCAACTATGCTGATGGTGGTGCAGGAGGAGGTGGAGGAAAGAAAAGCAAGCTGCGCACATGCGCAAGCTCCTCCTTAAGCTCATAGACATGACGCAACAGATAACTGATCTGCTGCTCGACGGTGAGAAATCGAGCAACAAACTCAGGGGATGGAGTAAGTGGAGCAGGGGGATGTGAAAATAGAGACGGTGATGAACGAGGGGGAACAAAAGCAGGATGACAAGGACATGGTAAAGGACGCGGTGTCATCTCAAGCTCCAAAATCCTACGACTCGTAACCTCAAACTGGAGCTGAAGTGATAGAAGCAACTCATCCCGTGTATAACCAACAAAGTGTGAAGGATGATAGGGATTCGAAATCGGCATGGTGTACGGTGGGAACCATCGGAATGGCTCATCAAGTGCTGAAGAAGTAAAAGGAGCAAAAGGTGCAGACTGAGAGGCCTGAGAAAAAGCTGCTGAAACATAAGGATCATGGCTAGGCCTCTGGCCCGAAGTACCTTCCCCTGGACGGGGTGTGGGTATGTCCTGTAAGAAAATGATTGGTAAATCATCACGATGAACATCAGACTCTACAGGGTGAAAAGGAGCAACATCAGCAGGTGCGGGCAACGTTTTTAAAACCGGGCAAGCCGGCCGGACCGGTCCGGCCGGGATCCGGAAACACCACCAGGCCGGTTCAGCCCTTTAACCCGTTTCAGCGTTGACCCGGAGGTCGAGCCGGGAGCCGGGCGGTCGGGCCGGCGAGTCGTCACGTAAGGGTCGGGCCGGTTATTTTTTTTATTAGATAACGTCATCTTCAGTTATACGTTGTTGCCTTCATCGACAAACACACAAACCGTAGTTTTCCGATCACTACTTTTAGGTTTTTACTCACCGGGAACCGTTCCGGCGACATATGCGACCTCTGAGCACGCGTCCAGCCACACAAACCGTAGAGGTTGAATGGCTTATTTGTAAGTTGTGTTGATGAACAGAAAGATTTTGAAGGAGACGAAAATTTTTCAATGTAAAATGGATATTCATAGCCTTCAAACACAGACACAAAGACTTGGATCGAAAAATTGGGGGAGAAGGTTTAGTGTAGAAGAGAAGATCAAATAAAGAGAAGTGAATGTTTTTATCTGAGTTGTGCAATTTCCCAGTAAAATTTGTTGTGTGTATAGTAAATTCATATATCATCCCAATAAAGTCCAGTTGTATTCATAGATATCTCAAAGGCCAGCTGTATTACTTCCCAAACAAAAATTAAATTATTTAACAATTTCATTTAATTAATTACGATGGAATTTAATTTGTAAAATGGTAACAGTTTTCCACTATTAATTCATCTTTCATATATTTATATTATCAAGTTAATTAGTTATGTATTTAATTTGTAAAATGGTAACAAATTTTACCCCTTAATTTTTGTTATGTTTACCTTTTATATTATATTTTTTATATATATATTTATATAATTTATGACGTAATCCGGGTCTTAAATCCGGTCGAACCGGTCCGACCTTTGACCCCACAAGGCGACCGGGTCGACCTCCGGTCCGGTTCTGAAAACATTAGGTGCGGGTGCAGGTGGAGGAATAAGTGGCTCAACAACAGGAGGGTCAAAGGGTGTAGGAACTGGGTCAGGTATAAGGGGTGCAATGTCTGGTATGCCAAAAGGAATAGGGTCATGATCAGGTAAGGGCTCAGGATAAGCAAGTGCAACATTGGGCTGATCAACAGGAACAAAATCTGGCTCAAGACCAGGCTCGAGGTCGTGTGGAGGAGATGGTGCAGCTGACATGGCCGTATCATCATCAGAATCAGTGGCATAGCATCGTAATCCAACTGCCTGTAAGGCGGAAGACGTCACAGACTCAAAGGAATCTAAGACAGAATGCAAACTAGTGTCAGAGGATAACTCGATAACAGGGATCTCAGGAGGAGGAATAGCAACAACGTCCTCATCTAGCTCTCCATCACCATGGACATCATCAGGAGGACCATCAACAAACAGATCAAAGTCATCATCAAACAGATCATCAAAAGGCCAATCCTCAGGAAGGATGACCACTAGAGGAACAGGAGCGAGGATCGGTGTCACGATATGCTCACCATCGGGATGCCCGCTGATAAGATGATCATGGACTGGAATGGGAACAACAAAAGGATCCTCGTCTGGAATACCATCAGCAAGTGGTAAGTCATCTCCAAAATCAGGCAACGTAAACGGCTGAAAGTCGTCCTCGTCATTTGACAGCATATCTGGGTCGCTCTCAGTATCGGATGTAAAGATCTCTGGCTCATCATCATCGGACACAATAGCCATAGGGTCATCAGTATCGGACAATCCGCTCTCGGATGAAGACATCGTGTCTGTAACCGAACAATCATAACATATACACATAAATTAACCACTATCATTTAATATGCAATCAAAGACAATGTATCATGAAATCATGTATCCTTACAAATCCTTTCCTAGTCTCCCAGACTAAACCACCTAGTCTCCCAGACTAAACCACCTAGTCTCCCAGACTAAGCCACCTAGTCTCCCAGACTAAACCACGAACGTAAACCTTGCAATTGTGTTTCTTGTCCTCCTGTTTGTAAAAATGTTTGTTTCCCTGGATCTGGGCGTTTGGTGTATGCAATGAAAACATGTTGTAAAAATATTTTCGTGAGAGCCCTAAGGATTGTAGTCTAGACTCGAGAAAGAATCATAGTTCGCTACAATCGAAGCTCTGATACCAAACTGTCACACCCTGACTTTTGCGGAAGCGTGATTATGTGTGACTTGCTTAATATCATTGCATTCAACCATAACAAACATCTATATGATAAAACTAAAGATGTTCATCCATTAAAATTTTTTAAAAATCACAAACAACATTGTCTTAAAAACATAGACTTCAAATCCGAATTACAAACCATGCAAATTGTTTTAGAGTTCCATAGGGACTCGACAAAAGACTTTAAATAAAACCAGGCTTTGGAAGATGTCTCTTGTCCAGGATAAGACACACTATCCAAACCCTAAGACGCCGGATGACATCTTTTATTTCCAACATTACTTGAAACCTCCAAACGCCCGCCAGATCCACATTTAATTCCCTGAAATACATGTAGTTTGAAAACATCAACAAAAGTTGAGCGAGTTCATGTGTTTGTATGTGTGCACGAATAAACCTTTGAAATCATTGTAAGTATGTATGTTTGTAAACCCTGTATGAAAGCAAACAAGGAAACAGATCAATTAATCGTTTGCAAGGCCATTAACATGTGTGCAACGGCGTAGGAAGGCTCAAACCTAGCAGATTTTGTACCAGGCCTCCGGTTGTAAGACATAGTCAACTCATGGGCCAAACCCCGGTCCACATGGGTGTGGGCTCGCTACACCCAAATAGATCTATCACTCATGTCCCTCGGTCCTAACACGAGGATTAATGGTCTTAAGCGTGCGCCTACCCATTCACATTATCTAACAGTACATTCCTTAGCTAATCATACCAATTGTTGTGACAACTCGAGTTTTCAAGATTTCCATCTTCGCATTATTTGCACGTTAATTTTTTTTATGTTGTTTGTTACTCGACTTGTTTGTTTCACAACGCTTACATTTGAAAAACGTAAAATCGTATTGCGATTGATATTTTATATTTGGGATGCATAATATTTATTATATGTGAGTGGATGTTAATAAGGTTTTGTATTAAATTGCATGTTATATATGAAGATGAAACCCTTACTGAAAACTATTACCCATGAAAACACTATCTAGTGAAAACACCTTATGTGTTTTCGTCCATGTGTGCTGACGAAAACAGCAAATGGGCCTTAGGCCCAGTGGGGATTTATATAATTATTTTATAAACAATCTTCCCGGAGAAGTTACTCACTTGTCAAACCTTATCCCATTGTTTCTCTCTCTACCTCTGAAACCCAACAAACAGAATTCTTCATTTGAAGCCAAAACCCCTGTTTAATCTATGGTTAGTGATTTACATGTTAAGATGATATCTTATATTGACTGCTACTGTGAGATATTATGATCTGATTTTGATTGATGATTTAATGTTTAGATCGTTGTTTTCTGTTAATGGTGATTGTTAATCTTCGAGATAAAGTGATCGTAGATAGTCAGTTGATAAATGCATAACTAGATCTCCTGTTAAATGTTAAAAACTATGATGTTGTTGGATGTTAATCCTGATTATTTAGATGAGTAAGTATCTAAATGAATGTTTTAGCTTCTGTTGGATTGATTGTTCCTACAAATGGTTAAATCTGTTATGTGATGATTATAGTTGCTGGGTTTTGTTAACTGCTGTTGTTGAAGATGATGATCCCAACGAAAACACCCCCACCATTTTAAACTGGACGAAATCACTTAAGTGATTTCGGCCCATATAGTGAATTCGGCCCAGATGTGTTTTCGGCCCACTTAAGTGATTTCGGCAACATAAGGGATTTCGGCTCAATAGGGATTTCGGCCAAGGGGATTTCGAACATAAGTGATTTCGGCAACATAAGGGTTTTCGGCCATAGGGTGTTTTCGGCACTTATGTGTTTTTGGCAACATGTTAACTGTTATTATTAATGTTATTAATTATGTTATTTAACTTAACTAACCATTGGAATAACTCAGTTAGTTTATTTATCTTTGTTAAATATGTAATTTGATAACTTCATTGTTTGAGTAACTCTGTTAGATGACAATTCTGTTAAGTTGTTAACTGGGTTAACTGACTTACTCTGTTTATTTATTATTCCAATGAAGTGGATTAATTATGATTATTCCATGAAATCTGTTAACTTTATTCACTCAGTTAACTTGCTAGTTCTGCTAGATGCCAACTCTGTTAAATGTATGGATGCAATTAACTGCTTATGTTGCATGATATGAACTGTCAAACACTCCATGATATTACTGTGACACTAGTCCCATGTGAAACTTTACAAACAATGTGAACTGATGGAGTATACGTGCACTATAGGACTTGACTGATTTATTGTGAGCATTTAACTTAGCATACCGAGCAAACTAAGGTGAGTTCACACTTCTACCAAGGCATGGGATTTCCGGGGTTGGGAATGGGTTGATTGATTATTTATGCTTAAGAGTTATCGGAATTACATACCATAGGCCTCGGGAGAGGAAGGTCAATGGTAGATACTACTAGACTAGTGATACATATACTTCTCTTCGCACACATGCCTGGAATGGCCGCGAACTATACTTTAATCTTCGCAAACATGCCTGGAATGGCCGCGAACTATACTTTAATCTTCGCAAACATGCCTGGAGGGCCGCGATACAAATATACCTAGTCTAGAGAACATATGGGAAACCCTCACTAAACTTCGCAAACATGCCTAGAGGGCCGCGATACCATTACATACGATACATGATTACTAAACAAGCATACGATTTACGATGCGAACATTTTATTTAAATAACCAACTGTGAACTCGCTCAACTAGTTGTTGACTCTCTGTTACATGCCTTGTAGGACCTTAGGTACTTTTGGAGCTTGCACGGGAGGCACGGTCGTTGTGGACATGGATCGTGAATGTGTTGTTAAACATTATGACATTTTGTACTTAAACTTATGTTGGGTCTTACATTATTGCTTCCGCTACACACTTGTTTATGTTTGGTTTTGAAAGCACCTATCGTATCGATGAATGACTTTTACTATTTACTTATATGTTCAATATGATTGGTGGCTTGATCCTGGTCAGTCACGCCTCCAAGCGGTGGTACTCCGCGTGTGGATTTTGGGGGTGTGACAGATTGGTATCAGAGCCATTGGTTATAGAGAACTCGGTTTTAATAAGGGGAAAACGTTTTTATTAAAACCATACTATAACCAGAACAGTGCTCAACGATCCACAACGACGCCTCGCTTCACATGCAAGACTCAACATCCTAGGTAATAAGGTACATGTTTTGTTGCCTACTTGCTAGAATTGCATAGAACTTTGCTCAGGGTATGCTTAGGTTAACTTAACACTATTGCATGAGAACACTTGTGTGCTTACTCTCTTCTGTTATCGCACTACTCGCGAACCTCTCTCACTTATGTCATATTTGCTATGAAGATCATGGCTGGACGCATTAACATGACACAAGCCCAGTTGACGGCTCTTATTAACGAACGAGTTGCTGCGGCACTTGCAGCCGCACAAGAAGGAGGTCAGCACGCTCAGCCACCTGTTTGCACCTTCAAAACTTTCATGGACTGTCGTCCTACTACTTTTAGTGGCACGGAAGGAGCGGTTGGACTCCTCCATTGGTTTGAAAAGCTCGAGTCCGTATTTGAAATGTGTGAATGCCCTGAGGCTCGCAGGGTGAAGTACGCCACTGGTACTCTAGAAGGCATTGCGCTGACTTGGTGGAATGCGCAAGTTCAGATGTTAGGGTTGGCTGTTGCTAACGCCACACCCTGGAATGATTTCAAGGAGTTAATCAAAGAGGAATACTGTAGCCGTGATGATATTCATAAGCTGGAGGTAGAGTTTTACCACTTGAAAATGACGGGGTCGGAAATTGAAGCGTACACCAGAAGATCGAATGAGTTGGCTATTTTGTGTCCTACTATGGTAGACCCTCCCATTAAGCGTATCGAACTGTATCTCAATGGACTGGTGCCGGAAATTCAAAGTCACGTAACCTCAGCGAATCTTGGCACCATTCAACAGATTGTCAAGTTAGCTCATCGCCTCACCGATCAGGCAGTCGAACAGAACAGGCTGCCTAAACGTATCAGCGCTACTACTACCGCTACCACTCCAGCTACTCCTGCTAATCCCAGTGACAACAAGCGGAAATGGGAAGGGGATTCCAGCAGGGGTTCAGCTACTGTACAGTCTCAAGCACAGCAGCAGCGCAAGACTAGTGATTACCAGAGTCCGAGTCAGCAAACGTCTGGTGGTCAGGGGCAGAGTGGATATCGGGGAATTCATCCACTGTGTAACAGGTGCAACAAACACCACAGTGGTCAGTGTCGTAAAGGCCGCTGTAAGAGATGTCTAAGGGTAGGTCATGAGGCTAAAGATTGCAGGAGCTCAAGGCCTGCGAATCAGAACCAGCAACAACAGCCACCAGCTCCACGAAACCAGCCACAGCAACAACAGCAAGGAAATAAGGCATGCTTTCAGTGTGGGGCTGAAGGTCACTTCAAGCGGAACTGCCCCTAGTTAAATCAGAATCAGAACAACAACAACAATAATCAGGGCAATGGGAACAACAATGGGGGAAACAACAACAACAATGGTGCTAAGGGTCGTGCATTTTTGATTGGTCAGGGTGATGCAAGGAACGATACTCATGTGGTTATGGGTAAGTTTCTTCTCGACGACTTTTATGTTACTGTATTATTTGATTCGGGTGCGGATACCAGTTATATGTCTCTGAAAGTTAGTCAAATGCTTAAACGTGCACCAACACTTTTAAACACCAAACATGTCATAGAGCTAGCTAACGGTAAAAGTCTAGAGGCCACACACATAGTTCAAGGTTGTAATCTTATCCTCGCTGGTCAGACTTTCTCTATCAATCTCATTCCTATAACTCTGAGTAGTTTCGACATTGTCATTGGTATGGATTGGTTATCCCAACAGCAAGCAGAGATCCTATGCAAGGAGAAGATCATTCGTATTCCCCGTACTGGCAAAGAACCTCTCGAAGTTCAAGGCGACAAGAGTGGTGTCGTGAGTGGCATCATCTCCTTCTTAAAGGCACAGAAGTGTTTGCGAAAGGGCCACACAGCTATTTTAGCACTCGTTACAGATACATCGACGAAAGAGAAGAAGTTAGAGGATATTCCGGTTGTACGCGACTTTCCTCAAGTGTTTCCTGAAGAGTTACCTGGGTTACCGCCCCATCGCCAGGTCGAATTTCAGATCGAGCTAGCTCCAGGAGCAGCACCTATAGCTCGAGCGCCTTATCGCTTAGCTCCAACTGAACTGGAAGAACTGTCTAAGCAATTGCAAGAACTCTTGGAAAAGGGTTTCATACGTCCTAGCTCTTCGCCCTGGGGAGCTCCAGTATTATTTGTGAAGAAGAAAGACGGTACCTTTCGTATGTGCATAGATTACCGCGAACTAAACAAGGTGACCGTAAAGAATCGCTATCCTCTTCCACGCATCGACGACTTATTCGACCAGTTGCAAGGGTCGAGCTATTACTTGAAGATTGATCTGAGGTCAGGTTACCATCAATTGAGAGTCCGGGATGAGGACGTCTCCAAAACAGCATTCAGAACTCGCTACGGCCATTACGAGTTTTTGGTCATGCCATTCGGGCTAACGAACGCGCCTGCGGTTTTCATGGATCTTATGAACAGGGTGTGCAAACCTTATCTTGACAAGTTTGTTATTGTTTTCCTCGACGACATCCTAATTTATTCGAAGAATCGGGAGGAACATGAGCAGCATTTACGACTTATTCTGGAACTCCTTCGAACGGAACAGCTGTACGCTAAGTTTTCAAAATGCGACTTCTGGCTTCGTGAAGTCCACTTTCTAGGCCACGTGGTAAACAAGGATGGGATTCATGTCGATCCATCCAAGGTAGATTCGATCAAGAACTGGCCTGCACCTCGCACACCAACCGAAATACGCCAATTCTTGGGTTTGGCGGGTTATTATAGACGGTTCATCAAAGACTTCTCAAAGATTGCACAGCCGCTTACATTACTGACACAGAAAGGTGTTGCTTACCGTTGGAGTGATACACAGGAAACAGCGTTTCAGCACTTAAAGGATAGACTTTGTAGCGCACCTATCCTCTCATTGCCTGAAGGCACGGATGATTTTGTAGTCTACTGCGACGCATCCATCCAAGGTCTTGGATGTGTGTTGATGCAACAGGATAAAGTTATTGCTTATGCTTCACGCCAACTTAAGATTCATGAACGGAATTACACTACGCACGATTTAGAGCTGGGAGCTGTTGTTTTTGCGCTCAAGATATGGCGACATTACCTGTATGGCACCAAGTGCACCATCTACACCGATCACAGGAGTCTTGAGCATATCTTCAAGCAGAAAGAATTGAACATGCGACAACGTCGATGGGTCGAGTTACTGAACGATTACGAATGTGCTATAAAGTACCATCCGGGCAAAGCCAATGTGGTGGCCGATGCCCTCAGTCGAAAGGATACTACACCTAGGCGTGTACGAGCGTTGCAACTCACTATTCAGTCCAGTCTTCCTTCACAGATACGAGATGCTCAGGTAGAAGCATTGAAACCGGAAAACGTCAGGTCTGAAGCCCTACGCGGCTCAAGACAACGGTTAGAACAAAAGGCAGACGGCGCCTACTATGTAACAGGACGCATCTGGGTCCCACTCTATGGTAATTTACGCGAGCTTGTAATGGATGAAGCTCATAAGTCTCGCTACTCAGTACATCCTGGTTCGGATAAGATGTACCACGACCTCAGAACTACATATTGGTGGCCTAGCATGAAGGCCCACATAGCAACTTACGTTAGCAAGTGTTTGACTTGTGCGAGAGTCAAAGCGGAATATCAGAAACCATCAGGCCCACTCCAGCAACCTGAGATACCACAATGGAAATGGGAACAAATTTCCATGGATTTTGTTACTGGCCTACCTAGATCTCAGCGCGGAAATGATACTATTTGGGTGATCGTGGATCGACTCACAAAGTCTGCTCACTTCTTGGCTATCAAGGAAACGGATAAGTTCTCCACTCTAGCAGACGTATACCTTAAAGAAGTTGTCTCGAGGCACGGGGTGCCCACCTCTATTATTTCTGATCGTGATGCACGTTTTACTTCAGAACTGTGGCAAGCAATGCACAAATCTTTTGGCTCTCGTTTAGACATGAGCACAGCTTATCATCCTCAGACAGACGGGCAGTCTGAGCGCACTATTCAAACTCTAGAAGACATGCTTCGGGCGTGCGTAATTGACTTTGGCAAGGGCTGGGAAAAACATCTGCCACTTGTGGAATTTTCGTACAACAACAGTTACCACACCAGCATTAAAGCTGCTCCATTTGAGGCATTGTACGGGCGTAAATGCCGATCACCTCTTTGTTGGGCAGAGGTGGGTGACAGTCAGATCACAGGTCCAGAAATGGTAGTTGATACTACTGAAAAGATTGCTCAAATACGACAACGCATGGCGGCAGCTCGTGACCGTCAGTAAGCATACGCCGATAAAGACAGGAAACTACTCGAGTTCCAGGTTGGGGATCGAGCACTACTCAAAGTTTCACCCTGGAAGGGTGTTGTTCGTTTTGGTAAAAGGGGCAAACTCAATCCACGATACGTTGGACCATTTGAAGTCATAGAGAAGATAGGCAAAGTGGCCTACAGACTGAACTTACCAGCTGAACTCAGTGCAGTTCACAACGTCTTTCACGTGTCGAATCTGAAGAAGTGTCTGTCAGATGAGACCTTCATAGTTCCTTTGAAGGAGCTCACTATCGACGAACGGTTGCATTTCGTCGAAGAACCAGTTGAAATTACGGACCGGGATGTTAAGGTCCTCAAGAACACCAGAATACCTCTTGTTCGAGTTCGTTGGAACTCCCGTCGTGGCCCAGAATATACCTGGGAACGCGAAGATCAAATGGAACTCAAATATCCCCAGTTGTTCGAAAACAATACAACTACTACTGAGGCTGAAGCTACTACAAAATTTCGGGATGAAATTCCAAATCAACGGGGGGATGATGTGACACCCCAGGAAAACCAGTAAATGATAACTTACCTAGCTTCCTCAGTAACCGCATGCTGAATTTCGGGACGAAATTTCTTTCAAGTTGGGGATAATGTGACAACTCGAGTTTTCAAGATTTCCATCTTCGCATTATTTGCACGTTAATTTTTTTTATGTTGTTTGTTACTCGACTTGTTTGTTTCACAACGCTTACATTTGAAAAACGTAAAATCGTATTGCGATTGATATTTTATATTTGGGATGCATAATATTTATTATATGTGAGTGGATGTTAATAAGGTTTTGTATTAAATTGCATGTTATATATGAAGATGAAACCCTTACTGAAAACTATTACCCATGAAAACACTATCTAGTGAAAACACCTTATGTGTTTTCGTCCATGTGTGCTGACGAAAACAGCAAATGGGCCTTAGGCCCAGTGGGGATTTATATAATTATTTTATAAACAATCTTCTCGGAGAAGTTACTCACTTGTCAAACCTTATCCCATTGTTTCTCTCTCTACCTCTGAAACCCAACAAACAGAATTCTTCATTTGAAGCCAAAACCCCTGTTTAATCTACGGTTAGTGATTTACATGTTAAGATGATATCTTATATTGACTGCTACTGTGAGATATTATGATCTTATGATCTGATTTTGATTGATGATTTAATGTTTAGATCGTTGTTTTCTGTTAATGGTGATTGTTAATCTTCGAGATAAAGTGATCGTAGATAGTCAGTTGATAAATGCATAACTAGATCTCCTGTTAAATGTTAAAAACTATGATGTTGTTGGATGTTAATCCTGATTATTTAGATGAGTAAGTATCTAAATGAATGTTTTAGCTTCTATTGGATTGATTGTTCCTACAAATGGTTGAATCTGTTATGTGATGATTATAGTTGCTGGGTTTTGTTAACTGCTGTTGTTGAAGATGATGATCCCAACGAAAACACCCCCACCATTTTAAACTGGACGAAATCACTTAAGTGATTTCGGCCCATATAGTGAATTCGGCCCAGATGTGTTTTCGGCCCACTTAAGTGATTTCGGCAACATAAGGGATTTCGGCTCAATAGGGATTTCGGCCAAGGGGATTTCGAACATAAGTGATTTCGGCAACATAAGGGTTTTCGGCCATAGGGTGTTTTCGGCACTTATGTGTTTTTGGCAACATGTTAACTGTTATTATTAATGTTATTAATTATGTTATTTAACTTAACTAACCATTGGAATAACTCAGTTAGTTTATTTATCTTTGTTAAATATGTAATTTGATAACTTCATTGTTTGAGTAACTCTGTTAGATGACAATTCTGTTAAGTTGTTAACTGGGTTAACTGACTTACTCTGTTTATTTATTATTCCAATGAAGTGGATTAATTATGATTATTCCATGAAATCTGTTAACTTTATTCACTCAGTTAACTTGCTAGTTCTGCTAGATGCCAACTCTGTTAAATGTATGGATGCAATTAACTGCTTATGTTGCATGATATGAACTGTCAAACACTCCATGATATTACTGTGACACTAGTCCCATGTGAAACTTTACAAACAATGTGAACTGATGGAGTATACGTGCACTATAGGACTTGACTGATTTATTGTGAGCATTTAACTTAGCATACCGAGCAAACTAAGGTGAGTTCACACTTCTACCAAGGCATGGGATTCCCGGGGTTGGGAATGGGTTAATTGATTATTTATGCTTAAGAGATATCGGAATTACATACCATTGGCCTCGGGAGAGGAAGGTCAATGGTAGATACTACTAGACTAGTGATACATATACTTCTCTTCGCACACATGCCTGGAATGGCCGCGAACTATACTTTAATCTTCGCAACCATGCCTGGAATGGCCGCGAACTATACTTTAATCTTCGCAAACATGCCTGGAATGGCCGCGAACTATACTTTAATCTTCGCAAACATGCCTGGAGGGCCGCGATACAAATATACCTAGTCTAGAGAACATATGGGAAACCCCCACTAAACTTCGCAAACATGCCTAGAGGGCCGCGATACCATTACATACGATACATGATTACTAAACAAGCATACGATTTACGATGCGAACATTTTATTTAAATAACCAACTGTGAACTCGCTCAACTAGTTGTTGACTCTCTGTTACATGCCTTGCAGGACCTTAGGTACTTTTGGAGCTTGCACGGGAGGCACGGTCGTTGTGGACATGGATCGTGAATGTGTTGTTAAACATTATGACATTTTGTACTTAAACTTATGTTGGGTCTTACATTATTGCTTCCGCTACACACTTGTTTATGTTTGGTTTTGAAAGCACCTATCGTATCGATGAATGACTTTTACTATTTACTTATATGTTCAATATGATTGGTGGCTTGATCCTGGTCAGTCACGCCTCCAAGCGGTGGTACTCCGCGTGTGGATTTTGGGGGTGTGACAATTGTAATCATTTGTAAACATTTTGTAACATGTACTTCACCCCCGAAGTTATAAAACAAAACAGTTAAAAGAAAAGAGGTACATTAACTCACGGTTTTTCGTTCTTCGTAATCAACGATAACTCAAAGCTTCTTCCTGTCACACCCCGACCACGTTAAAACAACAAACCATGGCGGAAACGTCGGGGAGTGTTGTAACAGAATCATTGTTTCAACAACCATGGTAATAAAAATTATGTATTATTGAATTAAAGTTTTCATTGTCTTGAAAATTAAATAAAACATAACATAATAATTGTCTTTTTAAGTCACTAAGGCCCGAGTCCGCCTATGTGTAGCACAAACATCATCATGCATCAGCACCTGAAACACATGTAAAAATAGGTACGTCAACATAAAAATGCCTGTGAGATACATAGGTTTTGTTTATGCAGGATTCATGACTTGTAGTTTAAAAGAAGTGTTTAACAAAAATAGTCATGAACCTTGTAAAATATTTTCTTTTATAAAATCATGTGAAAATCGATATGAAAATCAAATGATATAAAAGAAATATGCATGGTTAAATAAATAACCAAGTAAAAGTAATTTTGTGTGAAATATGTATTTTGTAATATAATGTCATATCCTTGAAAAAAAATGTTTCATGTCTTGTACAAGTGATTTATATAACCCAACAATGTGAAATACAATAAAAGCACTTATATATAGGAAGTACCATCGGCTTATCCACCATGCTTTTATCGTATGGCACATAGCCCCGTTACATAAGTCACATATTAATAACCAACTAAAATGTCTTGTTTAATGTCAAAAATGTTTTATGTGTAAACCATGTTCAATGTCATGTATGAAATGTATCAAATGTTATGCATAGCAAGTAGGAAATCATCTACTTAAACTATGTAATGATATTAGTGTGAAACAAATGTATGGTGAATGACAAGCAATTACTCAACTATAGGAAAAATGTACAAAACAATGTTTTTGAGTAAATCTAGGTTTAATTCAAATGCCATGTTTTGCAGAAAACAATGCTTTATGATTACAAACATTTATGTAGTAATGTTAATCGCATACATTCAAGCCTTGCGACTGTGGTGACAAACCTTTACACAAATTAAAGGTTTATCTAAATTATGTAGTCGGATTCTGTCATTTCCAACTTCCAAACAAACCTAGGAAGTCGGAAACGGGAGTTGTCAATTCCTATGGTACCATTACATACTATCCAGCGGCGTGATCAATGTTAATGAATGTATTATTGTCCTGATTAAACACACCAAATGTCATAACCAATGTAAGCATGCTATGAAAACCATGTACTAGGTATGCTAAGTAAACATGCCTAGTAGAAATGTCATGTAAAACAATGCGTACATATGCTAAGTAAACATATGTAACAAATGTGTAATAAATCAATGTGCTAGCATGCTTAACATACATAGCAAAACATAGTGAAAACATGTACTAATTATGTACTAAGTGAAACTAGCATGTTTATGTATCAAAAGCATGTAAAACAAGAAAGTAACAAATATGTACATGTGAATCACCCCAAAGTATTTGAAAACGGTAAAAGAGGGGAACTATGTACTCACTTGGGATTGCTAATTAGTCTTGAGAATAAGACAAATTTAAGCTCCAAGTATCACGGAATCAAACGGCACCTAGTATAGGTAACTATGTTAATAATCGGCTCTTAAATCGGAAGGTAGGATAGAATAAGGTTCCATAAATCAAATGAGTATTTGAACTCATATGGTATGATTTAATAGTCCCCACATTCTGATTTGAAAGTCTACCTAAGTGCTTTTGACCCGTCTCGACCTGTTATGGTAGTTTAAACTACTATAACGCGTCATTTGCGCGAAACTATGTTCGGATGGTTAACTAAGTGCTATGTCAAGTCTTACATGCCCAATTATGCCTAAACATGTTACTAAATCAGATTATGTGTCAAAAATATGTTCTCATAGTCAAAATACGGATTTATGCTTCAAAAGGGCGTTTTGGTCATTTTCTATGGGCATACAAGCTAACTAGCAAAAGACTAACCAATCCTATGTGATCATAAGGTATAACCTAAGGGGTTATTCCTTATGTAACTATGATCACTAAGTAAGCTTGGTCGGATCCTAATGATCGACCAAACGGGTCGGGTTCGAAAGTCTAAACGGTTGTTTAGACCGCTTAACTAACAACCCTATACAAGCACCAAACTATTAGTGACGAGTTAAACATGTCAAAACATGTTTAACCTTCTGATTTGGTATCAAAACAAAGTGTTTTAATACCTAAAAGTAGTTCCGTTGCAAAATGCGTGCTAAAACGCATTTTGACCGAAACTTTGACTCGTCACTATGCCTAGTTAATGTGGTAATCAGTAGGTATAATCACTAAGGATTATAACCATTGTGATTACAATCACATTGCAAAGTTCAATTGAACTTTGACTTGACCAATTGACTGGTCAAACTGAAAGTCAAACACTGTTTGACTTTTTAAACTAGTAAGCAATAAAAGAATGAAAGAATGCTCACTAAGGGTCCTTGCTATCTTTTCTACTAAGAATGAACCTCCAATCAGATTAGGAAGCTCTCCAAAGCAGATGAGAAAGGAGAAATGAGAGAATGAGCAAGGAATGAGTGAATTGGCTTGGCTATTTATAGGAATCAAGAGCCATCAAGATCATTTTGTGTGGTGATCAAGCAATGATCCCAGCCCTACACATGTTAGGATATGATTGAGGGACTTGGGGAACACTTAAACTTGGTTACCACACAAGAAAGTTGCAAGAAAACACAAGGAAACAGCTGGTCTGCTGGAAAACAAGTTTATAGATACTGGGCAACTCATACGGACCGCGTAAGTTATGGGGAGGGGGTTACACGGCCCGCCTGGCCTCCCCAGATCAGCACAAGTTTGAAATAATAACAGTTCAGGTCCCTGCACATGGTTTAAGCCCATTTCAGCCCCTTTTGACCTCCGTTAAGCCATTTTCAAGGCTCTACAAGGTCAATAAAGTTTAGAGGACTCAAAATGTGCTCGGAGAACTCTCGGATGTCGGCTCGTTTGGTCGTACGGTCGCGTTGTTCGTTAAATTACGACGAAACTCAAACGGACGCGAAAACGAACCAAATTATGCGACGAGTGGTATTTTTGCATGGCGATCACTATAAAAAATATTTTAGTGTGTACAAAAATTTTGGATGTCCAGATGTGGCCAGAACGTAAGATATGCGTGAAAATGCAAACTTACACCGTTTTTGACACTTTTAGTCCCTGTAAGATCATGTAAGCATATTTTCGCACACCGAACCTATCAAAGCTTATTTCTAAGCCATGTTTAGGTTATTTATGGTATGTTTAGCTTATGATCAAGGTCCGAACTGTACGTTGCCTTACGGAACGGCAAACTTTTGCAATTTGACGCAAATAGTCCCTGTGAGCGAATAAACTTGTTTTTGCCATACCAAAGCCTTCAAAACTTATTTCTAAGTTATGTAAAGGTTATTTAAGGTATGTTAAGTTTATATTGCTGTTTCAGAGTGTTTGTCGCATTAAACTGATTACGTTTACGCATCAGTTTGCGTATAACTCTCTAGAAGGTGAAATAGAGTTTCAAAATCGATCAAAAATCGACATGTGCATAAAATCAAACACAAATAAAAATCATTGGGTTCAAAACACACTGTTTTATTAATATTGTATTGTTCAGAGTCTGCAAAATGATAAAACAAGCACAGATGTCACAGTCTCCCCTACTTTAGGAAATTTCGTCCCGAAATTTATTTAGAGGAAACTTGTGAGAACAAATGCGGATATTTCATCTTCATCTGGTCCTCACGTTCCCTAGTAAACTCTGGGCCACATTTGGATTCCCAGCGAACCTTGACCAAATGAATCCGTTTGTTCTTCAGCTGTTTGAATGTACGGCCCACTATCTCCACAAGTTTCTCAACGAAGTGCATCGTGTTATCAACACGAATTTCATCAAGTGGTATGTGGAGGTTCTCATCAGCTAAACACTTTTTGAGATTGGACACATGGAATGTCGGATGAACATTTCAGGAGGTAGCTCAAGTCTGTAGGCTACTTTTCCGACTCTTTCAACGATCTTGAATGGTCCAACATAACGAGGTGCAAGTTTTCCTTTCTTTCCAAATCTAATCACACCTTTCCAAGGGGATACCTTGAGTAGGACATGATCACCGACTTGAAATTCTAAAGGCTTGCGTCGTAGATCCGCATAACTCTTTTGACGGCTTCTAGCTGCCTGAAGGTTATCACGAATCTTCTTGACCTTATCTGTAGTCTCTAGAATGAGTTCAGGTCCAGTAAGCTGAGCTTCACCTATCTCATTCCAGCAGACCGGTGAACGACATTTTCGATCGTATAATGCTTCGAAAGGAGCCATTTTAATGCTCGTGTGATAGCTATTGTTGTAGGAGAATTCGATCAACGGTAGATGCGAATCCCAACTACCACCAAAGTCAATCACACACGCTCTAAGCATATCCTCCAGTGTCTGAATTGTTCTCTCAGATTGACCATCTGTCTGCGGATGGTGTGCTGTGCTCAAATTAAGTTGGGTTCCCATGGCAGATTGCATGGTTCTCCAAAAGCGAGACGAGAATCGAGCATCTCTGTCAGATATAATGTTCAAAGGAACACCATGTCGAGATACAATCTCATCAACATATAACTTGGCAAACTTGTCAGCAGATAAATCCTCGCGGATCGGCAAGAAATGTGCTGACTTTGTAAGACGATCAACAACAACCCAAATGGCGTCATGACCTCTTTTAGTGCGCGGTAACTTGGTAATGGGATCCATAGAAATGTTTTCCCATTTCCAAACCGGAATCTCTGGTTGCTCCAATAATCCAGAGGGATGTTGATGTTCTGCCTTAACCTTAAGACAAGTAAGGCATTTGGAAACATATAAGGCAATGTCCTTCTTCATACCCGGCCACCAATACTGGGTTCGAAGATCCTTATACATTTTGTCTGCACCAGGATGAATAGACTAACGAGACTTATGAGCTTCATCCATTAGAAATGTGCGAAGATCATCTATACTTGGGACCCACAAACGGCCCATGTAATAGAATATCCCAAAGTCTCTCAGTTCAAGCTCAGGATTTGTATGACATGGTAATTCTTTACTCATCAAGTCTTGTGTAACACAAGTATGTTGAGCCTGAATTATGCGGGATTGAATGTCTGATCGAACTTGAACACAGTGAAGCTTGACACGTTCCTTACGACTTAATGCGTCAGCCACGACATTCGCCTTACCAGGATGGTAGCGAATTTCGCAATCGTAGTCGTTTAGGAGTTCAACCCAACGTCGTTGCCTCATGTTTAGTTCTTTCTGATTAAAAATATGCTGGAGACTTTTGTGGTCAGTGAACACAACACACTTTGTACCGTAAAGGTAGTGTCTCTAGATTTTGAGAGCAAAGACTACTGCACCTAATTCAAGATCATGAGTGGTGTAGTTTTTCTCGTGTATCTTCAGCTGTCTTGATGCATAGGCTATAACTTTGTTTCTTTGCATAAGAACGCAGCCAAGGCCTAAATTGGATGCATCACAGTACACAACAAAATCGTCGTTACCCTCGGGCAAAGATAGGATAGGTGCATCGCAGAGTTTCTGTTTCAAGGTCTGGAAAGCTTCTTCCTGTTTGGATCCCCACTCAAAAGGTTTGCTCTTCTGAGTTAGAGCAGTGAGAGGAACCGCAATCTTGGAGAAGTTTTCAATGAAACGGCGGTAATAACCCGCGAGACCAAGAAATGATCGAACTTCGGTAAGAGTAGTAGGTGTATCCCAATCTTTAATTGCACTGATTTTGGCGGAATCTACATGTATACCTTGTTCGTTAACGATGTGCCCCAAAAATTGAACTTCCTTAAGCCAAAATTCGCACTTGGAGAATTTGGCGAAAAGCTGTTCTTTCTTTAGGAGCTCCATTGTAAGACGAAGATGCTATTCATGATCAGCTCGCGTCTTAGAGTAGATCAAGATATCATCAATGAATACAATGATGAACTTGTCCAAATAAGGCTCACAAACCCTATTCATCAAGTCCATGAAAACAGCAGGAGCATTTGTTAAACCGAAAGGCATAACAGTGAACTCATAATGACCATATCGAGTACGAAAAGCAGTTTTGGGAATATCTTCTTCGAGAACTCGAAGCTGATGATGCCCAGAACGCAGATCTATCTTTGAAAAGCAAGTAGCGCCCTGTAGCTGATGAAAGAGATCATCAATGCGAGGTAGGGGATATCGATTCTTGATGGTAAGCTCATTAAGCTCACGATAATCGATACACATCCTGAAAGATCCATCTTTCTTTTTCACGAATAGGACAGGAGCGCCCCAAGGGGAAAAGCTCGGACGGATGAATCCTTTGTCAGATAGCTCCTGAAGCTGCTTAGATAACTCTTGCATCTCAGACGGTGCAAGACGGTAAGGTGACTTCGCAATGGGATTTGCACTAGGCACAAGATCAATGTGAAACTCAACTTGGCGTACAGGAGGTAACCCAGGTAAGTCTTCAGGAAATACCTCAGGATAATCTCGAACAATAGGGATGTCTTGGGCAGTCTTACCCTTGCCTTTATCCTCTACAACATGTGCCAAGAAAGCGACATATTTCTTTCGTAGGTATTTTTTGGCTTGGGTACAAGACATGAGTTTAACAGGTTTCTCCCCATGAACTTCTAAGATCTCACCAGTCGAAAGCGGTATGCGGACGATCTTCTCAAAGCAAACCACCTCAGCATGGTACTTGGCTAACCAATCCATTCCCACTATAACATCAAAGCTCTCGAGTCGCATAGGTGTGAGGTCGATAGGGAAAAGATGGTTATTAAGATTCAATTGGCAGTTTCGAAGAACGGAATTAAGTACAACGGGTTCACCACTAGCTACCTCTACTGTCAAGGGCTTTCCTAGTTTTGTTCTAGTCATCGAAAGCAAAGGCTCAAAAGCTAAGGACACAAAACTCTTATCGGCACCCGAATCAAATAGAACAGAAGCAGGATGGTTGTTAACAAGGAATGTACCGTTCACCACTTCGTTATCTGCGCGAGCCTCATTTGCATTCATATTAAAAACTCAACCACGAGCCGGTGCCTGATTTGCGTTTGCCAACCTCGGGCAGTTGTTTCTGTAGTGGGTCAGATCCCCACAATTGTAACATGAACCAGGCGGAAAGTGAGGTCGTGCAGGATTCTGGGCAGGGTTTTGCACAGCTTGGTTTTGAGCTGCCTGATTTTGGTTAGGAGCAAAACGGCAGGTGTTAGCAAGATGACCAGACTTGCCACAATTTGTGCAGATGCGGCATTGCAACTGTGGCTGGTGGTGGCTGTTACATCTGTTGCACATAGGTGCATTTCCCGCATACTGCCTCTTGGCAGCAGGTTGTGCAGCCTGATTCTGTGCTGCCTGATTAGGAGCAGCCTGATTAGTCTGAGCAGTGACAGCGAAATTCTTGGAAGCCTTACGCTTCCTTGATTTCTTGGAAGACTCAGCAGCCTTCTTGCCCTTTTTCTCAGTGGCGCTATCAGACTGTTTCTGCTTCTTGTCACCATTTCTGTGGAGTTTACCCTTCTTGACTTGCGATTCAGTAAGGGTTGCAGCTAGCTCAATGGCCTGTCGAACGGTAGTAGGGTTGCTACCAGTAACAATATCCTGAACAGGATCTGGCAAACCATCTATGTATTTCTCAATAGCCTTATCCAAAGGCGTGACCATAGTGGGACAGAGCAAGCTTAACTCCTCGTATCTATCAGTGTAAGCCCGGTGTTCACCACTGTCTTGCTTCAAGTCATGGAACTCATTTTCAAGTGCCCTCTGCTCGTGACGAGGACAAAATTCTCTCATCATGAGAGCTCTAAGTTCCTCCCATGTCTGACCCAAAGCAACCTTAGCACCTCGGTCTCTCATTACCCCATTCCACCAGGTAAGAGCCCTCTTTTGAAATACACTCGATGCAAACTCGACCTTACGGCTGTTCGGACACTGAACATGGCGAAAGGTGCTCTCAAGACTCTCAAACCACTGTAGGAGCCCAGTTGCTCCCTTAGAACCACTAAACTTGAGTGGTTTAGCCGAGTTAAAACTTTTGAAATTGCACGGAGCCTTATTGTTATTGTTGGCTTGGTTCCATTGAGCAATAAGATTGGGGAACGCAGCTGCCATTTGCTGCGCGATGATTTCTGCCAGTTCGGCATTCGATAGCGGATTTTCGCATCGAGGAGGCATTCTAAAAGAGGAAACATGAGAGAAAAAGAGTGAGATGTCGTGATGAAGGAAATGAGAAATCAATAAAATCGACAAAATGCAAGGATGGTGGTCATTTGTTTGTTACCACAAAGCAAACAAACGACACACAGTGACAAATCAAAGTAAATAGGTCATAATAATGTATCACTGAAGACATGCTTGCCTATAAGTGAATACTCACCCCAAGAGTTCCCAGGTAAGAGTGACTGGTCCGATATTGCGGATTTGTATGAACACTCTAGCCTTAGACAGAAAACTCAGGGTACAGGCATTCACTCTTCCAGTTTGCATGTGTTCACATTATTTAGACCCAAACTTTGACGAGATTTTGAAAATTTGGAAGGTACAAGACCAAGAGAAATCATCTAAGGATAGATGATTGATTTCAAAATCATTTTGGAAAATTGTGTTCAAATTTTGGTAATCACCTAAGGATAGGTGACGTGTATTGTTTTAAGATCTAAACATAAGTAAACTTGTGTTAGGGTCCTAAGAAGTTATAGTCTAGGTCAAAGCGTTACTAATAACCTAATTCCCTATAACCATTGGCTCTGATACCAACTCTTCTGTCACACCCCGACCACGTTAAAACAACAAACCGTGGCGGAAACGTCGGGGAGTGTTGTAACAGAATCATTGTTTCAACAACCATGGTAATAAAAATTATGTATTATTGAATTAAAGTTTTCATTGTCTTGGAAATTAAATAAAACATAACATAATAATTGTCTTTTTAAGTCACTAAGGCCCGAGTCCGCCTATGTGTAGCACAAACATCATCATGCATCAGCACCTGAAACACATGTAAAAATAGGTACGTCAGCATAAAAATGCCTGTGAGATACATAGGTTTTGTTTATGCAGGATTCATGACTTGTAGTTTAAAAGAAGTGTTTAACAAAAATAGTCATGAACCTTGTAAAATGTTTTCTTTTATAAAATCATGTGAAAATCGATATGAAAATCAAATGATATAAAAGAAATATGCATGGTTAAATAAATAACCAAGTAAAAGTAATTTTGTGTGAAATATGTATTTTGTAATATAATGTCATATCCTTGAAAAAAAATGTTTCATGTCTTGTACAAGTGATTTATATAACCCAACAATGTGAAATACAATAAAAGCACTTATATATAGGAAGTACCATCGGCGTATCCACCATGCTTTTATCGTATGGCACATAGCCCCGTTACATAAGTCACATATTAATAACCAACTAAAATGTCTTGTTTAATGTCAAAAATGTTTTATGTGTAAACCATGTTCAATGTCATGTATGAAATGTATCAAATGTTATGCATAGCAATTAGGAAATCATCTACTTAAACTATGTAATGATATTAGTGTGAAACAAATGTATGGTGAATGACAAGTAATTACTCAACTATAGGAAAAATGTACAAAACAATGTTTTTGAGTAAATCTAGGTTTAATTCAAATGCCATGTTTTGCAGAAAACAATGCTTTATGATTACAAACATTTATGTAGTAATGTTAATCGCATACATTCAAGCCTTGCGACTGTGGCGACAAACCTTTAAACAAATTAAAGGTTTATCTAAATTATGTAGTCGGATTCTGTCATTTCTAACTTCCAAACAAACCTAGGAAGTCGGAAACGGGAGTTGTCAATTCCTATGGTACTATTACATACTACCGAGAGGCGTGATCAATGTTAATGAATGTATTATTGTCCCGATTAAACACACCAAATGTCATAACCAATGTAAGCATGCTATGAAAACCATGTACTAGGTATGCTAAGTAAACATGCCTAGTAGAAATGTCATGTAAAACAATGCGTACATATGCTAAGTAAACATATGTAACAAATGCGTAATAAATCAATGTGCTAGCATGCTTAACATACATAGCAAAACATAGTGAAAACATGTACTAATTATGTACTAAGTGAAACTAGCATGTTTATGTCACAAAAGCATGTAAAACAAGAAAGTAACAAATATGTACATGTGAATCACCCCAAAGTATTTGAAAACGGTAAAAGAGGGGAACTATGTACTCACTTGGGATTGCTAATTAGTCTTGAGAATAAGACCAATTTAAGCTCCAAGTATCACGGAATCAAACGGCACCTAGTATAGGTAACTATGTTAATAATCGGCTCTTAAATCGGAAGATAGGATAGAATGAGGTTCCATAAATCAAATGAGTATTTGAACTCATATGATATGATTTAATAGTCCCCACATTCTGATTTGAAAGTCTACCTAAGTGCGTTTGACCCGTGTCGACCCGTTATGGTAGTTTAAACTACGATAACGCGTCATTTGCGCGAAACTATGTTCGGATGGTTAACTAAGTGCTATGTCAAGTCTTACATGCCCAATTATGCCTAAACATGTTACTAAATCAGATTATGTGTCAAAAATATGTTCTCATAGTCAAAATACGGATTTATGCTTCAAAAGAGCGTTTTGGTCATTTTCTCTAGGCATACAAGCTAACTAGCAAAAGACTAACCAATCCTATGTGATCATAAGGTATAACCTCAGGGGTTATTCCTTATGTAACTATGATCACTAAGTAAGCTTGGTCGGATCCTAAAGATGGACCAAACGGGTCGGGTTCGAAAGTCTAAACGGTTGTTTAGACCGCTTAACTAACGACCCTATACAAGCACCAAACTATTAGTGACGAGTTAAACATGTCAAAACATGTTTAACCTACTGATTTGGTATCAAAACAAAGTGTTTTAATACCTAAAAGTAGTTCCGTTGCAAAATGCGTGCTAAAACGCATTTTGACGGAAACTTTGACTCGTCACTATGCCTAGTTAATGTGGTAATCAGTAGGTATAATCACTAAGGATTATAACCATTGTGATTACAATCACATTGCAAAGTTCAATTGAACTTTGACTTAACCAATTGACTGGTCAAACTGAAAGTCAAACACTGTTTGACTTTTTAAACTAGTAAGCAATAAAAGAATGAAAGAATGCTCACTAAGGGTCCTTGCTATCTTTTCTACTAAGAATGAACCTCCAATCAGATTAGGAAGCTCTCCAAAGCAGATGAGAAAGGAGAAATGAGAGAATGAGCAAGGAATGAGTGAATTGGCTTGGCTATTTATAGGAATCAAGAGCCATCAAGATCATTTTGTGTGGTGATCAAGCAATGATCCCAGCCCTACACATGTTAGGATATGCTTGAGGGACTTGGGGAACACTTAAACTTGGTTACCACACAAGAAAGTTGCAAGAAAACACAAGGAAACAACTGGTCTGCTGGAAAAACACGTTTTCTGATACTGGGCAACTCATACGGCCCGCGTAAGTTATGGGGAGGGGGTTACGCGGCCCGCCTGGCCTCCCCAGATCAGCACAAATTTGAAATAATTACAGTTCAGGTCCCTGCACATGGTTTAAGCCCATTTCAGCCCCTTTTGACCTCCGTTAAGCCATTTTCAAGGCTCTACAAGGTCAATAAAGCTTAGAGGACTCAAAATGTGCTCGGAGAACTCTCAGATATCGGCTCGTTTGGTCGTATGGTCGCGTTGTTCGTTAAATTACGACGAAACTCAAACGGACGCGAAAACGAACCAAATTAGGCGACGAGTGGTATTTTTGCATGGCGATCACTAAAACAAAAATATTTTAGTGTGTACAAAAATTTTGGATGTCCAGGTGTGGCCAGAACATAAGATATGCGTGAAAATGCAAACTTACGCCGTTTTTGACACTTTTAGTCCCTGTAAGATCATGTAAGCATATTTTCGCACACCGAACCTATCAAAGCTTATTTCTAAGCCATGTTTAGGTTATTTATGATATGTTTAGCTTATGATCAAGTTCCGGACTGTACGTTGCGTTGCCTTACGGAAGGGCAGACTTTTGCAGTTTGACGCAAATAGTCCCTGTGAGCGAATAAACTTGATTTTGCCATACCAAAGCCTTCAAAACTTATTTCTAATTATGTAAAGGTTATTTAAGGTATGTTAAGTTTATGTTGATGTTCCGGAGTGTTTGTCGCGTTAAACTGATTACGTTTACGCATCAGTTTGCGTATAACTCTCCAGAAGGTGATATAGAGTTTCAAAATCGATCAAAAATCGACATGTGCATAAAATCAAACATAAATAAAAATCATTGGGTTCAAAACACACTGTTTTATTAATATTGTATTGTTCAGAGTCTACAAAATGATAAAACAAGCACAGATGTCACACTTCCGGTGTTCACGACTACCTACAACGTACTATGTTCTATTAGACGAGCGGGTCGTGCCTTGATTTAGTATTAATCAGTGTCTTTGAGTTACATTTCGTTGTGTCTTCAATATTATCCCAAATTATATAATTATTTGTTAAAATAATAAATATTTTAACTTAAATTATATTTATCAAATTTGGAATATTAGTTAAAATAATATATTTTAACTTGTTACTTTTCAAGTATTTATACATGTGTATCCTTCCCAAGGATTGGTGTATTTGTATTCGTATTCTTATACTTGTATATTTTTTCCATGTATCGGTGTCGTATTCCGGAGTGTATTTATACGTACGAGAATATGTATTTTCTTGTAATTGTTAAGTATTCTTATACTTAATTTTGTATTAATTTTTCTGGAATAATATTTCTAGTAAAAATACATCAATATATATTTCCAAAATGTATATTATGAGAAATATTACTTAGAAAAATTATTTATAATTTTCCTTTGGCAAAAATACTTATAAATCTCATACAAATATCAAAAATAATATATTTCCAAGTCTAACTTAGAAAATATATATAAATCCATTTTCCTTCCAAAAATAATATATTTCATGTTTGTTTGAGAAAATATATATTTTCTTCCAAAAATTAATACATCTTTTAATAATTCCAAGAAAAATATATATTTTTACTTGCCAAAAATAATATATTTTCTCCTTGTAAAAAATATGATATAATCTTGTAATAATTGTAAAAATCATATTTTTGTTCTCTTGGTGTCCAAAATATTATTTACCAAAAATATACTTGTGAAATCATGTTTTTAAAGGTTAGACAAGTGTAGAAACATGGTTGATTTCTTTAAAAACCAAGATTAAGTAAACTTTGTATTTTTAACTTGATTTCTTGAAAATCATCCTTGAAATCTTATATCTACAAGACTTACACCTTACTTCAATCATCACTTTAACAAGAAAACCAATTATTCTTTCAAGTTCATGACTTATGTGAGGATGATCCATTGATCTCTAACATTTTCATCCTCTCATCTTGCTAGATTATGTTTTTAATCATCATCTAGCAAGATCATATGATGATCTACATCATTAACATAAGTAAACAACAATCAACAAGCATAACAACACATAAACATCAAGATTTCTTATGATTTTAAGCTTATGTTCATGTTTCATCTTCTTGATTCTTAGTATTCTTCAAGATTAACATCATGTATCTTCTTTTAACCACTTAAACAAGATGTAAAATGAAGAGATTAGTGTTCTTACCACTAGCTCAAGGCTAGGGATGATCAAGAGAAGAAAAGAAGTGGATAAAAGCAAATGGTGAAGGTTCTTCAACTTTCGAAAGCTCCTAGCTTCCTTATGCACCTTCTAACACCTTTGTGTATGCTTGGAATTGGGTGAAGATGATTGAATGATGGTGGTGGTGTTGTTGTTGCTCTCGGCCGTGAACAAGAAGGAAAGGAAGGAGAAGAGTGGTGTGTTGAGTGTGAATGAGAAATGAAGGTTATGTGCACTAAGGTTATGCTTATAATCCATTTCATGAGTTTTTCCAATGGTTTTAGTGTTTAATAAAGCACAACATGATCTAATATTAAATTGAAATAAAATCCCACGGTGGGTCCCTTGTTGGGCCGTCCACTAGGTGGTGGGGGGGGGTATAGGCTAGGTTTAAACTATAAGTTAGTTAATTGTTAGATTTCAAGTATTTGGTTTGAGATTTAGTTATTAGATATTTATATAGTGTGTTATGATGTTCGGGGACCATAACTAGCTTGGTAATGTTAAAAAAGTGCTTCTAGTGAAAATTTGGTGTTTCGGATAGTGCCCGGTTGTTCGGTTGGTTACCGGTTCGTTAAGGTGCTAAACTATGCAGTTTAGTATGTTTTATGTTACCTTTTGTGACAGTTTCGATTCCCGACACTACGGAAAGTATTCAGGACCATTTAACCATATTTCTGCATGATTTTATAGTGTTCAAATGCTGAAAATTGCTGATTTTTGCTGAATTCAGCACTTTATGTAAGTTTTAGGCACTTTCCGGCACTTAAACTATCACTAGGAAGGCAGTTTTATGATCCTTACTTTCCTACACACTATACTAGTAAAATACTTGGTTTCTGGCTCATTATGTGTCTCAATACAATGTTTGTCTATGTACTGAACTCCGTCAGCATTTTTCTGATTTGTCTGATAACTGTGCTAACTGTTTTTCGTGCATCATTTGAGTCAATAAAGTTCTCATGCAATAATGATATGACATTAAGCAATATGTGATGCACATGTATGTATCATAGCAATAATCAGAAAGCAATTCAAGTCGTTAATTGTAATTCAGCATAGTTATTAGGCACTAATCATGGTTTAATAGTTGTACAGAAAAATCATCTACAATGACAAGTATGTATTTCTTTCCAGAAAAGCATTCAGTGCTTATGGATCCACAAAGATCTATATGCAAAAGTTCTAAATTTTGTGTTATTGATGATTCAGAAATTGTTTTGTGTGAGCTTCTTTTAGATTTACCCATTTCACAAGCTTCACAAATTTTATCCTTCTTTGAGGATATGAAAGGTAATCCTTTTACCAGTCCTTTGTTTGCTAATTTGCTTAAATTTTTAAAGTTTAAATGTGCTAATCTTTTGTGCCACAGCCAACTACTACCTTTGTTAATTTTTGAAAATAAACAAAATTTAGGATGTTCATTTTCTTCTTTAAAATCAAAATATTAGATAGACTGTCTTATTCTTTTTCCACTTAAATAGATCTTATTGTCATCCAGACCAATTAGCAAACATCTTTCTGGTAAGAAGGTTACCTGAAAACCTTTGTCACAAAATTGACCGCAGCTTAGCAGATTGTACTTTAATCCTTTTACATAGGCTACTTTTTCAATGGTCAAAGATCCATACTTTATACATCCATACCCCAATATCCCCCCCTTTACTCCATTTCCAAAGTTAACTAATTTACCCAGTTTTGAGACAAAATTACCGAGCAAGCTCCTGTCTCTAGTCATGTGCTTGGAGCTACCAGAATTGCAGTACCAGATCTGCTGCACATGATGGTCCTGAAATGGTAAAGTTTGAGGGTCTTTGGTACCCAGACTTGCTTGGGTACTTTTTCTGATGAAGTTTTAATCAGATTATCTTCTTTTGATGAACTTTCATCAGAATATTTGTTGCATGTTTAGCCATGAACAGATTTTTTTAATTTTTGTTTGGAGATGGTGTTGAACAAGCTTCAGAATGTCAACACACATACAAGTTTCTTTGTCAGAATTTTCTTATTTCTCTTCTTGTGATGGAAGTTTTGGATACTTTTGAAATTTTGAGTAAACCACTTCTGTAATTTTTAAAAACTTTTGTTTGGATTCACTCCTCTTTGCTTTTAAGTGGATTTTTGAGATTTCAAAAGAGTTCTAAGAACTTATTGATCTGCATGATTCTGAATCAGATTCAGATGTCAACTTATCAGAAATATGATGTGTTGCTTTCACAAAGGTGGTGGGTTTAATCACATTTGTTTTTACATACCCTAAACCTTCACCTCTGTTCTTGGGTGTGGTTTCAATAAAGTTAATGAATTCCTTTGCCTACTGAAAACCCTTTACATTTATTTCTTTGTCATGAATTTTCTTGTATAAATCCTTCCTTTCTTTTTCATAAAATTCAATTTTTGTTCTGTTATCCAGGCTCTCTTCAATCAGTAACTGGTTTTCAATTATAACTTTATTTAAGGTTCTTTGCAACTCATCGTATTTTTTGCTTTCTGATTTTTGTTTTTCTTGCAGGTTTATAAAATCTGACATAAGTTTGTTTAATTTATGTTCAAGATCAAGATTATTTAAATTTACCTTTTGTTCTGATGTTTCCGGTTGTTCACCAGAAAGTGCCATGAGACAGAAATTTGCCATCTCTTCTTCTTCATCAGAAGAGTCATCTGACAGCCATCTATCTGTCCCAGCTATCAAACTGACTTGTTCTTGCTTCTTGGCTTCTCCAGCTTCTTCTCATAGTATGCAACATCCTTCAGTTTTTTTTATTTTTGCACTCTGATGCATAGTGACCCTTTTGTTTACATTTGTAACACACAACTTCTGATTTTCCTTTATCCCTTGATCTTCCTTCCATCCTCCCTTTATCACTTTTCTGGTACGTCTAACTACCTCCCCTTAACCTCTGCTCAAAAGTTTTGATGAGCAATGCAATTGCCTCAGCAAATGCAGAAAAATCTGATGATGTATCAGCATTTTCAATATTTTGGCAGTTTGAGGTTTGTGGATCACAGATAGGTATTCTTTGTGAGTTTGAGATTAGAGCTAATGATCCCCCTCTCTGGTTTGATTCTTCATATATTTCTTCTTCTCCGGGGACAAGAATGCTATATAAGTCATGAATACTCATATTTCCTAGTTCTAAAGTGGAGGATAAAGTCATGGTTAGACTTCTCCATTCTCTAGGTAAAGCATCCAGGAATTTTATATTCCTTTCATCATTTGATTTTATAATCCCAATTTTCTTTAGCTCATTTAAAAGTTTTGCAAATCTATTGTAGGTTTCACAAAGTTTTTCATTTGGTAAACTTTTAAATCTTTCATAAGAGGAAACACAATTTGTTCTTTTGTTCCTCTTCATCCTTTCCCTCATTCACAAAGATTTTCTAACTGATCCCATATTTCTTTAACTGATGCACATGCATCCACTTGAGAGAATATATCATTAGGAAGTTCCATTATCAAAAGTGATTTAGCCCTTTCATCTGCAGCCACCATATCCTTGTCTTCTTGGCTCTAGTGACTTTCACCTTTGGAACCAAGGAGGCAGGGATGCCTGGTGATTGATCAGTTCCTGGAATGGCTAGTATTTCAGTAGTTGGTACATGTGGACCCCTTTCAATTGATTGAAACAGAGCTCGGTCATGTCCATTAAGGAAGTTGACCATCCTGATTTTCCATTGTGGGTATTCCTCTCTGACCAAGGTCGAAGGTTTAGACATTGAACCAATATTGAAAGCATTATTCCATGTTTGAAAGTTTACCATATTTAGAAAAAGGAATGAGCAATTGATCATTTGAAAATAAATTATTCAATATACTCTAATACCAATTGTTGGTCCCAGTTGGACTAAAAACCTTTCTTTTCTCGTAATATGGCAAGTGATTTCAACAAATGTGAAAATAGTGTGTGGAAATAGAAATCAGACTTTCAAGAAACAAAAACTTTGTTGTCCTTTCACCTTAGAATTACACAAGTATTCGTTTGTAATAGATAATAATCTCACAATCACCTTGTAAAAATTTTTGTTTCAAAGTGATATAAACTTGAAAATTCTGTAGTTTTTGTTTTTTGAAAGTCTGATTTCTATTTCCGCATACTATTTTCACATTTGTTGAAATCACTTGTCATATTACGAGAAAAGAAAGGTTTTTAGTCCAACTGGGACCAACAACGGTCAACACAAAAACCAGGTTATCTAAGATAAATATTGTTCAAAATTTGTTTAAGAAGCAACCAAACCCCGTCTAAAGGGTTTTATAATAAACCAATTTAAAATGCTTGCATCTTCCAGCCATCCTACTTCATTTGCTGGATAAAAACAAGTTTGAGTTTTAAGTTAATTTTTTTAAAATTTATTTATTATTTGTATCAAGGTTATTATATGTAGTCTTTTGTTCAATAGAACTTTGTTTTCTTTCTCTAGGTAACATGAATATTTTGATTCTGTTTTTGAGAGTTTAATAAGAAAATAGCCCCTCGTGAAAAGTGTTTATCACAAAATATTAGATGAGTTTGAGCCATAGGTAGGTTGATCTTTTACACAAACAATCACCTTTTTGTTCATGGATGGAAAAAACAAAGTAATCAAAGAAAATAGAAAACACCATCAACCTTCTTGCTTATTGAGCTTTGGCAGTTGTGAGAGTGCAAAATGTGAGCATAAAATCCAGCAAAGTCCGGAGAATAACAATTTCTTCATGACGTTGTTTGTTGGATAATTTAGAGAAAATAGAGGATGATATATATAGCATACATATTTTAGAGATGAAGATGAGGTTTTGGTTTGTTGGGCCAATCATGTGATAATATTATTTTATGGATGAAATTGAAAGTTTCTGGATTAGTGCATTACCAACTAATTTTATTTGGTAAACCATAATTGGACGGTCACTTTAACAAAATATTTTCGATATAATTCTATGAAGTTATTTATCTATTTTCTCATTCATATAAGTGTCAAAACAAAACCTTTTTTTTATTACGTATATTGCTTATTTAACTTTAAAAGTGATTTTTTTTCAAAAATGCTTAGTGACTTATTTATGATTTAGCTTAAAGTGTTTTTTTTTAAATGTTTTGATTAACTTTTTGGTGGAAAAAGTAAAATGACTAAAAAGGATAGGGTAAGTTTCTATGTTTAGTGCTATTTTAAAAGGTGAGTTTAGATTTGCAATTTTATGTTCAAAATGGCAAAATCAATTTAAAAAGGTAGTTTTTGTGGCTTTTCAAATAGTAAAAATAAAAAGCATTTTTATCAAGAGTTAATTACGCAGTTAATCCCTATGGTTTATTTTTCAAAAAGTAAAAATAAAAAGCATTTTTCTTAAGATATAATTAAGCGGTTAGTCCATGTGGTCTATAGAAAAATAATAAGATCAAGTACTAATAGTTTAAAGTCACACTTTGAGGTTTTCAAGTTTGATTTTATAAAAACCACGTAAGAATGTCCCGTGAACAACCTGTACAAAGTTTGGTGTCGATCCGAGCATAACGAGCCCGACCCAAGGCCCAACGACAAATCGGGCCCGAACATGGCCCGTTCGACACTTTGACCCGCTGTATTAAGACTAACATGTGAGTACATATGTCTATCGCTTCCATCAATCACGTATCGTGGCTAAACGAATGATCAAGACAAGGTTTTGAAGTCGATGAACATGATTTTTAAGACAAGAGTAGGTTCGCACGGATGGACTCAAGTCCATTCGTACGAACCGATATCACGCGCTTATTTAGGGTTTTGGTTCTTCATTCGTGCGCACTAAGAGAGTCCATCCGCGCCAAACTTGATCCGCGCTTAACTCTTGATTCACACCAGTCTAGTAGGTTCACACTAGGGTAGTTAGGATGGACAACACCTAAAAATACTAGTGTTGTCTTGTTCATTTGTAACTTTCACAAGTGGTATCAGAGCACAGGAGATTGATTGCAAGGATTGAAGACACAAGACACAAGATTCAAGCAATTTCAAGCATCATCAGAGCTGATTTTATCAGATTTCATCATTTCTTCTTCTACTCATCTTCTACTCATTCTTTACATCTTTAAAATTCAGATTCACGGCGTTCCCACGGTCAAAAACGTCTGATTTTCAAACATATTGTGCGAAAATCAATTTTAAACAATCCTACAAAGTTTCAAACTCAAATTCAAACAAAATCATCATCAAATCTGTAAAAAAACCTTTGAAAAATGGTTGGGTTTTTTCGTGTTTGGTTAATCACGGATCCACAAAGCTTGATTCGCACGGACCTATATAAGTCCGTTCGCACGAATCAGTGAAGAATCATCTGATTTGATATTTTTTGCACTTTCGCACGAACCAAGAAAGGCCCATCCGCGCGAATCAACTATAAGTTCATCCACGCAAATCAGGGTATTTGTATTGTTTGGTTTTCAAAGTTTGTCTAAGTGTTTGATTGTTTGTTTGCAGGTAATTATCAAAATTCAAGATCATGAAAGATCACCGCACGCAACCCATACGCTGCACACATGTCCTACCTTTAGGTGTACACACCCTAAACCTTTTTTTATTCCTTATCATGTCATCAGATTTGTACTATTTCTTTTTAAGGTGTAAATGAGCCAAGTCGCTCGTGAGCTAATCGAGATTGGCTAAAAGCTCGAATAGAGTCGAGTTTCGATGAACACAATCCTAAGCTCGAGCCTAAAAATAAAACTTTTTCAATAAATGAGTCTGAACCTGGGCTTCCTTTATCGAGCTCGAGTTGACTTGCAAGCCTAAACAAGCCCAAGCCCAAACTATTTAAAAAAATCGTAGCTTCGACTCACTTACAAGAACGTTTACTTTTTGTTAAAATCCCCCTGATATGTACTTTTAATGCATAAATGATTAACCCTCCTAAACTATTATATTTGAAAAGTTAATAGTCGTTTTTAATCTTGAAAAGATTTGTGTGTTTCATAGTTGTTTGAGGACATTTAATGTTTAATGTATTGCAGTGTATTGATTTTTTTTATCATATGGAAAGTTAACATCTTTACATAATTCTATTAGTCAAATATTTTTTTTAAATGTTATGTTATGTTATGTTAAATATTTAATACTAAAAAAAGTTGCATGTTCAACCCGTGTGATACAAGTAACCAGTTTTTAGTGATGCTCTTTCTCGCAAATGGATTTTTGACACCTTGATTGAAAGATGATTCTTTTTGTGTATATACTTCATTTTTTGTTGACCTGCTCATAAGTTCATATTGGTTATAACTTTGTGGATCATAAGTATAGGTTGAAGGGGAAGATTTAGAGGAAGGTACAAAGCCATGATGTTTTCAAGCGAATGGTCCTTGATTCTCATATATCTCATATATTAATTTCTATCTTTTGTTTAAATCAAGTCCCATGTGATCCTTATGTTTCCAACTTCAAGTCCAAATGATTTAAAAGAATGTGATATGTATTTTACTAAAAGAATGACTGCAATACAAGAAATGGCAGGAATGAATGTACAGTGATAAGAAATGAACACCGGCTATTAATAACCTTATAACTAATAAAAATTTGATTGAGTTTTTGCCAATGATGTGGATAAGGAGCAGGTTCTACTTCATGCTACTAGAGCTTCTAGGACTGAAAACCGGGATGTTATTGATATTGTCATTGTTTGATCCCTTGCTGACCCTAAAGTGGCATGTCCCTATCATCTGTATCATTATATACAAAAGTTTGGTTGTTATTATAATATAGTATATTTCTTAATTTCTTAATTATATATGACTTTGCAGGCACGGGCCAAAAGAAGTAGAGAGGTATATTTTTTATCATTAATCATGTCGACAAGAGAACATCATTAACTTACATGGATGACCATGGTAAGCGGCATAACACAAGCAAAGGTGCTCCCGAACCAGTAACATATGATTCTTAAAGAAACATGTTGTTCATAATTTAAGTTAATTTTATATGGCAGATTCGAGACTATAGAGTTGTCTGGGATCTTGAAGTGAATCAACCTTTTGCAGGAAACTATTACCATGTATGCTTTTTTTAACTTATTTCTTTAATTTTCATACTTTACTCAAGCTGAACCACACATGTTCAACTCAAGTTGAATTATTTGCCAGATCAATCTTGGAATTTACCTAAAAGATAAAAAAAAAATGTGAGCTTTCGATTTTGGTAGATAGATCCGTTGGTTGGTCCAATACTCTTGATGAGGAATTGGAGTTGATGCTCCATGGGTACATCTTTCCTTGATAATGTCATTAATTCTCATAAATTGTACTTACATATATAACTTTCAAGCTAATAAATTGTACTTTATGTTGTGCATTATGAGAAATTAGCGACATACTGTATTTTGAAAATTACCACCAGCATGATGTCTTCTTTTGTAGTTAGCACTAAGCAGTTTAACTGGTAGGCCATTAAGGTAGATCTTTCAAGTCCTATTTTTGATAAAAGTTAAATAGGGAGCTAAATGCTGAAAAAATGGATGTCTTTTGTAGTTAGCACTTTGTAAATTGGTTCTCAAAAGATCTTGAGTGTTATTATCTTAAACAAGCTGTTCTAATTTTTTTTTTTTTTTTTTTTTTTGAATTTAATAGTATCTATTCATGCTCTTGCTTTCTTTTGCTAAGATGATCAAGAGATTTTAAATAAGTGTTTTAGAAATGTGGTTATGTATCTTAGGAAAAAAAAAAGACCCTTTTTTAAGATATATACAATATGAGTATCCCAAACTCACTTATATGTCCGAGGGGCTTAAGCTAAGAGGTAAGGTTCTTTTCACAATGTCATGGGTTCTTTGATAGATGTATTGAGATTTGACTATATTGGTGTTTACTTTTTTACACTTATGTTTTATTTTTGTTAATTTCCTTTTTGCTCTACACCTTTAGCATATACCGATAGATGTTGCTCGGTTGACAGGGATTGGAGATCCGATGGCATTGAAGATGAATAATTTTAATGGAGTTCAATATGACATGGCTGGGGTTAGTTTTTTTTGCTAAAACTTTGTTAGATGAACTTACGGTTAGAAATGGTTTTTTTTAGTTTTCGTTTAGGATATTACTTTAAATCTTTTGGTGGATCTAATGTGTGAAGATTAGTTTGTTATAAGAAACTTTTTTTTTGTTTTGCATTTTTTATTATTATTTTTTATTCCTAACTAATTAAAGAAACTCATTAATAATACAACCATATCTTTGGTGATGTTCAGTTTGTAAAAGAAAATTTATGTTAACATTCCAAAACATTGAAACATTTTCGAAAAACATAACATTGAAACATTTTCGAAAAACATAAACTTCCAAATAATCATGTGTTCACTTTATGGTCACTTGGCCTTAAATAATAGGCTATCATAGTCACTTGCCATTAAATAATAGGCTTTCGAGTTTTTTAATTTTATTTAATTTAATGTATACGTCCCAAAAATAAATAAAGGGTACAAACAATGAAACGCCAGGTTAAGGCAATTTTTAAACAAATTAATTGTACAATGAATTAGATTTTAAGTTTTGAAAATTCAAAATTTAAAAGTTGCGGTCAACATTTAATAAATAAAAACTATAACCGAGGTTAATGAAATTTGAAATATTTTCAATTGTGGCGATGAAAATGGTGTTGTGGTGGATAATGATATAATAATATAAATATATTTATATTTATATTTGATTTATGTTGTGATTAATGATATAATATTAATATTAATATATTTATATTTATATTTGATTTTACCAAAACAGGTAAAGTAATTCAACTGTTACTCTTAAATTTGATGAAAATCATTGGTGATCAAACAAGGTTTGTCAATCAATTACTCATCTTATTATTGATTACTTTTATTTTACTTTATTTTTTAATATATTACTAATAAAATTTTTTTCATATATTTTGTTTACTATAGGTGCGTTGTTGATGGATGGCATGATATAATTGAAGGCGAACATATTTCGTTAGGTGATGATTTTTTTTTCAATTGGTCAAAAAGGAATTTGAGGTTATTGGTTACGAAGCTCCAGCAAGTAGAAGTATTAGAGTAATATGTTAAAAATACAGTTTAAATGCTTTATTATTTCTTTATTTTCTCCTTTCTAATCCTCCTTTTTTTGTTTTATGTTTCTCTTTGAGGTTTGGTGTTTTGGGTTCATAATCCTTGTCTCGGGCTTCCTTGCTGATGGGCTTTTCGGATTGGGCTTATAGCCGTTTGTGGGTTGCTGCTGTTTTTAGGGTTATGCCCTTTATAAAAGGCTGGAGGTTCTAGAGCATTGGGCACTCGATCTCCTTCTTCTCTTATGCACTTCTTCTTGGGTGATTGCCTGGTTCCCTGACTCTCACACGTTACATTCGTGAGTTTTAGGTTTTGTATTTGTATTGATCATCCTACTCGAGATCTTTTTTATTCTTGTAAAACTGTGATGATTGGTTCATCTATTTGGTGTATTTGATTGTGAGAATTTATTAGTTGGTTCATTTCATCCGTGTTTCTGACATGGTATCAGAGCCCCGAGGTTAAGATGGTGCTCTGGTGCTCTTCCACTGCTCTATATCTGGTCTCGCCGCTAATCTTGAAGATTGAAACCCTAATTTCTAGGGTTTGGTGTTTCTCTGTTTCCGAAGTTTTTTGACTTCTTGGAGTAGGATCTGTTCTTGAAGATTGAAACCCTAGCTATTGGGGCTTCTGTTTACTCTCGAAGAAGACTCTCGTTGGTCCCTCTTTAGGGCAAACCAACAGATCTTGTGCTTGTTCTCTGATCAGAAGCTTGTAACCCTAAGTGAAGGTTACAAGCCTGATTCGCCGGAGTTTATTGCACCCGCTGTGAGTTCGTTCCATCTCTTCCTTTTTACCTTTTCTTGCATCATTTGATTGTTGAGTCTAGGCATCTGGATACCGGGTTTTAGGAAAGAGCGGTTTGTTGTTTGGGACACAGAGAGGGTACACTCTGTTGCATTTTAGTTGGTCAGTCGTATTGTGGCTCCCTGGATAACGTCTGCGGAGGCACCTTGAGTGACGAACCTCTTATCGGACCTCTGTCTAGGCTTCACCGGTCCTTTTATTATCGCATATGTGTTTGATGGTTTTGTATGCTCTTATCTATTGACAGTGCTTTTGCTTATTGTGTTGCCTGTTTTTGTGTTATTTGTTTCTGTTCTTGTGTTACTGACTGTTTTATTTGCTTAAATGGGTGATAAGTCTGAGTCATCTGTCACTTTGGTTAGTAAGCTTGATGCTAGTGATCAGTTATATCTCCATGCCAGTGACTCTAGTGGTCTCACTGTTGTCAATATAAAATTGAAAGGAACTGAAAACTACGTGGTGTGGTCAAATGCTATGAAACTTGCACTAATGGCTAAAAACAAGTTAGGTTTTATTGATGGCACCTGTGTGAAATCTAAAACTGACGATGTTCTAGCTAGTCAATGGGACCGATGCAATTCTATTATGTTAACATGGATTTTGAACTCTGTTTCTGAGGAATTATATGTTGGACAAGTTTACTCTAGGCTTGCATCTGAAGTTTGGGATGATTTAAAAGACACTTATGATAAAGTTGATGGTTCTGTTGTGTTTGGTCTGTTTCAAAAGATCAACTCTGTGAGTCAAAATGGTGCTAGTGTCTCTGAATATTATCATAAGATTAACACAATGTGGAAACAATTTGATGCCATGCTTCAATTACCTGCTTGCACCTGCAATTCCTCTACTAAGTTTAATGAATTCAATCAATTAATCAAGCTTATGCAGTTTTTGATGGGATTAAATGACATTTATCAACCTGTTAGAACCAATATGTTGACAAGGGACCCTTTACCCACTATCAAAACTGCTTTTTCTATTATCTCTGGAGAGGAATCCCATGGGGGATCAAATAATGTTTCAAAAATTCCAAATGTTGGATTTGTTGCAAAAACAAATAATTTTAGTGATAATAAGAAAAAATTTAACAAAGGTCCTAATCAAAATCTTAAGTGTTCCCACTACAACAAGATTGGACACACTGTTGATAAATGCTTTGAACTGCATGGGTATCCCTCATATTATAGGCAAAAACCAAATAATCATCAGTGGACTAGATCCAACAACTCTACCAGTAGTGCTACTAGTTCCTCTATAAATGACTCTGTGAATGATAAAACTGCTAGTTCCTTGAACTCTTTGACTGCTGGTCAGTTTTCTAAGTTGCTAGGGATGCTGAATGAAAATAAAACTAAGGACACGAGTAAATCCAATGTGGGAGGTAAATGTTTTAACTCCTTTCCTTCTGATTGCTACAAAAACACCTCTTGTTTCAACTCAAAAAAAAATTTTCAACACAGAATCTGAACTGGATAATAGATTCTGGTGCAAACCAACATATGGTTATGACCAGCAACAACATGTTTAATCTTATTGATGTGTCTAAATAGAATATTACTGTTAAACATCCTAATGGAACTGATGCTAGAGTAACACAAATTGGCTGTTTTAAACTGTCAGATTCTGTGATTCTAAAAGATGTCTTTGTTGTTCCTGAATATTGTGTGAATCTCATTTCTGTGTATAAATTAGCTAAGGACAATAAGCTTAGAGTAATATTTGATGAAAATGCTTGCTATATTCAGGATTTATGCTCAAAGAAAACCCCGGTGACTGGTAAACAGACTGAGGGTCTGTACTTTTGTGGTAACTCTATCAGTTCTGGTTTTTCCTGTTTAAGTAAGACCGAAAATATAAAGCTCTGGCATTCTAGACTAAGTCATCCCGCTGAACAGGTGTTAAATGTTTTACAAATCAAGTCTGAGTCTAATGAGATTAAACCTTGTGATATATGTTACAGAGCTAAACAACATAGGGTTCCTTTCCACTTAGTGACCATAAATCAACTAAAGTTGGGGACCTTGTTCACCTTGATGTATGGGGCCCATACAAAGTCACTAGCATATAAGGGTACAAGTATTTTCTCAACATATTTGATGACTTTACCCGGTCTGTCTGGGTTTATCTAATGAAATCAAAATCTGAGGTTTTCAAAAATATACAAAGTTTTAATAATCTGGCTAAAACTCAATTTGAGGTAAGTATCAAGGTTTTTAGGAGTGATAATGGGTCAGAATTTATTAATTCTCAAATGTGTGCTTTTGTTAAACAAAAAGGAATTATTCATCAAACTTCGTGCATATATACTCCACAACATAATGGGGTTGTGGAGAGGAAACATAGACACATGTTGAACATTACAAGAGCTTTATTATTTCAGTCTAAAGTCCCTATTAAGTATTGGTCTGAATGTGTGTTGACTGCCTCTTACCTGATTAACAGGCTTCCTTCTTATGTGCTTTGTGGTTGTTCCCCTTATGAAATGCTATTTGGCTTTAAACCTTCTCTTGATCACTTGAAAGTTTTTGGCTGCCTATGTGTTTTTTTACTGTTTTAGATGATTTTGATAAATTTGAAGAAAGAGCTGAGAAATGTGTTTTTATGGGATACTCAAATTTTAAAAAGGGATATAAAGTCTGGAGTCTAGATCAAAAGAAGTTCATTTTTTCAAGGGACGTTAGTTTTCATGAAACTGTACTTCCCTTTAAAAATGACTCCTGCCCTGATCTACACAATCCTAACAACTTAAATCTATTAAACTTTTTTGATAACTTTGATATTTCAAGTGATATAAATCCAGATGATGAAAAGAAGGGTTATATTGATTCAACTACTGCGACTCATCAACACAGTGATGAAGTTGAATCTACCATTGATAGCGATGCTCAGCAGTCATCAAGGACGGATGACTTGTCTGAGAGTAGTGAGTCTATGAGTGTTGAAACTGGTCCTGTGAGGGCTGAGTCAAGTAATGTTAATGATGTGTTAAACCTTCCTGAGGGTACTCAAACTACTAGAAGATCCTCTAGATCTACGTCCGTTCCAAAAAATACTTTGATGAATTTGTCGTTGGTAATGGTAGATATAGTTATGATAAGGTAGTTAGTTACTCTAACTTGCCTCGTGAAAATGTTTGTTTCGCTGCTAATATTAATAAAGTCTCTGAACCTTGCAATTATAAAGATGCCCTTAAGGATAAAAGATGGATTGATGCTATGAATGATGAATTGTCTGCTCTATATAAAAAACAACACTTTGGATATTGTTGATCTTCCGAGTGGTAAGAAACCTATTGGATGTAAATGGGTATTTAAAGTAAAATAAATATCTACGGGTGAAATTGATAGGTTCAAAGCTAGACTTGTTGCTAAAGGCTTTAATCAACGTAAGGGTATTGACTTTGAGAAGACTTTCTCTCCTGTCGTTAAAATGGTTACCGTGAGGTGTGTCATTAGTCTATCGGTTCAAAACAATTGGCCTCTATATCAACTTTACATAAATAATGCTTTCCTTTATGGAAACCTTAGGGAAGAAGTTTATATGACTCTTCCCGAAGGGTTAAATGTTGAAAAACAAAATAAAGTCTGTAAGTTAAACAAGTCGTTATATGGCTTAAAACAAGCTCCACGAATGTGGAATGAAAGACTTGTTCAAGCTTTGGTTAAATTTGGCTTTGTTCAATCTAAATGTGATCATTACATGTTTATTAAGTCTGAAAAATCTGTCTTTATTGCTCTCTTGGTGTATGTTGATGATATTGTGCTAACTGGTAATTATGAACATGAGATAAATAAGATTAAGAACCTTTTGAAAACTGAGTTTTTAATCAAAGATCTTGGTTTACTAAAGTTTTTTTCTTGGGATAGAAGTAATTAAAGTTAATGATGGTATTTGCCTCACCCAAAGAAAATACTGCATGGACCTATTCAACGAATATAGAATGAGTGGGAGCAAGCCCACTAGCTGTCCCATAGAACAAAATCATGTTTTGACAAAATTATCTACGAAAGATTCTAAAACCGTCGATGTCACTCAATACCAAAAACTGATAGGTAAATTAATTTACCTATCTCATACTAGACCGGACATTGCATATTCTGTTCACTATCTGTCTCAATTCATGCATAAGCCGACTAAGGCACACACACAAATTGCCTTCAAACTATTAAGATACTTAAAGGGTGCTCCTGTGATGTGTGTAAAATGCAACATATAAATTACATCAAATAAGGCATAAAACTAACCCTTTTTTAGTACTAATGTTGGAAAAGGTGTGTTTTTGTCTTCCTTTTGAATTTACAGGATCAAATGAGCTTGAACGAACAAAAGGAACAAATATACAACCAAAACCAACATAAATACAAAGAAAATGAAGAAACGTGGCATGACCGACCCCTCGACAGCATCTCCCAAATCAAAAAAACAAGAAGAAAGCTGAGCATATGGTTGTGCCCAGCTCACCACGGGGCGTGCCCAGCGAACACGGGGGCGTAGCCAGTTGTCTGCAGAAAAGACAAAGCTATAGAAGCTTCTATTCCCGACACGGGGGCGTGCCCAACTCAACACGGGGTCGTGGTCAACGCTAAGATTCGCAGAATCTTGCAAATCTTGATAGTACAGATACGCTTCTGCACACGGGGCCGTGCCCAGCGGACACGGGGGCGTGCGGAGCTATTACAGACAAATTGTAATTAATGAAGAAAGAGAAAAAGGGTGGACACGAGGCCGTGTCCAGGCTTCTGTGCAGGCTATAAATAGGGGTGCTTGGTCCACTTCAAAGGCATCCATTGACAAACCACATCTCTCCCACTTCACCCACACTCCACCACCATCACAACTCCCACATCCACCACCATCATCCATCATCCATCATAGAGTGTGTGTAGTAGTCTCGGGATCCAAGATTGATAGTAAGAGTTCTTGACAATCAAAGACCATGTTTGCCTAAGTCTCTTACATCACTTGGTGAAGACAAGCATTTAGTGTAATACTTTTGTTTTTTTATCTTTTCGCACTTTTTATTTGGTTTTCTATTAATGACTTTAATAACTAGTTTCTTATGTTGAAGGTGAAGCTTCCTTATCATTTGTCCATAGTGTCTTGGCGTTATTTTACTGTCTATATAAAATAAAAGATTTACACCATTCATATCTCTACGGTTTATATAGAGATATGTTGGCTTCCTGGTCGGGGGTTAAGGGAATGGTTTGGTAAGGTTCTTGCCTTGTTCAGTGTATAGATCCTGCAAGGACCTGGGTCAAGCTTACTTGGACCTTCTTCAATACCCACTGGTATTGGATGGCGGGGGTGCAAATGGCTTGATCCCCTCATATGTAAACTACTATTAATACATTAACCCGACTACTTGGGATTGTATCCCTGCTGACTCAAACCACTTAGTCGAGGGATGTCACACCCCGAAATATCAGAGCTGGCATGACCGGACTGCTATCTTCATTGCACAGCGGAAGCAAATAAGCTAAAACTTCTAGAAATTGAACGCCTGCTAAGTAATCGAATTCACATGGGTTCTCCTATTCCAACCGTTCCATAGTTTGAAAATTTTAACCTGAGAAAGAACATGCGAAAAAGTCAACATAAAGTTGAGCGAGTTCATAGTTTGTTTTGAAAAATATTTTAAACAAATCTTTTTGTTTACCGGTTTAAAAGTTGTGGAGAAAATTAGTAAAATCATTTTCTCGACATGTTGTATGAAAACTGTGAGTCTAGCCCACTAGAGTTTTTGTAAGCAGGACCAACCCGTCCTCTTACTTGTACATAAGTTGGAAACGTTACCCAAGTTTGTAAATCCATGTAGTATGAGTTTGCGTCAAATGAATATTAAAAACATATGAAAGTTATACTGTTGTAAGTTGGTATGTAAAGAGTCTATGAACATGTTGATCATTAACGTTTCACGAGGACATTAATATATGCGACGACATAGGAAGTACTCAACCCGCGTAGGCAATTTAAGTGTCGAACTCTCGACAATGGACACAACAGCACTCTAGTGGTCACCCCTAGACCGTGAGTGGGGCTCGCCCGTACCCATTAGATCTAACATTTGTTCCTTGGTCCTCAAAAAGATTAATGGCACCTCAGTTGCAGCCTATGCTCACATGATCTAAGAGTTCATTCCATAACTTAATCATACCTAAGTTTGATATGTATTTCCCCCCGAAAGTTGTAAACCGAAACGTTGAAAGAAAAGGGGGACATGATCTCACTGAGTTGTCTCATTTTTCATACGCAGGCCAACCCAGTCCCGTTGTTGTAACTAGGACATTCTCGTCACTAGTCATGAAAATCATGCACGTTTTGTAGAACCGGTATGTTTAGTATAATTCGTTCGTAAACTTTTCGAGTTCGTTGAAATTAATTTGCAACATAGTTTATAAATATGTGTTTTCGTTCATCGAAATAGTGTTTTCTTTTTCAAAAACTTGCATGTCTTTCCACCACCGAAAACATTTATAAAATGTAAAACAGTAAAAAGTGGGGGTTATGAACTCACCTTGACATTCCTGTGCAAAGCTAGCTTAACGTGATTCCATGATGTCATTCCAAGAATGTGAACTCGCTAGCGTGCAACTAAAGCATTCCTAATCAAGGAATAATTATAAGTTTCTAATTAAACGTAGCTAAACTACGTGTCTGAGCTCTACCGAATCGTTAACTAAACGATTCTATAAAGGTGTTATTATTTTGGTTTGAAATAACCAAACTATTGTTAGTTGATCCCGTTTATAATCGGGATAAAACTAAGTTTGGAGATCGACTTAGTATTCGAGTGATTAAGATATATATCTATGTATATTCAAATATAAATATATACTTGCGATGTCGTGTTGGTCGCCGAGAATTAGAAATACGTACATGGATAGCAGTTCGTGTCGTCGTAAGATGGAAGTAAATATATATACACACACACACCTATATTTCAAGCCGAGATGTTTGATTTGTAAACTCCGAATTTAGTCGTTTGAACTAAAAAAAACTATATTTAGTTCGTAATAAAGCTTAAAATCGGAGTTTAAAATAAATATAAACCTTATATTTATTTTATAAATGTGTTCAAGTAATTCGAAAAGTCGAAGTTTAAAATAAATAGAAGCCTCATATTTATTTTATGAAAATGTTCTAGTATCTCGAATTATCGGTGTTTTGAAATAACATAAATAGTCATGTTTATTTTATATAAATGTCGATTTTCGTTAAGTAGTAACTTATGTTTGTCGGAATATTGTAACTTTGTTTTTGAAATTCATAATGCGTTGACAAAATAAATCATACACTTTATATTTACTTTGAAGAAGAATATACTTTGATGTCGTTTAGGAATTATAATTGTTTCGTATATCGGATTTTTACAGAAAACGGACAGAGTTTCCTTTGTTTTTAGGATAACCCGACAATAAAAGTCGCCGTATTTTATTTTCAAAACTCAACCCAATAAATCAACAAACAATATATATATATATATATATATATATATATATATATATATATACTAGGTTATATACCCGTGAGCTTCACGGGTTATGGGTTGTGTTAAAAAAATTATATTTACAAAAGAAATTTTAAGCGTCATTTTTTTCCACTTGACTCGTTATATTTTAGATGACTTTCGATCCGTTTCATTTTAAGCGTCATTTTTTTCCACTTGACTCATTAAGAAAGAATACAACACATAATGATTAATGCTTAAGATATGTAAAGATTGCCCCTCTGGATTCTAAAATGACCCAAATCAATTTTGTTAATATGTACAGATTACTTGTATCTTATGCATGAGCTACTTATACATGAGTAATACTTGAGACTTAGGTTTCTTTTGATTTTACATAAAGTTTTTTTTAGTTTAATATTTTAATCTTGTTAGTGTGTAAAAATTTAAAAAGTTAAAATACGATAAGTAGAGAAACCATTAGTAGTTTTATAAATACAAACGTCTAGCATACGTGAAGTACTCTATCACCCGGGAACATCCCGGGCTAGGAAAATTTAGTTTTCAATAATAAAAAGTACATAAACAACACTTTCAACATATTTAGTATTCTCTTTCTCTTCCCCATAACAAATTTTTAGTTCGGTTTCATAAGTATCCCAACTTTTTCCTTAATATGTATTTATAGTTTTCATGTAAAGCTAATTCCTTTTTAATTGATAGTGAGATCTCAATATTTAATAGATCAAGTAAAAACTATTTATTCATACAGATGTTTGCATGTTCTTCAAGCAATTGGTTCGCAAATTTGAGAACTTTTTCAATAATTTCACCAGCCAAAAGATGAAATAATATTATTGAAATACTTCTTCATTTGTATATTTCTTTTTCTTCTTACCAAATTTTCATATGATACTATTGAAAACTTTATTTATATTAATCAATGAGAACTTAATTTATATTAATCGAATTATGTCATTAAAAATTTTAAAAGACATGTTTTCAAATACTATTGGGGTTGATAATTGTTTTAAACTTGACGGTTGTAGTTGAGTTAAATTTAACATAAATGACAAATTTGTAAGAAACATCTATTAAGCAATGTTTGTTGGTTTAGTAAACGACACTGTAAACCAAATAAATTCATATATGCTCGAAACTAACATCGAAATAGAATTTTTAAATCCAAATTATGTATAACCTTATGAGTAAATTTTGTTTTTGTAAAGTTTTATAGACTTACATATATTTGAATTTTATCAAATTTTATAAAGAACTTCGTAAAATATATTTGACTTTTTTATAAGATAAGAGAGAGTTTAATAATCTAATATATATCACACATAGATTAAGTTTTTTAATTTATTTTTTCTCTAGAATTCACTTATTAATATTATGACCAGTCTCTTATAATTCAAATATAATTCTACTACTCATCTTATAATTCAAATTTAATGATGCATATACGTATTTCAAATATGATTTAACATTCATTCACAGATATACAATCTGTTAATCCACCATACATAACAAATAAAGTCATGTTAACTTCCACATTTATCATGGATCCAAACTACAAACTTTCATCCGACATTCCCAGCAAACATGAATCTAAAACCTAACTTGCGCAAACTTGAGGTTGAACCGAGAGAAGGCTTTTCCTAGACTTCTACAAGCTTTGACCAACCCAAAAGTCAAAATTATGTGAGTTAAAAATTTTCATTAATTAAAAAGTGTATAAATAAAAATAAATACATGTTATGTCCTTACTATATGAAACCTAATATTATGAGCATACATCATACAAAGTCCATTCGTCAAATCTAATGATTCACCTTAATGGATATAATCCTTGACTTTCTCATACTCGTTCCTTATTTACTGACCAAGAATCTAAGACTTAAGTCCAACTAAGCTCAACGAACACACAATTCTCGCTTAATATATCTCAGATACGCACCTTTTTACAACAAAATACTTGTTTACATGTGATGATTCTAACTTCTGTTCTCATGCCAACCTCACATTAGCACAACCTTAGTGTGAGACAACGGCCAGAACATTAATATATATTTTTGACCCGTTACGCGAAATTCATCACAAAAATCACCAAGAATGAGGATCTTAAATATTCAAAACTCCACTAAATAAATTTAGATTAGAACTTAAATATATTATGTTGGCTATAAGTTAACATCACAAACATCCTACAACAAAATTTATTGAAGAGTTCACTTAAAAACAGTTAATAATATGTTCATAATCAAATTCAATGATCTAACACCATCTTGTCCATATCAACCAAACAACAACAAAATGAGAATTTGATTTAAAGCCAAGCCTCACAACACAACTCAGCAATCAAAGACTAAGAACCAGAGTCAAAAGCCTGCATTTTAATCAGTTTTGCCCGTAAATTTGATGATGCGGCACCTGTTAATGTCATTTTAATAAGACGTCAAGTTAACAACTTTTGTAAATCAAGCAATCAACAAATGAAATGACATGCTACCAGTTCGGTAATCAAATGTGACTTAGTTGTTAAAGTCATTTATAAAATGTGAATTGGTTTCTATTTTGGTCTAACTGAAAGTCAGATTCTAAATCATGAGTAAATGCGAAGTTGTTTCTATCCTGTGAAGTTTGCCCAAAAGAAGAACCATGAAAGTAAATATTATTCATAGTTCTGCTTGAATAATATATAGATTCTTCGTTTCAAATAACCAAAAAAAAAGCCACTAATGCAAGGTTTGACAGTAAACATAAAACAAAAGTCAAATTATAAGATTACCCATAAACTAAAAGTTGCAAATGACATCTCAGGGTTAAAACAAGGACTTACTTGCTTGGCATCTTTCCCTCCGATGATGCTACAGTTGCTTCTTTCTATATCCTCCTTATTACCACCTCGGAAGCACGGAAACGCCATGGAGGTGCCGTCTCCCGTCCCGGGGACTGCTAGGGGACGGAAACGGCACGGGGACGGCCGGGAAACGTCCCCGGCATGTTGGGTACGGCCTGGAAACGTGCTGCAGAAGGGGACGGGGTTTGGGGACGCGCAGGAAACGTTTCCGTCAAGTTTCCGGCAAAATTCCCAGATTCCGGCCAAACTCCGGTCATCTTTTGGGGAAATTCTGCACATTCTGGCTAAACTTTGATGGAGAAAGAAGTAGATTTATTATGGTGGCAAAATTTTGTGATGTTGCAGATTGCCGGAGGTGGTATTGCAGTTTGCAGGTTAATGAGGGAGATAGTGAGGAAGAAGAGTGAAAATGGGATACACAACAAAATAAAAAGACAAACTTGTTAAACACTATTTATTCATAATTGTTTGCCTGAACAGTAGCTACTGCTTTGACTACTCTGTAAACAGTGACTAGTCACAAATTAGAACTTTAAAAGTGACTGAGTTGCAGCAAAGTGCAAAGCAGAATTGTGTCTACTTTATCCTTTTTTTCTAAGACTAAGGGGTATGGTGAGACCCATCCCCACGAGGATGGGCCGCCACGTAGGCGCCACATCACCGGCTCGTGGGGGATGGGCCTCCTTCACATTTGAGGGGATGGAGGATCGGGCTACCCCACCTCATTATTTTATATTTTTCTAAGTGTTTTTTTAATAACTTAATAAAAAATTTATAAAAGTTAAAAAATACAACATAAAACAACATAAATAAAGTCATTTCATAACATAAAAAAATTACATTTCCTAAAAAAAAAAAACATTTCTGAAAAAAAAATTACATTTCCTAAAAATAAAAAAAAACCTACGACGTCCACTTTTTCTTCACCTCTTCCTTCATCCTCCGATACACCTCTCGTTCCTCCTCCGGAACCGAGTCGAGATCCAACCTCATTATCCTAAAATCCTCCGCTCGAGCATAGTCGGCCGACACGTTTTTCTTGTGACTATATTTTTCGGCCGCAAAGTCTTTAAACGAACGGAATTCGGAAATTAAGTCGTCCATTTTCGAAGACGCCTTCGAGCCGCCACCTCCACCCAAGCCGCCCCCTCCACTCGAGCCGGCCGCTTTGCACTATAACTTCCGGACTCGGAAGTTTTAGTCCGTTTGGCGGTTGCGACCTCATTTGGAATCGGCGCCCATTTAGGGTCTTTCTTTAAAATGTTCCATGCTCGGATTCAGGGACGACTTCATCATCATCGTCAAGCTCCACCGAGGGTTGCGGTTGCGATTGGAATTGATCAAGTTGAACCGAGTTGCGTTGCAAGAATTGTTGGAGTGCTTGGTATTGTTGCATTTGTTGAAGTTGGGACATTTGGGAGAATGCGTTAGGTGATTGTTGGAAACCCGAAAACGGATGTTGTGTATTCCCCCACGAAGGATCCATAGCCGGAGTGTAAGCGGGACTTGAAAAAAAGTTAGGATTGTTCGGGTTGGGATTGTTCGGGTTGGGGTTGTTTGGGTTGAAGGGATTCATGATTCTATAAAAAATGGGATTGTTTTTTTATAAAAAAGGATGAGAGAGTTGGAGACGAATGGATGAAATGAGAGAATAATGGTATAAAATGGATGAGAAAGATGGTATATATTTAAATTTGAAAAGGATTTTTTTTATTAAACTATCCGTTGTCAAACGGATATAATATTCAAAGTTGGCCCGTCGAGTTCGAGCGGGAGTAGTCGGTCAAGCCGGGATGGGCCGAGGGGGGCGGTGTGGGGGACCGGCGCCGGGCCTCGCCAGGCCTAAGCCGGCCCCCATACCGCTTAGTCTAAATGAATTGTGTCTAGTTTTAAATGATTTATGTCTATTTTTTTCTGGCACACTAAAAATGCAAAGTGAAGCATTATAATATATTAAATGAGCTATATATACAAACATTTTAATTATTATATTTAGTACACAACTATGGACTATGTTTTTTAGAATTTCTTTTGTACTAATTAACATAAAAGGTTTTAAATTTTTGAACTTTACATCAATATATAACTATTTTGGGGTTTTGTGTTACATTATCTTTAATATATATTTATTTTTTTATATGTTTTTATTCCCGTACCCGTCCCGTCCCCGCTTCTTGAATTTTTTAGTTTTGTCATTTCCCGTTCCCGTACCCGTCCCCGTACCCCGTTCCCGTACCCGTCCCAGTGCATCATAGATTACCACACCTCGTCTTTTGGATTGATTTTTTGTTTCTGTTCATCTAAATTAAAAAAAGAGTTACCAAGAGCAATACATGTGTGTGTATGTGTGGTGTTGGAGTTTTTTGGATTCAAGTTAAAGCACATTACCTGAGAAAGACACCCAGAAATCAAAGCTTGATGAATTTTAGACTCTAATGCCTTGGCAACATCTTTAACTTCCTTCTCAGACATAGCAAAGCACATGGAATGTTCACTGCTAGCATGTAATCAAACCACACTTAACATAAAAAGTCGATTGTTACATGATGTGTAAGACAGCAGAAGGAAAACCTGGAAAATCTTGATGACGTAGCTTCCACATCTTTAAAAACAACAAAGAATCGCACTCGCTGTACCTGGAGCACCAACCATTCCAGTTATGTGAAAGCATTACATAAAACCCAAATTACAAGATAGGTTTCTAGTGTTCTTCGCTCCCCCAAAAAATGTAATATTTCCTTAGTACAAAAGCTAAAAACTTTTTTGTATTAAGATTCAGATATTGTTTATTATATATATAGATAGATTAAAAAAAATGAACGAAAGAACGTTTCTTGTCAATCCAACCCGTTTGACACGTCCATTTTCCACTTCTATTGAATAGAACCGCACCTTGTACCCATTTGGGGGAGGAATCAAGCAGTTAAAACGCCTTTCAGGCAGAGGGCAATGCCTTTTATAGTGTTCCGTCAAAGACAAATCCAACTTCAATCTCATCTGGTAGATAAGGTGTCGGTCAAGGCAGGGTATCAGTTCAGAGTATCGATCATCACAAAACTGCAAGAAAAAAAACAAAAAATTAAAACATAATTACTAAAGACGGGTAAAAACGTAATATTATCTGTTGAATAACTTACGGGAAAGCTTTCTGGTACAATACCATCCTTGTCATCGAGCCCGAATTTAAATTCATCTTGCTTGCTACCGAGATCAGATTCGTCATCACCGCTTAAACACAAAAGATGTGACAAAATTGATCATAAAAAAATATTAGATTTGATAATAGATTAGTTGATAATCATTTGCTCAAAGTCAGGGATAGTTAGGTAATTTCACATGTTTTTTGACTCCAAATAACAACATATAATAACAATTAACAAAAACTATTGTTTTAGCACAGAAGATGGAGAAGAATACCCTTGATTAGTTATTTTTAGCAAAAAAAAAGGTAATAGATTCTTTAGTCTAAAGTGATTAGATCATCCTATTCCATTTGAATCTTCAAAAAAAGGTGTTAACCCTTTAAATTTCAAATCTAAATTACTAAATGCTTCCGTCTCCACCGTGGCAGCCACCTCCATGTCGCCGCTAGCCCCCATCCGGCATCCCGACTACATTTTTGCCCGTACCCATTTTAACCCGAATAACTTTTGATATTTTTAAACGGTCTGTTGTGACCAGAATTCATTTAGCTTATAATCCATTTTGACCCAACCAAATTGATTTTTTTAACGGACTGTTTTGACCCAACCTCATGTAGCTAGGAGCTCGTTTGGCCAGAACCAAATTGATACTATTTTAAAACGACTCGTTTGACCCGAACCAAATTTATAGTTTTTTAAACAACTCGTTTTGACCTAACTCATTTTGCTCATATCCCATTTTAACCGGAACCAAATTAATACTTTTTATAAAAAGTTGTTTTGAAGGGAATTCATTTTTCTCAAAACCAGTTTTGACCCAAACCAAATTAATACCTTTTAAAACGGTCCCAAAAGCGCAATGCACGAGGCCCCAAAATCCCAAATGTTAAAAGATAACGGCTGATTATTAGGGTAAATAAGCAGGGCCTCATTTAAAACCTATTTAAAGACTACTGGGCCTAAAAAATGGCCCAAATGTGACATGATTGGGCTGAAGCGTCGCCTCAAACCATCATCGCTTCGCGCTTAAAGCTCGCTTCAAAACGCTTCACGTGTTGTAACGCTTCAGACCAAAAAAAGCGCTGTTCCAAACGCTTCAGCGCTTCACGCTTAAGTGTTAAAAAATGCACAAAAAGTGTCAAGAACGGCTGATGGGGACATGGGGTGGCATATGCCCTATATAGAAACTGCACAAAAATGCTAACAAAAATGCTTAATGTCTTATTTTCTAACAAAAATGCACAAAAAGTCTCATTTTGAGTAATGATCAAATTTAACTTTGGTTTAATCTAATGAAACGGGCATACTGCCCTATATAGAAACGAATTTTACCTTTTTCCCCATTTTAGCAAGCAACCTCATCTTAACTCTCGTTACATGTCAGGATTTTTCAAAAAATTGGCCAAAAAGATGACTTGTTACTTGTTGAACAGGTCACTCACTGCTACATCAGTAACAAAATGCAACTTGTTTGCTAAATTCATTCTTAAATGCAAGTTATTCAGTCTATAATTAAAAGTAGAGAAAAGCTAAAAATCAAAAAATCAAAAGTCGGGAAATTAAATAAAAGCATAATTAGTCCAACTCATTGTTGTATGCATTGTAAACTTGATGCAAAATACGGGTCTTATGGATCACAACCTCACTTCCACATGAGTAGCTACTAGTGTCCAAATTCAAGGCCTGCCACTTGACATTACCACCACGAACTCCAACCGTTGGAGTTGGTGGGGAGTTGGTGGTGGTAATGTCAAGTGGTTGTAGGGATAAGCAGATTATTCTTTAAACTATCTCCAATAATTCGTGTAAGATTATCATTATCTTATTAATAAGCAGCTTTTTTTTATTTTATTAGTCCCAAGAAAAGTAGACCGGTCTTAAAATAACAAAACGAATAGGCTAGACCTATTAAAATAATAACTTCACCACGTTAATTTCATTCTTATTTCATTATATGTGGACCACTTGAAAAATATTGAAACGAATATGGATATAAATAATTCATTTACCTGCTTTCTCCTAAAAACTATGTGGAAACCAGATCCTCATTGGTGTAACCCAAGATACCCTCCAGATTACTACCTGCAAACCAACCATCCTGACAGATACGAAATCATCAGAACCACTATAAAGCAAAAGTAAACATTTTACTTGCATAAGATATAGGATGTGCTTACTTGATAGCAGCTTTGATTTCATCATAGTTGACAGCCTTTTCCAGCCTCATGGTCAGATCTGCAATCGAGACAAAACACCATACCTATATATTTAGCTTTGACTTCATTCCATTGGCATCCTCTTTTAGGAAACCAAACAGACCTATATATGTAGTTAGAATATCGAAAAAGAAGACCAAAAATTAATAACTATAAGCTAAATATTAAGACAAAACAATGATATATGCTGAAGCCCTCTTAATGGAGTACCAAAAGTGTGAAGTGCATCTTGATGCCTCAAAAGTTACCTGTGAGTATATGGCTTAAAAGGTTCAATCTCCCCAGAAAAAAAAAATCACCCAAATATAAACAAAGGTAAAGTTTGACTTTTAAGGTCAAATAGATTCAGTTTAAACTCCTAAAATGGTGCTCAAATCTTACTTACTTTTAAAAAAAATTCACTATTTTACAGTTAAATTAACATAAAGAAATAATACATATCTTAAACGTGTCTTATTCAAATATTTGTTAAAATGTACGACATGTCTCAATAAGTTCATACCTTGCCACTTATCCACGTTTATATTGTGGCTTTAGTTAAAATGTTTGTTATAGATATTTATATAGAAACATCAACTATTTCAAACAACAAAGCAATAATATTAGATCAAAACTGCATTGTTAGAGTTCAACTAAAGCCACAACATGAACATGTCTGAATGTGCATTTTTTAAGTAATTTATGTGATATATAACAATCAGAATTATATGTATTCAAAGGGTTGTAAAAGCTCATGCTTGAATGTGGTTTTGCAATTAGGAGTTGTAATTAGTTTGACTGTTTCTTCAACATAATTATTTAGAGAATTAATAAAAAAACGGACGTCGAATTCATGAAACATAGACCTTAACACATAACTCCTTAAGGTGCACAATTCTGAACCTATTTTTTTCACCCAACTGTTAAAAAAAGACCTCTTTTATGCCATTTTAAAGAAAACCTAGTGTGCAATATAAGTTCTTTAAATTGAATCAAACACCTTTAACAAAAAAACTAATGATCATGATTCATGTCATATGCAATAGTTCTGTACAAATGCTCTCACAAAAGTAAGCAAACCAAGTAAACACAAAAAAAGGAAAAAAAATACAAAATCACAGCAACTTAGTTTAAAAGCACAGTTGTGATTAACGCCAAGCAACAACGAAAGTTCTTTGATTAAACCTCAACTTCAAGTAAACACAGCAAGTAAAGTCAAAAAGTTCATAATTTAACATTTCTTACCAATAGCTTTTTGTTGTTGCTTTTTCTTCTATGGAAAAACTCCAAGCAATAGAAGGTCGGCTTTGCTTCTCTGTAAAAATCATGTTTCCCGTCAAAAAAAAAATGACCATGGTAAAAAGTGAACTTAGTACTGGAATCTTAGAAACCCTAGCATCTGCGTGTTGCTGTCACCGGTCACCTATCCGGCCGGTTATGGAAGAGGACGTCACAAACCCTGCTCGCCACTCTCTACTCGCGTACCACACAAACCCTGCTCGGCACCACCAAGGACCAGCGTGAAAACCCACAATCATTTCGGTGACAGTGGTTTTCTAACTGAAGGCAAAGTTCCGATTGCTGGTTCTGTAAAATCTTCCCTGATGACGACTCTCCTATGTCTAGGTCTTTTCAAATTGAGGGGAAAATTCTAGAAGGCTGGACCTCAGGATTCTTCACGTTACAATCAAAACACATTTGACACTCAACACATCACAATAAACACAAATCAAATCAATTCAGATGCAAATTCACATAAACTAATCACAGATATGACGAAATCGAACAAATACATGCAAAATCACATCACCTTATTCTCCGATTTGGCTTTCAGCTTCCTGAAAACGGCGGTTTTGTCGGTGAAAGGTTCGGTCGCCATTGAAGAAGCTGGTGCTCCGAACAGAAGTGAAATCTTCCATCGTTGTGACCTGGTGTGGCATCTGACTCGTCGGAGGGAACATGTAAAGCTTTAATCAGAATTTTGCCGAAACCCTGGCCGTCTTCGGAGTTCGAGCGGTTGTCTTTGAAGCTTTGTTGCAGTCGCCGGATGTCGGTGATTCACCTGAAATCTCTTTCAACTCTCGTCTGGGTCTCTTCTCTCTCTCTCTCTCTCAGTTTTGGAATTTGTTTTGAAGATATAGATCGGGGAAATAATGAATTCAAATTTTCAATGATATAGTTGTTTGAGGAAAGGTGGAAACGCAGAGGTGTCTGACCATTTGAACCAGATAAGCTGGTTTGAGGAGGGTTATGTTTGACTTGCAGAAGAGAGAAGAGGGGGAACGGAAATTTCTCTGCCCTCATTAATGGTGTTTGTCTGTTTGACATTTAGCATTTCTTAAAAAAAAAAAAGCATAACGGAAAGCAGGAGAAGAGAACACGTGGACATTATGAAATGTGGGAGTGACATGTAGGAGAGATAGAGAAGTGTGGGCTTGTGGTGTTGACAAGTAGGATTAGAGAGGTTTGATTTATTATAATAGAGATATATATATATATATATATAACTTTTCGCCAAAATTTGCAAGAATCGTAAATAAATCACTAATGTATAAACGGTTAAACCGGTCGAGCTCGATTCGCGTAGGTAATTAAAACTATGTGAATAACGTAATCAATAGCTATCTTTACCATCTCTCGTGTCGAAACCCTGAATGCTTTGACCGGGACAACTGAGCTGACCGAGTCGACTCGCTGAGTTGAACAGGTTTGACCGAGTTGACTCGGTTTGACCGAGTCAACTGAACCGAGCCGTCTGACCGAACCGGAGTCGAAACGAAGCTGTTGACCGACCCGATCTGTTGACCGAAGTTGACCGCACCAAAACTTGACCAGATCTGACCCGAACTTTGCTTAAAATAACTCGAACCAAACATATTTCAGATCTGAACCGAATCTGAACCAATACTTTGAACCAACACTCGAACCAGCTGAATCTGAACCGAGACCTGACCGAGACCAAAACTGACCCGAACCCAAGTCCTTCCAATGAAACGAAAATTGGTTAAAAGGTGCGAATTCAGTTCAAGTTCACTCGAAAAAAAAACTACTTACCGTCATCAACAAGTTATCATCATCATCATCTTCATCAGAGACGGACACTACCGTCGTCTTCATCATCATCGGCTCCAGAGAAACGACTGAGGGGGGTGTCGTTCAGCCATCCAGATCCACCACCGTCTTTATCATCGTGAATTCATCGAACCAAGACACCCACTGTTGTCACTCCGTCGTGTACGGCGGCAGTCGCCGGTAAGAGGGTGTCGGCCCTCTCTTCTTCGCATCTCTCTCTCTCTGATACTCCATCCCTGCTCGTCTCTCTGTTCCCGTCCCGCTAGTCCGCCGCCTCGCTGCCACCGTGACGGTAGCCGTTAAACTGCAAGAAACGAGAGTGTTGTGGGTGTGTCTTGACCGAAGAAGAAAGAGATTTAGGGGAGGGTGTTCGTTACCGGCAACTGAGCCGCCATGCTCCACCTATTCGTCGCCGGTGATGAAATCCGGTGACCGGACTGTTTGTGACAGAGAGAGCAGGGGTGCAAGTGTTGTGTGCGGGTTTTTGTTTGAGAAAAGCTCTGGAGAAAATAGTTAGGGTTTCCAATTAAAGCCCTTTTATACTTAGGGTTAAGTGGTGGGTTGGGCCCTAGGCCCATTAATATTTTTTTGTGGCCCAGTAAAACTTTTTAAGCCCGTTTCTCGAACCCGAAATTTGTAAAACGTCGTAAATTACGATATTAAGTCGAAGCACCCAAAAATCACGTCGAAAATCGATATTATGACACGTATTTCGTAGATTGCGTCATAATGCGTAAAAACGTGTCGTTCGTCGTTGCCTGTCCGTTTTGCAATCCGTTTTCAACTACGAATAATAAATTTTGAAAACGAATTTACCCAAAAATTTTTTTTTTTTTTTGAAAACGAAGCTAAATAATCACAAAACTTCGGTTTTGTAGGTAATACGCATGTCTAGGGTCTCTGTTTCGTTGTCGGTGCGTTCTTACTATTGTGTTTTTCGTTCGCGTTTGCGTTTTGTGGCGTTTGAAATCGTGTTATTTCCGCAAAATCACATTCACATGTATAAGTTATACGTATAAACTTTGTATTTGTTGGCGTTGTCAGTATTTTGTGCGGTATCAGTTCGTTATCGCTTATCGTTCAGCAGGATTTCTCAAAATCACCACACACGTGCTGTAACGTCGGATAAGTGTCTTTAGGCATTCCAGAAGCCTAATTAAGTTAATTCGTGCCTTAAACACTATTTATTATCGCCTAACGTTTGTTAATTGCGTAATTAAAAGCCTTTAATTACCGGTTGTCACATTATCCCCCTGTTGTAGAAATTCCGTCCTCGAAATTTAGTCTTTGTTATCTCCTTAGAGTTGTGTCGTTCCTAGGTAAGTCCGAATAATACCAAAGTGAATGACCGCGTAATCGAATCAATAATTATTCAGATCACGTGAATTTCCTATCTATACATTTGCCAATTGGGTGAATAGTGCCAGGCACATTTACCAATTGGGGGAATAGTGCCAGGCAGCTGCCTGGCACTCCCCCATTGGACCAACACGTTTATTATTTTATTTCCATTTTAAAATTACGTTTTTGCCCCCAACTCGAATAAAATTACGCTTTTTGTCCCCATCTCAAAATTACGATCTTGCCCTCAATTCAAAATTACGACTTTGCCTTGCACTTCCCCATTGGGCCAACCAGTTTATTATTTTATATCCATTCTAAAATTACGTTTTTACCCCTCTTTAAAAGTACGATTTTGCCCCCAGCTCAAAATAAAATTACGGTTTTGTCCCCAGCTCAGAATTACGATTTTTCCCCCATTCAAAATAAAATAGTCGTTTTGCCATCAACTAACAAATACCTTTTCGCCCCCAGTTCAAAATAAAATTATGTTTTTGCCCCCAACTAAAAATTACGATTTTGCCCTCTGTTCAAAAATGTGATTTTCCCCGTTTAAAAAATTGTGATTTCGCTCTCAATTCAAAATTACGCTTTTTCCACAGTTCAAAATAAAATTATGTTTTTGCCCCCAACTCAAAATTACGATTTTGCCCTCGGTTCAAAATAAAATTGTGTTTTTGCCTCCAGCTTAAAATTACGATTGTGCCCTTAGTTCAAATTTATATTAAGTTGTTACCCCAAGTTCAAAATTACGAATTTGCCCCTGTGAAAATTTACAACTTTGCCCCTGGTTCAAATTTACGATACTGCCATTACTTTAGCTTTTGGCAAATTACGATTTTACCCCAGTCAAAAAATACAACTTTCCCTCAGTTAAAAATTACAATATTGCCATTGTTTTAGTTTTTTTTAACTATAAAAGTGTTTTGTTTTAATTGGTTGACTCGATTTAATTGCTTTTCGTGTCAATGAGCTGCCTAACACTCGATCATTATTCGGCCATCGCCACGCAACGCGGGCGGGGCATCAACTAGTGTAAGGACATTTTGCATCAATAAGAACCCAACGGTTCAACTGAGTTTGTTTTCAGAAATCAATATCAAATGAACGAAGCGTAATGATACTATCACCAATGTGATTATGTTTACGAGGGTCCAACAAAAGAGGAATCTCAACCAATAGAATTCCAAATGAACGTTCACAATATACAAATCAAGTTTTGAAACAATAGAATTCACTACCAACGGAAACTTGCGTTGGTTGTCATATAATTGAAATTCGAATTTAACAAGCTTGAATAAATAGAATCATAAAAATGATTTATCAACTATCGAACCATTAAATGAATAAAATCAACGTGTTGCAAGGATACACCGAAATGAAATACAACCGAACCTTGTGACAACTGGCACAAAACCGGTAATTTCCGTACATTCTAATTACTATTTAAAGATTGCAATTATGTGCTTAAATGTCAACATTGATTGATTACATTATATACAAGTGAATTCATGCACGTTTATTACTACAAAACATTGCTTTATGCATTAACTAGAGCGTTGCGTCAAGAATCCTAGTAAACTCACCGGTAAAACACAATATGCCAACAACTCTGCAGAAAGCAGTCAGACGATAGAATTGGAGCCTAGGTGTAGGTCCAATGACGAGAACACATTAAAACCCAAGAGTACATACAAGGGTTAACATATAGACTTTCCAGAGACTAAAATACGCACTAAAAAGCACCCGAAACGCACTTTAAGTGCAGAATTTTATTAAATTCAGCTATAACCAGCTTTTAAACATATAAATACCATGCAGAATTTATGTTTTATCGTCCAGAATATTTCCCTAAGTGGCGGGAATAATTAGCATTACAAAAATATATATAAAAGACATTCTGCGGACTAGTTAAACACTTTAACGGAACGGTGTCTAACCAGACAACCGGACGTTACCCGGGACACCAAATTTTTGTCAATTACGTAGTTTTATTATTTTTGACTAGTTGTGATCCTCGTTTACCATAATACCCACTAAAAATCATCAAACTAACATATGTAAACTAGTTACTTGAATTCTAACTTATGGTTACCTATTAGTTGCAAAATGTTACATCCAACCACCCCCCTCCCTAAAACCGAAATCGGTCCCCATGGACCCACAAATCACCACTTCCATACTTCATGATCTTCTCCTAGATTTAATCGCATTTTCATATTGGATCTTGCTTGCCAATCTAGACAAAATATGATGGAAGATCTAAATAATTATGGAGCCAAGATCACCACCATTCCCCATATCTTACACTCTCTCACTCACTCTCCTTCTCTCTCTTTCGGCTCACCCCAAACCGCCACCATCACCACCCTTAAACCACCATCATCCTCCATTATTCAAGACCCATTCAGGCTTAAAGGTTGATACAAGGAAGCTTGCATCTTGTGGAGCTTCAAGAAGGGCCTTGTTCTAGCTTTTTCATCATCTTTTCTCATCATCTTCTTCACTAGATCCTACCCTAGCCTTGTGCTAGTAGTAAGTCCTTGCTAAACCCTTGATCATCTTGTTTTTGTAATTACAAGTTGTAGTATGATGTATGCATAAGAACACTAGAAGAGTTTAAACAAGAAACTTAAACATAAAACTCTACAAAAAGATCATGAGATGAGTGATGATGATACATGATAAATCTAAGTTAAATAAGCAACAACCTGCTGTAAAGGACTTATGATATGATATAAATCGTTATTAGAAAGAATGGTGGTCGTGTGGGCACCTTTTAGTGGCGTTTAAACTATAAAGAAGCATGCTGATTAGCGTTTTCAGCCAACTTCAACTGGCTGTAAACCGATCATTATAACTCGAAACACTGATTTTCTAAAGTCTAAATTATGTAATTTCGAAAAACGAAGAAAATGGCACTGGAATCATTTTTTTTGAGGTCGTTAACTATTTTTAAAGACCCGTTTTGTAACAGCAGCTAAAGCTGAGTTTTTACTGCAGTAAATGAGTGATATGTTTTTAGTCATAACTTGAAACCCATGTTGAATCAGCTCATAAAAATTGTACTGTAGATGACCACTGTTGTCGTAGTAATTCTCCCACTGGAATTTCGTAAATCGGACTCACGATCAATTTTTGATGAATTAATTCGTAAACTGTAATCAGAAAGCGACAAATCTGATTTCAGTCCGGGAAATAAATTTTTATAAAATATTGGTAATGAACTGGACCCCGATATTTTTACACAATAATATTTGGACCGTATAAGACATTCTGTAAAAATTTGGTAATTTTTGGAATAAGATAACTATTTTATTAAAATGTCCGAAAACGGCCCAGTTTTGTATATTAAAACTGAAGTGATATAGGTAGTACTGTGCATGTCTAAATGTCAGGTTGGTTTTTTGAGAACGACCTAACGTGTTATATGTTAAAGAAAATAATATAAGTAAGACACTTAGTTAAAAATATAAATTATTTTTAATACAAGAATGCGTACACACAAAGACAACGACTTGTACTTGTACGATGCAAGGCTAGTGACTAACGATAAGAAAACACGTATAGGTCACGACGTTAATTAAGCAAATCCGGTGAAGTTTACGACGCAAGGAACGCAAAGTTGTGAGTTCATGCTCCCCCTTTTCTCTTAACTGTTTTCAGTTTTATAACTTCGGGGGTGAAATACATGTTACAAATGTTACAATGTTTATAAATGATATGATACAAATACAAGAAGCACTCTTGGTGAGAACGAGTACCAAGTATGATGCGTTTTGAGGAATGATACGAGAAATCGTGTCACGAATAGGGTACCATAAGCACCATTAATCAACAATATACCTAGACCGCAAAACAAAAGGTTAGATCTAACGGGTTTCGGGCAGCCACACTCTCGGTGAGAACGAATACCGAGTAGTGCTTTTGTGTCTCAGAATATGCCAAATTGATAAATGCCTATGGTTTGGTAACTTCCTATGTCGTGTCACATGTTAATGGCCTTGCAACCCATTAACAACCCTAATACATACAAGAACACCTTATTTATACAAGATTCATACCACAAAAATACGTGATTTACACATGAGTACGTGGTGTACACAAAAATACTTGATTTATACATGAATGTTTGATTTACACAAGAATACTTGATTTATACGTAAGTACGTGGTGTACACAAGATACTTGATTTACATAAGATACAAACTATGTTTTCTTACAAAGTATACAAACGTGAAATACAAAAACTGCATGAATTCACACCAACATTATGTTGACGTTTTTTTTCAAAACTCACATGTATTTCAGGTAACTAGGATGGATGTGCGCGTGGTCTTACTGATGCTCGTGGATGTCGCTATGTTTATCGTTAAATAAAGTTGTAACTTTTAAGACAAAATGTTATCTCGTGTTGTAAACACTTGACTTATGTTTTCAGTAATGTAATGTTTGAAGTTATTTTTGAGCATGTAGCATGTTTACCTTTCGTATGCAATGAGAACCTTTCATGATCACACCTCGTGCTTCCGCCGCAGAACGAGGTGTGACAGATTGGTATTAGAGCTGCGATTGTAGTGAACCAGGATTCCTTCTCGAGTCTAGACTACAATCACTAGGATCCTTTCACGAAAAAAAATTTACAAAGAGTTTTCATTGCATAAAACGTCCCGCGACATCCACTACCTGAAACTGTTTACAAGAGTCTAGAAAAGATACTACAAGACTTAGGGTGCACTAGAGTAGTACTTGTCAGTGACTAAGAGTTACTTGCGATTATGTGTGATGGTTGCTAGAAATAGAATGTCACAAGTATACGTGACTTTACCTGAAAACAATGACCGATCTGAAGGAAGAGATACGGGGATGAAACGAACTGTGCGGACTGTGCAATGAGTTACCTAATTATAGATGCATACCTAATTATGGAATTCGGTGCACAGAAATCACAGCAAGTCTTGTCACGTATAGATTCCCTCAGTACAAGAAAAGGTCAACGTGAACACCAGCCTATTAATATACTCTGTTAGAGTAATAATTGTTTGATGTCACTCATGTAGTATATACCTGTGTAAATATATACTACTACCGTCTCGTAAGACGATATCAAAACAAATATCTAACCCTGCTGTGTGGTGTTCTGATAGAACATGGCGCCCAGGAAAACTGTGAATACTCGCAATGATGATCAACCCCCTCCTCCTCTTCTACCGAGGACTCCTGAAGAGCTGAACGCTCTACTGGAGGAAAGGATCTCCGCAGCTATCGCCCAGTATGAGGCAAACCGAACCCAAGACAGTGGAGGACCAAGCAATGCTAGACGTAATGGGAATGGAGATTCATCTGGAGGAAACGCAACCCAAGGCTGCACTTTCAAGCAGTTTCTCGACTGTAAACCAATGAACTATGACGGCACCGGAGGTGCAGTAGCGTTTGTACACTGGACTGAGAAAACTGAAGCTACTATTTGCATGAGCAAGTGTACCGCGGATCAGCAAGTCACTTTTGCTACTGGGTTGTTTGTCGATGAAGCTTTGACCTGGTGGAACTTACAGGTCCAAACCTTAGGTGATGATGCCGCTTATGGCCTGACTTGGGATGAACTAAAAGAAAGAATGAGAGAGAAGTATTGCTCTCGTGCTGAACTCCAAAGATTGGAAACTGAGTTCTGGCACTTGACCATAGAAGGTGCTGACATTAATGGGTATACTCGAAGGTTCCACGATCTGTCTAGAGTGCTTCCCTTCATGGTCACTCCCGAATTTAAGCGTGTTGAACGATACATTTAGGGACTGGCCCAAGAGTTTCGCGGCATGGTAACTTCGGCCAAACCTCAAACAATCACTGAGGCTGTAACTCTGGCTGTCAGCCTTACTGAAGATTGTGTTCGTATGAAGAAGTTATCGCTGAACCCAACAGAAAAGACCGAGACGCATGCTGAGTCATCCGGTGACAAGTAGAGAAAGCACTCGAACCTGAATCAAGCAACTCGCAGCAACAACAAAGGTTCATACAACAAGAAGCGTGACACTAACCCATCTAAGGAGGCAAGAACCTTTGCAGCGGCAAATGATACTGCAGCCAGAGGATACCAAGGCACCCTGCCTAAATGCCAAAAATGTAAGTATCATCATGAAGGAGCTTGTCGCATTCCGAGGTGCGACATATGTTGTAGATTGGGTCATCAAACAGAAGACTGTTGGGGTAAAGGAAAGAACGGGAACAGAAACCGCAATGGTGCTGGAACTGGAAACAATGGTGGAAATGGACATGGTACTGGCAACAGGAATGGTAACGGAAATGGGAAGAACCGAGGATGCTTCAGTTGTGGAAGCAATGATCATTTCATAAAAGACTGCCCAAAGGGGAACGATGCTCAGGCACGAGCATTTGTGATTGGAGCAAAGAACGCACGCGAGGACCCTAATGTGGTCACCGGTACGTTTCACGTTAACAATCACTTTGCATCTATATTATTTTACACTGGTGCCGATTATAGCTTCATGTATGTGGAATTTAAACACATGCTTGGAATAGAATCTAGTAGATTAGAAATTCCTTATTCCATAGAACTAGCCAATGGTAAACATGTTGAGTCAGGCGAAGTTGTTAGAGGTTGCATGCTGGAACTTGGTGAACGAAGATTTGGCATCGATCTTTTACCTATTCAATTGGGTAGCTTCGATGTAGTGGTTGGAATGGACTGGTTGTCTAAGAACAAATCTGAAGTTATTTGTCATGAGAAAATCATTCGCATCCCTTTAGCGAATGATGAAACTCTCATTGTGCATGGAGAAAAGCGAGACGCGCCTCTACGAATCATCAGTTGTATGAAGGCACAGAAGTGCTTAAGGAAAGGATGTGTTGCTTTCCTAGCGCACGTTGTAGATAAGAAGGCCGTGGAGCTGAAACTCGAAGACATTCCTGTGGTGAAGGAATTCCCTAATGTTTTTCCCGAAGATCTGCCGGGACTACCTCCGCAACGACAAGTCGAATTCCGTATAGACCTGGTTCCAGGATCCGCTCCTGTAGCCAAGGCGCCTTATCGACTTGCACCATCCGAAATGCAAGAGTTATCTACACAACTCCAGGATTTGTTGGATAAAGGATTCATAAGGCCAAGCTTCTCACACTGGGGAGCTCCAGTATTGTTCGTGAAGAAAAAGGATGGAACTCTGATGATGTGTATCGATTACAGAGAACTGAACAAGCTCACAATCAAGAATCGGTACCCGCTACCGAGGATTGATGACTTATTTGATCAATTGCAAGGACCAAGCTACTATTCCAAGATCGACCTTCGATCTGGATACCATCAGTTAAGGATACAAGAGGAAAGCGTACCAAAGACTGCATTCAGAACACGCTATGGGCATTCGAGTTCCTTGTGATGCCGTTCGGACTGGCGAACGCACCAGCGGTCTTTATGGACCTGATGAACCGCATTTGCAAACCATATCTCGATAAATTCGTGATTGTATTTATCGATGATATCCTGATTTACTCACGAACGAAAGACGAGCACGAGCAACATCTCAGAACCATTTTGGAACTACTGAAGAAAGAGAAACTCTATGCAAAATTCTCAAAGTGTGAATTTTGGATTCGCGAAGTACAATTTCTTGGTCACGTTGTGAATGAGAAGGGCATTCATGTAGACCCGTCCAAGATAGAAGCAATAAAGAATTGGGAAGCTCCCAAAACCCCAACTGAAGTTCGACAGTTTTTGGGTTTAGCGGGCTATTATCGGCAATTCATTGAGAATTTCTCCAAGATAGCTCAACCGCTAACTACCCTTACACAGAAAGACAAGAAGTACGACTGGGGTGACAAGCAGGAAGAAGCCTTCCAACTGCTCAAAAACAAGCTATGCGATGCACCAATACTATCATTACCTAAAGGCACTGAAGACTTCGTGGTATACTGCGACGCTTCACGACAAGGTTTGGGTTGCGTGCTCATGCAACGCCAGAAAGTCATCACTTATGCCTCAAGACAATTGAAGATTCATGAAAGAAATTATACCACTCATGACCTGGAGCTAGGCGCATTGGTATTCGCCTTAAAATTTTGGCGACATTATTTATATGGTACTCGATGTACAATCTTCACAGATCACAAAAGCCTACAACACATATTTGATCAGAAGGAATTAAATATACGTCAATGACGATGGGTGGAGTTACTGAACGATTATGACTGTGAGATTAAGTACCATCCTGGAAAGTCAAACGTTGTAGCGGACGCATTAAGTCGTAAAGAAAGGGTTAAGACCCTAAGGGTTCGAGCGTTGGAAATGACGATTCAAACAAAGCTCATTGCACATATTCGTGACGCACAACAAGAAGCTCTTAAGGGAGAAAACCGTAAAGCTGAATACCTCCGGGGTGCATTGAAATATACGGTGCCAAATGAAGAGGGAACCTTGTACTTTAAGAAGCGTATTTGGGTTCCGCTCTATGGTGGCATGCGAGAGGTCATCCTTGATGAAGCACACAAGTCAAGATACTCGATCCATCCAGGATCGGACAAGATGTATCAAGACCTAAAAGAATACTATTGGTGGCCGAGACTCAAGAGCGATGTTGCTGTCTATGTTGGAAAATGCCTAACATGTGCTAAGGTCAAGGCTGAATATCAGAAACCGTCCGGCCTACTACAACAACCAAAGATACCCATGTGGAAGTGGGAGCAAATCTCAATGGACTTCATAACAATATTACCCAGGACCCCGAGAGGGCACGATATGATATGGGTGATAGTTGATCGATTGACGAAATCTGCGCATTTCCTACCAATCCGAGAAAAAGACAACACTGGAAAGCTTCCTGAAATATACCTAAAGGAAATTGTGGCACGTCATGGGGTGCCAATTTCAATTATTTCAGACAGAGATGGACGCTTTGTCTCAAGAACCTGGCAATCCTTTTAGGAAGCCTTTGGATCTCAGCTAGATCTAAGTACGACATTCCATCCACAAACAGATGGCCAGAGCGAACGAACCATACAAACGTTAGAAGATATGCTTCGCGCATGTGTCATGGACCTAGGCGGCAGCTGGGATACTCATCTACCTTTAGTTGAGTTTTCCTACAATAACAGTTATCATACAAGCATAAAAGTTGCACCGTTCGAAGCTCTATATGGCCGCAAGTGCCGATCGCCCTTATGTTGGGCAGACGCTGGAGACAAACGTATGGTTGGTCTTGAACTTGTGCAAGAGACAACCGACAAGATCACGCAGATCTGAGAGCGCATTAAGGCGGCTCGAGATCGACAGAAGAGCTAAGCTGATCAAAGACGAAAACCATTAGAATTCGAGGTGGGAGACAAAGTGTTGTTAAAGGTCTCACCTTGGAAGGGCGTAGTCAGATTTGGCAAGCGTGGAAAGTTGAATCCAAGATACATCGGACCATTCAAGATTTTGGAAAGAATTGGTACCGTGGCATACAAATTGGAATCACCGGAAGAACTTAACGGAGTACATGATACGTTTCATGTATCCAACCTCAAGAAGAGTCCAACACAAGAAGACGTGATCATCCCTGCGGATGAAGTACATATTGATGACTCCCTCCGATTTACAGAACAACTCGTTGAGGTTACCGACTGGAAAGACAACAAGACCAGGAGGAGCACTGTTAAACTTGTCAAAGTACGTTGGAACTCTATGCACTGACCCGAGTACACGTTGGAACGTGAAGACCATTTCAAAGAAAAGTACCCCCACCTGTTCAAGAAGACTCCTGCGAGAGTTGGTTCAGCCTGAATTTCGGGACGAAATTCTCTTAACGGGGGGAGACTGTGACAACTGGCACAAAACCGGTAATTTCCGTACACTCTAATTACTATTTAAAGATTGCAATTATGTGCTTAAATGTCAACATTGATTGATTACATTATATACAAGTAAATTCATGCACGTTTATTACTACAAAATATTGCTTTATGCATTAACTAGAGCGTTGCGTCAAGAATCCTAGTAAACTCACCGGTAAAACACAATATGCCAACAACTCTGCAGAAAGCAGTCAGACGATAGAATTGGAGCCTAGGTGTAGGTCCAATGATGAGAACACATTAAAACCCAAGAGTACATACAAGGGTTAACATATAGACTTTCCAGAGACTAAAATACGCACGAAAAAGCACCCGAAACGCACTTTAAGTGCATAATTTTATTAAATTCAGCTATAACCAGCTTTTAAACATATAAATACCATGCAAAATTTATGTTTTATCGTCCAGAATATTTCCCTAAGTGGCGGGAATAATTAGCGTTACGAAAATATATATAAAAGACATTATGCGGACTAGTTAAACACTTTAACGGAACGGTGTCTAACCGGATAACCGGACGTTACCCGGGACACCAATTTTTTGTCAATTACGTAGTTTTATTATTTTTGACTAGTTGTGATCCTCGTTTACCATAATACCCACTAAAAATCATCAAACTAACATATGTAAACTAGTTACTTGAATTCTAACTTATGGTTACCTATTACTTACAAAATGTTACATCCAACCCCCCCTAAAACCGAAATCGGTCCCCATGGACCCACAAATCACCACTTCCATACTTCATGATCTTCTCCTAGATTTAATCCCATTTTCATATTGGATCTTGCTTGCCAATCTAACGCCCCGCTTGCGGTATGCTCATATAATGTATATATGTGTGGGTGCTCGGGGGGCAAAAGTGAAAGTGCACTAATTTTAACGTTATTTTACTAATTTCGTGAAAATAACGTAAAAAGAGGGGGATGGTTAATCATGCATCATGTGGTGGCGTTGATAGCCAAAAGACAAGGGGGTACATGCACTAATCGGCGTTTGTCTCAATTGCTGAGTGTTATGTGCCTTATGTCCAAGGCTTGATGCAAAACTACAATCGAGCCGGGGGTCTCATTGGAAGCAGCCTCTCTATTCCTACGGGGTAGAGGTAAGGCTGTCTACATCTCACCCTCCTCAGACCCTACCTTAGCTTTGCTATTGGTGGGATATACTGAGTATGATGATGATGATGATGATGATCTTGCTTGCCAATCTAGACAAAATATGATGGAAGATCTATATAATTATGGAGCCAAGATCACAACCGTTCCCCATATCTTACACTCTCTCACTCACTCTCCTTCTCTCTCTTTCGGCTCACCCCAAACCGCCACCATCACCACCCTTAAACCACCATCATTCTCCATTATTCAAGACCCATTCAAGCTTAAAGGTTGATACAAGGAAGCTTGCATCTTGTGGAGCTTCAAGAAGGGCCTTGTTCTAGCTTTTTCATCATCTTTTCTCATCATCTTCTTCACTAGATCCTACCCTAGCCTTGTGCTAGTAGTAAGTCCTTGCTAAACCCTTGATCATCTTGTTTTTGTAATTACAAGTTGTAGTATGATGTATGCATAAGAACACTAGAAGAGTTTAAACAAGAAACTTGAACATAAAACTCTACATAAAGATCATGAGATGAGTGATGATGATACATGATAAATCTAAGTTAAATAAGCAACAACCTGCTGTAAAGGACTTATGATATGATATAAATCGTTATTAGAAAGAATGGTGGTCGTGTGGGCACCTTTTAGTGGCGTTTAAACTATAAAGAAGCATGCTGATTAGCGTTTTCAGCCAACTTCAACTGGCTGTAAACCGATCATTATAACTCGAAACATTGATTTTCTGAAGTCTAAATTATGTAAATTCGAAAAATGAAGCAAATGGCACTGGAATCATTTTTTTTGAGGTCGTTTACTATTTTTAAAGACCCGTTTTGTAACAGCAGCTAAAGCTGAGTTTTTACTGCAGTAAATGAGTGATATGTTTTTAGTCATAACTTGAAACCCATGTTGAATCAGCTCATAAAAATTGTACTGTAGATGACCACTGTTGTCGTAGTAATTCTCCCACTGGAATTTCATAAATCGGACTCACGATCAATTTTAGATGAATTAATTCGTAAACTGTAATCAGAAAGCGACAAATCTGATTTCAGTCCGGGAAATAAATTTTTATAAAATATTGGTAATGAACTGGACCCCGATATTTTTACACAATAATATTTGGACCGTCTAAGACATTCTGTAAAAATTTGGTAATTTTTGGAATAAGATAACTATTTTATTAAAATGTTCGAAAACGGCCCAGTTTTGTATATTAAAACTGAAGTGATATAAGTAGTACTGTGCATGTCTAAATGTCAGGTTGGTTATTTGAGAACGACCTAACGTGTTATATGTTAAAGAAAATAATATAAGTAAGACACTTAGTTAAAAATATAAATTATTTTTAATACAAGAATGCGTACACACAAAGACAACGACTTGTACTTGTACGATGCAAGGCTAGTGACTAACGATAAGAAAACACGTATAGGTCACGACGTTAATTAAGCAAATCCGGTGAAGTTTACGACGCAAGGAACGCAAAGTTGTGAGTTCATGCTCCCCCTTTTCTCTTAACTGTTTTCAGTTTTATAACTTCGGGGGTGAAATACATGTTACAAATGTTACAATGTTTATAAATGATATGATACAAATACAAGAAGCACTCTTGGTGAGAACGAGTACCAAGTATGATGCGTTTTGAGGAATGATACGAGAAATCGTGTCACGAATAGGGTACCATAAGCACCATTAATCAACAATATACCTAGACCGCAGAACAAAAGGTTAGATCTAACGGGTTTCGGGCAGCCACACTCTCGGTGAGAACGAGTACCGAGTAGTGCTTTTGTGTCTCAGAATATGCCAAATTGATAAATGCCTATGGTTTAGTGACTTCCTATGTCGTGTCACATGTTAATGGCCTTGCAACCCATTAACAACCCTAATACATACAAGAACACCTTATTTATACAAGATTCATACCACAAAAATACGTGATTTACACATGAGTACGTGGTGTACACAAAAATACTTGATTTATACATGAATGTTTGATTTACACAAGAATACTTGATTTATACGTAAGTACATGGTGTACACAAGATACTTGATTTACATAAGATACAAACTATGTTTTCTTACAAAGTATACAAACGTGAAATACAAAAACTGCATGAATTCACACCAACATTATGTTGACGTTTTTTTTCAAAACTCAGATGTATTTCAGGTAACTGGGATGGATGTGCGCGTGGTCTTACTCATGCTCGTGGATGTCTCTATGTTTATCGTTAAATAAAGTTGTAACTTTTAAGACAAAATGCTATCTCGTGTTGTAAACACTTGACTTATGTTTTCAGTAATGTAATGTTTGAAGTTATTTTTGAGCATGTAGCATGTTTACCTTTCGTATGCAATGAGAACCTTTCATGATCACACCTCGTGCTTCCGCCACAGAACGAGGTGTGACAAACCTATAGTATCATCATCTTAATACATAGTTGCATTAAGACCATTTAAATGATGAGTCAAACGAAAAACATATATAGTTTCGCATGAACGACTGATCATGATTAGCACAAGCTACAAGTTTATACTGACACCACAAGGTGTTGTAGTCAGTGAAATAATTCGATAATAACGGTGATCAAGAAAGTATCACCGTGTTTTGCATGAAACGCTCGATCATGATTAGCCCAAGCTACAAGTTCATACCGACACCACAAGGTGTCGTAGTGAACGAAATAATTCAATAATAGCGGTAATCAAACAAGTTCACCGTGTTTGAATTCAACCTAAGGTTCAACGAAGTAAATCCGAATGTTTGTTTCAAACAAATCTCATAGGATCTTCGATTGAAAATGAAACAAATAAATAATGTTTTCGAGCGAAGATGAAAAACAACGAATATCACAAATGTTCGCTCGATGGTGAAAGAACCGTTAAGAGGTACACCGAAATATGACATGAACTTGTGTACCATTAACTTAACACACGATTGTATTAAGACTGCTTTAGTATGATAAATCGACAAAGCGGATTTAATATAAATAAACAAATAAATAATTAAATAATTAAATCCGTACATGATGTGAGCAACGAGATTAGCGCAAGCTTCAAACTTGTGAAATACGCCACCACAAGGTGATCATGATCAAAGAAACAATTCAGTGAAGTCGAATACCAAACAAGCCTATTATGGTTCAAGACAAATGAAGTGCTTGTTAGGATTATTTCGAATATGATGGTCTCAATCCATCATACGGGACCTTGAATCGAATATATATTGTGAGCAAGTTCAAACAATTGAACTTGGTTTAGTCACATTCCAACAATGAATGCATGTGATGACAAGAGAGTTTCAACATGGTTACAACGAAAAACCATGTATGTAACCTGAAAAGGACAGGAGTTTCAATGAGTTTTGTTGACTCGATATCAAAGGGTCAACATTACGCAATAATGCGGTTTATCTAGATAACAATGCAAGGAGTGAGTATAGCGAAGTAATATTTGAACTTGATAGAGCAACAATTTCAAGTGAAGCCACATGCGTAACAAACAACGCATGTGTAACATATGAATTCGTCAAGAATGAAGCAAATGTGTATTCACTATTATGAAAGAAAATCTCCGTGATGAAATAACCATTAGGGGGAGTAGAAATGAGAAAATCTACTCGTTATATGCAAAAGTCAGAATTTCAATAAAAGAAATTTAAGGACTTTACCTGGAATTTCGTGTGACGACCAGTTGTTAGGTGAGATTACCATGGAACGTCGAGCATAGCGTAATTTCCATAATGAAGTAGGGGGAATATGAAGACATGTTACTTCCTTTGCAGCGCCAACAATTTGTGAGTCTCTACAGACTAAGTATCGATCGTTGTGAAATCCCATTTAAACGTACCTCGACGTGATTCATGTCACTTGTATGATCGCGTGGCAAATTGCCGCATTTTGATCAGTAGTTCTCCCATTGACGAAGTTAACATCGTATTTGTTATCCCCAATCATGCTTTCCAAAGGCCTTGCCTCGAAAGTCGTGTGTGATGTACTTCGACGTCCGCTGACGTATAGTTTAAGTTTCATGTATAGTTGCACAATACCGTTTCGATCCACGTAGGTTACCTGGTCCGGTAACTAAAAAGCATAGACAATATAGATAATGGCGTTTTGCCCGAGTTGTTAGTCACGGTTTCTACGTGAGGACCTTTAATGAATTTCGACATAAGTTCCTCATCAAGAGTTTTCCAAAGGTCCTATATGCGTGTTATCAAAACCATCCAGGTTATGCTTACTGTGTGTAATCGTTACGTGTACCGTGTATCAAACACAACACTTGTGTATTTTTAAAACGAAAACATTTACTCATTGTTTCGGCAACGGTTGGAACCCATATTCGAGTCCTAGACGTTCTGTATGTATTCAAAGGCTTAACAATCTGTCACACCCCGAAATATCTCTACACAGAAACCTAATTCGCTGAAACCTATAGCTCTGATACCAATCTGTCACACCCCAAAATATCAGAGCTGGCGTGACCGGACTGGTATCGTCATGTTTGACTTGTATCCCGGATCGACCCACTTGATAGTTTTCTGAATCGTCATGTTTAAACAAACATGACCCATTTTAGTTTATAAATTCAATTATTGTGGTCAAGAAAGAATGGCTATGATGCAAACTGATAGGTTAATGCAAACTGATAGGTTAATGGTGATCAGGTGGAAAATTTAGCAACAAATTCATCATCACTTATTAACAGAAGCTTTAACAAACCCATGGAAATCCTATGGTTAGTGTTTTTTAATTCCTTTGTTTTATTTTTTCATTTTCCTAATGTAATGTCAAGAAACCACTTCCTTCTATGTCATCTCATATTTAGCCTCCAAACCATCTCATTTTTGGACCTATTGGTGAGTGTTCATTATGCCATTAATGCAGTTTGCTGAAATACATATTTTGTTTACATAGTTACGAGTCTATCACCATATACCATAAACATATTACTCTCATGATTTTTTGGACCAATGTCAAGTACGATGATGTAAATTATATTATTGCAATAATAATAATTTTTGAATAAAATGAAATAGTTGGTTTTATACATTGAAATAAATTATAGGCGACTTTCAACCCTTGTGACACATTCCTCTTTAGGTATATTTAATCTTTGTTTGACCCGTTTAAGATAAAACATAAGAGTTTTCGAACAAAACGATCAAGGACATTCATCAGTTAATGATTTTCGTATAGAAACGGATGAAATACTACTTGTGAAGATTGTTAGAAAATTCGTAATGATCTAAAGTAGAAAGTTGACGTATAAGGTCCTAGGTTCAATTTCGTTTATAAAAGTTTGCAAAAGATTAAAATTTCAGATGCGTGATTAATGAACCGCATTCGTATTAAAACGAAGGTAAGTTAGTAGATTTTGCGCCTTAATTGCTTGAAGAAATTACTTTTTAATTATTTTTTAAACACCTGTAAGCGTCTAACATTGTTTTTTTATGTGTCGAAATCTGGTACAGTAGAGGAGATTCATGAGCGAACGGATGTATTGGTAAAACAGGAAGATATACAAGAGACTCCCCGTATTTTGTTTTTAATGTTTTGTCCAACTACTTGCTTGTTTTATACTCTTCTTGTTTTTAATTACATCTACTTCTTTGTTTTCTACTCTTTTTGTAGATAGATCACGCCGAAGCTACAACTAAAAAATTTAACAAAAGTATATCACTAAAGAATCGACAAACTAACAGAAAAACCGGTGCCAACATATCACGAATAAGAAAACTAACTTAAGTACTATACAATATATCACGAGACGACTGATAAACGGTAAACGAGTATCCTATTGTAAATCGTCACTCCCGCCGCATCGCGCGGGTAAATGGCTAGTGTATATATATATATATATATATATATATATATATATATATATATATAGGGAGGGGCTCATGCGAGAACTCTATTTATTGCGAGAACCGCGAGAACCGCGAGAACCAATGTGAACACAACCTAAAATAGCTAAAAAAAACTAAAAAAAACCTAACCCCCCCAAGCTAAATGCTAAAAACTAAAACCCACAAAAACCTTAAAAAAAAAACTAACCCCCCCCCCCCAAAAAAAAAAACCTAAACCCCCCTCCCCCACCCCCCCCCAAGCTAAAATGCTAAAAACTAAACCCCCAAAAAATCTAAAAAAATAAAAAAAAAATCTAATTTTTTTTTGGCTTCGAAAAGTAGCGATTTTTATATAAAAAATTTAAAAAAAAAATTGTGTGATTTTTAGCAATTTTTAGGCATTTTTGGTTGTGTTCACATTGGTTCTCGCAATAAGAGGTGGTTCTCGCAAGTCCTTCCAATGAAACGAAAATTGGTTAAAACTGACCGAGACCAAAACTGACCCGAACCCAAGTCCTTCCAATGAAACGAAAATTGGTTAAAAGGTGCGAATTCAGTTCAAGTTCACTCGAAAAAAAACTACTTACCGTCATCAACAAGTTATCATCATCATCATCATCATCTTCATCAGAGACGGACACTACCGTCGTCTTCATCATCATCGGCTCCAGAGAAACGACTGAGGGGGGTGTCGTTCAGCCATCCAGATCCACCACCGTCTTTATCATCGTGAATTCATCGAACCAAGACACCCACTGTTGTCACTCCGTCGTGTACGGCGGCAGTCGCCGGTAAGAGGGTGTCGGCCCTCTCTTCTTCGCATCTCTCTCTCTCTGATACTCCATCCCTGCTCGTCTCTCTGTTCCCGTCCCGCTAGTCCGCCGCCTCGCTGCCACCGTGACGGTAGCCGTTAAACTGCAAGAAACGAGAGTGTTGTGGGTGTGTCTTGACCGAAGAAGAAAGAGATTTAGGGGAGGGTGTTCGTTACCGGCAACTGAGCCGCCATGCTCCACCTATTCGTCGCCGGTGATGAAATCCGGTGACCGGACTGTTTGTGACAGAGAGAGCAGGGGTGCAAGTGTTGTGTGCGGGTTTTTGTTTGAGAAAAGCTCTGGAGAAAATAGTTAGGGTTTCCAATTAAAGCCCTTTTATACTTAGGGTTAAGTGGTGGGTTGGGCCCTAGGCCCATTAATGTTTTTTTGTGGCCCAGTAAAACTTTTTAAGCCCGTTTCTCGAACCCGAAATTTGTAAAACGTCGTAAATTACGATATTAAGTCGAAGCACCCAAAAATCACGTCGAAAATCGATATTATGACACGTATTTCGTAGATTGCGTCATAATGCGTAAAAACGTGTCGTTCGTCGTTGCCTGTCCGTTTTGCAATCCGTTTTCAACTACGAATAATAAATTTTGAAAACGAATTTACCCAAAAATTTTTTTTTTTTTTTGAAAACGAAGCTAAATAATCACAAAACTTCGGTTTTGTAGGTAATACGCATGTCTAGGGTCTCTGTTTCGTTGTCGGTGTGTTCTTACTATTGTGTTTTTCGTTCGCGTTTGCGTTTTGTGGCGTTTGAAATCGTGTTATTTCCGCAAAATCACATTCACATGTATAAGTTATACGTATAAACTTTGTATTTGTTGGCGTTGTCAGTATTTTGTGCGGTATCAGTTCGTTATCGCTTATCGTTCAGCAGGATTTCTCAAAATCACCACACACGTGCTGTAACGTCGGATAAGTGTCTTTAGGCATTCCAGAAGCCGAATTAAGTTAATTCGTGCCTTAAACACTATTTATTATCGCCTAAACGATTGTTAATTGCGTAATTAAAAGCCTTTAATTACCGGTTGTCACATTATCCCCCTGTTGTAGAAATTCCGTCCTCGAAATTTAGTCTTTGTTATCTCCTTAGAGTTGTGTCGTTCCTAGGTAAGTCCGAATAATACCAAAGTGAATGACCGCGTAATCGAATCAATAATTATTCAGATCACGTGAATTTCCTATCTATACATTTGCCAATTGGGTGAATAGTGCCAGGCACATTTACCAATTGGGGGAATAGTGCCAGGCAGCTGCCTGGCACTCCCCCATTGGACCAACACGTTTATTATTTTATTTCCATTTTAAAATTACGTTTTTGCCCCCAACTCGAATAAAATTACGCTTTTTGTCCCCATCTCAAAATTACGATCTTGCCCTCAATTCAAAATTACGACTTTGCCTTGCACTTCCCCATTGGGCCAACCAGTTTATTATTTTATATCCATTCTAAAATTACGTTTTTACCCCTCTTTAAAAGTACGATTTTGCCCCCAGCTCAAAATAAAATTACGGTTTTGTCCCCAGCTCAGAATTACGATTTTTCCCCCATTCAAAATAAAATAGTCGTTTTGCCATCAACTAACAAATACCTTTTCGCCCCCAGTTCAAAATAAAATTATGTTTTTGCCCCCAACTAAAAATTACGATTTTGCCCTCTGTTCAAAAATGTGATTTTCCCCGTTTAAAAAATTGTGATTTCGCTCTCAATTCAAAATTACGCTTTTTCCACAGTTCAAAATAAAATTATGTTTTTGCCCCCAACTCAAAATTACGATTTTGCCCTCGGTTCAAAATAAAATTGTGTTTTTGCCTCCAGCTTAAAATTACGATTGTGCCCTTAGTTCAAATTTATATTAAGTTGTTACCCCAAGTTCAAAATTACGAATTTGCCCCTGTGAAAATTTACAACTTTGCCCCTGGTTCAAATTTACGATACTGCCATTACTTTAGCTTTTGGCAAATTACGATTTTACCCCAGTCAAAAAATACAACTTTCCCTCAGTTAAAAATTACAATATTGCCATTGTTTTAGTTTTTTTAACTATAAAAGTGTTTTGTTTTAATTGGTTGACTCGATTTAATTGCTTTTCGTGTCAATGAGCTGCCTAACACTCGATCATTATTCGGCCATCGCCACGCAACGCGGGCGGGGCATCAACTAGTGTAAGGACATTTTGCATCAATAAGAACCCAACGGTTCAACTGAGTTTGTTTTCAGAAATCAATATCAAATGAACGAAGCGTAATGATACTATCACCAATGTGATTATGTTTACGAGGGTCCAACAAAAGAGGAATCTCAACCAATAGAATTCCAAATGAACGTTCACAATATACAAATCAAGTTTTGAAACAATAGAATTCACTACCAACGGAAACTTGCGTTGGTTGTCATATAATTGAAATTCGAATTTAACAAGCTTGAATAAATAGAATCATAAAAATGATTTATCAACTATCGAACCATTAAATGAATAAAATCAACGTGTTGCAAGGATACACCGAAATGAAATACAACCGAACCTTGTGACAACTGGCACAAAACCGGTAATTTCCGTACATTCTAATTACTATTTAAAGATTGCAATTATGTGCTTAAATGTCAACATTGATTGATTACATTATATACAAGTGAATTCATGCACGTTTATTACTACAAAACATTGCTTTATGCATTAACTAGAGCGTTGCGTCAAGAATCCTAGTAAACTCACCGGTAAAACACAATATGCCAACAACTCTGCAGAAAGCAGTCAGACGATAGAATTGGAGCCTAGGTGTAGGTCCAATGACGAGAACACATTAAAACCCAAGAGTACATACAAGGGTTAACATATAGACTTTCCAGAGACTAAAATACGCACTAAAAAGCACCCGAAACGCACTTTAAGTGCAGAATTATATTAAATTCAGCTATAACCAGCTTTTAAACATATAAATACCATGCAGAATTTATGTTTTATCGTCCAGAATATTTCCCTAAGTGGCGGGAATAATTAGCATTACAAAAATATATATAAAAGACATTCTGCGGACTAGTTAAACACTTTAACGGAACGGTGTCTAACCAGACAACCGGACGTTACCCGGGACACCAAATTTTTGTCAATTACGTAGTTTTATTATTTTTGACTAGTTGTGATCCTCGTTTACCATAATACCCACTAAAAATCATCAAACTAACATATGTAAACTAGTTACTTGAATTCTAACTTATGGTTACCTATTAGTTGCAAAATGTTACATCCAACCACCCCCCTCCCTAAAACCGAAATCGGTCCCCATGGACCCACAAATCACCACTTCCATACTTCATGATCTTCTCCTAGATTTAATCGCATTTTCATATTGGATCTTGCTTGCCAATCTAGACAAAATATGATGGAAGATCTAAATAATTATGGAGCCAAGATCACCACCATTCCCCATATCTTACACTCTCTCACTCACTCTCCTTCTCTCTCTTTCGGCTCACCCCAAACCGCCACCATCACCACCCTTAAACCACCATCATCCTCCATTATTCAAGACCCATTCAGGCTTAAAGGTTGATACAAGGAAGCTTGCATCTTGTGGAGCTTCAAGAAGGGCCTTGTTCTAGCTTTTTCATCATCTTTTCTCATCATCTTCTTCACTAGATCCTACCCTAGCCTTGTGCTAGTAGTAAGTCCTTGCTAAACCCTTGATCATCTTGTTTTTGTAATTACAAGTTGTAGTATGATGTATGCATAAGAACACTAGAAGAGTTTAAACAAGAAACTTAAACATAAAACTCTACATAAAGATCATGAGATGAGTGATGATGATACATGATAAATCTAAGTTAAATAAGCAACAACCTGCTGTAAAGGACTTCTAATATGATATAAATCGTTATTAGAAAGAATGGTGGTCGTGTGGGCACCTTTTAGTGGCGTTTAAACTATAAAGAAGCATGCTGATTAGCGTTTTCAGCCAACTTCAACTGGCTGTAAACCGATCATTATAACTCGAAACACTGATTTTCTAAAGTCTAAATTATGTAATTTTGAAAAACGAAGAAAATGGCACTGGAATGATTTTTTTTGAGGTCGTTAACTATGTTTAAAGACCCGTTTTGTAACAGCAGCTAAAGCTGAGTTTTTACTGCAGTAAATGAGTGATATGTTTTTAGTCATAACTTGAAACCCATGTTGAATCAGCTCATAAAAATTGTACTGTAGATGACCACTGTTGTCGTAGTAATTCTCCCACTGGAATTTCGTAAATCGGACTCACGATAAATTTTAGATGAATTAATTCGTAAACTGTAATCAGAAAGCGACAAATCTGATTTCAGTCCGGGAAATAAATTTTTATAAAATATTGGTAATGAACTGGACCCCGATATTTTTACACAATAATATTTGGACCGTATAAGACATTCTGTAAAAATTTGGTAATTTTTTGAATAAGATAACTATTTTATTAAAATGTCCGAAAACAGCCCCGTTTTGTATATTAAAACTGAAGTGATATATGTAGTACTGTGCATGTCTAAATGTCGGGTTGGTTATTTGAGAACGACCTAACGTGTTATATGTTAAAGAAAATAATATAAGTAAGACACTTAGTTAAAAATATAAATTATTTTTAACACAAGAATGCGTACACACAAAGACAACGACTTGTACTTGTACGATGCAAGGCTAGTGACTAACGATAAGAAAACACGTATAGGTCACGACGTTAATTAAGCAAATCCGGTGAAGTTTACGACGCAAGGAACGCAAAGTTGTGAGTTCATGCTCCCCCTTTTCTCTTAACTGTTTTCAGTTTTATAACTTCTGGGGTGAAATACATGTTACAAATGTTACAATGTTTATAAATGATATGATACAAATACAAGAAGCACTCTTGGTGAGAACGAGTACCAAGTATGATGCGTTTTGAGGAATGATACGAGAAATCGTGTCACGAATAGGGTACCATAAGCACCATTAATCAACAATATACCTAGACCGCAAAACAAAAGGTTAGATCTAACGGGTTTCGGGCAGCCACACTCTCGGTGAGAACGAGTACCGAGTAGTGCTTTTGTGTCTCAGAATATGCCAAATTGATAAATGCCTATGGTTTGGTAACTTCCTATGTCGTGTCACATGTTAATGGCCTTGCAACCCATTAACAACCCTAATACATACAAGAACACCTTATTTATACAAGATTCATACCACAAAAATACGTGATTTACACATGAGTACGTGGTGTACACAAAAATACTTGATTTATACATGAATGTTTGATTTACACAAGAATACTTGATTTATACGTAAGTACGTGGTGTACACAAGATACTTGATTTACATAAGATACAAACTATGTTTTCTTACAAAGTATACAAACGTGAAATACAAAAACTGCATGAATTCACACCAACATTATGTTGACGTTTTTTTTTCAAAACTCACATGTATTTCAGGTAACTAGGATGGATGTGCGCGTGGTCTTACTGATGCTCGTGGATGTCGCTATGTTTATCGTTAAATAAAGTTGTAACTTTTAAGACAAAATGCTATCTCGTGTTGTAAACACTTGACTTATGTTTTCAGTAATGTAATGTTTGAAGTTATTTTTGAGCATGTAGCATGTTTACCTTTCATATGCAATGAGAACCTTTCATGATCACACCTCGTGCTTCCGCCGCAGAACGAGGTGTGACAGATTGGTATTAGAGCTGCGATTGTAGTGAACCAGGATTCCTTCTCGAGTCTAGACTACAATCACTAGGATCCTTTCACGAAAAAAAATTTACAAAGAGTTTTCATTGCATAAAACGTCCCGCGACATCCACTACCTGAAACTGTTTACAAGAGTCTAGAAAAGATACTACAAGACTTAGGGTGCACTGGAGTAGTACTTGTCAGTGACTAAGAGTTACTTGCGATTATGTGTGATGGTTGCTAGAAATAGAATGTCACAAGTATACGTGACTTTACCTGAAAACAATGACCGATCTGAAGGAAGAGATACGGGGATGAAACGAACTGTGCGGACTGTGCAAGGAGTTACCTAATTATAGATGCATACCTAATTATGGAATTCGGTGCACAGAAATCACAACAAGTCTTGTCACGTATAGATTCCCTCAGTACAAGAAAAGGTCAACGTGAACACCAGCCTATTAATATACTCTGTTAGAGTAATAATTGTTTGATGTCACTCATGTAGTATATACCTGTGTAAATATATACTACTACCTTCTCGTAAGACGATATCAAAACAAATATCTAACCCTGCTGTGTGGTGTTCTGATAGAACATGGCGCCCAGGAAAACTGTGAATACTCGCAATGATGATCAACCCCCTCCTCCTCTTCTACCGAGGACTGCTGAAGAGCTGAACGCTCTACTGGAGGAAAGGATCTCCGCAGCTATCGCCCAGTACGAGGCAAACCGAACCCAAGACAGTGGAGGACCAAGCAATGCTAGACGTAATGGGAATGGAGATTCATCTGGAGGAAACGCAACCCAAGGCTGCACTTTCAAGCAGTTTCTCGACTGTAAACCAATGAACTATGACGGCACCGGAGGTGCAGTAGCGTTTGTACACTGGACTGAGAAAACTGAAGCTACTATTTGCATGAGCAAGTGTACCGCGGATCAGCAAGTCACTTTTGCTACTGGGTTGTTTGTCGATGAAGCTTTGACCTGGTGGAACTTACAGGTCCAAACCTTAGGTGATGATGCCGCTTATGGCCTGACTTGGGATGAACTAAAGGAAATAATGAGATAGAAGTATTGCTCTCGTGCTGAACTCCAAAGATTGGAAACTTAGTTCTGGCACTTGACCATAGAAGGTGCTGACATTAATGGGTATACTCGAAGGTTCCACGATCTGTCTAGAGTGCTTCCCTACATGGTCACTCCCGAATTTAAGCGTGTTGAACGATACATTTAGGGACTGGCCCAAGAGTTTCGCGGCATGGTAACTTCGGCCAAACCTCAAACAATCACTGAGGCTGTAACTCTGGCTGTCAGCCTTACTGAAGATTGTGTTCGTATGAAGAAGTTATCGCTGAACCCAACAGAAAAGACTGAGACGCATGCTGAGTCATCCGGTGACAAGTAGAGAAAGCACTCGAACCTGAATCAAGCAACCCGCAGCAACAACAAAGGTTCAGACAACAAGAAGCGTGACACTAACCCATCTAAGGAGGCAAGAACCTTTGCAGCGGCAAATGATACTGCAGCCAGAGGATACCAAGGCACCCTGCCTAAATGCCAAAAATGTAAGTATCATCATGAAGGAGCTTGTCGCATTCCGAGGTGCGACATATGTTGTAGATTGGGTCATCAAACAGAAGACTGTTGGGGTAAAGGAAAGAACGGGAATAGAAACCACAATGGTGCTGGAACTGGAAACAATGGTGGAAATGGAAATGGTACTGGCAACAGGAATGGTAACGGAAATGGGAAGAACCGAGGATGCTTCAGTTGTGGAAGCAATGATCATTTCATAAAAGACTGCCCAAAGGGGAACGATGGTCAGGCACGAGCATTTGTGATTGGAGCAAAGAACGCACGCGAGGACCCTAATGTGGTCACCGGTACGTTTCACGTTAACAATCACTTTGCATCTATATTATTTTACACTGGTGCCGATTATAGCTTCATGTATGTGGAATTTAAACACATGCTTGGAATAGAATCTAGTAGATTAGAAATTCCTTATTCCATAGAACTAGCCAATGGTAAACATGTTGAGTCAGGCGAAGTTGTTAGAGGTTGCATGCTGGAACTTGGTGAACGAAGATTTGGCATCGATCTTTTACCTATTCAATTGGGTAGCTTCGATGTAGTGGTTGGAATGGACTGGTTGTCCAAGAACAAATCTGAAGTTATTTGTCATGAGAAAATCATTCGCATCCCTTTAGCGAATGATGAAACTCTCATTGTGCATGGAGAAAAGCGAGACGCGCCTCTACGAATCATCAGTTGTATGAAGGCACAGAAGTGCTTAAGGAAAGGATGTGTTGCTTTCCTAGCGCACGTTGTAGATAAGAAGGCCGTGGAGCTGAAACTCGAAGACATTCCTGTGGTGAAGGAATTCCCTAATGTTTTTCCCGAAGATCTGTCGGGACTACCTCCGCAACGACAAGTCGAATTCCGTATAGACCTGGTTCCAGGATCTGCTCCTGTAGCCAAGGCGCCTTATCGACTTGCACCATCCAAAATGCAAGAGTTATCTACACAACTCCAGGAGTTGTTGGATAAAGGATTCATAAGGCCAAGCTTCTCACACTGGGGAGCTCCAGTATTGTTTGTGAAGAAAAATGATGGAACTCTGATGATGTGTATCGATTACAGAGAACTGAACAAGCTCACAATCAAGAATCGGTACCCGCTACCGAGGATTGATGACTTATTTGATCAATTGCAAGGACCAAGCTACTATTCCAAGATCGACCTTCGATCTGGATACCATCAGTTAAGGATACAAGAGGAAAGCGTACCAAAGACTGCATTCAGAACACGCTATGGGCATTACGAGTTCCTTGTGATGCCGTTCGGACTGGCGAACGCACCAGCGGTCTTTATGGACCTGATGAACCACATTTGCAAACCATATCTCAATAAATTCGTGATTGTATTTATCGATGATATCCTGATTTACTCACGAACGAAAGACGAGCACGAGCAACATCTCAGAACCATTTTGGAACTACTGAAGAAAGAGAAACTCTATGCAAAATTCTCAAAGTGTGAATTTTGGATTCGCGAAGTACAATTTCTTGGTCACGTTGTGAATGAGAAGGGCATTCATGTAGACCCGTCCAAGATAGAAGCAATAAAGAATTGGGAAGCTCCCAAAACCCCAACTGAAGTTCGACAGTTTTTGGGTTTAGCAGGCTATTATCGGCAATTCATTGAGAATTTCTCCAAGATAGCTCAACCGCTAACTACCCTTACACAGAAAGACAAGAAGTACGACTGGGGTGACAAGCAGGAAGAAGCCTTCCAACTGCTCAAAAACAAGCTATGCGATGCACCAATACTATCATTACCTAAAGGCACTGAAGACTTCGTGGTATACTGCGACGCTTCACGACAAGGTTTGGGTTGCGTGCTCATGCAACGCCAGAAAGTCATCACTTATGCCTCAAGACAATTGAAGATTCATGAAAGAAATTATACCACTCATGACCTGGAGCTAGGCGCATTGGTATTCGCCTTAAAATTTTGGCGACATTATTTATAAGGTACTCGATGTACAATCTTCACAGATCACAAAAGCCTACAACACATATTTGATCCGAAGGAATTAAATATACGTCAACGACGATGGGTCGAGTTACTGAACGATTATGACTGTGAGATTAAGTACCATCCTGGAAAGTCAAACGTTGTAGCGGACGCATTAAGTCGTAAAGAAAGGGTTAAGACCCTAAGGGTTCGAGCGTTGGAAATGACGATTCAAACAAAGCTCATTGCACATATTCGTGACGCACAATAAGAAGCTCTTAAGGGAGAAAACCGTAAAGCTGAATACCTCCGGGGTGCATTGAAATATACGGTGCCAAATGAAGAGGGAACCTTGTACTTTAAGAAGCGTATTTGGGTTCCGCTCTATGGTGGCATGCGAGAGGTCATCCTTGATGAAGCACACAAGTCAAGATACTCGATCCATCCAGGATCGGACAAGATGTATCAAGACCTAAAAGAATACTATTGGTGGCCGAGACTCAAGAGCGATGTTGCTGTCTATGTTGGAAAATGCCTAACATGTGCTAAGGTCAAGGCTGAATATCAGAAACCGTCCGGCCTACTACAACAACCAAAGATACCCATGTGGAAGTGGGAGCAAATCTCAATGGACTTCATAACAATATTACCCAGGACCCCGAGAGGGCACGATATGATATGGGTGATAGTTGATCGATTGACGAAATCTGCGCATTTCCTACCAATCCGAGAAAAAGACAACACTGGAAAGCTTCCTGAAATATACCTAAAGGAAATTGTGGCACGTCATGGGGTGCCAATTTCAATTATTTCAGACAGAGATGGACGCTTTGTCTCAAGAACCTGGCAATCCTTTTAGGAAGCCTTTGGATCTCAGCTAGATCTAAGTACGACATTCCATCCACAAACAGATGGCCAGAGCGAACGAACCATACAAACGTTAGAAGATATGCTTCGCGCATGTGTCATGGACCTAGGCGGCAGCTGGGATACTCATCTACCTTTAGTTGAGTTTTCCTACAATAACAGTTATCATACAAGCATAAAAGTTGCACCGTTCGAAGCTCTATATGGCCGCAAGTGCCGATCGCCCTTTTGTTGGGCAGACGCTGGAGACAAACGTATGGTTGGTCTTGAACTTGTGCAAGAGACAACCGACAAGATCACGCAGATCTGAGAGCGCATTAAGGCGGCTCGAGATCGACAGAAGAGCTAAGCTGATCAAAGACGAAAACCATTAGAATTCGAGGTGGGAGACAAAGTGTTGTTAAAGGTCTCACCTTGGAAGGGCGTAGTCAGATTTGGCAAGCGTGGAAAGTTGAATCCAAGATACATCGGACCATTCAAGATTTTGGAAAGAATTGGTACCGTGGCATACAAATTGGAATCACCGGAAGAACTTAACGGAGTACATGATACGTTTCATGTATCCAACCTCAAGAAGAGTCCAACACAAGAAGACGTGATCATCCCTGCGGATGAAGTACATATTGATGACGCCCTCCGATTTACAGAACAACTCGTTGAGGTTACCGACTGGAAAGACAACAAGACCAGGAGGAGCACTGTTAAACTTGTCAAAGTACGTTGGAACTCTATGCACTGACCCGAGTACACGTGGGAACGTGAAGACCATTTCAAAGAAAAGTACCCCCACCTATTAAGAAGACTCCTGCGAGAGTTGGTTCAGCCTGAATTTCGGGACGAAATTCTCTTAACGGGGGGAGACTGTGACAACTGGCACAAAACCGGTAATTTCCGTACACTCTAATTACTATTTAAAGATTGCAATTATGTGCTTAAATGTCAACATTGATTGATTACATTATCTACAAGTAAATTCATGCACGTTTATTACTACAAAATATTGCTTTATGCATTAACTAGAGCGTTGCGTCAAGAATCCTAGTAAACTCACCGGTAAAACACAATATGCCAACAACTCTGCAGAAAGCAGTCAGACGATAGAATTGGAGCCTAGGTGTAGGTCCAATGATGAGAACACATTAAAACCCAAGAGTACATACAAGGGTTAACATATAGACTTTCCAGAGACTAAAATACGCACGAAAAAGCACCCGAAACGCACTTTAAGTGCATAATTTTATTAAATTCAGCTATAACCAGCTTTTAAACATATAAATACCATGCAAAATTTATGTTTTATCGTCCAGAATATTTCCCTAAGTGGCGGGAATAATTAGCGTTACGAAAATATATATAAAAGACATTCTGCGGACTAGTTAAACACTTTAACGGAACGGTGTCTAACCGGATAACCGGACGTTACCCGGGACACCAATTTTTTGTCAATTACGTAGTTTTATTATTTTTGACTAGTTGTGATCCTCGTTTACCATAATACCCACTAAAAATCATCAAACTAACATATGTAAACTAGTTACTTGAATTCTAACTTATGGTTACCTATTACTTACAAAATGTTACATCCAACCCCCCTAAAACCGATATCGGTCCCCATGGACCCACAAATCACCACTTCCATACTTCATGATCTTCTCCTAGATTTAATCCCATTTTCATATTGGATCTTGCTTGCCAATCTAGACAAAATTTGATGGAAGATCTATATAATTATGGAGCCAAGATCACCACCGTTCCCCATATCTTACACTCTCTCACTCACTCTCCTTCTCTCTCTTTCGGCTCACCCCAAACCGCCGCCATCACCACCCTTAAACCACCATCATTCTCCATTATTCAAGACCCATTCAAGCTTAAAGGTTGATACAAGGAAGCTTGCATCTTGTGGAGCTTCAAGAAGGGCCTTGTTCTAGCTTTTTCATCATCTTTTCTCATCATCTTCTTCACTAGATCCTACCCTAGCCTTGTGCTAGTAGTAAGTCCTTGCTAAACCCTTGATCATCTTGTTTTTGTAATTACAAGTTGTAGTATGATGTATGCATAAGAACACTAGAAGAGTTTAAACAAGAAACTTGAACATAAAACTCTACATAAAGATCATGAGATGAGTGATGATGATACATGATAAATCTAAGTTAAATAAGCAACAACCTGCTGTAAAGGACTTATGATATGATATAAATCGTTATTAGAAAGAATGGTGGTCGTGTGGGCACCTTTTAGTGGCGTTTAAACTATAAAGAAGCATGTTGATTAGCGTTTTCAGCCAACTTCAACTGGCTGTAAACCGATCATTATAACTCGAAACACTGATTTTCTGAAGTCTAAATTATGTAAATTCGAAAAATGAAGCAAATGGCACTGGAATCATTTTTTTTGAGGTCGTTTACTATTTTTAAAGACCCGTTTTGTAACAGCAGCTAAAGCTGAGTTTTTACTGCAGTAAATGAGTGATATGTTTTTAGTCATAACTTGAAACCCATGTTGAATCAGCTCATAAAAATTGTACTGTAGATGACCACTGTTGTCGTAGTAATTCTCCCACTGGAATTTCGTAAATCGGACTCACGATCAATTTTTGATGAATTAATTCGTAAACTGTAATCAGAAAGCGACAAATTTGATTTCAGTCCGGGAAATAAATTTTTATAAAATATTGGTATTGAACTGGACCCCGATATTTTTACACAATAATATTTGGACCGTATAAGACATTCTGTAAAAATTTGGTAATTTTTGGAATAAGATAACTATTTTATTAAAATGTCCGAAAACGGCCCAGTTTTGTATATTAAAACTGAAGTGATATAAGTAGTACTGTGCATGTCTAAATGTCAGGTTGGTTTTTTGAGAACGACCTAACGTGTTATATGTTAAATAAAATAATATAAGTAAGACACTTAGTTAAAAATATAAATTATTTTTAATACAAGAATGCGTACACACAAAGACAACGTCTTGTACTTGTACGATGCAAGGCTAGTGACTAACGATAAGAAAACACGTATAGGTCACGACGTTAATTAAGCAAATCCGGTGAAGTTTACGACGCAAGGAACGCAAAGTTGTGAGTTCATGCTCCCCCTTTTCTCTTAACTGTTTTCAGTTTTATAACTTCGGGGGTGAAATACATGTTACAAATGTTACAATGTTTATAAATGATATGATACAAATACAAGAAGCACTCTTGGTGAGAACGAGTACCAAGTATGATGCGTTTTGAGGAATGATACGAGAAATCGTGTCACGAATAGGGTACCATAAGCACCATTAATCAACAATATACCTAGACCGCAGAACAAAAGGTCAGATCTAACGGGTTTCGGGCAGCCACACTCTCGGTGAGAACGAGTACCGAGTAGTGCTTTTGTGTCTCAGAATATGCCAAATTGATAAATGCCTATGGTTTAGTGACTTCCTATGTCGTGTCACATGTTAATGGCCTTGCAACCCATTAACAACCCTAATACATACAAGAACACCTTATTTATACAAGATTCATACCACAAAAATACGTGATTTACACATGAGTACGTGGTGTACACAAAAATACTTGATTTATACATGAATGTTTGATTTACACAAGAATACTTGATTTATACGTAAGTACATGGTGTACACAAGATACTTGATTTACATAAGATACAAACTATGTTTTCTTACAAAGTATACAAACGTGAAATACAAAAACTGCATGAATTCACACCAACATTATGTTGACGTTTTTTTTTCAAAACTCAGATGTATTTCAGGTAACTGGGATGGATGTGCGCGTGGTCTTACTCATGCTCGTGGATGTCTCTATGTTTATCGTTAAATAAAGTTGTAACTTTTAAGACAAAATGCTATCTCGTGTTGTAAACACTTGACTTATGTTTTCAGTAATGTAATGTTTGAAGTTATTTTTGAGCATGTAGCATGTTTACCTTTCGTATGCAATGAGAACCTTTCATGATCACACCTCGTGCTTCCGCCACAGAACGAGGTGTGACAAACCTATAGTATCATCATCTTAATACATAGTTGCATTAAGACCATTTAAATGATGAGTCAAACGAAAAACATATATAGTTTCGCATGAACGACTGATCATGATTAGCACAAGCTACAAGTTTATACTGACACCACAAGGTGTTGTAGTCAGTGAAATAATTCGATAATAACGGTGATCAAGAAAGTATCACCGTGTTTTGCATGAAACGCTCGATCATGATTAGCCCAAGCTACAAGTTCATACCGACACCACAAGGTGTCGTAGTGAACGAAATAATTCAATAATAGCGGTAATCAAACAAGTTCACCGTGTTTGAATTCAACCTAAGGTTCAACGAAGTAAATCCGAATGTTTGTTTCAAACAAATCTCATAGGATCTTCGATTGAAAATGAAACAAATAAATAATGTTTTCGAGCGAAGATGAAAAACAACGAATATCACAAATGTTCGCTCGATGGTGAAAGAACCGTTAAGAGGTACACCGAAATATGACATGAACTTGTGTACCATTAACTTAACACACGATTGTATTAAGACTGCTTTAGTATGATAAATCGACAAAGCGGATTTAATATAAATAAACAAATAAATAATTAAATAATTAAATCCGTACATGATGTGAGCAACGAGATTAGCGCAAGCTTCAAACTTGTGAAATACGCCACCACAAGGTGATCATGCTCAAAGAAACGATTCAGTGAAGTCGAATACCAAACAAGCCTATTATGGTTCAAGACAAATGAAGTGCTTGTTAGGATTATTTCGAATATGATGGTCTCAATCCATCATACGGGACCTTGAATCGAATATATATTGTGAGCAAGTTCAAACAATTGAACTTGGTTTAGTCACATTCCAACAATGAATGCATGTGTTGACAAGAGAGTTTCAACATGGTTACAACGAAAAACCATGTATGTAACCTGAAAAGGACAGGAGTTTCAATGAGTTTTGTTGACTCGATATCAAAGGGTCAACATTACGCAATAATGCGGTTTATCTAGATCACAATGCAAGGAGTGAGTATAGCGAAGTAATATTTGAACTTGATAGAGCAACAATTTCAAGTGAAGCCACATGCGTAACAAACAACGCATGTGTAACATATGAATTCGTCAAGAATGAAGCAAATGTGTATTCACTATTATGAAAGAAAATCTCCGTGATGAAATAACCATTAGGGGGAGTAGAAATGAGAAAATCTACTCGTTATATGCAAAAGTCAGAATTTCAATAAAAGAAATTTAAGGACTTTACCTGGAATTTCGTGTGACGACCAGTTGTTAGGTGAGATTACCATGGAACGTCGAGCATAGCGTAATTTCCATAATGAAGTAGGGGGAATACGAAGACATGTTACTTCCTTTGCAGCGCCAACAATTTGTGAGTCTCTACAGACTAAGTATCGATCGTTCTGAAATCCCATTTAAACGTACCTCGACGTGATTCATGTCACTTGTATGATCGCGTGGCAAATTGCCGCATTTTGATCTGTAGTTCTCCCATTGACGAAGTTAACATCGTATTTGTTATCCCCAATCATGCTTTCCAAAGGCCTTGCCTCGAAAGTCGTGTGTGATGTACTTCGACGTCCGCTGACGTATAGTTTAAGTTTCATGTATAGTTGCACAATACCGTTTCGATCCACGTAGGTTACCTGGTCGGGTAACTAAAAAGCATAGACAATATAGATAATGGCGTTTTGCCCGAGTTGTTAGTCACGGTTTCTACGTGAGGACCTTTAATGAATTTCGACATAAGTTCCTCATCAAGAGTTTTCCAAAGGTCCTATATGCGTGTTATCAAAACCATCCAGGTTATGCTTACTGTGTGTAATCGTTACGTGTACCGTGTATCAAACACAACACTTGTGTATTTTTAAAACGAAAACATTTACTCATTGTTTCGGCAACGGTTGGAACCCATATTCGAGTCCTAGACGTTCTGTATGTATTCAAAGGCTTAACAATCTGTCACACCCCGAAATATCTCTACACAGAAACCTAATTCGCTGAAACCTATAGCTCTGATACCAATCTGTCACACCCCAAAATATCAGAGCTGGCGTGACCGGACTGGTATCTTCATTGCACAGCGGAAGCAAATAAGCTAAGACTTCTAGAAATTGAATGCCTGCTAAGTACTCGAATTCCCATGGGTTCTCCTATTCCAACCGTTCCATAGTTTGAAAAAATTAACCTGAGAAAGAACATGCGAAAAAGTCAACATAAAGTTGAGCGAGTTCATAGTTTGTTTTGAAAAAGATTTTAAACAAATCTTTTTGTTTACCGGTTTAAAAGTTGTGGAGAAAATTAGTAAAATCATTTTCTCGACATGTTGTATGAAAACTGTGAGTCTAGCCCACTAGAGTTTTTGTAAGCAGGACCAACCCGTCCTCTTACTTGTACATAAGTTGGAAACGTTACCCAAGTTTGTAAATCCATGTAGTATGAGTTTGCGTCAAATGAATATTAAAAACATATGAAAGTTATAGTGTTGTAAGTTGGTATGTAAAGCGTCTATGAATATGTTGATAATTAATGTTTCACGAGGACATTAATATATGCGACGACATAGGAGGTACTCAACCCGCGTAGGCAATTTAAGTGTCGAACTCTCGACAATGGACACAACAGCACTCTAGTGGTCACCCCTGGACCGTGAGTGGAGCTCGCCCGTACCCGTTAGATCTAACCTTTGTTCTTTGGTCCTCAAAAGGATTAATGGCACCTCAGTTATAGCCTATGCTCACATGATCTAAGAGTTCATCCCATAACTTAATCATACCTAAGTTTGACATGTATTCCCCCCCCCCCCCCCGAAAGTTGTAAACCGAAACGTTGAAAGAAAAGGGGGACATGATCTCACTGAGTTGTTTCGTTTTTCGTACGCATGCCAACCTAGTCCCGTTGTTGTAACCAGGACATTCTCGTCACTAGTCATGAAAATCATGCCCGTTTTGTAGAACCGGTATGTTTAGTATAATTCGTTCGTAAACTTTTCGAGTTCGTTGAAATTCATTTGCAACATAGTTTATAAATATGTGTTTTCGTTCATCGAAATAGTGTTTTCTTTAGCAAAAACTTGCATGTCTTTCCACCCCCGAAAACATTTATAAAATTGTAAAACAGTAAAAAGTGGGGGTTATGAACTCACCTTGACATTCCTGTGCAAAGCTAGCTTAACGTGATTTCGTGATGTCATTCCAAGAATGTGAACTCGCTAGCGTGCAACTAAAGCATTCCTAATCAAGGAATAATTATAAGTTTCTAATATAATGTAGCTAAACTACGTGTCCAAGCTCTACCAAATCGTTAACTAAACGATTCTATAGAGGTGTTATTATTTTGGTTTGAAATAACCAAACTATTGTTAGTTGATCCCATTTATAAACGGGATAAAACTAAGTTTCGAGTGATTAAGATATATATTTATGTATATTCAAATATAAATATATACTTGCGATGTCGTGTTGGTCGCCGTGAATTAGAAATACGTAGATGGATAGTGGTTCGTGTCCTCGTAGTTGTCGTAAGATGGAAGTAAATATATATATATATATATACACACAAACACACCTATATTTCAAGCCGAGATGTTTGATTTGTAAACTCCGAATTTAGTCGTTTGAACTAAAAAAAAACCATATTTAGTTCGTAATAAAGCTTAAAATCGGCATTTAAAATAAATATAAACCTTATATTTATTTTATAAATGTGTTCAAGTAATTCGAAAAGTCGACGTTTAAAATAAATAGAAGCCTCATATTTATTTTATGAAAATGTTCTAGTATCTCGAATTATCGGTGTTTTGAAGTAACATAAATAGTCATGTTTATTTTATATAAATGTCGAGTTTCGTTAAGTATTAACTTATGTTTGTCGGAATATTTTAACTTTGTTTTTGAAATTCATAATACGTTGCCAAAATAAATCACACACTTTATATTTACTTTGAAGAAGAATATACTTTGATGTCGTTTAGGAATTATAAATGTTTCGTAAATGGGATTTTTAGGAAAAACGGACAGAGTTTCCTGTGTTTTTAGGATAACCCGACAATAAAAGTCGCCGTATTTTATTTTCAAAACTCAACCCAATAAATCAACAAACAATCAATATATATATATATATATCTATACTACTTTAATAAGCATATCCAAGGGATAGAAATGTAATTTAACAATGTGTTGAAAACACACTTAATGCACAATGTACAAGATTTAAAGCACAAGAAAACACAAACAATTTACCCTTCACCCGGATCATTATCAACCGTCCATTCTTTTCATTTTTTCACACGGATCACGATCTGGACGGCTGATATTCACTTCACACGGATCAACCCTTTCATTCCCTCCTCTCTCACAACTCACACATCTCACAAAATTCATCAGACCTTCTCTCTTCTCTCTTTTCTCTCAGGCGACTCAAGAACATCATGGCCAGACCGTCCATTTTCACTTCACACGTATCATCATCATCCACCTTTGTCTCTCACATCTCACACTTGATTCCAAATGTTGAGCAAGTAAAGGGTGTAGCAACATCAGTTACCATCTACCGGTCGGATTTCATATAGATTTGTAGGCGGATATGTTCAACAGTGATGATTTGGGTTCTGATTTGTGACTGCAGGGTTTGATAAGAGGAGATTCCGGTGGTGGAAGCTTTGAAGATCGACAGTGACAAAGGCGGTTAGGGTTCCGGCCGCGAAACCGTCTTTCTGGGGTTTAATCGTTGATGTTCATCATTCGGTAACAACATTGGTTCATGCATATTTTATAAAATTTCATTAAACTTTCAAACCCTAATTTTGTTCTATTTTACTCTGCCCAGATTTGCTCTTTGCTTTGGAGATATCGTTCAACAGATAGTAAGCCTTCAATTTCATAGTTCTTTTTTGTGATTTATTTCATTTAGTTTTTTTAGATCCCGAACACTCAAATCTTGAACAAAACCACAGATAAAAACCCACCACACCATCTTTTAGTTTTTTCGTGGGGTGAAGAACAAAAAAATTTGGATTTTATTTTGTAAGGTGTTTTGATTGAGTGGTTTTTAAAAACCCACATAATTATTATTTGTGTAGTTTGATTAAGTGGGTTGTAAGGTGCTTTGATTGATCGAATGAGTGGTTATCATGTTCTTTTTACTAAACCCAAATTAATGGTCTATAAACGAGAAGGTAACAAACTCACATTGGATGTGGTGGTCTGTAAGAGTTAGTTTTGCTTTGGAGAAGCCATACATACATATATTATAAACATATATATGAGCAATTGGGAAGAACAAAAAGGTCTTATCAAAAAGTTTTTTGAGTATCTTGCTATACGTATGTTGGGTGATGCAAATGGGGAAAATATGTGTACCAAATCATCAACAACATTTGAATATATTGGCATTCCATTAAGGCTTGTGGTCTTAAGAAGGGTCATGTAGATGCTGCTTTTAGACTTCATGAGTATTCTTACAAGTATGTTGAGTTCAGTTTGACGCTCTTCTACTTCTCAACTCTCTTATAATTGATAGACAATACTATTTTTGTTTTACTATTAACCTTTTTAGTTTCATTTTCTTGACCAAGCAGATGTAGGCCAAAGGGCCATTGGTCCATTTTATAAAGCTCAGATGACCACTGGTGAAGCAATTGCTGTTAAAGTCCTTGCAACTGATTCCAAACAAGGCGACAAAGAGTTCCAAACAGAGGTAGTAATGAATCATTCTCGCATTCATCTCATGATTGTATGCTTAAGATTGATATTCTTCTATTTAATTGACGAAAATTTTATGGGTCGATTTGGTTGAATGCAGTTATTTATGATTTGGATGAGGATGTTATTATCTGTGATCATGACGGAGATGACTGTTCCCATTCTTGAAAAGATGTTTGACTTTGAAAAAGTCAACAAGTTCACATGATCCGAGAGCTTCTTTCAGTAATCTCAAAGATGAATCAAGAAAAGATAATCAAATTAGATATTGAAGCAAAAAAGAAAGGTATATGATGGCAAAATTGGTGATTTTTAGTCTGGTCATAACTCATAACATGCAAAATTGGTGTTTTTTGTTGTTTTCTATTTATTTTATAAATAGTTAATGTGTATATGAATAGTTGCTTGAATTAACAATATTAAAACAGAATGGGATGCAAGTGAAAGGGTGTGTCATGGGATTTACCAGAAAGAAACTTATCATCCTCACAAAAAGAGGTGACTTAATTTGTGAGGAAAGCCTTTTTAATGGCTTTGTGAGAAAATGTGTGGGTCAGCGTGCTGGGTAACGAGTTCGAGTCAAAATGGATAATAAATAGAGTTCTGGGAAGTCTTCGGTACTAGAGAGCGTGTGACTATATTTTAAGTAGACATTGATGGCATGTACGCCGGCCCATTCATATTGCCACAAACAAAGTATGTGCCAATAAAGTATGTTGAACAATATATACATGAGCAGTTCAAAGGTGATCTTCTGGACTATCTCAATGACTTCAGACTCAGTTTTATTCTACAGTTATGCAGATACATGGTTCAAGGTTCTATTTTATGGCTACAAATGCAGTTTATTTATTTATTTTTCTGATTTTCTAAGTTAACTATTTGACGCCAGGTTTGGGAGGTGGTGGTTATTCTAAACTAAAAAATGACAATTTAGACCATCACATTCACCTATAGACAGCTTTACTACTATGAACAATGTGTGTTTGGTTTGTACATAGATGGTGGTTTTCTTCTTTAACGCTGGAAAGCAAATTACTTGATACTGGTTCTATATGTGAAGCATCAAACGTTTAAATATGAAACACCACTATGCCTTAGCAAGCAAATGGACTGTCAAAACCGACATGCATCCATGTTTGTGTTGTTTCATAGATCTGAAACACACAAAGCCCTTTCGATTATAGAGACAACCCACCCGGTCTGTGAGCATGAATAGCAGCAATCCTAGAAGAATGCCGTGTGCAATAGCTCCCTTAAGATATTTGGTCAACAATCCAATGGTTTCTAAAGATATTTACTAATCACAAAAGCCATTTCCAAACACTGTATAGCTCAACACGACTGTGATATAATAAGGGGCCCTTCAGTGGCACAATAGAACCTAGAGAATAATCTTCCATGAGAAACATGAGCAGATCTGACTGAGACCAGTAGGCTGTAGGAAATCTATAAAATATAATTTTTAGAATAAATTAAAATAAGAATAAAAGAAATCTATACAATATTAAGAGCAAGTATCCCGTACAAGAGGAGGAAGAAATGCGTGCGAATGATAGGAAACACTCACAACCATTGATCTCAAGATTAATGGCTACAAATAAAGCAATGACACTTTCGTTAATAGGAGGTTTAAACAATTGAAAAAACAAACAGATAGGGGTGCAAACGAGCCGAGCTACTCGCGAGCTCGGCTCGAAAAAAAACTCGAACGAGCCGAGCTTAAACGAGCTCAGCTCATTTAGTAAACGAGCCTACTTGTTGAAATAAAATGATTCATAAGGTTTTATGGACACTTTGGGCGACATTCACCATTTGACATGTTTCGCTTTGGGGGCTGCTACAGAAACGTCACCCCCAACTTTGTACACCAGGCCCCGTGTCACCTCATACAAGACCATTTGATTGGTCAAAAATGGACATACGGGCGTTAGTGGTGTCTCGATAGTGTGTCAGTAGTGGTGTTTGTATAGCTTTGTTCCTCATTTTAAGATAGTTTTCTGAATCGTCATGTTTGACTTGTATCCCGGATCGACCCACTTGATAGTTTTCTGAATCGTCATGTTTAAACAAACATGACCCATTTTAGTTTATAAATTCAATTATTGTGGTCAAGAAAGAATGGCTATGATGCAAACTGATAGGTTAATGCAAACTGATAGGTTAATGGTGATCAGGTGGAAAATTTAGCAACAAATTCATCATCACTTATTAACAGAAGCTTTAACAAACCCATGGAAATCCTATGGTTAGTGTTTTTTAATTCCTTTGTTTTATTTTTTCATTTTCCTAATGTAATGTCAAGAAACCACTTCCTTCTATGTCATCTCATATTTAGCCTCCAAACCATCTCATTTTTGGACCTATTGGTGAGTGTTCATTATGCCATTAATGCAGTTTGCTGAAATACATATTTTGTTTACATAGTTACGAGTCTATCACCATATACCATAAACATATTACTCTCATGATTTTTTGGACCAATGTCAAGTACGATGATGTAAATTATATTATTGCAATAATAATAATTTTTGAATAAAATGAAATAGTTGGTTTTATACATTGAAATAAATTATAGGCGACTTTCAACCCTTGTGACACATTCCTCTTTAGGTATATTTAATCTTTGTTTGACCCGTTTAAGATAAAACATAAGAGTTTTCGAACAAAACGATCAAGGACATTCATCAGTTAATGATTTTCGTATAGAAACGGATGAAATACTACTTGTGAAGATTGTTAGAAAATTCGTAATGATCTAAAGTAGAAAGTTGACGTATAAGGTCCTAGGTTCAATTTCGTTTATAAAAGTTTGCAAAAGATTAAAATTTCAGATGCGTGATTAATGAACCGCATTCGTATTAAAACGAAGGTAAGTTAGTAGATTTTGCGCCTTAATTGCTTGAAGAAATTACTTTTTAATTATTTTTTAAACACCTGTAAGCGTCTAACATTGTTTTTTTATGTGTCGAAATCTGGTACAGTAGAGGAGATTCATGAGCGAACGGATGTATTGGTAAAACAGGAAGAGATACAAGAGACTCCCCGTATTTTGTTTTTAATGTTTTGTCCAACTACTTGCTTGTTTTATACTCTTCTTGTTTTTAATTACATCTACTTCTTTGTTTTCTACTCTTTTTGTAGATAGATCACGCCGAAGCTACAACTAAAAAATTTAACAAAAGTATATCACTAAAGAATCGACAAACTAACAGAAAAACCGGTGCCAACATATCACGAATAAGAAAACTAACTTAAGTACTATACAATATATCACGAGACGACTGATAAACGGTAAACGAGTATCCTATTGTAAATCGTCACTCCCGCCGCATCGCGCGGGTAAATGGCTAGTGTATATATATATATATATATATATATATATATATATATATAGGGAGGGGCTCATGCGAGAACTCTATTTATTGCGAGAACCGCGAGAACCAATGTGAACACAACCTAAAATAGCTAAAAAAAACTAAAAAAAACCTAACCCCCCCAAGCTAAATGCTAAAAACTAAAACCCACAAAAAACCTTAAAAAAAAACTAACCCCCCCCCCCCCCAAAAAAAAAAAACCTAAACCCCCCTCCCCCACCCCCCCCCAAGCTAAAATGCTAAAAACTAAACCCCCAAAAAACCTTAAAAAATCTAAAAAAATAAAAAAAAATCTAATTTTTTTTTTTGGCTTCGAAAAGTAGCGATTTTTATATAAAAAATTTAAAAAAAAAATTGTGTGATTTTTAGCAATTTTTAGGCATTTTTGGTTGTGTTCACATTGGTTCTCGCAATAAGAGGTGGTTCTCGCATGATCTTCTCTCTCTCTCTCTCTATATATATATATATATATAACTTTTCGCCAAAATTTGCAAGAATCGTAATTAAATCAGTAATGTATAAACGGTTAAACCAGTCGAGCTCGATTCGCGTAGGTAATTAAAACTATGTGAATAACGTAATGAATAGCTATATTTACCATCTCTCGTGTCGAAACGCTGAATGCTTTGACCGAGTCAACTGAACCGAGCCGTCTGACCGAACCGGAGTCGAAACGAAGCTGTTGACCGACCCGATCTGTTGGCCGAAGTTGACCGCACCAAAACTTGACCAGATCTGACCCGAACTTTGCTTAAAATAACTCGAACCAAACATATTCCAGATCTAAACCGAATCTGAACCAATACTTTGAACCAACACTCGAACCAGCTGAATCTGAACCGAGACCTGACCGAGACCAAAACTGACCCGAACCCAAGTCCTTCCAATGAAACGAAAATTGGTTAAAAGGTGCGAATTCAGTTCAAGTTCACTCGAAAAAAATTACTTATCGTCATCAACAAGTGTCACACCCCCAAAATCCACACGCGGAGTATCACCGCCTGGAGGCGTGACTGACCAGGATCCAGCCACCAATCATATTGAACAAGCATGTAAGTAATTAGAAAATCCAACAAATAAAATTGGTGTCCAAACAAAACATAGTTTAAGTTGCAAGCGGAAGCATAATGATTAAATCCAAAACCAAATATAAGTTCAAATGTTTAAATGTTTAACATGGCACACAGTTGTCCATGCCCCACAACGACCACGCCTCCTCGTGCAAGCTCCATAGATACCTAACGACCTGCAAGGCATGTAACAACGAATCAACAACAAAGTTGAGCGAGTTCACAGTTGGTGTTCTTTGTTAGGTTGTTTCAAAAACCAGGAATTCATTTGTAAGTTGTAAGTTAATCAGTTTACCCTGTTTCCCAAACATATCCATAGTTGGTGGGGGCTTCCCCATGTTAACCACTAGACCTGTTTACCATATCGACCACTGACTAAAGTAAGTTGGTGCCCTAGCGTCAATGTCTATCATCATTGACGTGCCCAGATCCATTAGTTCACGCCCGTCCTCTGCGGCACGGTGTGAGGCTTGTCAAACCTAAATAGCGCTATCTAACTAATGACCCGCTCGCCATTGGCTCGGCGATTAAGTCGATATAAAAAGGAGGGACTTCATGATAGAGAGTTTTGGTCTAGTATCTGTGTTGTCACCCTTCAAATAAGAGGGTGTGTACGTAATCCCCAAACCAGGAGACTACGCAGGTTCCGATTAAGTTCTTAGTACGTGTTGTCACCCTTCAATAAAGAGGGTGTGTACGTGTTCCAAACCAGGAGATCACGCAGTTTCAGTTTAAATCCTTTACCCATTCCCAACCCCTGGGAATCCCATGCCTTGTAGAAAGTGTGAACTCACCTCGGTTTGCTCGGTATGCTCAACTACTTCGTTTTTAACAATTTATCAACCACGTCCTATTATAATCATTAAGTTTAAATCAGACTCGCATTTAACTAGCACCACATATTCTTACACGTATCTTGCACATTACATTTAGGCATCACGTATCTAGCACATAACAATTAGACGTTACATATCTAATAGCTACCTGTGGATTATGACAACCAAATCCCACTTCTTGTGTATAGATAAATAATCAACCCGACCAACGGTCGTTTATAGGTGTGTGGTTCATGATTTTTATGATATATTACTGTTCTGCATGGCCCAACATCTTACAGCCCATCATAAGTGTAATGTGTGAGACCCAAATGTGTTAATCAGCCCAAAGAGAAATCGTGTACAGCCAATAAATGGTTCGACATTTAATCTGTGTGTGCTCTTGTCTTTTAGTGTGCAATTAACCTTTATTTTTGTTTGTGAGTGGTCCCCATGACCATTACTGCTCGATCCCCCCCATAATACAAATATGGTGTACAATTTCAAATAACCTATGACTAATTATATATATACTAAGCGGTACCCTACGCAAGGGTACTTGTACATTCATGAAACCCAGCAACAACATCTCATCTAGTCAGCCATTAACAAAGCTTCTAATATCAATTGTAGACATACATATTCAGATCATCTTTTCACTAAAATCAACTAATAAACATCATCTATACCACTTAACCATATAGCAGGTTTCACGTCGAGCATTCATTGGCACCGATTATTTATTATCATCTTTTATAATAGCAACCATCACCTCGATTAAAAGATCCATCACTCAGACAGGATCCTTAATATCGTTTAATGAAACAGTGAACCATATTTGTCAAAAAACATTGTTATACACTTAACAGTTAATAGTCATCAAGCACCAAGGAGTATATTTAGATTCAACAATCATCGTCACCATCATTATCACGTATAACATAAATCATGTAGCACTCATGAATTACCATACTTAATATAATACTCTGCTAACCTGGGTTCGGTGTTGGAATTGTGTGTGCGGAGTAAAAGAGACGGAGTTCCGAGTTGCAAGCTGCGGGAGGTAGAACAGAGAGCACCGGTGTCGTCGGAGTTTGGGCTCACCGGAGAAGAAAGTGGTAGTTGTTGTCATAGAGTTTCGGGTGAGGGGGAGCGGATTATGCGAAACGGCTGGTAGGTTTGTGAGGGTTCCAACGAGATCGCATACTACGTGATATATTATATAACGAGTTCCTGAAGGCGGTTCGATTAATGCTTGGGCCGAAAGGAGTTTTGGCTGGGGAAAGAGTGGGCCGAGAAGTAGGGAGGAAGGATTGGGCTGGATCAAATAGTCGGCTTATTATTATACTAATAAGTAATACATTACAACAAATAGTCGGTTCAGTAAGGATTGCATTTACTGATGTTATAATACATTACAACTATCATCTATATTGTGTTGTTATTATTATTATTATTATTATTATTATTATACCAAACTAATGAACAATAAGTAACCCCTAGAATTGCATAATATATGCTATGGTTCGGACTTCATGGGTTTCAAGTTACACAAGCGGGTTTGATCGAAAACGAGACAGTTGTTTTGGTTCAAACGGTTAGAGTCAACTAGCGAGACATGGGCTACGGTTCAGGTTGGTTCAACTGGGTAAAGATTTAGTATCTAATTAATCGCTTGAATAATATGAACTTAAAATATAATCTAGTTACGTATAATTAACTCGTCAAATGAAATAAGTATAAGACTCGATCTATAAATACGAAACGAACGGTTCTAAGCTCGAAATTACGAGTTGTCACATCATCCCCAAGTTGAAAGAAATTTCGTCCCGAAATTTAGCACGTAGTCACTGAGAAATCTAGTTAGGTTGCGTGGTTTCCTGGTTTTCCTGGGGTGTCACAACAAGTTATCATCATCATCATCTTCATCGGAGACGGACACTACCGTTGTCTTCATCATCATCGGCTCCAGAGAAACGAATGGGGGGGGGGGTGTCGTTCAGCCATCCAGATCCACCTGTTGATCAGTTCTGTTTTAAACATGATGGAAAACATAAAACATACCTTTCATTGCATCAATAGAGAATCCAGTCAGAGACGCAGCAACGGAGTTCGACATAGTTGTCAGTTTGATCTGGTTCCTCCTTAGGGTGTAAGGTGATGATGGTGATGAAACCGAAAGTAGGGTTAGTTTCGGTTGAGGGAGAGAGAGACGAATTTGATGTTGGTGAGGGTTGTGATTGTGTAACTTGTCTAACCCTTTAACTCTCTAATAAACTCCTTATTTATACACCCAAGAGGAAACCCAATTAGTTAATAAGGGTAATATGGTCCATCAACAATTACCAACTAATTATTAATAGGTTATTAATATATTTTGATCTATATTATATAAATGATAATGATGGCTACTAGATTAAATATAAATAAATAAATATTTAATCTTACATTCTCCCACTTAGCCGAATAATCATTTATCATGAGTATTAGATTAGTCTGATCAGAAGTTAATACTCATTTTAGCCTTAAACAAGTACTATAGCAGAGAAATACAGCCGTTGAATCATTATGCGACTCAGGACCCCCATTAGTCATACTATAGCCTTAATTTAAAACCTAACAGTTATGATCAAAATATGTAAGCCCTTTAACGTTTGATTTGTATTTATAGTTGTCTATATGTCATTACACCGGCAGAACATATGTAAGAGACATACAAAATCAAACTGATGAGGAAAATTAATTAATAGTTAGTCATTCATAGTACGATATGCAGTTGTACATGGTCATCAATTAAAACCCGTCTCTTTTATGTGCACTCTTAATAAGACTTATGGGTAATAGACCTTCAATTATAGGATCCTTAAGCATATCATGAATGTATTCGATACAAAGATTTAGTTTCCTCAATTCGTTCATAAACGAATAATTAATTGTGTATCGAAATTTAATGCAGCACCTCTCGAACTGTTACTGTTCAAGGAGACATGGTAGCTGACTTTATCACAACAAGTCTTCAAAATATTAATTATATGGAGTTAATAAAGTCATGAGTCCACTGATAAATTTTCAACAACATTTAGTGACTATATTATGTCGTTATAACTTAGGTTGTTGATATCAGTCTATTATGACTCCTCCATGAGATAGATTTTGTCTGCTGACATAAAGATATACCCGAAATTACATTTTGTCATCTTTGAATATTACAAAGTTAGAGTAATAAACCGGTTTGTGTTCTCACTTCTTCTTTAAATTATAACCTCTCGTTTCTTTTTTTAAAGATATTGTAATACTCTATTAGATGCTTCACATTAATCTAGACATATCTAGTGTGTTGCAATGTGAGTAATATCTAAACGAGTACAAACTTGAACTTACATAAGGCTTCTAATTAATGAAGCGTAAGAAATAATCTCATTTATCCTATTATCCTCTAAAGGAGAGCAGTATTGTTTGTTACATATGTAAGGACCAATTTAATGTTAAACTTATGGAACGGAAGTAATGTCCCATTTGGTCTATCTCAACATGTTATGATATCTATTATGTAAGAGATATCTCTGAGATTTATTATATCAAAGTTTGTGTTAACAATACTTTGACTTATGTAACATATACTTTTCAAAAGAATATCATCTATATAGACAAGTTTATCTTAGTTGCTCCCACTCATCTTGAGGTAGGTACATTATTCCACTTGGTTCTTGATGAAAACAATTGCGTTAAGATTTCATCACATTATGATGTTTGCATTAAACCATACATGGATTTTATTGGCTTATAGATAAACTGTTCTTTAACCTTAAGTTTAGAACTTTCAGGTTGTTTTATGAACATGTAAATGTGTCAGCCAGTTGTTAGGGAAAATTGTTTTAATATTCATCTGATGTAGCTCAAAACTATTATAAGCTACTAGAACAGTGATGATCCTAAAAGAAATATTTTGTTAGATATGTAAGAAAGATTCTTTAATAATATATATCTTCCTGAGTATAACCTTTGACAATCAATCATGCTTCTTTGTGTCTTAACGTTTATATCAGGATTTGTTTTAGTTATGAACACTCTTAGGTTATTCAATCAAATCCCAAACGTTATGAGAACACATAAAATCAGTTTTACTAGAAAACAGTTTTATTCTATTTAGAAGATTGATTGACACTAATGGCTTAATTAGAAGAGATAGGATCGGTAGAGTTTTCCAAAATCCATTTCAACTCCAAATTAGGGAGGTTATGTAATCATCAAAGTTAGTAGGTTTTTAAACCTAGATGACCTCCTGAGTTGATTATTGGGTTTGTTAGAAGTTTCAGTTTTATAGATTAGCTCTTGATTAAGTTGCTATCATTTTCAGGATTCTAAGTTTGTAAGAGTTGGTGCAGTATGGTGTACAAGAGGTGTAATCGGAGTTAAATTTGGAGTGAAATTTAATGACACTCTTCCCCCCGCCTCTTGTATTCCTTGCAAGTCATTATAAGGACTTTGACTGCTCCCACTGACCTTAGAAAACTTTAGGAACTCAGCATGCTTAGGGTCAATATTTAACGACCAAACAAATTCTAATAGAGAAAACATATTTAATGAACATATTAATGACGTTAGTCATTGTAGTTTCTCTTGTTGAGGATTATGTTAGTTTAAATAAGAAATCTAAGTGTGCCCACAATTAAGCAACAATGAAACTTTTGTAAGAGTAGCTGTAGATTTTAAGGAGACAAGTTATGATAGAACAGTGTCAAGATGGAGCAGTGTCTTGTACAAGAGGTGTAAATTGAAGTAATATAAAGTAATATAAAGTTTTCACTCCTCACCTCTTGCAACTATTGCAAATTATTATTAAGACGCTTAATGCTCCCACTGATCTATGATATCTCTATAAATGCTGCAAGATAAGTTTCAATGAGCTACGTGATGTGGGAACCTATCATATATACGTTAGACTTGATTTGATTTCTTTAATGTCCAAATGTCATAAGAAACTTAGGGACATATTTAATAGAAATCTTTTTAAGTACATACATGAATAGATTTCTTATAAGACCGTGGGCCATATATGACAAAATTTAGGTACAAGTAGATAGTCTTTAAATAAATAAATTATGTCTGAATATTCCATTTTGGAATAAGTTCCACGAATGTCAATGAATGACTTATGATGGACCCATACTTATTCCTTTAAGCCAAGTAATATTTAGGGCTATAACGTCATGATTTAAAATCACTTAGAATGAGATTAGATAAGAAATCATCCTCATTAACCATGTCATGATTTCTCATGAATTTTGGTTATAATGGATGAAATTTGTAAGGCTCATTTTCCTTTTGTCAAAATTTTCATTTGCATGATGACAAAATTTGTGAAAGTGTAAGGTATCATCTAGTTTCATCTTAGTAATGTTTCAATCCAGATATTTAGAACAAATAAAATGAGAGTTTAAGATAAGTGTGACTTTATGTTGACTATGCAAACCTCACAACCTTCATAACATTGCTTAATTATGATACTATATTCTGATTAATACTCAGAATATATGGACGGTATCGAAAAACGTTGTTAGAAGACTGTTTATTATTGTTCTTTATAGTCTTAACATTTAATTTTTGTCACTAACTCTCATGTTAGTTATTTGTTGATTTCTGGTAAGGAAACGTTTAAAAAACTAGAGTCAACTAATCATGTGTTAATAGGAATATTATAATTAGTAGACTTAAATATCTTTAATAAGTGACTATCTAATTAATTCATCCAACTGTTCTTTAGAATAATGGATAGCCTCGTTGCTTATGTCTAGTCTAATGACATAATGATGCAGTGAGATTTTCCCTTGAAGAACCTTAGAGGTGGAATTAACAGTTGTAATTTGTCTATGGATTTTAGAACAATCCTCTTTTAAGGTTTCAAGTGGTTGTTAGGTGAGTAACAACTTATTTTTCCAGCTTCAAACATTTATTTCTTTGTACATATGTTGCTTATCAACACACTCATTATACTTTGGTATTTTTGAGTGTTATAGTTGATTTATAAGGCATCAAATTGTACAAGTGAAAATCTTAATATGTAATGTACTGGAAAATGTACTTATTTCCATGCGTAAGCCCTTAACTTAATGGGTCATGGTATTGTACATTATTATGTATTCACATATACCACTTAACTTTATAGCTTAGAATTTTTAAAAGAAGGCATGCATCTTAGGAGTTCTAGTGATTATTCCATATATAAGAGATTAGCCTTAGGAAAAACTTAATCTGAAATAACTTTAGTGATAGCATTATGTTTGAGAGTTCTTGATTATCATAAGAGACATCATGTTCGATTTGTCCTAATCATCATGCTCTAATTTTTTTCTTTATAATCTTTATCAGAAGAGAGCAATGGGATTATCGTGTCTTAAGAGATAATCAAGGATTTAGTTTAAGAGCTAATTCTAATAGAAACTTTTAAATAAAGCAAACATTTTAGGTTTAGGAATTAAAGTGGATGAGATATATGTAAAAGTAAATTATAGTGAGAAAAATCATGGGTACTAAGAATAAGACAGACGAAATGATCATAAAATTAATTAAGGATCATTAATATAAGGATCATTATGTGAAGAGATTGTGATATGTCTATTACTAACATCAAAATAATAGACTTAGTAAAATTCTACTTAAACAAAAGACAAATCAGCTTTGGCCAGAAGTGTAATCATTTAAGTATGTGTGCAAAGTAATCGTGACAAATCAGCTTTGGCCAGAAATGAGACAATCACTTTAGTTATGCACTTGTCAAGCATGCTAAACATAAATGAATTAAATCATCTTTGGCCAGAATTAAGACATTTCACGTTTGTAATGCATACTTAACATAGCTTTTTATAATACTTGAACAATAAATAGATGTATTAAATCAGCTTTGGCCAGAATTAATACATCAGAAGCTCATTCAAGTTAAGCTAGTTTGGTTTTGTAAAACATTATTTGATCCTTATTAATTAATTAAGTATAAACAAAACCAAGTATTTAATAGCAAACCACCTGTTAGCGCGGATCGAACTTGTGCAAACAGTAATGCCTTGTGCGATTAATAAGGACTTGTGCGATCAGTGAGGACTTCTGCGATCAGTGAGGCCCAATAATTTGTGCGATCAGTGAGGCCCAAAACTTGTGCGATCAGTCAGGCCCAAGTTTTGTGCGATCAGCACTATCTTGTGCGATCCACAGGTCTTGTGCGATCCATAAGTACTTGTGCGATTTCCCTTGTGCGATCAGATCAATCAATATTTTTTTTTTTTTTGATCTTGTGCGACTGTTGTAGGGACTTGTGCGATTATGATTTCGAAACCCACTTAAGGCTGTTTATTGTGATAACAGAAACTCGAAATTTAAGGGATATTTGGGATAATGTTTCCTATTTTATTTTGATCTAAACTTATCAAATATTTCGAAATTAATAACTAAAATCCATTAACAGTTTTTTCGAAAATTATAATAGATAAAATTTAGATCAAACATTGGAAAACATCCATCAATCCAAATCATATTCCAAAATAAGGGAATTTTCGAGTTTTTATTAAGAACAAGCAATGAACCCTAATAAATTTAAAACATAATCTGGGATCCGAAACCCTAAATTTTATACTTTTATTAACAGATTTCGGAAATTAGGCTTGTCCATTACGATTTTTGAGTCAAAAATTAAACATAGTTTTCCCGAAAACAGGGATTTCGGTACCAAGGACTGTTAACAACCGAGATTTTATAAAAAACTTTAAAATTTCTGTTTTCCTTATAATGATCCCAGAATAATGGATACGAAAACAGAACTGATTTATCAACATATGCTCTGATACCACATGTTGATCAGTTCTGTTTTAAACATGATGGAAAACATAAAACATACCTTTGATTGCATCAATAGAGAATCCAGTCAGAGACGCAGCAACGGAGTTCGACATAGTTGTCAGTTTGATCTGGTTCCTCCTTAGGGTGTAAGGTGATGATGGTGATGAAACCGAAAGTAGGGTTAGTTTCGGTTGAGGGAGAGAGAGACGAATTTGATGTTGGTGAGGGTTGTGATTGTGTAACTTGTCTAACCCTTTAACTCTCTAATAAGCTCCTTATTTATACACCCAAGAGGAAACCCAATTAGTTAATAAGGGTAATATGGTCCATCAACAATTACCAACTAATTATTAATAGGTTATTAATATATTTTGATCTATATTATATAAATGATAATGATGGCTACTAGATTAAATATAAATAAATAAATATTTAATCTTACACCACCACCGTCTTTATCATCGTGAATTCATCGAACCAAGACACCCACTGCTGTCACTCCGTCGTGTACGGCGGCAGTCGCCAGTAAGAGGGTGTCGGCCCTCTCTTCTTCGCATCTCTCTCTCTCTCTCTCTGATACTCCATCCCTGCTCCTCTCTCTGTTCCCGTCCCGCTAGTCCGCCGCCTCGCTGCCATCGTGACGGTGGTGACCAGCCGTTAAGCTGCAAGAAACGAGAGTGTTGTGGGTGTGTCTTGACCGAAGAAGAAAGAGATTTAGGGGAGGGTGTTCGTTGCCGGCAACTGAGCCGCCATGCTCCGCCTATTCGTCGCCGGTGATGAAATCCGGTGACCGGACTGTTTGTGACAGAGAGAGCAGGGGTGCAAGTGTTGTGTGCGGGTTTTTGTTTGAGAAAAGCTCTGGTGAAAATAGTTAGGGTTTCCAATTAAAGCCCTTTTATACTTAGGGTTAAGTGGTGGGTTGGGCCCTAGGCCCATTTGTGTGTTTTGAGTGGCCCAGTAAAACTTTGAAGCCCGTTTCTCGAACCCGAAATTTGTAAAACGTCGTAAATTACGATATTAAGTCGAAGCACTCAAAAATCAAGTCGAAAATCGATATTATGACACGTATTTTGTAGATTGCGTCATAATGCGTAAAAAAGTGTCGTTCTTCGTTTCTTGTCCGTTTTGCAATCCGTTTTCAACTACGAATAATAAATTTTGAAAACGAAGCTAAATAATCACAAAACTTCGGTTTTGTAGGTAATACGCGTGTTTGGGGTCTCCGTTTCGTTGTCGGTGCGTTCTTACTATTGTGTTTTTCGTTCGCGTTTGCGTTTTGTGGCGTTTGAAATCGTGTTATTTCCGCAAAATCACCTTCACATGTATAAGTTATATGTATAAACTTTGTATTTGTTGGCGTTGTCAGTATTTTGTGCAGTATCAGTTCGTTATCGCTTATCGTTCAGCAGGATTTCTCAAAATCACCATACACGTGCTGTAACGTCGGATAAGTGTCTTTAGGCATTCCAGAAGCCAAATTAAGTTAATTCGTGCCTTAAACACTATTTATTATCGCCTAAACGTTTGTTAATTGCGTAATTAAAAACCGTTAATTACCGGTTGTCACAAAGGAAACGTCACCTTCAAAAGAGGGGCCTACCACATTACGCATTAATAACTTAATTAATTATCTTCCAATAATCCAAGCCTTTAGGATTGTATTCTTTCTGACTCAAACTACTGGGTTGAGGGTAACGTCACCTTCAAAAGAGGGGCCTACTACTATAACTAAGATAATCTCTTAAAAAGTGCAGAAGTGCGGAAAACATCAAAGGTTACACTAAAGGCGAGTCGGATCCGAGTGATTCATCTTGTCTATCTGTTTATATTTTATTTTTATTTTCAGCATTTTTAGTTTTTATTTTCATGTTTAAACCTTTTTCTAAAATTTTGATTTGATTAGACGTTGAGGATAAACCGGTACTAAAAGCTCTTGTGTCCTTGGACGACCTCGGTATCTTACCAACGCTATACTACGTTCACGATGGGTGCACTTGCCCATATGTGTGTTTAGTGTTAGTAGAATATCGTGTTTTATAAATTTAAAACTTGACTAAAGTGTTAAAAAGGGCTAAAAATATACATAAAATATATCACACTCGACACGCATCAAGTTTTTGGCGCCGTTATTGGGGACACAAAGATTTTAAAAAAGCTTAAAATCGACGGCCTAATCAGTTTTTCAAAACCTTTTTAAACGCGCGCACAATTTTCTGCATTTTTGTTAGTTTTTGCATTTACAGTAGACTGAACACGGGCCGTGTTCACTGAACACGGGGCCGTGCTACACAATTTTTTCAAAACTCCTAGATAAAGAGTCTGAACACGGGGTCGTGCTCACTGAACACGCCACCGTGCTGCACAAAACCAGTCACTTTTATTATAACGCCCAGATACAGAACCTGAACACGGGCTGTGCTCATTGAACACGGGGCCGTGTCCAGCCTCTGTTTCCGTTTTTATTTTTGTTTTCTGGTCCCGAGACTCTATTGTGGTATGCTGAGTGATTCTTATGGATCATTACTCAGGAGATTACAACTACGCCTATGAGGAGGATGATTATAGAGAAGACTATTGCACCATTTGTGGTAACCCTCACTCGGTACAATATTGTGACCTCTTTGAACCATCCACTTCATACAACTACTATGAGGAGCTCAGGTACGAGTCGTCCACTTCATATACGTCCTATGAAGACCCAAGGTATGAACCTTCCTCCTCATACTCATATTTTGATGAACCAAGGTACGAGCCTTCATACTCATACTTTGAGGAACCAAGATATGAGCCTTCACCATCATATGCTTATTATGAAGAACCATGGCGTGAACAACCCACCTCATATGAGTATTATGAAGAACAAAGTTACGACCCTTATCCATCATATACTTACAATGAGGAACAATGGTGTGAACCATCTACTTCATATGAGTATTATGAGGAACCAAGGATCGAACATCCGGATTCAAGCTTTGAGGATCCAGATCCTTATTCTATCACCCACATAGCCGATAAGATAATAGAACATATTAAAACTATTGAGCGTTGCATAAAAGAATCCCGCGCAAGGGAAGAGGAGTCCCGCGCAAGGGAAGAATTAACTTGTAATAAAGAAGAGATAGTTGAAAAGGTAAAAATGGAAGAACAAGTAAGTGAAAAACCGACACATAAGTTAAATAACGAAAAAGGTGAGTCCGACAACGTTAAAATTCAAGAAGGGTCTAATTTTAAAGAAATTAATCTCTTGTCACCTTCTTTCGAAAATCATTGTTTAGTACCCACTCATGTGAAGTTTTGAAAAGAGTTAAACACTAACACCAAATTTGACGAAACGGTAAGCATTAAGTTAACAAATGATCAAACTACGCTAATAAAAGAAGACCCATTTGAAATTAACATTACACTGGTTCAATTTTTTTTCTAAACTCCTTTATTAGTAATATTACAATTGATAAAGATCTTTGTGTTAATATAATGCCAAACTACATTTTCAAAAAATTAAGTATTGGTGATTTTTCTCCACTTCAAATACCCATTTTTCTATCTAATCGGAAAACAATAAAATAAATAGGGGTAGTTGAGGATGTCTTGGTCCAAACCAATCAAATGGTAATCCCAACCGACTTTGTCATCCTTGATGACGCTCCTCTAGTGTTGGGACGACCTTTTGTTAAGACCCACAAAGCTTTGATTAATCGGAAGAAAAACAACTTACCCATTCAATTAGTGGCCTATATATTTTTGTATATAGGGTCCGGTTCCGGTTCTTAAATTTGGGTAAAAATGGTTCCCGGTTTGGTTCCGGTTAAAGAACCGCTAGAACCAGTTGGGGTTATAAATATTTAAAACCCTATTTTATTAATGGGCTTTTCAACATCATACGACCACCCTAATTCTTATTCCCTCCTCTTATATTCATTCCACAATCTCATCTTTCATCTTCTAATTCTTCTCCGTCTCTCAACCCTAACCCTAACCCTAATTGCTATCATACAAGTTCATCTCCATCAACACCCTGCAAATACATGTACGTTATTCTACATGACCTTTTTTATGATTGCATATATTTTCTTTCTAGATGTTTGCTTTCTGATACATATAGTTTTCTGTATGTGAAAATAAAAATTGAACAAAAGTAATCAAATCAATGTTGATCAAATTGTAAATGTGTATATAAAAATTGAAGATGTTTGTTTTAATTGTTAACACGATGGTTGTAATAGTTTTATTTAGAGTTTGTTTTATGGCTTGAATTTTTTTATTGTTGCTTTGCTACTTTTATTTTGGTTGGTTTGAACTTTGAATGTTGCAACTTTTAGTTAATGTTTTAAATGGTTTGATTTGTTTTTATTGAATTGTTAATTTTACGATTTAATTGTCAACCGGTTCCCGCGAGAACCGTTTAACCGATTTGGAACCGAACCGGAACCGTTATAATACGGTTTGGTTCCGGTTCTTAAATTTAGAAATTAACGGTTCTGGTTCGGTTCCAGTTCGGTTCGGTTCGGTCTGGTTCTGAACCGTTGCACGGCCCTACTTCAAAAGATGTGTCGATCTTGAACAATCAATGAAATATCCAATCGGCAATGACGACCCCCTAATTGAAGATGAGCCAGAACCACCCGATAAGGTGGGTCTAGCAAGGACCCTTATAAACGTGGCGCACCACGGAGGCATTCCGCGAAACTATCCTTAGTTTTAGATTAGTTTAACTTTTATGTTTTCTAGTTAAGTTTTAATTTTTAGGAATAAAACACACTCGAAATGGTGGAGGCTACCAAGGGAAACTTGAACCCACACCCCATGCACAAAAACAGAGCCTCCCGACAATTTTTCTTCATTACAGCAAGTTCAGCACGGGGCCGTGCTCACCCCAACACGCCCCCATGCCCGAGGTTCTGTAGAAAATGCCCAGTTCAGGTAACTGGACACGGGGTCGTGTTCGCTGAACACGCCCCCGTGCCCAGCCTTCTGTTTATTTTTGGTACTGGCAGTCTGACCACGGGGTCGTGCTCAGCCCACCACACCCCGTGTTCAGCTACCCAGTAACATAAAATCTTGTTTTTAACCCACCTTTTTCACATTCAATCAACCTAAAAACTTATTTTTGGGACACATTGAGGACAATGTGTAATTTAAGTGTGGGGGGATGCTAAAACCTTGAATCTTGCAAGTCCTAACTACAAGCCTTACACAAAACTCTATTGGAACCGCTAAACACCCCAATTTTTTTTCAAAAAAAATTTCATTTTTTACTTGTCTTGGTTTAAATTAGGAATAACAAGTTCTAAAAAGGTTATATTTTTACGAATTTACAACCGATTGCGTCGTGATAAAAAGAACCAACATAAGAAAATTATGAAACGGCATGACAAATCTAGTTAAAATTTGATTATATATACTTGATCACATAAAAAACCCATTCCCACAAAAAGTGAGTTTTGAGCCGTTAATTGAGCATATAAATACACATCTTTAAACTAAATGCTCATTTTTCGTTTCTTGTGAGAATAGCCGCTTGGTTTCTTACGACTCTAGAACTTGCCATGACGATACATTCTCGGTCCTTACCAACTTAAACCCAAGTAAGTAAATGATGGAGACATTAGGACTAACCCTTTTTCTTTCAACACCATTATTTTTTTTCTTTTTTTTACCACCTACCCAAAATCTCCCTAGTTAACCCCTTTGAGCCTAAACCTTTTCATTTCTAAATCCACAAAACAAACACCCTTTACCCACCAAAAACCTTTTTTTCATTTTAAACCATTTATTTTAGTAAAAAGCTCGGTCTTCATGTGACATTCCTTATAAAAAAATGATGAAGTCTAGCAATAAACAAACAAGTTCCTCAAAAGAAACCTTGTTTGAAAAATGCTTCGTTTAAATAAAAAGTCACAAAAACAAAAAGTTTTACGAAAACCGACACTTTTTACGCCTTTCGCCCTTTTCTACAAACCACTAACCCAAAACCACCTACCTTTAACCCAAGCCTAACCCTTCCCCAAGTCCTCTTGATATTTACAAAAGGTTTATAGTTAAAAAGGAGGAGGATTGATTGCTTGGCAAGCATATGGTAGAAGTAAGTTCCATGCCGGTCTCGAGTGTTTCACAAAAATACATCTTCGGCCGAGTGTTGAGTGATCTCCCGTGAGGTATGTGAACTTGTATATAAATGGAATTTTAAAAAGGCATGTTATGCCCAAATAAGTCATTTCTCTTATGAAACGTTCTAAATAAATCATAACGAATAGGATTGTAAATAATATAAAAATAAAACCCAATAAAGATCTTGGATTCCCGACACTCAAGACAAGCCCAAAACTTCTCTTCTACCCATTCCATTTGGGTGTGTAAGCCACATAATGAAGAGTTTTGCTTGCGGACAAGCAAAGATTCAAGTGTGGGGGTATTTGATGTGTGTAAAATGCAACATATAAATTACATCAAATAAGGCATAAAACTAACCCTTTTTAAGTACTAACGTTGGAAAAAAGTGTGTTTTTGTCTTCCTTTTGAATTTACAGGATCAAATGAGCTTAAACGAACAAAAGGAACAAATATACATCCAAAACCAACATAAATACAAAGAAAAGGAAGAAACGTGGCATGCCCGACCCCTCGACAGCATCTCCCAAAGAAAAAAAAACAAGAAGAAAGCTGAGCATGGGGCTGTGCCCAGCTCACCATGGGGTGTGCCCAGCGGACATGGGGCGTGCCCAACGAACACGGGGGTGTGGCAAGTTGTCTGCAGAAAAGACAAAGCTATAGAAGCTTCTATTCCCGACACGTGGGCGTGCCCAGCTCAACACGGGGTCGTGGTCAACGCTAAGATTCGCAGGATCTTGCAAATCTTAATAGTACAGATACGCTTCTGCACACGGGGCCGTGCCCAGCGGACACGGGGGCGTGTGGAGCTAATACAAACAAATTATAATTAATGAAGAAAGAGAAAAAGGGTGGACACGGGGCCGTGTCCAGGCTTCTATGCAGGCTATAAATAGGGCTGCTTGGTCCACTTCAAAGGCATCACTTGACAAACCACCTCTCTCCCACTTCCACACTCCACCACCATCACAACACCCACATCCACCACCATCATCCATCATAGAGTATGTGTAGTAGTCTCAGGATCCAATATTGATAGTAAGAGTTCTTGAAAATCAAAGGCCATGTTTGCCTAAGTCTCTTACATCACTTGGTGAAGACAAGCATTTAGTGTAATACTTTTGTTTTTTTATCTTTTCGCACTTTTTATTTGGTTTTATATTAATGACTTTAATAACTAGTTTCTTATGTTGAAGGTGAAACTTCCTTATCATTTGTTCGTGGTGTCTTGGCGTTATTTTACTGTCTATATAAAATAAAAGATTTACACCATTCATATCTCTACGGTCTATATAGAGATATGTTGGCTACCTGGTCGGGGGTTAAGGGAATGGTTTGGTAAGGTTCTTGCCTTGTTCAATGTATAGATCTTGCAAGGACCTGGGTCAAGCTTACTAGGACATCCTTCAATACCCATTGGTATTGGATGGCAGGGGTGCGAATGGCTTGATCCCCTCATATGTAAACCACTATTAATACATTAACCCGGCTACTTGGGATTGTATCCCTACTGACTCAAACCACTTAGCCGAGGGTAACGTCACCTTCAAAAGAGGGGCCTACCACATTACGCATTAATAACTTAATTAATTATCTTCCAATAATCCAACCCTTTAAGATTGTATCTTTGCTGACTCAAACTACTGGGTTGAGGGTAACGTCACCTTCAAAAGAGGGGCATACTGCTATAACTAAGATAATCTCTTAAAAAGTGCAAAAGTGCGGAAAACATCAAAGGTTACACTAAAGGCGAGTCGGATCCAAGTGATCCATCTTGTCTATCTGTTTTTATTTTATTTTTATTTTCAGCATTTTTAGTTTTTATTTTCATGTTTAAACCTTTTTCTAAAATTTTGATTTGATTAGACGTTGAGGATAAACCGGTACTAAAAGCTCTTGTGTCCTTGGACGACCTCGGTATCTTACCCACGCTATACTACGCTCACGATGGGTACACCTGCCCATATGTGTGTTTAGTGTTAGTAGAATATCGTGTTTTATAAATTTAAAACTTGACTAAAGTGTTAAAAAGGGCTAAAAATATACATAAACATATATCACACTCGACACGCATCATCCTGGTACTGGTATTTTGCTCAAAAAGGGAAGTACTTTTCATCTAACTGCCTTTGCAGATTCAGACTGGGCTAAGTGTGTTGATAACCGTAGATCAGTCACAGGGTTTTGTATCTTTCTTGGCAACTCTTTGATTTCTTGGAAAAGCAAGAAACAAAGTGTTGTTTCAAGATCATCCGCTGAAGCTGAGTATCGATCCATGTGCAGTGCTACATGTGAAGTGTTGTGGTTAATAAACGTGTTAAGGGAATTGAAAGTTGATGTGAACATTCCTGTTGTGCTGAAATGTGATAATACAGCAACCTTATCTATTGCTGCCAATCCAGTTTTTCATGACAGGACAAAACATTTTGAAGTTGACCTTTTTTTCTTACGAGAAAAAATAGCTTCAGGTTTAATTAAAACTGTGGGCATCAAATCTGAGCATCAGTTGGCCGACATGTTCACTAAAGGCTTGCTGTCGAAAGATCATTCAGAAATGTGTAAGTCATTGGGAATTACTAATCTCTTGACACATTTAAACTGAGGGGGGTGTTAAAAATATAGTTTAAATGCTTTATTATTTCTTTATTTTCTTCTTTCTAATCCTCCTTTTTTGTTTTATGTTTCTCTTTGAGGTTTGGTGTTTTGGGCTCATAATCCTTGTCTCGGGCTTCCTTGCCGATGGGCTTTCCGGATTGGGCTTATAGCCGTTTGTGGGTTGCTGCTGTTTTTAGGGTTATGCCCCTTATAAAAGGTTGGAGGTTCTAGAGCATTGGGCACTCGATCTCCTTCTTCTCTCGTGCACTTCTTCTTGGGTGCTTGTCTGGTTCCCTGACTCTCACACGTTACATTCATGAGTTTTAGGTTTTGTATTTATATTGATCATCCTACTAGAGATCTTTTTGATTCTTGTAAAACTGTGATGACTGGTTCATCTCTTTGGTGTATTTGATTGTGAGAATTTATCAGTTGGTTCATTTCATCCGTGTTTCTGACATAATAGGCTTTCAATTTATATTTTCAAAACTAGAAAAATGTATTTCCTTCATTTACTTATCTTTTCGGTTTTGTTAGATCTATAGTACGATGCTTCGTTTTAATCTTCAACTTCAGATTTCCATAATAAGTCCATGCGTACAGTTTCTTTATGATCAGTATAAACATATTTTTTCTAAAAATAAGAAAAATATCATTTCTCAACACTACGAAATTCGCGGGTATTAGCACTTGTATAGGAATAAACAGAACACTAAACAAGAAAATAAGAGCAGATTTTATGGCTGGAAATTTTCTTTGATGCACCATTAATGATCCTAAGCTGTCATGGTCTCTTGAAAAAGGAAATGATGTGAATACTGATCCTGTTGTGAAACAACGACCTACTAGCAATCTATAGAGAAGAATGGGAGAATGGGAGATGGATTTCTTATTGATTGATTTCAACATCATATACAAATGTCATTATATATAGGCCCTTACATTAGTACAATAGTAACTAAAGGGATAGGAGTTATAGAGGTGGATAGTCACTACATAATGGATGCACAAAGGGATAGGAGTTATAGATGTGGATAGACACCACATAATGGAAACATTCATAACACTCCCCCTTGACTATCTACATGATATACTATTCTTTAATACGCTTGGTGATGTTGCCTCGTTAAAAACCTTACTAGGAAAACCCAGTGGGACAAAACCTCAGCTAAGGGAAAAAGAGTGCAGCGCGCATTTTCTCCCTCTGATACTTTTGGATCAGATATGTTGCCTCATTAAAAACCTTTACTAAGAAAACACAATGGGACAAAACTTAGTCAAGGGAAAAAGAGTGCAACTTGAATAAGTCTCCCCCCATTTTAACATGTATCCTTTAAGTGACGTGTGTCCATCTTCCTTGAAAGTCGAATAAAGCCTTTGTAGCAAATGATTTGTTGCTTGATCCCTTAATGTGTAATCCTTTATGTTAAGCAATGTTGTATAATCTTCTAACGAGACTTTAGGTGCCTCTTTCCAAAAAATATCATATGTCCATGACTGTGTTTCCTTACATTCCTGCATCTACAAGACTAACCAAACTTGTTTTGATGGGTTAGTAAAATATAATCAACTATCGTTTATACCTGAAATGTTTCTTTGAAATCATTCCAATGTCTCTTCACTTGACAAAGGTTATATCATGACAATAAGCTCAAGTGAAGGATATTATAACCATACATAGCTAGCAAAACATATTAATGCACGTATGCATTTAACGATGGTACTTCTAGAATGAGAATCTCTACTTTGGTAGGAGATGATAATAGTCATTTCTTATAACAAATGACTTAACAACCTTTAACATACTTTAAGGTTCAACTATGTCCATACTAAATATCCAAACATCATCTTCTAGATGTACTTGGGGGATTGGTAAAATATAATTACATATATACACGAACTGCAGTTCGAGTAATAATTAGACTGTGCCAAGGTCATTCAAAAATTCTCCCTCTAAAAGCTCGATAATTTCTCTCGATGATGCCTAGACATCATCATTGTAAACTGCGATTATAGTGAACTTTTAAAAGTAGAACATCGATAAAACATGGCTAATTTAATCAAACTTATATCCCTATTAATGCAAATATCTCGAGTTGTATAACACTCGATCTAACTATTTTAGTCCAAACATATTCTATGAACTTGATATAGTACGTTCTTGAGGTTTTGACATCATTAATGCTTCTAGCATTATCAATCCATGAGAGAATTATTTCCATCTTATCCAAATATGCATGTGCTTTCACTCTTAGAAGTTTTGCTATATAAACTTGCCCTTTTAACACATAAATATCTATATCATATGCAAAAATATCAAGAACACTTTCTTTTATCTCCAAAATTCATATTGTACCATGTTTGTACACAGTGTACATTGAGATGCCATAATAACCAGGTACACATTTTCTATGTATGTTTATTGAAGTATTGGTGCACTATAATTACATCCATAAGGTGTTTCAATTAAACTCTTATGCACTCAAATGCTTTAGGATACTCATGGGGAGTTCCAGTTATATTCAATTCAATAACATATACAACATGTATATGTATTCAGATCTGAATTTATATAATAATCATAATATTCTCGAGAACTTATTTTATATGACTTGGTATCAAGTGATACATAACTTTCATAAGACGCGTGTCAATTCTCTTTTATATATTACCATACTAATAAAATATTGGAAAGTCAATACATCCACCACTGGAGAAAACGTCTCCTCCATCATAGGTCTTTGCAAAAATTATTGTGCCACCAATTTTTCCTTATATCACTCAATTTGATTTTCACATAATTCGCATAAAAGACCCGTTTATGTCCAACATATTTTACAACTTCAGTTGTATGTACTGTTGGTCCAGATACTTTCCATGTCATTAGAGAATTCAGCTTTGCCTTATTTGCGTCTTTCCATTTTGGCCAATCATTTCTTAATATTCATTCATAGGCAGATCTTAAATCTTGATCCTCATCATTTAATCATTTTAAGCGCTACATTATATACAAAAGTATAACGACGTCGATTTTTATTTCGATTCCATACATATCTTAGACATGATACAACTTATCGAGATCTCTTTATTTTCAGGTACCTAAGGTTCTTCTTGAACCATCATGTCTATTGTCTCTTCAGGAGATCTTGTTACTATAACCGCGACTTGACCATATTAATTATTTGCTCCAATTTTCGAGGAATTTTATTATTGGAATCAACTAGTCTCCCGTGCTTTAGGCGTGCAATAGACTCATTACAAAAATATGTGGTTGTCCTCTTGGGACACAAATATAATTGGAGCATAAGCAGTTGATTATGTGACTTACTTAGTCACTCTATTTAGGTCAGTAAACTTGTCTGGTAATTTGTTCTTTAATATTGGTAAATGAATTATACTTTAAACTTCTAGTTCATAGTTTATTGTCTGAGGATCAAGATGACATGATAATTCATTTCACTTATCACTTTCCAACTGCTTGTTATCTCCCCCTAATGTTGGGAACATTCATTCATTAAAGTGAAAACCAATGAGCCATAAATGAATTTCTCTCTAATGGCTATAAGTATTTAATCATTGTTGGGATTGAACCCTATCAGAGGAACATATAATAAAAGCCAAAACTGGATCAGAGCAGTGGATCCAAAATAAGCAGAAGTTATGTTTACATTCTCTCCCCTTGAAAGTGGTTTCAACATCTGATGACCTCCATCCACTGATCCTTTACAACAACTACTGACTTACAACTGTTGATCAAGTTAAAGACTGATGAAGACTAAGCCCTATTGATCAATCTACTGCTATGGGTCAAGCACTGCTGAAGATATCAAGTACTGTTGGAGTCACACCAGTGGAAGGATAAAGCAGTAGTTTAGTCTTTCTTATGTAATGTATTGTAATCAGTAGTTAGCATAGTAGTGTTTGTATTAGATTAGTTGTTAGAGTTTGTTAGGAGGTTAGATGTCACTTTCATGGTGACGTCAGCCAAGATGCTTCAGTGGTTTAGGCGTGCCTATAAAAAGAACAGTACTCTGTACTGTTCTATTAGCTCTTCACTACTTTTCTTCCTGTACGAACAATCACTGTGAGCTCAGGCTGAGGGGGAGTTTGTTACATGCATGCATTGTAATCGTAGTTGAAATAAATTCAAGCTTTCGGTTCTATGTGAAAATGTGTGTGAAAAGCATTTTTCCTGTTTGATTGTGTGCAAAGTTTTGTTTCCATTTATATTCCGCTGCATTACTTATTCATTGTTCATCTTAAATCAAACGTAAAACACAATCAATCAAAACTTAGATCCTAACAATTGCTATCAGAGCTTGGACAGTCAAATTTGATTTAACAATCATTTTGATATAAATAGTTCAGCTCACATTCGTTGATACTGATAGTTGTTCGTTTTGTTGAAAAACAGAGTAAGGTTTAATCACGTTCAAAGTTGATTAATCAGTACCTGTGAAACAACCAGGATGGCGTCACAATCACAAGATGATAAGAATAACATCGGTTCACTTTTCAAACCACCCATGCTTAAACGTAATAAATACAACACCTGGGAGAGAAGGATGGGTCACATCCTTGCTCAACAGAATACTGGATGTTGGAGATCGGTTGTTTTTGGACCACATGTTCCCATGGTGCCAAGTGCTGAGGATTCAAAGAAGTTCGAACCTAAAAAACCTGAAAAACTATACTGAAACTGATTTTCAAAAGTTTGAACTCGATGCCAAAGCATTTAGCATCATTGCATCTGCATTACCCAATGAAATTTATGCTGGGCTGTTACACTGTAACAGTGCCAAGGAATTATGGGATGCACTGAAGGAACAATTTGGGGGAACTAAAGAAGTAATTGAAAATAACAGGGAAATTCTGAATCAGCAGTATGAAACCTTTTGTCACATTAAGGGTGAAGCATTGACTCAATAGTTTGAGCGATTCAGTTATCTCATTAGTGAGCTAAGGCTTGTTAAGGTTGTATTTGCTAATTCTACACAAAATAGCAGGTTCCTTAGATCACTACCTGAAAAATGGGATACAATTGCTTTTGTAACTAGAAACTCTGTTGAGTTCAAAGATCTGACATTGACCCAACTTCATGGTAGACTCCTGACCTATGAAAGGGAGTTAAACCAGAAAAAGAAGTTGCAAGAGTCTGGAAAAGTTGCTGATGACTACTCATTTGGCAGCACAACTCTTTTTGGTCAGGAAGAATCTGGTAGCAGTAGTAAGGATCAGAGTTATGATCATTACATTGACATAATGCTGGTGGAAACTTTAACAACTCTGATTCTCACTCTGCAAATTATGCTTTTACTGCTAATTGTGAAAACCAGCTGTCAGATAACTTGAGCTTTGAACTCAATGACTTACAACACTTTGATCCAACTGATCTTGAAGAAATGGACATTTTGCATCAATTGGCTTAGTGTAAGAACAAGCAAATTTTATAAAAGGACAGGGAGAAAATTCCAAGGGTTACATGGGAATTTAAAAGTGGGGTTGGATAAGTCAAAGATCAAGTGCTATAAGTGCAATAGGCTAGGACATTTTGCTAGGGAATGTAGGAGTCAAACCACTGGTCCAATTGTTACTCATCCCAGCTCAAACTCTAGGCCACAAAACCAAAGCACTGTGCACTATTCCCATTATTCCCCTGCTGCCCATGTAAACACTGCTCATTATGCAAACCCTGTTCCTATGCATTATGTTCAAACCACTATCCCTCAAATTCAGTATATTCAGGCTCCTGTACCTCAGGTTCAAGTGCAACCAGCTGCACCACAACAAGCTGCACCACCAGCAGTGGTTCAACCAGATCAGCAAAGCTTTTTCACCCAAGGCTTTGTTGACTGGAGCAGCTTACCTGATGAGCTAGGTGATGAAAATTTTGCACTCTATGCTACTAATGATGCTTCTAATGATGAATTTTGTCTTATGGCATTAGAGTCAATACCAGAAGAGCTGGATGCTGAAAAAGGGCAAACAAGTGCTGAAACAGTGGATGAAGTTGCTGAAGCAGTGGTTACTACTGTTGCTGGTGAACTACTGCTGGAAGAAAGTTCAAAACCCCTGATTGAACCACTGAATGACCCCTGGTCCAAAGAAGAGGAGAAGAAGCTTGGTGAGAAGGAAGAGAAGGTGACTGATGAGGAAGAGCATACTTGTGATTGTGCCATGATGGTTGCAGCCAAGGTATCATCTTAGGTTCTAGAAAATCTGTGTTCAGACAAATGCATCATAGCATTTGCTAACATTAAAGAGGTGAATGAAAACCTTAGGGATATAGTGTTGAATGATGAGGTCAAATTTGAAAAGTCTTTAAAAGAACTTAAAAACAAATTGGCTGAAAAAGACAAAGAAATCTGCAGTCTAAAAGAAGAGCAAAGCATAACCAAGAACCAACGCCAAACTATGGTAGAAAAATATAAAGTTTGCAAAAAGGAGTTGGAATCCACCCAAATCACTTGTGAAAGATGGGTGGAATCTTGCAAATGTTATGAAGTCATGTTAGAAAAACAGCTTGAAAGCAATGTGAAATTTGGCATAGGATTTAGAAAATATGATGAAATTGAAAACACTGCTGCTAAACAAGCTAGTTCTGTTGAAATAACACCAACCAACAAGAATGGCCAAGAAGTTAAGATAATTGACAAACTTGGTAACAAAATCACTCTGGAAAGATCAATGGGATCCTCAACCTTTGAGGAAATTGAAAAATATCAATTTAAACCCACATGGTCTGATGAGTGTGACATTCTTGAGAACTTCAAACCAATGGACTTTACAACCACTGTTGGTGTAAAAGCTCCTAAAGCAAAGGTCATTCCTCTCAAAGACATCCCAATAGTGGTTCAAAACTCTGTTGCTAAGGAGTCTGAGAAGAAGAAAAGAAGAGAAAAAGTTAAAAATCTGTTTTGTGATTTCTGTGAAAAGAAGAACCATTTAACAAAAGACTGTTTTCATCTAAAAGCATATGATATCAACAAAGCAAGTGTCATTGTTCCTGCTGAGAGCTGCACCATCTGTGGTAAAACAAACCACAAAACTCAAGAATGTGTGTATCTAAAAAACTTTGATGTAAAAAAGAATGAGTACACTGCAATAACATCCTTAAGTACATCAACATCATCTGTCAAATTCACCAAAAATCAACCACTGTTTGTGCCAGTTCAAACAGCTGTTACAAAACAACTAAACCAAACATCTGTCAAATGAGATGTTCAGGTGACTGATGCACCCCCTGCCAATCAATACAGAAGAGGTAAGGGACAACCATCATACCAAAGGATCCCACATGTTTATGAGGTTTACAAAAAGCCTTCTAAACCAAGAGTGAACAGGTATCCTTTTGGTTATCAACAGGTGATTGGTCAAGACCCCCAACAGCGGTTAGAGAAAAACATTCCCAAAAATGTTCAAACCCCTGAGCTAACCACTGTCCATCCACCTGAACTCATCCCAGACACTGTTGAGGCCCCATCCAAAGCCTTATTGGCTTTGGAGACCCTAATGAACTAATCCTTTTACTTCATGTGCAGGGAGCTTCTGCATGCTTAGACAGTCTTTGGTATGTAGATAGTGGAGGCTCCAGGCACATGACAGGATGTAAAGCCCTGCTCAAAGATTTCAAAATCCATGGAGGGGGTGATATATCCTTTGGTAATAATAGTAAAGGGAAAGTTCTGGGGTCTGGTACAGTACAGTCTGGTAATGTAAAATTTGAAAATGTCAATCTAATAGACAATTTAAAGTTAAACCTCCTGAGTGTCTTTCAAATGAGTGATAAGGGCTATGGCTCATTTTTCACAAAGGATTGTTGTAAGATTGTTGGACCAGAAATGGTTGAAAAGATTGAAGCAATAATAAAAAATGGAAAAACCAAACTTGTTGCTCAAAGAAGTGGCAATGTTTATGTGGTGGATATGTCAAAAGAGAGCCCCAAGACTGATGCCTGTCTGTTCTCAGTTGCCTCAAACAAAGAGACAAAACTATGGCACAGGAGATTGGGGCACACAAATCTCAAGACAATCATTGTTATTTCAAAACAGGGGTTAGTAAGAGGTTTACCTCAAAAACTATTCACCTGTCATGAGCATTGTGTTTCCTGCCTAAAAGGAAAACAACATAAAAGCTCACACAAATCAATTGAAGAGTCCAAAACAACCAAATGTTTGCAAATGCTTCATATGGATTTGTTTGGCCCAGTTAAAGTCATGAGTCTTAAGAAAAAGAGGTATTGTTTGGTTATTGTTGATGACTTTTCTAGGTTTGCATGGACTTACTTTTTACACTCAAAAGATGAGATTGTAGGCATTCTGCAAGACTTTGTGACACAGGTTGAAAAGCAGCTTGACTTGCCAGTTAAAATCTTCAGAAGTGATAATGGCACAGAGTTCAGAAACAAGGATTTAGATGATTTCTGTGTATCAAAAGGAATTGTGAGGCAGTACAGCAGTCCAAGAACACCAGAACAAAATGGGGTTGTTGAAAGAAAGAACAGGAGCTTGATTGAGGCTGCCAGAACCATGCTTGCTGATTCAGGTTTGCCATTAACCTTTTGGGCAGAGGCAGTAAACACTGCTTGCTATGTCCAAAACAGAGTTTTAATCAACCCCAGGCATCAAAAGACTGCCTATGAACTGCTGTATAAAATAAAGCCATTGATTTCATATTTCAAAGCTTTTGGCTGCCCATGCTTCATTTTAAATTTAAAAGATTCTACCTCAAAGTTTGCAGGCAAAATTGATTGTGGTTATCATCTGGGATACTTAACCACTGCTAAGGCCTACAAAGTGTTTAACACAAGGACTAAGACAGTGGAAGAGACTTTGAATGTAAAGTTCAATGAACTTTCATTAATGAAAATCCCAGCAAATCCTACAAATTTATTTGATCTTGATAAATTCACATTTGAAAGTGTTGCTGTCAAGCCTAACAATGCAGGTTCATCAGAAAATTATCAGACTATGGATATGAGATCATCATTCCACAACAAAAGTCTGCATCAACTGGAAGAACAGCAGATGTTCAAAACAACTGTCAAAGTTCAACCACTGCTACCTCAACAGTTGTTGATCAAAGTAGCCCATCAACCCCTGCTTCCACATCATCACACACTGTTGACAAAAGTCCTCAAACAGTGGATCAAATTCAGCAGGTGTTCACACCATAACCCCCTATTCCACCACCTTTAGAAGCCACTGCTGGATCATCAAAGTCACCAGCAGTGGTTAGCTCAGATGATTCACATCTGCAACCCTCCCCACTTAATGCCATTGTTCCATACCAAGGAGATCTTATCTTCTTGAAATCTCATCCACCTGACCAAATCATTGGCAACATCAATGAAGGGGTGCTCACAAGAAGTCAATCCCAAATCATTTGTCTTTTTGCCAGTTTCCTATCTCTCCATCAGCCAGTCAAGTACCAAGAGGCACTAAAAGACAACAGCTGGGTAGAAGCCATGCAAGAGGAGCTCCAACAATTTAGAAGACAACAAGTTTAGGAGCTTGTACCATTGCTGACACAAAATGGGTCTTTAAAAATAAAACTGATGAAAGGGGTATTGTTGTCAAGAATAAAGCCAGGCTTGTGGTTCAAGGGTTCAGACAGGAAGAGGGCATTGACTATGATGAAACATTTGCTCCTGTAGCAAGATTGGAAGCTATCAGATTATTCCTGGCCTTTGCTGTCAACCACAACATCAAGGTGTATCAAATGGATATCAAATGTGCATTCCTCTATGGTAAGATTCAAGAAAAGGTTTATGTTTGTCAACCTCCAGGCTTTGAGGATCCATTTAATCCAAATCATGTCTACAAGCTAAATAAAGCTTTGTATGGCCTGAAACAAGCACCAAGGGCCTGGTATGAAACTCGTTCTACCTTTCTACTTTCCATTGGTTTCACAAGAGGTAAAATTGACAAAACGTTGTTTTTAAAATGGAGAGGGAAAGAATTGATGATTGTCCAGATTTATGTGGATGACATCATTTTTGGAAGCACATGTAACAAAATGTGTGAAGAGTTCAGAAAACTCATGACAGCAGAGTTTGAGATGAGTGCAATGGGTGAACTCCAGTGCTTTCTTGGTCTCCAAGTAAGGCAACTGCAAAATGGCACATTCATCCATCAAGGAAAATATGCCAAAGAACTCTTAAAGAAATTTGAGATGGATGATTGCAAACCATGCAGTACACCCATTGCAACAAATAAAATTGTCATGTCTGATGAAAAGGATGATTTGGTTGATCAAACCCTTTATAGAAGCATGATTGGGTCTTTATTGTACCTAACTGCATCTAGGCCAGACATCATGTTTACAACATGTGTTTGTGCAAGATCCTAATCAGCTCCTAGAAAGTCAAACCTTATTACTGTAAAAAGGATATTCAGATACCTAAAAGGTGCTCCCACACTTGGTATCTGGTATCCAGCTGATGGTAAAATTGAGCTTTCAGGTTTCTCGGATAGTGACTTTGCTAGATGTGACAAAACAAGGAAGTCCACTTCAGGAGGGTGCCAATTCCTAGGCAATTGCTTAGTATCTTGGCAAAGCAAAAAGCAAGCAGCTGTTTCCACATCCACTGCTGAGGCAGAGTATATAGCTGCTGCAAGCTGTACAGCCCAACTGCTTTGGCTTCAAAATCAGTTGCTGGATTTTGGTATCACTGCCCTAAAGACACCACTCATGTTGGATAGCCAGGCAGCAGAAAATATCATCAAAAATCCAGTTTCTCATTCAACCACCAAGCACATTGATATCAGACATCACTTTGTGAGGGATTGCTATGAAAAAGGTTTGATGTCTCTGCACCATGTTCCAACTAAAGATCAGCTGGCAGATGTGCTAACCAAAGCATTAGACACATCCACTTTTGAAAGTCTGATCTCTAGGATTGGCATGCTGAACATGGAATAACAGGCAAAATCCTATTTTTCTATGAATAAAAGCATTAAAATGTTTTTAGAAAATCAAAATTTCATCCTTAAAAATAGCTAAAAATGAATTTTTCATTAAATCCTTAAAAGTCTGCCACAACCACTGTTTTGTTCAAACATTTGTTCTGCTTAAAAATTTGTCCACTGCTGAAAGTCAACCCTGTTCTCTCATTTCCTTGATAAGCACTGTTGTTCAAATTCAGTGTTTTATCCACTGCTATGCTATCCACTGATAGTAAAAATCACCCACTGCTTTCATTATTACCGTTGCAACCACTGATCTTGTTCCATCAGTGGTTTTCATAAAACACTTGTCCTTCAATTCATCAGGGGCATGCACGTGGACAGTACATAGCGGTCAAATCTTTTATAACCGCTGCCACGTCAGCATTCACTTTTTCTCTATAAAACCCTGAACAAACCCCCCAAACAGGGTTTCTACTGTCAAATTGAATTCCAAAATTCCTTTCTCAAAATAGTTTCCATCTCTCTCTCTCAAATCATACATCGTTCTTCGTCTTCACAATGACAAAATCAAAGTCTTCTTCATCTGCGAAATCCACTTCAAAATCATCTTCCAAAAAGGCCACTCAAATGGCTACCACACCCACTGAAATTCCATATAAATCTTCGCGCAATTACTTGGGTCTACTCACAAAACCCACCAACATCGAAACCTACAACTCCATCATCGATACCATGACGTCTTCAAAGTACAAAACTTTGTTGACAGCAGATGCTCCAATGTACCTAAAAGCCCAGAGAGAATTTTGGAAAAATGCCACACTTGAAACACAAGGTGAGACAATCACGGCCATTAATTCTTCAATAATGGGTAAAAAGGTTCACATCACCCCACAATCCATTTCAGAAGTATTTGAACTCAATGATCAGCAAGGTAAAACTTCTTTTCCCAAAAGCGAGTATCAAATTGATTTTCTTGAGAGGGGGTATGCAGAAGAGATGAGAAGGGATACCTTACAAAAAGGAAACTTTCCTCTTGCAACAAGATTTTTATTCCATACCCTCTTGATGTGTGTTTCAAATAAAACAACTGCTTTTAATGAGATACCATTAAAGATTCATACCTGGGATATGCTATTTTACAAAATGAAGATTTTAACTATTCCCAGGAAATCTTTGATGACTTGGTCAAAAATGTTTCTACAAAATCCTTTTTATTATTTCCAAGGTTCTTAAGTTATTACTTTCAAAATAAATTTGGAAAGGATGATGCACATGTGCTCACCCAAGGTAACTCTTTTCAAATAAACAGCTTAACAGCTGAAACTTTTATAAGATTATCAACACCTTGCAAAACAAAAGCAGAGGTTCCTGAGCAGAATTTAGCAGCTACCACTGCTCCTTAGGTATCTGCTGCTGAGCCCACTGCTCTAGGTGATCACAGCAGCAAAACAAATGCTATGAAACCCACACCTAAAATCACCAAAAAAGCCAAGACAAAAGAAACTCCAAACCCCCCCCCCCCCCCAAACCTACAAAACATGCAACTCTGGAAGATGAGATCCCAGAGCAACTGCCAGTGACAACACAAAAGTCACAAGAAACCACAACTGCTACTTCCTCACAGCAGATGACAGAAAGATCTCAACCCTTGCCTGAAACTCCTCCTGCTTCTTCTAAAAAAGAACAGGTTGCAACAATAGGGACACCACAACATGATGCTCTGGAATCACTTGCTTCCATTATCCACAGCCCACTACCCGGGGAAAATTCGCTTTCTACACCCAACCTCACATCCACAATTCCCCCACAAACAAGTTATTGTTGGATGCTCTTGATCTGAACCAGACACAAACCAGTCCTTCTCAATCACCTGTCAATGAGAACATACCTCAACAAGTGACTGGGTCTGATGTTTCAGTTATTGCTGACCCACCAACACAACCTGAAGAGGTTACACCCCTTGAGTTACAAGTAACTCTTGGTGGTAGTCTAAGTGAAGCAGCCACTACAAGTGCTGAACCCACTGGTTTGCATTTGGACAGTGGTTACATCAATAAGACTTCCTTGGAGGCAATTTCTTCTCTGGGAACTCTTGTGTATCCAGTACTCACTGGTTCACTAAAAAGTGTTTCTCAATTTGAAGGAAGAAGTCCCCAGTTCCAAGACAAAGGGGCATCAGTGGATGATTTCTGGGATACACTTCCTCAATCAACCAGTGTTACAACCACTGCTAGTGGGAAATCAGATGATCCCATTAAGTTGGGTGATGGTTTTATGTACCGAGAATTGACGGATAGAGTTGACAAACTGGATACTTCTGTTGCAGAAATCAAAGAAACGCTACAATAGTTGTTGAAAGCACAAAAGGTACCATCCACTGCTGCACCAATTCCACCAGCTGCTCCAATAGTTGCTACAACTCCAAATGAGCGATAGAATTTGTTTCAACCACTGCTCCAACATCAAAGAGAATTAGCTGATCAGCAGCATGAAATTCAAATTCAAAAATTCAGAAATCTCATGGAGTCAAGGTTCAAAGATACCCAAGCTGATATCAAGGCTATAAAATCCTACATACTGAACACCACTGGCACTGCTCCTCCCACTATTATCTTTGTGGATAATCCACCAACAGCTAATGCCAAAAAGGGGGAGAAAATAAAACAGTGGAAGAAAAAGGGATATGAAGATGGGTTGTACATTGATGGGTCAAATTCAAGCATGCTCAAAGACATACCTTTGCCAGATGGGTCCAAAAAGATTGATGTTACCACTAATGCCATTGCCGATGCAAAAGTAGAGGTAAAAAGGGATAGAGAGGCAAAGGATAAATCCAGGTGGAATGAGGAGAAAAGAGCTTTCATGGAGCTGAATGAGCAGGGTATTTCTGAGCCAAAGGATGTTAAAAATCCTGAGCCAAAAAGAAAGAATCCCACTAGAAAAGTGTGGGAACCCAAACACACACCATCCAGACCCACAAAGCAAACTCCTAAATCTACCAAAAACCTCACACATCAATCTTCCACCCAAACAGCTGTTGTAACTCCTGCTGTATCAACAACTGTTGGTACTTCAGTGGTTTCAGCAGTTGTTAAACCAAAAACCACCACTTCAACCACAACAACTGCTCCCACTACAACCACTGCCCCACCAAATATTCCATCACCACGAAAACCAATCTCACCACCATCACCTCCTGCCAAAAAGCAGAAGACAGCTGATGATACATCATCAGCTGTAATGACAACAGTGGTTGAAACACCAGTTGTTTCAACAACTGTTAGTCAGCAACCTCTCACTTCAATCACTTCCACTACAATATCTACCACTCAAATCACCACCACTAAACCATCCAAAACATCATCAGCCTCTCCTCAACCAAAAAGGAGAAGGTTAATCCTGAAAGATGATGATTCTTCACCACCACCAACATCTTCACAACCTCTATCACTTGTTGCTATACCAAACCCTGTTCCTCTCTCTTCAGCTCAAATTCAAAAGCCAATCACTGATATTGCTCCTGCAGGTGTCCAATTTCCTCTAGAGCTTATAGCAGTCAGAGAAGAGATCAAATCCTTCTACTTTGAGGATGATCCTGCTAAAAGGAGTTTACCATCTGTTGAAGGATATCCCAGGCCTAACAACATTGAACAATACTTGAAAGTTAAGGCTCAACAAGCAGATGATATTACCAAAAGAGATTCACAAGGAAAGTCTGACAAAGAAATTCAAAGGCATTATCAATTTCTGCTCACACAAGTTAGATCTTTGGAGCAGTTTGCAAAGAATGTATGTCAGCAATTATCAGAAAGAGCAGATGAATCCCTAAGAAAAGACTACATTGATAATATCATGGCTTACAAGAATTATAAGGGAGAAAAATACATGTACAAAGAATGGACCATTCCTGAGCTTGATATACGTTAAGCCGTAATGTATGTTAACCTTCCTCTCTCTCTATATATATATATAGATACTTACATTATATAGGGGAAGGATGTATAGAAAACCCACTTTAATTTAGAAAACCCGGGAAACTCAAAGCTCCCGATGTTTTTTTTTTTTTTTTTAAAAATATACACATGTTATATACATGTTTTTAAGGTATTTGGGCAAAAAAATCAAAAAAGCGCCGAGTAGATATTTTTTAAAAAAATAAACAAGTTTTGGTGTAACACGTGTTACATTCGTCAGACATATTTGTAACACGTGTTACACCAAAACTTGTTTATTTTTTTTTTTTAAATATCTACTCGGCGCTTTTTTGATTTTTTTTTTTGCCCAAATACCTTAAAAACATGTATATAACATGTGTATATTTAAAAAAAAAAAATCGGGAGGTTAGAGTTTCTCGGGTTTTTTCTAAATTAAAGTGGGTTTTCTATAGATACTTACATTATATATATATATATAGGGGAAGGTTAAAATGAGAACCACCTCGAGTTGTAAGAACCGCGGGAACTACACCTTGGGGGGCACGGTGAACCAAATTTTTTTTTTCATAAACGTAGATGCATGTATAAAAACACCATTTGTAAAAAAAAATTCAAAAAAAAAATGTCGTGTGTGTATTTTTGAGCGCCACAAGTTTGTGTTTACGGGACCCGTAAATCTAGCCGGAAAATTTACGGTACCCGTAAATGCACACTTGAGGTGCTCAAAAACTTTTTTTTTTGAATTTTTTTTACAAATGTTGTTTTTATACATGTATCTACGTTTATGAAAAAAAAATTGGTCCACCTCGCCCCGTACGGTGTAGTTCTCGCGGTTCTTACAACTCGAGGTGGTTCTCATTTTAACTTAATCCTATATATATATATATATATATAGGCTAAAGATAAATAGAAAACCACTTTTAGCTAGAAAACCCGGGAAACTCTAAGCTCCCGACATTTTTTTTTTGAAAAAAATAACATATGTAATATACATGTTTTTAAGACTTTTGGGCAAAAAAAAAACAAAAAAGCGCCGAAGGGATTTTTTTTTTAAAAAATAAACAAATTTCAGCAACTTTGCTATGTAACACGTGTTACACAAAAAATGCTGAAATTTGTTTATTTTTTTTAAAAAAATCCCTTCGGCGCTTTTTTGTTTTTTTTGCCCAAAAGTCTTAAAAACATGTATATTACATGTGTTATTTTTTTCAAAAAAAAATGTCGGGAGCTTAGAGTTTCCTGGGTTTTCTAGCTAAAAGTGGTTTTCTATATATCCTTACCATATATATATATATATATATATATATATATATATATTCGATATCATATATAATATTAGAATCTTCAAATAGCCACTCATCTTGCTACACCATATATTAATATTAATTTAATAATAGATTAAATGCTTATAGTTGACATTAATAAATAAATACAACAAAGTTGTATCAAATTCTTTATGATTAGAATACTAAGTATATATTTTTTCTTTTGAAAAAGTTGTATCAAATTCTTTTTTATTAAAATACTAAATATATCAACCAAAAATTTTACAGAAACTATTGCTTTTGTTAGCGTCGTTTTGATTTGTTCAAAGTAATTAAATAACATCTCAATGATTGAACACTTCAATATTGATCCAAAAGATTTGTTTTATGACATTCAAAAATTTCTTTTCAATATTTTTATAGTAATATGTATGATGAATTTTTGACGCTTGAAATTGAAAATATAAATTAATCATCCAAACATTTAATACGAATAAGTAATACAAGATTAATAATTAATAAAACTCATGAATCAAAATAAAACTTACATATAGGATAGTCACGCCGACTAATAATTTTTTTTAAGAACTTTGATTTTTGATGACGACCTGGATGTGAATTACCAGAATTCCGTGTTTAGAGTCTCATGCTGATAACGTGTTGTGAAACAACGATCTACTAGCAATGTATAGAGAAGAATAAGAGAATGGGAGATGGATTTCTTATTGATTGATTTCAACATCATATACAAATGTCATTATATATAGGCCCTTACATTAGTACAATAGTAACTAAAGGGATAGGAGTTATAGAGGTGGATAGTCACTACATAATGGATGCACTAAAGGGATAGGAGTTATAGATGTGGATAGTCACCACATAATGGAAACATTCATAATAGATCCTATTATCTTTTTCACCACATATTTTTATTTTGTAACAAGGGTTGCTTTGCCTTTGAAGGAAGAACACAAATTGTTTCTTTCTAGAGCTTTGATCCCGCTGCATAAATCGAAATGTGTGGCAATGTATCATAAGCAATTATCATATTGTATCATACGGTTTGTTGAAAAAGATTGCAATTTGGCTGATATGGTAACAAGGGGTTTACTGAAGTATTGGCCTGTTACGAACAAATCAAAAGAAATCATGTTTTTAGGTGAGCTGGAGGAGGTTTTACACTCAATAATTAGCTGTGAAAATAATTTGAAGTCTTATTAAGGGTGGAGGGTGTGATTCAAACACCTTAGGGTGTTTGAGTCATCCCCTACCCAATGATATCATGCCTTGTCAAGTCCCCCCATCACTCCCCATTTTCTACTCAAACACTAGGAAGTGATTCAAACACCCACTCAATTAAAATAAGAAAATTTTTGATTGGTTGAAAGAGGTTGGGACCCACCATTAAACCCCCCTCTCTTCCTTCCCCTCTTCTTCACCGGTTCGGTGACTATACACCGAAAATGGAACTCCCCACTCACCGAAATGGGGGTGGCAGCAATTCACCGATCGGTGAAACATACTCCCCGATGGAGTCACCGAAATCACACCGACCGCCCTAATGTTGATATGTTGATGTGTTGAAGGGTAATGAAATCCTTATTTACCACTTCTAATATTGATATATTAAACATTCCTCTTCTTAACATTTACGAGTTCATATCATTTATTTAACTCGTGTACAAGAAAATTTGGACATGTAGCTAACCTTATCTTTTTATTAACTCTAATTAATAGGACAGGCGAAAGTTATTGTACAAATAAACTTAACGTACAAAACATACGAATTGCATGAAAAGGAAAAGGTAGGTGGTGACATTTTTGTAATTATCAATAACTATCAAAGTTACTCTACAAGTGTACCTGTAGAGTAATTTTGATCTTTTGTAGAGTAATTTTGTAAAATGGTCTTGTAGAGTAATTTTGGTCTTGTAAAGTAATTATCAAAATTACTCTACAAATGATAATGTAGAGTAATTTTGTAAAATGTTCATGTAGAATAATTTTGGTCTTGTAGGGTAATTATCAAAATTACACTACCAAAAAAAAAAATTAATAATAACCTACCCCCACCCCCCCCCCCCCCCCCCCCCGCAAAACCTTAAAAAAAAACTAATAATTAAGCTAACAATATTAATAAATGTAACATTTACACGTATCCGTAATTTTAATTTTATTTCCAGATCGTTATTAATTTTGGTCTTGTAGGGTAATTATCAAAATTATACTACCCAAAAAAAATTAATAATAACCTACCCCCCCCCCCCCCCCCCCGCAAAACCTTAAAAAAAAACTAATAATTAAGCTAACAATATTAATAAATGTAACATTTACACGTATCCGTAATTTTAATTTTATTTCCAGATCGTTATTAATTTATGTAATATCTAACTTTCAAAGTTTATAGTTGTTTAAGTACTGTTAGGGGAGGAGGGTGGTTACTAGTGATAGAATTCTATCACTTCTAAGACGTTTCATCTGACAGTATAAATGAAAGTTACTTTACTTTTCGACCTCATCGCAACGTGCGACGGGAAAAAGTAATATTACACATCATGACTTTGGTTCTTTCACTTTGCAAAACACTCATGTTTACCTAATGTGTTTTTTTTTTTGTCATTTTGTGTTTTTTTTTCTTTTTTAAAAGCTCTAATTAAATTCTTTTGATTACAAATGACAATTTTCCTTTTGATTACCTATACGTTTTCATTCAACCACAATACTTATATATGTTAGATTGAGTTAAATCAAATACGTTGAAACGCGTGTTTTCATATGATTAATGTATCACATAACGCTTAAATTAATCAATTCAGTGTTTGCAACGGACCACCCGCGGCGCAACGCCCTCGGGTCATATTACTAGTTATAAATAATGTGGTGATATATATATATATATATGGGAAGGCTAGACAGAAAACCCTCATTTTGGTAGAAAACTCTAGAAACCCAAATCTCCTCCCATTTTTACCCAACCTCCCGACATTTTTTTTTTTGAAAAAAATAACACATGTAATATACATGTTTTAGAGTGTTTTGGGCCAAAAAAAACAAAAAAGCGCCGAAGGAATTTAAAAAAAAAAATAAACAAATTTCAGCAATGTCCGGTCGCCTAACATGTGTTAGGCACAAATGACAGAAAATGCTGAATTTTTTTTTTTTTTTTTTAAATTATCCCTTCGGCGCTTTTTTGATTTTTTTGGCCCAAAACTCTTAAAAACATGTATATTACATGTGTTAATTTTTTCAAAAAAAAAAAATGTCGGGAGGTTGGGTTTTCTAGGGTTTTTTTATATAGATAGGGTTTTCTATATAGCCTTGCCCTATATATATATATATATATATATATATATATATTGAAAAACAATAATGTGGTGATATGACATCCATTAGTCAAATAATAAGTCATGTGGAAATTTAAAATATTGACTTGTTAGAAAATATTCACGGCGATACTATATACTAGGTTATAACTTATAATCGTGAAAAATTTAATTTACATTAATCATAAGGCCAGGCGGGGCAGTCTGTGATGGACGCCCGACCATGAGTTATAACATCACGCACACCGCCGCCCCTTGAATTTTAACGCGTTATTTTTTCAACGCGTACAAAATATCACGCGTGATTTTCAAAAAGGTGAATGTTGGAAAGGACCGTTGGGGGTTGATTTTTGACCGTTTGTGGTATATTTTTAACCGTTTGGGGTATATTTTTTAACCCTTTTTTTTATAAAACCCAACCTACTCAATACAAAAAATCAACAACCTCTCCAACCATTCTCACACTCAATACAAAAAAAAAACAACAAACTCTCCAACTCAATCTAAATAATTTTACAAGAAACATGGAAGGTTCAAGCAAGAGAGGTGGGGGGTTCGAAAAAAAGAGGTTCGGGTACGAAGAAAAATCCCGTAAGACCCAAGGTTCGAGCGAATCTTGGCGAGCCGACGCGCTTTAGGTTGCAAGACGAACCCGAGCAAGTCCCACCATTTCAAACCTAACAATATCCACCCTTTCAAATCTTGTGTGAAAAGCACGCACATCTCGACGAACCGTTTAAGTCAATTGTAATTCAACAAAAGCGCGAGATTTGCGCAAAGTGGGGTTGGGAGATGCCACCCGTTTAGTTTTTTTTCCAATGTTTAGTTGTTTTTTTTATTTTGCTATGTAATTTATTTTTTAATTCTAATGAAATTTATAATTTAGTGTTTTATTGTTAATTTCTAATTTTAAAATAAAAATTAAAAAAATTTGGGAGTGATAGAAAGATAGAAACTTTAATGATTCGAACAAAGATATTTTGATTGATAAGATGAAAGAGATACAAAGATAATCATCCACCCCGGGTGAGCTCCCCCGGGGTGGTGGCTTACAAATGCACCCCCTCCAAGTGAGGTGTAGTAATCTATATATAGCCCATGAGCCTTGTTTTCCAAGCAAGCCGCCTCTTGCTTGGAAAACCTCATAAACTCCATAAAACAAACGACTATCACAATTAAAACTCGCTACCTCATACAAATTATAACATCGCTAACTAAGGTCGCCATAATTGATAACATCATTCTCCATTTTGACCCAACAATATTCCCCCGAGAATGATGCTATCAATATTCAAATGATCTTTAAAAAATAAATCTGACTTCGTCTTCAAATCTTCACAAATCGGCTAAATATCCAAAATCTTCATTGTCATTTTCCCCCGCAAATGTAGACCCTCCTATATCTTGTCAATCAAAGCCCCGTATCTTGTTAAAGATAAAATTGTAATAGACATATGATAGGGTTCAAACTTCAATGATAAAAATTAAATAATTAGCTTCTTTGTCAGAATTTTCAATTTTGGCAGATTGCATTGAGTTCCTGATCCACCGCTAAAGTCACCCAGTACCATAAAAATCAATGGCCCAAAATATATCATAAAACCCCTGGCCCAGTCTTGTTCGCGGCCCCAAAAAATATATATATAATTAATCCCACCCAAATCTAATCTCTAAACCCACTGATACACTTTTAAAATCTGGGCCATAAAATAATCTTGTACTCCTGGCCCAACTAATCCAAACAATATTGAAACCCACGCAAATATGGCAAACCTGGTAGAGGATTAATGAAGCAGGCTTTTTCGACAAAAGAACTTTCAGCAGGCCCATGTCTTGCAATCAGCCCATACCTGAGAATGTGATGTATGACATAATCATTCTCCAATCACTGTTGGGCTCCACAATATTTAGCTGAAATTAGAGAAGGGCTGGTCTATTCGCACACGGCCTTTGTCTTTTTGCACACTCAAAGCGCCCCGCTTTGGCCATAGCGGGGCGTTTTGGCCATGGTCAACAGACAAGGACTGACAAGGACTGACTTTGTCAGTCCTTGTCTGTTGACCATGGCCAAAACGCCCCGCTATGGCCAAAGCGGGGCGCTTTGAGTGTTTTTTAGCGTGGGCAGGAGTTTGTGTTGTTTTTTTTTTGAAATAGGTGGGATGTGGGTTAGTTTGGTAGTGTTTTTTGGAGGAAAAAATTGTATTTGAGTTTTATTATTATTATAAAATATTAGTTACATATAATTCATAGTTGTTTTATAATTACGTTTTTTTACGTCATTATTTTTATAGAACGTATATAATATAAGTGCGTCTTTATAAACTGTTAACCTAGTTTATTTTGTTAAATTAAACGAGCACGTTAAATAAAATGTACAGAAAGCCATAAGAATTAAACGTAAACAATCCAAAACCAACGTGATGTAAATAGAAGATTAACTGCAATATATATATTTATATATATCAGTTTGTACATACAAAACAAAAAGGTACAACTGAGTACATAATACATAACAAATCACTATACAAACAAACTAAGGTACTAATCCTCGTGCGGTGGGGACGGTGGGAGGGGAAGTGGAGGCAACCCAGCGAGCTCTCGTAGAGCAACGATGTGTCTCGACGATCCAGTCAATGCGTGCGCCCTGGCGTCTGAGGCGCCGGTTGAACTCCCGAGCCACCTCACGCGCTACCGGAGGCAGGTCAGCGTAAACGTGCTGCGGGTACTGTGGCGGCTCAGGAGCTGGCTGAACTGGTGGTACCGGGATCTCCTCGACATGCTCCTCCTGAGCCGGATCCTCTAATACAGGCTGAGCCTGAGCCTGAGCCTGAGCCTGAGGCTGAGCCTCAGCCTCATGGCCCGGGAACTGATCGAGTCCCAGAGCCTGTAGCTGAGCCTGTCGAGCGGCCGCCTGAACATCAGGAGGGGCTAACACTCCAGGCCTCACCTCAATAACAACCGGGATGACCTCCGGCACCACCTCCGGATGCCAAATCAGCCCGTCACGGCCCCTAAACCTCAGACCAACATCAAAGGTACGGGTGATCTGCATGGCAGATACTGACGCGCGGCCCAACCTGGCAGACGGGACCGGGTCGGACAGCTCCGGATCATGCTCGGGCATGATCCCTAGCGAGCGTGCAATGGCGGTGATGTATGAGCCAGTGTGCACGTACCCGCGGAGCTGCCGGTGGTATGCTGTGGCAAAGTAATCTGCCAGGCAGGCTGCTAGATCGAAGGGCTGGCGGCGCAGTAGGCAGTATAGAAAGAAAAGGTCATTGAGGTTGACCTTCTCCCTGCTGGCACCCCGCGGCACGATAGTTGCCGCGATAACATGGTGCAGGTATCGGTACAAGGGGTCTCTAATGGTGGTGGCCTTTTGCCAGGATTTCCCAAAGGGAACCCTGGAAATGGCCCTCCAGAAACTGATAAGCGTCTGCCTGTCCATCGCCGTAACCGCCTGCGTATATAAATCAGTATCAAGCTCGGGCTCAGTGTACAAACCTGTATGGACAGCAAACTGCCGCACACTCATCTGAAACTCCTGACCAGCGAGACGGAATGTAACCTCGTTGACTGGAAAAGCCGGGTCCTCCACGTAATCCGCCGGATGCGGCACGTATGTAAACGTGGAAAGAAACTCGACCGTAAGCTCAGGGTACGAGTCTTCCATCGCTATCTCAAATAGGCGCGACCAAGGAGTATCTAGTCCAACTATATCACGCGCCCGCGCACGTTCTCCCAAGGTCTCCAGCAGGTCCCAGTCTATCCCTACATGCCCCCAATCTCTATGGTGCGCAACCTAGCGCATCTCCCCCTCGCCCGTGACCCCTGCGGAAACTGCAGGTACGGACATGCCGGCTCTCCCTCTTCTCCCACATCTCCCACCTCTCCCTCAGCCTCCATATGCTCAATCTCGTCATCGGAGGAATCCATCCCTGCACGTTGAAAAGATAATATTAAATATAAAATAATAAACAAATAATATTACTAAACAATTTAAATAATAAACAAATAATATTAAATTTAAATAATAAACAATAATATAAAATATAAAATAATAAACAAATAATATTATTAAACAATTTAAATAATAAACAAATAATATTAAATATAAAATAATAAACAAATAATATTACTAAACAATTTAAACAATAATATTAAACAAACAATATTAAACAAATAATATTAAACAAATAATAAATAATTAAAATTAAAAAAAAAATAAACATGAACCAAAGCGCCGCGCTTTGGCCTCGGCGCGGCGCTTTGGTTCTTCGTTATGAAGAACAGCCCCAGCAGCTCGATCAAACCGCCCAAATCAAATCAAAATCAAACAAAATGAAACACATAACTTGAACCAAAACAATAAATGAAGTTCGATCTTACCTTTTAGCGGTTGAAAGCTTGAAAACGTTGATTTCCGGCTCAAGTGTGTGTAAATCGCACCTTAATGTGTGTGTGTGTTTGTGGTTGAAATGGTGGAGAAGCCACCCCGCTTCAGCTATAGCGATGGACCGAAGCGCCCCGCTATGGCCAAAGCGCGGCGCTTCAAGGGCAAAGCGCCCCTCTTAGTTCAAAGCGGGGCGCTTTGGACCTTTTTTTAATTTTTTAAAATTGTTTTTAATTCACAAACGCGTCGATAATAGTCTAAATTTTACGTTTTTTCCATTATACATCACTTTTTATTATATATGGACTATACTGCAAGTTCCGGATCAAATCGGTTACGTGTGATGTCTTATTTCGTTATATCGTATCATTTTGGTTTGAAAGCACAAGTACTCCTGTGAGAGGTGTTATGTGTATCAGCCGCCTACCGTACATGAACATGACGTATTTTTTCATTAATGGTAGTATTATGATGTATATTGTCATTAATTGTAGTATTATGATGTATATTGTCATTTTGGGTCGTGTCGGTGACATTCGGTTTTTAACGTGATGTAACGCATATATTGAACAAACACAAACGTGATTATTATTAAACACATTTAACATACATCGTGAACATATGGGGTTACATTAAGGTCAGGGGCACGATACGTAAGCATTTCGTACGCGTTGATCTGATCCCTGTATAATGTATGCCAGGCTGCTGCGCGCTCTGTTCTGTTCGCTGTCCAGAGTAGGTTTGGGGGAGGCATTGGATAACAACCTCCAAGCTCTACATGTATGAAATGCCCATGGTCGACGAACACAACCGCAACCACCAGGTGAGGTTGCTCAGCTTCGTTTGGCCCGCCCAGCAGAGGGAAAATTGTATCGCTCCCACGCATGTCGAAGGTGTGAACAATCACACCGTATCGTTGGGCAATAAGAAACCCCGTCTCAGGCATCGTCATGTAATTTTCGATATCTGCTCGTCCCACCCCCTTGAAATCGATCCGTCTAAGCAGCGCATCATAATGTCCTATGTTTTCCGGATCGAAAACCTGCCTCCAAAGCGATTCGTTCGTACGTAACTCCTTTATAAGTTGTTTCCGGATCATCAAATATGAATTTTGTTTCACTCCTAACCCAACAGCCACCGATCGAAACCCACAATGACCATCTGGTTTCACGTCCTTTATTCTAACGATGTATGGATGGATCACTTCGGGAATCTGAGATGCGTAGTTGTGGATCGCTATATCCGTCTTAGGACCGAGCTTGGTCATCGGGAAATCAGGGTGTAGGTTGATCGTCTGAGGCTGTGACGGTGATATGTACGAGCTGTGACGGGGAAGATCGTCTGAGGCCTCGACCCAAGTTTCTCCCGACGGAATGTACGCGCTTTTTCTAGCGGCTTCAACCTTTCTTTCTTCCTGCGTTTTCAATGTTGGGCGACCACGAGTTTTCTTCAGAATAGCAGGAGGTTTTTTGTTATTGTTCCCTGGATTGAGGATTTGCTGAAACTTTTCAAAGAAGCTCCTTTTCACTTGAGGGGGTGTTGGATCGATCTTTTGTTTCAATTTTTCAAATTCCGCGTCTACATCGATATCCTCTATGTTTTTCTTTGCAGGCTTGAAGTCAAGCTTCTTCCAGAACACGTCTATGTGTGTGATCCGGAGTTACTGACCTGTGGATGAAAACAAATTAGGTGGCAAAATCATAACGAGAAAGGTCAAAGATATTAATTACCTTTATTTTCCAACTTTTCCAAACGACAGGCACATGGCAAACCACAGCTGGTAAAAAGTTGGCAACCACAGCTTGCACCGTAGGCTCTCAACCCGTCTTCCTTACGTTTTAGTTCCCTACTCAAAAGCTCAATCGCATATATTGAAACCTTTCTGAGAATATATGCAAGCATGGGCTGATTCTTGTGGTGCGTCATCACTTTTCGGAGGCTTGTTTCAAAGCTACTACTAATCTCGGTGTATTGTCTATCAACAACATGATCAACATACAGTACAAGTTTATCCAGTGTGTTGCGATGACTTGGAAAGTGACTTTTTAGTGTTGCATGCATGCCCTCAACCCTGTTGGTCGTAGTTTGGTGAAACTTGATAGTTTTGTTAATCCAGCATGATACAAACTTTTTACGGTACGGATCCAACTAGGATTTCTTCAAATAATCAAAAACCTCTAAAATTAAAAAAACGTAAATAGTCAGTTTTTGTTATTATATAAAATTTGAACATAATTATGTAAGAAATACCTACGTTCACGGTCATCTTCTTTCAGCTGTGCTTCAAGGTTTTCCAAGTTATACCTGTATATTTCGTCGGTCGTAGACTCGCACAATAACCAAAATCTACGTACGAATTCTTTCCAATCCTTGTCAGAGAATTTCTTCTTGCTGTTCTTATTAATATTTTGTTGAATATGGAACCGACAAAGATACTTATGCGCTTTTGGAAAAACTTGTTCACACGCGTTCATTAGCGCAAAATCCCTGTCTGTTAAAATCAAGCGCAGTTCCATACATCCTACCAGCATAGACTTGATCCTCTGCAACACCCATAGGTAGTTCTCTGACTTCTCAGCGGAAATTACCGCACAAGCAGCCGTAAACGATTTGTTTGTCGACGTCATGCCTACGACCTGAACAAATGGCAGGTTGTACATGTTCGTTTTGTAGGTGGCGTCAATCATTAGCACATGCGGGAAGGCACACCACATAGTGAATGATTTTTCGTGAACAAAGAAGACATCTTCAACTTCGTTCGATATCTCATTCGTGCGCATGTAATAAGTGTAATTTTTTTCGAGAAGAATGTTTTCAAGTTTTTGCATCGGAGACTTACCGACATTTTTTTCGGCGTTGATCTTCTGAACAGTGTTGTGTATATCTTTCGGAATAAGCTTTCTAGCCGGATTGTTTTTTGTCAGCGTTCGCCAGATACTTTGGTTGGGAATGTCTTGCTCTGCCAGCTCCTTAACCAGTTTTTTATCCTCCGAAGAAAGCCTTCTCGCATACGCATGACCCTCTAAGTTTTCAATAGGAGTGTGGTTATGCTTCGCCTTCGTCACCTCGATCCTCCAAACACTTCCGGATGATTCCGAAAACCCGATCATCTCGAACGGGCAGCCTATTTTCTTGCTACCCGTTTTCCTCTGTGTAGCTATACTCTTATGCTCCCCACCAAAAGTACATTGAAACCAAATCTTGTAATTCTCTCCTCTTTTATTCGACCTCTTAATCACAATGAGGTAACCGTTGTCTTTTGCCGTGTCTTGTACCCAACGCACCAACTCTTTACGTGACGAAAAGGTCTGCGTTGTATCAAACGAAAACGTAACTGGGTAACAGCCTTCCTCGTCAACAGACACATCCCCCGGCTCACCATCGTCACCGAGGTCCGAATATACTTGATGTTCAAAGCTCGGTTGACAACCGTAAGTGTGGTTTGGATAACACTCCGGCTGTACAAAGTTGTGCTCGCCACCGTAACCGAAATTCGAATAACCTTGTAAGCTCTGTTGACAACCGTAACTGTCGTTTGGACCACACTCCTGCTGTACAAAGCTGTACTCGCCACCGTAACCGAAATTCGAATAACCTTGTTGTGCGTAAGGGTCCTCCACAGGGGTATTCAAATCCAGCGTCACCGTGTTATCACGATAACGAATGCCAGATACAACCTCTGCCTCCCTCAAGTTGGACGAGACCGGTTTCTCATACGAGTCAGAAATAGCGGTCCCCTCGTAAGAATCAGGAACAACTGACTCGTCAGAATATTGACCGAAAAGATAGTTGTTTAACCACGACATCGTTTTTTCAAGAGATGTAACTAATAGAGCAAAGAAAATCGACAAACAACAAAATCACGCGTATGTTGAATGTTCCAAAATCAATATAGTAGAGTAACAATATCGCATAAAACTTGAATGTTGTGTCTGAGCAGGTGAGGCCTTTTTAAAGTGAAAATTTGGGGTCGAAGCGCCGCGCTTTGGCCATAGCGCGGCGCTTAGGGTTCACGAGACTCCTGCAACCTCATATCACCTTTATGTCTCTGCAACTCATGTCAGTCAAACGATCAAATCACCTTTTGTCGACCGAAGCGCCCCGCTATGGCCATAGGGCGGCGCTTCGAGGTGTGAAAATAATTTCCTGCGTGTGGAAATAGCATGACCCTTAGATAAATAGCTCACAAAGCCCAAAGAAAAGTAATCATGGCCCAATGATTGGAACCCTAGCTGCCAAAAAAACATTCCAGCCGCCATCACCCATTCTTCGTCTCTCTCTATGATGAATAACAATAGTAGCCGTCATCCTCATCACCCACTGTGTTCCGCCATCATCTTCGTCAGCCACCCTAATCCGCCACCGTTCAACGCCGAAAACCAAACTTGATCGGAGAACCGTATATGCCGGAAAACGAATCTGATTTATCATCAATCTCCTGTCGTCTTCTTCCTCATGTCCTCTTTTTCCTTGTAGAACACTAGTTCTGTCATTAATATCTAAAACCCGTCACCGCCACATTCTAAATCCGAAGCCGATGAGATGAAAAGAATCTGCAAAGTCATCTGTACCGTCAACCAACTCTCTAACCCCCGATCTCTATCTACTCAGTTCTCTTTCGTCAACACTCTCAAATCAGAAAATGAGAGAGTTATGAAGTTGTATTCAGGTTCCATCAGCAAACTGGCTAATCAGTTTGAGCGTAGGAACGACTGTCAAAGCTTGAAAGAAGAACAAAAGAGAGTGAATGATGAATACACCAAAAAAAAGAGAACGAGTTCATAAATGCGATTAACCAGCTTAAGCATGATTACGAGAACAGAATCAAAGATCTCGAAGTTCAAATAAAAACAAAGCAAATGAGTCAACCATTAACCAGCTCGCATGAGTGAAAACCATATCCACCAATCATGAGTTTCAACAAAAATTTTCAAATTTGTGTATGAACAATGTCACCGAATAACAAAAAATCGTAACAATAAAGTCACCAGATCTGAAAAGGTATCGAAACACACATATGGAACCGATTTACGTCTCCGGCGGGTTTTCCGGTGAAGTTCCGACCGAACCGAAAACTGAAACGAGCCACCGAGGCTCTGATACCAAATGATAGTCCCGAAAAGATCCGGTTTCAGTCTCGGTTCGGTGAAAAATAGTGGAGACGGGTGATTCAAGCCAAGAACAAACGATAATAAACAAGAAAGATAGAAACTTAATGATTCGAACAAAGATATTTTGATTGAGGTGAGCTCCCCCGGGGTGGTGGCTTACAAATGCACCCCCTCCAAGTGAGGTGTAGTAATCTATATATAGCCCCTGAGCCTTGTTTTCCAAGCAAGCCGCCTCTTGCTTGGAAAACCTCCTAAACTCCATAAAACAAACGACTATCACAATTAAAACTCGCTACCTCATACAAGTTATAACATCGCTAACTAAGGTCGCCATAATTGATAACATCATTCTCCATTTTGACCCAACAATATTACTGTAAATGGAGGGGCTAATTATGAAATGTGTAGATATAGTATAGATGTACGTAGAAAAAAGAGGGGCTAATTATGAAAAATGCACCGACTTTCAGTTTTAAGATTATGTATAATATGTTTTTAAAGCATCTATCTATAGTTTCTATAAAAGGAGAAATCCAAGTGACATAAGAAAAGCTGATGTGTCAGCTAGAGAGCATGTCCAACAAGGTTTTTCTTATGTCATCAAGGATGAGGTGGAAGCAATGGAGAGAGCATAGTGACATCATAATTCAAACCACTGCCCCACTTTAAAATTTCAAAGGTGGCCCACATTCACCTTTTCAAAGGTCTGCCCACATATACAAAAGGGCAAACCACTAATGTTCATACAAAAGGGCAGACCACTAATGGCAAGCCACTGATGTTCATACAAAAGAGCAAACCACTGATGTTCATCCAAACCACTGGCTAACTCAAAAAATCAGACCACTGATGATTAAAAATTCAAAACCTCTGACGATTCAATATTATGGCTCCAAATTCAAAATTCAAAATTATGGCTCCAGATATTTAACATATAATCTTCTTCAATCAATTACCATCTCTAATCAATTTCTCTCTCAACTATCTCTCTCTCTAAAACTCACTTTCTCTCTCAAAATTCAAACTATTTAGTTGTGATTTAATTGATTGTTATTCATTTCCCAGTTGATTTACTCCTAATTCTTTTCAATCCAGGCTATAGTCATTCAAAGTTCGAAGACGATGACGTCAGCATCAACAGCAGCGATTCCGACGGACATGTGGCGGCAGCGGAGAACGGAGGTGAATCGGAGGAGGAGACGGCGGCGGAGAACGGAATCTAGGTAAATGTTTAGATCTGAAATTTCATTTTAGTTGTTAATTGTTTTGATTGTGGAATATGAGTAACTGCCTTCCTATACATGCCTAACCCTGTCATAGACCACCAAATCATGATCTCACATTCTTCCACTCCTCTCTAAACCCTCACCTCTGATCTGCAAAACTCTTTACAAATGGCCTTTTAATTCCACCGATTTCAACTAATAACTCAAGTCGATTGCTATTTTAATCCATTCGGTCAAATCTTTCTAGGTCCTTTTTCCACTTAATTTGATTATAATTTTGTTTTATTCTAATTTTGTTGTTATTATCACATGTAGTGACTTGTAATGACCAGCAGAGAGAAGTTGCAATCGATTCGCAGAGTATTGCCAGAAAGAAAATCGATAGGGTTTTTACGTTTGATAAGGTATCGTTTTGTTAAATTTGTTTGTTTTGATTTGTAGTAATTTGAGTGTATTGGAAGTTTGTGAGTTGTGGAATTTTAGACCTAGGGTTTGTTCAAAAAGATAACTTTGTTTCATATAGGTTCATACAAACATTATTAGATTCGAATGAACTTTGGTCTCACAAGTGTCTCGATCCCTTTATCAACTAGCAGATATGAAGAAATGGTATATCTATGTTCTATTAGCAGTTTCTAGTGAGTGAGTGATTACGACTTAGCGTTTTAAGTTGTCGATGAGTGATTTCGACTTAGCGTTAAGAGATTGTGAAGTGACACTCTGTTTAGATCCTAATCACAAAGAGACACTTGAGCTTTATAACTCTTTCTTTATACACTGAATCAATTTAAGAATGAATCACCATGTTACGGGTCAAAATAAGTAAAGGGGGGCTAGATGTAATTGTTCAATAGTTTGGGGAATTTCTTTCATATGTGAACTTTTGAGGACAAAAGTCTTTGAAGGGGAAAGGCTAAGTAGAGGAGGTGGTGGTGAAGTTTGGTCGATATATCATCAGAGGGTTATTGGTTATTGTTCTTTGGATTCTCTTTTGGTTATCAGAGAATTATTGAATAGTTGGTACAGTAATGCAGAAGGTACAATGGACAAGGAAGGAGTTGCTCGATCTTTTCTTCGAATGTTTTTTGGGACAACACTGCAATGGGGTAGCAACCAAAATTACAAAATGTTCGAGATCATTGGTCTTCACTGTTGGAATAAAGCACAAGCATTTGTTTTTGATACTTGTGATTAGTGGGTCTCTTATTATTATGTTGACTTTTGAGGTCAAAAGTCTTCTAAGGGGGGAGTATTGTTACGGGTCAAAATAAGTAAAGGGGGGCTAGATGTAATTGTTCAATAGTTTGGGGGTCAGGTGTTAGTTGGTTAGCTTCATATAGGAGTTAGTTGTAATCAATTGAGTATCGAATGAATTGAGTTTTCCTCTTCTCTTGTGTTCTTCTTCTCTATCTTTCGATCATCTACTGTTATTACGAAACTGTTCGTAACACACCATTTGTATGTGACTATTGAAGAAGTCAGTATGTATGATTTAAAAAACCATACAGATCATGTATCGCCTGTGTAGACAACCGGCTTACTAGAACACCATGTTTGTAAGTAATCCACCCCTTTATTATTTGTTATATTGTTTGGTAATCATTATTTTTTTTATTAACAGAAGTTTTTCCTTTCAGCTCATAGTTTCTGGTGAGTGAGTGATTACGACTTAGCGTTTTATGCTGTCGATGAGTGATTACAACTTAGCGTTAAGAGATTGTGAAGCGGTACTCTGTTTAGATCCTAATCACAAAGAGACACTTGAGCTTATAACCCTTTCTTTATACACTGAATCAATTTAAGAATGAATCACCATTTGTAAGTGACTATTGAAGAAGTCAGTATGTATGATTTAAAAAAACCATACAGATCATGTATCGCCTGTGTAGACAGCCGGCTTACTGGAACACCATGTTTGTAAGTAATCCACCCCTTTATTATTGGTTGGTAATCATTATTTTTTTTTATTAACAGAAGTTTTTCCTTTCAGCTCATAGTAGCAGCAGTGATGGGCCCGGTACTAGCGTTAAAGTATTTTAGATACACATACAGATCAAGTAAATTCAACATTCTCCAACAAGCCGAGCGTTTGGGTGGGCCCATCCTGTCACTGGGAAGCATCGAGCCACAACCAAGAACCTTGGATGACACTGATGAGCGCACCCCTTGCTATGTAGTTAATATCCCGATATATCAACCGACATATCAGTGATATATCGGTTATCGGTCCCCTGCCGAGATAGCGGTACAAAATATTGGTCAGAATATCATCGGTACCGATAATATCAGCGATATTGTTCGATATTTGACCGATATAGGACCAATATTTGATCGATAAATCACCTATTTTCCCGATATCAATACCATTCTTCTTATTTGTATGGTTCATTTTTCTTCTTATTGCTGCTATTAGTGTTTTAAGTCTTAATTGTTAGTTGTTACTGTTAAATGTTAGTGTTTTAAGTCTTAGTCAGTTCTTACTTGTTACAATTGTTAGTGTTAAATCTATATCTATATATATATATAAATGAGATGTGATGTGGGCTATGTGGCATTGGATTTTGGACAATTTTGCTGATGTGGCAACTTTTTTTAGTGAGTTTAGGAGGGAAATTGGCTTTTGCTTCTACGTTCACTATTTGAACACAAAAGGACACGGGATCCGAAACAATCGGGTCGGACTTTTGGATCATCCACCTTCTAAAATGGATCTTATATATTATTTTGCAAAACCCTACCAGCCTTCATCTGCATTCTTTCTCATCTCCATTAACGATTCAGCAACAGGTTTGCCAAACCCTAGACATAACCTTCTTCAATCACCGCATCTTCTTCTTCAATTCCCCTTTTCATCTGGTCCGTTCTTGCAATCTAAGTTCTTATTTTTCTCCATTAAATTTCTTCTCCAATCGATTTATGAATTAGGTACGAAATCTTCAATCTTTTCAACATTGTGATGTTTCTAATGTTTCAAGATTGCTGAATCCGCCGCCATGTTCTTCGATCTCCTAATGAAGGGAAGTTTTTCTTGGATGGTTCGCGTGTTTCAGATCTGTATAATCTATGTTTCATATCTGTATAATTTGTATTGATAAGATCTTATGACTTTGTTTGTGTTGTTTGATGAACAATTATGAGATAAAGGTATATATCTTGGGTTTTGGTGATTTAATTTTGTGTGCATATAGATCTGAAAGTTTATGTTTGTATATTATTTGTTGAATTTTGAGTACATAGTTTTGATTTTATAGATCTGAAAGTTTATGTTTGTATATTATTTGTTGAATTTTGTTGTAGATAGTTTATGTTTGTATATGATTCTTTGATTTTTTTAGATTTGAATTGATGTTAACTTTTTTTGTATTCTTATTAATTTTATGGAAATTGGTTGATTAGATCCGTGATGACTGAACGTTAATTTTAGTGTAAAATTTTTGAAAATGTTTCAGTTTTTGGATTGCACGCAAGGTGTTTGATGAAATGCTTGAATGGGATAACGGTTTTTTTTCATAATTTTTGAGTTTATATTGATGGTTCTCTATGTTTGTGGTGATTTAGTAGAGTTTTTGATGCACTTTTTATAGATGAATTGATGTCTGCTTATGTTTCAGTTTGTGTTGCACGGAAGAATCTATAAATGGGTCAAAGGATAATTTAAAAAAAAGTCAGATTACTTAGTCAACTATTTTGGGTGCATATGTGTAATGATGAGAATGTATGGCATGACCTAAATGTAATCTTCTTAAGGCTCCATTGTTTGTTTGTTTTTTTTAGCATTTTTGTTATTATTTGTTATGAATGCAGGTATAAGTATCTCAAAGACCTAAAAAATGTTATATTGAAGCATCACATTGATTTTCAGAGACATGGCTTCTGGGTTAGTTTTGCTTAGATCTGATCTAATGTTGTTCCGGTATATTGAAGTTATTCAGTTTTAGATGATATCTAAGTTTTCTGAAAATTATATTATTTTGGCGGAAAACTAATAATTTGAATCCTGATATGTAGTAGTTTTTCGTGATTTATTGATTTTTTTGTTTTAACTGTTGTAAATGATTATCGATTTTTAGGTGTTAACGGAACTTTTATAGTGGAGTGGGATGAAGGAAGAGCGATTGCCGAGCAGTTTTTGACGACAATGACAGATGCGAAGATGTATGCTGTTATTTGTCATTTTCATATTTGTTAAAGGTAATTTGGTATTTTGTTTGATTTTTTTGCTAATTTTTTTGTGCATTGCCGGACTATTAATCTCTGTTATTTGTCATTTTCATATTTGTTTTGTAATAAATTTGTTGTGTATTAAGCCTCAATCCATTCAAGATTATGCATTTTTTTAGTGTTTGATCTGTTTTGATTGTCTTGATGATGAAGATTTATTTACACTGGTCTGATAATTTATCACCCGGTTTAATGTTTTTTGTCTTTGGAATATTGAATTTGTATCTAAAAACTAAATATTTTTTAATTTTTTTAAACCGTTTCTTTTTATTTTTATATTTGGAAGTTTGTCCATTGACTAAATTATCTTTTAAAGCTTATTGATTGTTGATTTAGGAATATTGATTGTTTTTCTATAAATACTTTACCGTTTTTATTTTTTAAAAACCTTCATTATTAAAGGTTTAAATTATTTATAAACCTTTATTTCAGATATGGATCCCTTGAACAACAGTCCTTCATTTTTTAAGCTTATTGAGGAAGATGACCCGATATTTTTGGTACGTTTATTTGTATTCTAATTACTAATACTAATCATATTTTAAGTAACCTGACATTTCTTTTTTTTATTATTTTATTTTAAACTCATAGCAAATACCTAATGATTTTGCTTCAATGATTTGGGGAGACCAACCACCTTACAAAGATTCAGTTAAGATTGTTGATGGTAACAAGTTATGGTTTGTAAGAGTGAAAAAAACTGATGTGGGCCCTGTTCTTGGTGATGGCTTCACCAAAGTTGTTCGGGATAGTTGTGTAAGAAAAGATGACTACCTTATGTTTCAGTGATATGGACCATCAGCATTCTTTCTAATGGTGTTTAAATCATTTGTTCATAAAAATTGCTTTATATCCAAGATCAATCCTCACGAAGATGTTATTGTAAGTAGTATCTTATACAATAATTATGATGAATAATGTTTTATTTCTGTATATTGGTATTTAAATTAATTATTATTACTAATTATCACATGCTATGCAGGTAATGGCTGATGAATTTTGGAGGCAATTTTATGGTAAAAATTTCAAAGGTGGTCAGTCAACTCTTTATTTAGGAGATAGATTTTGGAACGTTAAGATGGACGGATTAACTGACAGCTGTGTTTTTACTCATGGATGCTCTGAGATGATAAACGATCTTGCCTTAGACAGGCGATCTACCTTTGTCTTTTCACTGCATGGAAATAAAAATTTTGAGATTTCAGTCTTTAATCATCAAACCGGTACTCAAATTCAGAACAACAGAGTGGAGTTAGTTGTTTTGGCTGACTCAATCTATGGTGATGATTTTCTTATTGCGGTTAGAATTATACATCTACACTATTATTTAGTTATCAACGCGAGCTTACAAGTTGATATTGAATTTAACACATTGTTATTTTTGATATTTTTTGTAGTCTGAACATAAGGAGAAGTGTAGTAGTGCTGGAACTGACTTTCAAGAAGGTGTTGTTGTGGAATGTGAAGATGACAAATTTCAGTTGGCAAGTTTTGAAGCTGTGTTTAATGTAATTCCCGATATTTTAATCAATTTTATTAAAACATATTATAAATATCTTTTTTTGTATTTATACATTTTATTTGTTTATTTATAATTGTGTAGGATATTGATGATTCGAAGTTTGATAACTTTTTCTCATCTCTACTTGAAATGGAAGACCTTAAGAAGAAGGTATTTTTTTGTCATTTTTTTTGTTTTTTTTATTTTACTAAATTTAATTATTATTCTTTTTATATTGTTAAACAGTTTTCGTCAATTTTTCTTTCGTTACTTTATTAAATTTAATAATTATGGGTACTATATTGTTAAACAATTATTTTTGTTATACGTAGTTCAAAGATGATTGGGATAAAAAAACTGAACCGCAAGGCAAAGCAAGGGTTGTTTGTGATGAAGATTTAACTTTAAAGGTTTATGTTCATTCAATAAATTATATGATTTTGTAATTAAGTGAATTATTTTACGTTTATTTTTTAATTTTCAAAGGTTAATGTGCTACCTTTCGTAGGATGATCCCAAGGCGAAAACAATTGTTGGTGTTGAAAAAAATCTAAGTTTAAAGGGTTTTTTTTTCAGTTACTTCATTATATTTTTTAGAATTTAAGTTTATTTCTTTACATTTTTTTAATATATATGTTTCCCTTTTCAGGACAAAAGCAAGTTTGAGACGGATCTGGACAAATTTTTGATACCCAAGAACAAGTCCCATGTATATCTTACTCATCAAATTTTTACATATTTTTTGTTTTTTATTTTTGTCGGAAAAATTGTTTCTAAAAATATGATCTTAGAATTTTTCATATAAATTCATTTTAATTTTTCTTCATTCATAAATTTATTCCAAATAATAACTTTTCTTTTTCTTGAGTAACTGTTTGAGAGGTAAGGTAGGGAAGAACAAGGTGAAATTAGTTTTTTGAATGATATTGATGCTCTTAGTACAAACTACACTATCAAAGTGAAGATTATTAGTTTGTGGAGAAAGAAGATGAAAGGTAATGAAAGAGAGACATATCGTATCGATATGATACTAATGGATGAGATGGTACAATATCTAACTAATTTTTTTTCATCTTTGTTATTTTTATATGATTTAAAGTTGATATTAATTAAATTTATGCATGTTATTTTTTATTTATTTACAGGGTACCAAAATTCAAGCTTCTTGCTTACATAGGTTGTTTTCAAAATTTGAGAGACATCTTAATGTTGATGAATGCCTTATAATAAAAAGGCCATCTCTTGCTGCGAACACTGCATCTTTCAAAATTGTTCCTAACAATCAAAAGCTATCCTTTTATTACCATACATTTGTCGAAAAGTGCAGTAACATGGATGCTCCACAGTTCGTTTTCGATTTTGTTGATTTCAAGGATGTTCTGTCACAGAGATACAAGGTGGGTACAACAATAGGTATTATTGTTAATTCTTAGAAAATCTTGATATTACAACATTTCTTGCACATTTAACTTATTACGTTGTGTTTTTTTTACATTAACATTTTTTATGTATTAATCTTAGATTTCATCGGTTACGTTGTTGTTTGCTATAACATAAATACTTGATTTGATTTTATATCTTCATTCATAATTATAATTTTTTAATTTTAAATCAAATTATTTTAGTATACCTACCATATTTTTTGTTTAAACAATTTTTAAACTATTATTGAAATATTAATATTACAATTCATATACTTTTCGTTTAACTCTTATTTTAAAGTAATTTAGTATTTTAAGTGTTATATTCCACTTTTTGTAAGTGTATATGTGTAACAATTAGAAATTAGTAAGGGGTGAATGTGTAATTGTTTTATATTCCCTTCAAATTGATTCAACCGAAAAAATAACCATCATATCAAACAAAACATCATTACCCATCAAACTTCTTCTCTCTGTTGGCTCTTCCTCACCGTCATTTTTGTAGGGTTTACAAGTTCATCCCATGTTATACACTACAATCAACCGAAAAAGGTATGGCTTTCATCTTCAATCCGGCTTTTCATACTTTTTATTCTCTTTATTTTGCATTAAAAATCAAGATCCAATGTTCGCCTGTACATTCAACTTTGAAACCCAATTTTGATGGTGATATCTTTCCGAACTTAATGTTTAACTTATGTTTACAAGATTTGCCCACTTTTTTATGTTTTTAAATTTAATTTTTCATCTGAAACTGTGATTATTTCATAAGAATCTGATTAAAATTTTCCTTCAAAGAACATAGGTTACTGAAATTTGGTTATCCTTTGTAGATTTGTTATATGTCTATAATTTTTTTCATTATCAGTAATAATTTTCAACTTTACACATTGGTAATTTGAAGAAAACAAATTTATTTATATGTTTTGAATGTGTTTATTTTGTGATTTTATTATTTTATTGTTTGCTGAAAGAAAACCTTGATAATACTGTTACAGATATGGATCTAAAAAGCAATAGTTGTTCTTTCTTGAAATTAGTCGATGTTCATGATCCTACAAAAGTGGTATGTATTGTTTTTTATTATTTTTACTAAAAATTATGTTGATAATTATATGTCTTTTGTTTCAAATTATAGGAAATACCGTATGACTTTGCCACATTACTGTGGGGAGAACAATTCCCATATGGTGATCGTATTAAAATTTTTGCTGCTGACAACTTATGGATTGTTGAAATTGAAAAATATGGGTTGGGTCCTGTTTTAGGTGATGGGTTTGTTAAAGCCGTTACGGACAGTGGTTTACAAAAAAATGATTATCTGTTGTTCAACAGTCTTGGACCATCTACATGGTATCTCGATGTCTTTAAGTCATGTGTTTTGGATAACTCTTTTATCACTTCCATTAGAGTTGATGATGATTTCATTGTAAGTAGTATATATAAAATAATTACTTTTTTTATGTCAATTTTGTTTTGTGCATATTTTGTTTAACATAATTGTTAACAAATTGACAGCTCATGCCCGACAAATTCTGGGGACAGTTTTACGGCAGTAGTTCTAAAGGTGGATCGGCAACTCTTTATGTCGGTGATAGGTTTTGGAATGTGAAGATGGAGGCGTTGTCCGACAAATGTGCTTTCACTGATGGATGGTCTAAGTTGATTAGGGATCTTTCATTAGATTCCCGAACTACTTTTATTTTTACAATGGCTGGATATGAGACTTTTGAGTTGTCCGTTTTTAATCATGAAATTGGTACTCAAATGTATTTTAAGAAGGTTGACGTTGTTGTGTTGGATGATCCTATTTACGGAGATGATGGATTTGATTTACTGCTTGCGGTTAGTGTTATTATGCTTACAATATATTTTTTTTTCATAATACGAGGTAATTAGTTAATCTTGAAGTTAACATTGTCGGTGTTTTTGAGTATTATGTTTTTGTAGTCGGAACACAAAGAGAAGGTGATTACCAATGAAAGTGATGTTGATGAAGATCTTGGTGGTGATATAGTTGGTGAATGTACCCGCCTTTCATCTTCCTTTGATGCCTATCGTTCTTATGTAAGTGTTTCACAATGTGCCTTATATATTATATAATTTTTCTAATTACTTCCTTCTATACTTATATGTTTATCATTCATTGTTATGTAGAATCACCCAAAAGGAAAGTCAAAAATTGTATTTGGTCACGACACTGTATCTCCAAAGGTTCTTTGTTATATACTAATTTAGTTTAATATTTTAATACTTATTTTCAATACATATAATAAACTTTTTATTCTATTTGGTGTATTTGTTTTCTATTATGTAATCCTTTTAATGAATAATTTTTTTAATTGTAATATGTTAAATCTTTATGGTTTTGTAGGTTCATCCTAAGGTCAAATTAAAGTTTTTTGTTGGAGATAAAGGGCTTTCGACAAAGGTTGTTTATGATTCGATACTATAGTTTGATGTTATTTTCTTAAAAAATAATTAATATTTTGAAGTTTCCTTTTTGTTAATGTGAAAACCCAGTTTGATGTTGTTTTGAATACTTTTTTATACCAAACAACACATTACATGTATAAAAACATGGTTAATTAGTATATAATTCATTTAATTATTTCATTCTATATGAATATGTTTATTTTTTAATTTTCTTTAGGTTCAACGAAAAGGAAAATCAAGTGTTTTTGTTTCTGAGCAAAATCTGTCTTCTCACGTTGTCTCTCAAGTAAGATACCCTAACCATGAATGGTTACTTTTATTATGTAAAGGACCGTGTATCTTATTGTTGAACAATTTTATGTATATGATTTTTACACTTATTGTGTCTTATTCAATTATGTAGGCTAAACCAAAGTCTAAGTCATTCAGATCCACGACATCAACCGCCCTTCAAGTTGGCCGTAAATGCTCTACATCAAAATAGTTAAAAAAAACGATGTAATTAAATTCACCAAGAAAGCCGAAAGCAGACTGGTATACTTTATAATTTTTTTTCCTTCTAATACCACATAATACAAGACACATAACTTATTAATCAATAAGTTAATTAATCCTTTTATTTTTTTTCTCAGCGTTTACCGATTGATGTTTCAAGCCATCTGTGTTTTTCTCTTGACAACTTGTACCATGTTACAGTTCAGAACCAAAAATGTGAACTCCTTAAGCTGGGCACAAGAGGTGAGAAGTCTGGGAAGGGTTTCAGGTATGGTTTTAAAAAGTGGCCAGCATTCTTGAAATTGAATTACATCGACTTTGGCTCTACTCTTTTCTTTACGTACGTCAAGTCTTCTCAGCGTTTGTTGTTGACCAAAGTCGTACCCAAGATCACAAAGAAAAGAGGTCGTTTGTGAATGTTGGTTATTATGTTATGTTAGAAGGTTAAGTATGAATATTAAATGTGGTTTTATGGTTGGTTTGTTTTGATACTTTGGGATAGTACTTATGGTTTGTTAGACAAGTCTTTTGGTAATATGTATATGTTGTTAATATGCTTATGATGTGGTTATGTGAAATTCAGGTTATGTTACCATATAACCTAAATAATAAAAAATTAATAAATTAAACCAAAATATATTGATGCTTATGAAGAAATCTGTTTTTTAGAAATCAATAACATTTGGCTTTTATCATGGTTCTTCAAGAATGTTTTTATTTTCGTAATTATATTTTATTTTTAGAAAGTTCCATCTAATTGAAACAAATTATAACGTAATAATTTCAATTGATTTCTATCAATACATATTTGGAAATATGTATCTTCATTTGTTATGTAAAATTTCAAAAGATTTGTAATAACATTGAATTTTTATATCTTACTATATGTCTCCTATATATATATATATATATATATATATTCTTGAATTCGGTTTTGTGTATAATAACAAAAGAGTTTGTTTATATATCTAAGTTGTCCCAATCAAATTTCAAAAGATTTGTAATAACACTTACTTTGTTATGGTTAATAGTTTTAAAATGTTTATTCATTCACCTTATTCATCATAGAATTTTTCGTTTATAAATATATATGTATGTATTTATTTGGTTAGAAATATAGATTGACAACCCGTGAGTATTCACGGGTTATAACCTAGTTGCTATATATATATAAATTTAGCATGATATTAAAATTACCGATATCCCACCGCGATAACCGATATCTCAAATATCGGTCCTTGACCGATATCCGATATTTTACCGCATTAACTACTTAGCCCCCTTGTCGTTTTCTCAATCCAAAAATGGGAGGAGTTCTGTGTTTGAGCCACTTCTCTCTGATTCACCAAGTGCAGTGAGATGGTCGTTTGGACCTGGTGCTACGTTTGATTTTTTCCAGTCTCAATCCAAATCATCAAACTATCCAAGAAATAAGGACAATTAACACTCACGTTCCTCAACATCAATTTATAGTATAAATCCATGGGACACGTATATTTTGTAAAGCTGTACTTGAGATTAGCAATGAGTTCATTCAGTATGACGGGCGACTTTTTTGCTTTTTATGCTCTTTATCATGTCAAGTTTGATGACACGGGTGAAGAAGGATAAGGCATAGACTAATTCAGTCATAAAAACAAGCATACATCTTTGATGGAAGTCTACTGATTCTTTGGTGCTAATATGGGATTAATTTAATTTATTCTGTATTTTGTAGGAGGTGCTATGTTAGTTTTATCAGGAAAGCCAATGAAAAGAAGGGGTTAGAGGGTCAGGAGGAAACCAGGAAAGCGTTTGAATTTATGCTTGGTTATGTTGGTTGGTTTCCTTTTTCGTTGAATTTTGGTTCTGTTCTGTTAACTGGTTTAATATTAATTTACTCTTGAACGCTTTTTCTGCTGATGTTTATCATCTGTTCATGAGCAGGATCTGACATTTAGAGTTTATGTGTCTATTTGCTCAAACTAATTTTGTTGTTTCTGTTATAATTTGTGGATAAAATAATTATTAAAAATTGATAATTCAGTTTGCTGTTATGCAGATCCAGCAGCCTATTCTCTGCAGTACAAAAGCAACCAATGATGGGTGCGGTTACCTATCCGACCGGCTGGCCCTGTCCGATTACGAAAACAATGGTTTTAAGGTAAAGTTTTGTTCATCTTTTGTATAATTATTTGAACTATTAATTTTTTTGAGAGGTAGAGGCTCAAATTAAACGGACAGATTTCGATCAATTCTGTGTCAACAAATTACGTTACTGAATCTGCGAATGAACTTTTATATCAGCGTATGAACCAACTTTCAGGACTGCGCAAACAAAACTTGAATCTCAAGTTTTCGGGACTGCGAATAAACTTCTGCAAATGAACATTAATGCAGCGCAGTTCTGGGCAATTCAGCAGCGAATGATTACTGGATTCTGCAGCGAATATGTTCTTTAATTCTGCACAGCGAATGAAAGTGTTTCAGTGAACGAATAGTTCTACGGATGAACTAAACAACGACTGGACAGTTTTGCGAATAAGCAACTCTCTGCAAAAGAACTGATTCAGCTTTCAGGTCTGCGTAACAATGTCAATTCAGATTCAAATTCAGTTCGTTTAAACCCGGTTGTCGGAAACTTCTACTCAAGGACTTGACGAGTCTATGAACGAGTGAATATTTGCCCATGATTGATGAGGTGCGTCTTTCTTCATGGTTTCTTGGATTTTTTAAAAAAAAAATGAAAATATATTTATGTGTTTTTTTCTTTATGTGAAACAAATGTTGATGTTTTTAGGTGTATGGATTAATCATGGAGAAAACAAAATCGACACCAGGGGCAAAAGTGGAAAACAATAAGTTTTGTTTGTCTCTGCATTTCTGATGTGTTGAAGAGAAGAAATGGAGCGAGTTGGCTGCCCAAGTGAGATCAGTCCTCAAAGACTACCCGAAGCTCCGGTTCTCCCAAAGAAGGAAGGTTAAATACGTCATTTCACATAATTCTGTTACATACCAAACAGGAGAACACAACCCAAAAGACTAGTCTGGTGGGTGAGAGAGCCCATTTGGTATATAAACCCTACATTAGTTGCCCATACAACCGATGTGGGACAAGTCCCATACCTTGCAATGGTATTAGTCCATAACAATCGACCCTCCTTAAGGGCCAACGTCCTCGTTGGTCACGGCCATGTTGGTCACGACTGGCTCTTTCCAGGCCACCACTCCATGGGCCACCACTCCGAGCCTCGTTGGTCACGGCTGGCTCTCTCCAGGCCACCACTCCGTGGGCCACCACTCCGAGTTCTGGCTCTGATACCAATGTTACATACCAAACAGGAGAACACAACCCAAAAGACTAGTCTGGTGGGTGAGAGAGCCCATTTGGTATATAAACCCTACATTAGTTGCCCATACAACCGATGTGGGACAAGTCCCATACCTTGCAATGGTATTAGTCCATACTTGATAGGGTTAAAACCTTGGGGAAGAAGAAAACTAAGAGATAGAGAGATATTTGACTCAAATTATGCTTGATTTCCATTCCATACGTAACCCAAATAAATAAATAAGAAACTTACATAAGACACCCCCAAACTAAACCAAAATAACATCCTAATCCCTTGACTTAATAATAGTAATAAAACTAAAATAAATAAGATACGTAACAAATTCATTTTTAAATTCTTTTTAATTTAAATATTGGAAGACAAAAATTTTACTATTGTTTTTGCTAAATTTAAATGCTGTAGGTGTTGGAGATCAGGCCCACAATCAAGTGGGACAAAGGCAAAGCTCTTGAGTATTTGTTAGAGTCACTTGGTACGTCGTCGTTTTGTTCCTGGTAATTAGTTTAGTTATGTAAATTGCTTTATCTAATAAAACTAGGTTATATACCCGTGAGCTTCACGGGTTATGGGTTGCGTTAAAAAAAATCTATATCTGTAAAAGTGCTTGCGTTAAAAAAAATCTATATCTATAAAAGTGCATAAAGTGCCATGGGTGCAACCCGGGCTCAAGAATCATAAGTGCACAAATAAAATACAAATAAAGCGCCATATTACACCTTGCATTGCCAGTGCATCAGCTGTTGGTATTTTGCCGATAATTGCACGCCGCACAAACATGTTGCCCTTCGAAGTAGCCCAGTTATTCAATTTGAAGCCTGGGGACTACTTCGGCAGTTCCTTTGCAGTGATCATATCTGTTTTAACTTGTTTGACCATAACCAAATTAAACCTTACATTTATACCATGAAAAAAAGAAACAATTTTCGTTCAATGCCAGCATACTTGATGCTACTGAGTAATGAATCCAAACTGCGTTGGTTGAAATAGTGTAAATTTTATTTAACACATTAACTAATTATATATATTGGGACAAAAGCGTATCAGATCAAACCAACCCAACCTTTTATGTTCCGACACGGGTAATGTTTAGAAAAGCATGTATACCATATTTTATTAAACGACGAACGACTATACATTTTTTAATGTTTAATTAAAAATAGATTATAAAGAAATACTTTTTTTATAATCAATCGTTATTATATGGAACTTTTTTACATTCATGAACATATAGTGAACAAATTAATAGTGTCATTTTGGCTTTACTTCCAAATTAACCTTTCATTCTAAATAGCAAACCTGGTGCAGTGTGAGGATCATCTTTGTGTGACCAGATGGCAGCAACGGAGTCATGACAGCCTTGAGTAACAACGCTACCTAACGGCCACATGTGAAAATGTAATTATATGGTCAGATTCATGAGATTAACAACAACTTTCGAAGCCAATCACTTACATTTTTAGAGTTAAAATAAAAATATTATATATTTTTATAATAAAATTCCCTTTAAAATATTATATTTATGACTCGTTAGTTAAAATAAAAATATATTATATATTTATGACTTGGACGACGCTAGTTACGGACGACTCAGACGATAAAATAAAAATATTATATATTTACGACTCGTTACGGACTCAACGCTAATTACGGACGTACGCTCGTCACGGTCAACTTGGACGATAAAATAAAAATATTACATATTTACGACTCGTTACGGACTCTCGATGCAAGTTACGGACGTACGCTCGTTACGAACGACTCGGACGATAAAATAAAAATATTTTTTATAAAGAAAGGATAACATAAAAAGGATTCTTAGAAGCTAAGTCTTCTTGTTTGATCCCACTCCAACGAAATAAACATGTATCTATATATGTTAAATATATATATATATATATATATATATATATATATATATATATATATATATATATATATATATATATACATGGGAATCATAAACATACCTGTGGAAAACAAATTGGAATACCTCCCCGCGCTGCCTTCGTAGATTTAAGAATTCCCTAAAATTGTATCAATATATAAGCATTATTGACTAATTATTTTACATCATATAATCAATCCGACGAACTATATGGTAAACAAAAAGATGTTAAATTTAACTGAAATCTTGCAACTTTATCATCAAAAACACAAATTAATGAAAAAAGGTCATACCTTGTTACTCATAAACAGAAGTTCTTTGCCTCTTTCATTTCGCCATGAAGTAACTTGACCTCCAAGCAAGCTAACCTGCAAAAAAATGTGCAAATATACATAGATTAATTAATGTAAAATTTTCTTGAAAACAAACAGAAATTATTAAATTTACAAAACTAACCCTAGCCGAAGCTCCTAGTGGATTCCGAGAAACACGATTTGCTCAATTCCATTCCAGTCCTTTGTTGTTTCAAGGGCCATCCTGGTATCCCAAACAGCTGCAGAGTGTCCCATTTTTCTCACACAAATCCTAGAATGCCCGCTAAACGTATTTCTAACAAACCCTGAATCCTGATCACACTTTTCTAGTGTGCCAACTGCAGAAATCATATAAACAATATTTTTGTGATCTTGTTGATTCAAAATCTTCAAAATCCTGCACTACTTGTTCTGAATTTGCTTAATTAGACCCTCAATGTAATCCATCACTTCGGTTTTAAAGAACAAATGCTTCTATTCATAGTTCATAGTTTCATACCACCTAGCAAAGGATAAGATTGACAAAAGTCAATATTTTGATGCAAAACTAATATTCAAACTCAAAAGATTCAAACAAAGGAATTTGTTTAGACTATAATAAGAAAAAAACACATATAGCAAAATTGCTCCATCACTCTTATAACACAATCCACTTTACTATTTCAAGACTAAATTTCTAGAATTTTATATTTGAAAAATTATAAGCCACAAAATAATTGTTCCATGATCTTCTACCTAAATTTCAACAGAAAAAAAAAAAACATATTTTCAACCAGAATTGTCAAACACTTCATACTTTAAGAGATGCAGATTCGACTCCCACTTGGTGCAGAGTGAGGCACTGGTGGGCAGTGATAGGAGACCCAGGGAAACCTAGGTTGGATCCTTGAGCCAAACGGGTTTTACCGGTAATTTCACCGTCGTGCCTACGGGCGGGTGGGTTACCGGGTTTTCCCCGGAATTGGTGGTGGACTCGGGTTACTCTCGGAGTACTCCGTTTGTCCAGTGGGTGCCCCGAGAGTGCTCGGGATTGAGTTTGTTGGCCGTTCAATAAAAAAAAAAACTTCATACTTTAAACAATACACATAGTCAACGTTACAATTTCTGATGATAATTCTTTACAAATTTACCATTTATCATATACATATTAACAACAATAAAAAAAAATAAACCCTTATCCCTAAATTAAATCAACATCTCACAATTAAATTCCCAAAAAAATAAATTAAAGATAAAAACTTTAATCATCCAGTAAGTTAAAGATAATTCATAACATATTTACCATTTATCATATATACATATTAACAGCAATAAAAAAAACCCTTATCCCTAAATTAAATCAACATCTCACAATTAAATTCCCAAAAAAAAATAACTTTAATTATCCAGTTATTAAAGTTAGTCCAAACAACACCCTTTTCCCCAATTCAAGAACACAAATACATGCAATGGAGGTGGGAAGGTTTACCACCTTGTAGGTTCCTGCCCTGGAGTGCTCAGGTTCGAATCCCACTTCAACCGAGCTTTGGTCATGTATAGCCCTGACCGAGATGCTGTTCAAAAAAAAAAATACCAGATCAAAATCTTTAAAAACACATTCATCCCACATTTACCAAACAAAAACACACAACCCAATTCCTAATATTTCAGATCCAAATGTCACACAAACTTTCTGCTAAAGCAAGAAACTAAATCTATACCAAACAATAAACAAAAAAACATCATATCTACACAACATACACTTAAACAAAAAAGAAACATAAACAAGTTTCACTCACATTGATAACTTGAGATATGTAAAGTTGTAAACCACTTCAAATCAAGAACTCATGACATAAATTCAAGAACTTTAAATAAACATGAAACTCGACAAGAAGAGAATAAAGAAACATGGGGAAAGAGGCAAGATTGTGAAAACATGTGCAAACAACAGTCAAATAACACAAATTAACTATCAATCAATAACAGATACAAATGCAAAGAACAATAAACAAATTATAAAACAACTTACAACATGATTTCTTAGCTTCGAAAGAAACCAAGCTCGTAGCTGGAGTAGTCGTGAGGCATTGGAACAGAACCCAAACATCCTTGACGTATGCGATCTAACCAAAAACATAATCATGAAACTGAAAGCTTACCTAATTACTCGCCGGAATCCTAGCCTTGACCGGAATCTGATATGACGCTGCAGTATGAGTTTAACCCCACCAAATCAGGCACCGTTAATCCCGATCGATACCGGAATTTCGTTTCTACCGAAAACACCTCTCGTTGATGCAGATCTGACCGTAGATGAGACATACAAACCTGCCGTTGATGCAGATCTGACCGTAGATGAGACATACAAACCTGTTCTTGAAGGAACATCCAACCGGATATCACTAATGGAAACCCTATCCATCTCTGATTTGATTTCCCTATGAAATGAAGATGAAAAGTCATGCGTTCATGGTAAATAAGAGAGAGAGAGTGTTTTTGCTTTTGAATTTTGAATTCTTGGAATGAGGTATTGTAGACTACTTTTTGATTTGGGATTTCTAAAATGCTTTTTTGGTGCTGCAGACATGGATTTTCAAATTCCAATGACGTGTATACAACTCAACATTACAGATATTATAGATAAAATTAAAAAGGCTAACAAAATTACACATAGGACATGAAATGCTAGAATTTTGACACATCAGCTTTGAATGCTAGAATTTTGACACCTCAGCCAAAAATGATTTGCTTTATTATAGTAGAGATTCATTATGGGTTGAGCAAATAGAAGGTTTAGTGAAGATAATTGAGGCGTTGATAAAAAAGCAAGATGAGCAGTTTTCGGTTTTGGTGGGAATAGTTGGTATAGATGTGGCAAAAGATAAGGCGGCAGCTGATAAAAGAACAAAATTGAACGGAGAGTTGAAAATGATACCAAATCTTAGTCTTGAAGCACGACTTCGAGCGACATCTGTTATTGTTGGTGACTCTGCTAAACTTGATCTTTTTTATAGTCTTTCTAATGTATTGTTTATTATTTATTGCTTATGCATTTGATACATATGTAATAAGGATGAAAGTAAAGTAGTGAATTTAGTAACTACACATGTGTCATTTTATGATTTTGTATTATTTTTTCGAGTAAATTACAAGTTTTTTCTTTATGTTTGTCCAAAATTGCAGGCGCTGTCCTTTGTCTTTAAAATTGATGAGTTTTGTCCTTAATGTTTGCAAATCTTGCACGTTATGTCCTTTAGGCCAAACCCAGTTAGATTTTTTAGTTAAATTTGGTCATGTGCAAGGCACATGAGGGCATTCTTGTCATTTGAGCTTTCCAGGGGCTAGTTTGTAAATAACTTTTATTAAAGGGTCATTTTGTACAATTTAAACCCCAATTCATCTTCAACCCCAATTCATCTTCAACCCCAAACCCTAATAACACCCCTGATTCATCTTCAACCCCAATCTATGGGTCGGTAATCTGGCCGCCTGTGTTACGGATTCAGTCCCCCTATTCATCATCATCATCTTCTTCTTCTTCACCATTTCAACTCTTTTGCTAACCACAACTGCAAACAGCACCATTACACCAAACCAAAACATAACCGATGGCCAAACCATCGTTTCAGATGATCAATCCTTCAGAATGGGCTTTTTCACCCCCTCAACCCGTTCACCCAACCGGTTTTTCAGAATCTGGTACAACCTAAATCAACACACGATTCAAACAATTCACAAATTATCATCAAATTAAGCATAACACCTAGCTTACCTTCCTGAACTTCTTCACCGACGGTCCGAAGGGGTGGATGTTGATGGTGGATCGAAGGGGTGATGTTGGAGACGGTGGAGTGAGTGTTGATGGTGGGTGCAGGGGCTGAGCAAATCAGGTGTAAAAGAAAAGATTGGATCGGTTGCAGCAGTGGTGGTTTTATTTGTTATCTAAAGATCATTTATAAATTAGGATTTTTGATTTTTGGGGGGTTCTTCCACCACTGCCGCCACCACCGCCACCACAACCTGCTTCCACCATCGCCACCATAAAACACAAACAAATTTAAAGAATTAGTATGAATAATACAGAACCTGTCTCTCCCTCTTGACCCCTCTCTCTCTATACCTCTGCACACCATCACCAACCACCGCCAATAACCGGCATCAACCACCACTACTTTCAACATCACCAACACCACCACTATTCTCCACCGCCATCCATCGCCCTCCACCGCACCACTCCTAACCACCGCCCCAGATCTGCAACCTGCAACAACTTTTATGGTTAGATTCCATGTTTAGCGTCTCCGTGTCTCCAGCAACGGCATTATATGGTTAATCGACAGATCTGGCATCCAAGGCTCGAGACAGGTTTTCAGCGACCTTGGTTTAAAAGTTGCAGGTTTCGATTTTGATTTTAGGTTGGTGGGTTACCGTTTGGTGGCGGTGGTGGCGGCAGTGGTGGAAGAAGGTGGTGGCGGCAATGGTGGAAGGAGGTGGAGGTGATGGTGTAATTAGGTTGTGGAGGTTTTAGGAAAGAGACGAGAGCAGATATCTTAACAAAAGAGGTGATGGTGTAATTGTTAATATATATTATTTTTATATTTTCTTTTAAGATATTTATTTAAATAATAGGGTAAAATGTCAAAAATACCCTCATGTGCCTTGCACATGACCTTTTTAACAAAAAAAATTAACTGAGTTTGGCCTAAAGGACATAACGTGCAAGATTTGCAAACATTAAGGACAAAACTCATCAATTTTAAAGACAAAGGACAGCGCCTGCAATTTTGGACAAACATAAAGGACAAAACTTATAATTTACTCTATTTTTTCAATATGATTTTGTATTATTTTTTCATAAATAATGCTCATCAACTTAAAACCATTGTTGTTGGTACATCTGTTGATACAGTCATTGATACATCTGTTGACTTCAGTTAACAGATGGATGAAAACATATGTTTGAAACCACTGTTGAGTTAAACAGTGTTTTGTGGAGAAAACAGTGGTTTGTCATTGGTCAAACAGTGGTTTGTCTTTGGTCAAGCAGACTTTTGAATCACTAAGAATCATAGTTTTGAAAACATTGGTTTGACTTTGGTCAAACAGGCTTGGTCAAACAGACTTTTTTTAGAAACAGTGGTTTGACTTTGGTCAAACAGTGGTTGCATACTAATGCTATTTCCTTTCATCATGTTCTCTCAGTTACTTACCATCATTCGTTAATTTAATTACATCACATGCAACTTATATAAGTTTTAATTCTAATCTTGATTTCTTGGTGGATAACAGTACCTATCTTTAAACTAGAAATTACAGATGGGTATCACTATTAGCTTTAAACTAAAAATTACAATATCAATACACTTATCTATACTTTCTATCAAAATATGTTATGCATGATTTTCTAAGGAACGACCCGTGTTTGCACACGGGTCTTACCGCTAGTTATATATAATAAATGAAAGTGATTTGGGCCACATGTCACTTGATTAGGGCATCCTCAATTCCATTTTCCCGCCCAACAGTACCACTCCCCTTTTTTCTTTTATCTCACTTTTTCACAAAACCTAGATACAAAATGTCATCCACTACTTCATTCTTCTCCTTTACGCACACTTGAAGGATTTAGGGTTCAATAATCAGGTATGATTATTTGTTTATATGTTGATTTTACTTTTTGATTTCACTGCAATCTTCTCTCACACTGTACCATCCGTTTTTCTTATATTGAAGAAACCCTTTCTCTGTGATGATGAATCTTTCTCCAGGCGATTCTAGGGTTTCTTTCCCATTCGCTTCAAGATCTATGCTTTCTCAGTGATGAATATCTGTAGATCCGACACCAGCTCGATTGGTATGACCGCTCGGTACTTTTCTTTTTACCATCTCTGTTATATGTTATTTGAATCGGATATGGGTTGTGATTTTTCAGACTTGGTGGAAGACCTGGGTTTCGTCTTTGTGACAAGATGATGTTCAACTACACACGGTTGCAGAACGGCGAATTGTTTGGAATAATGACTGTTTGGAATAATGATTGTGTTTTGATGCTAAATATTGTGTTTTTAACTAAACCCATTCTGGGGTTTCTAAATCTTGCAGCTTTTTACATTTTCAGACAACAATATGCAGATAGGTGAGTTATTTTCAACTTTCTTGGCTTATGTTGTGTGTGTATGTGTGTGTTCTTGATTCTTGTAAGCATCTTTTTGGGTTCTTAGATTCGGTTGTATATTCTGTTTGTATGAAATGAAGATGGGATTTGGTTATTATTACAGTGTATTAAGGTCAAAGTAACCAAATTTGGGGATAATGTGTTTCAAAAAGCACATCCAAACACCCTTTAACTTGAAGAAAAGATGCATTTGAGAGACATTTAATGCCTTTATAAGGTTTAGAAAAGTAAGTGATGATCATTTAATTAGTCTTTTATGCTATAAAAATCCTATTTTTTTGCTTATATTTAATGTTCTTTCTACACCCATTTTTAACTTGTTTAGGATGAACCAAAGAAGCCAGACGTCGCGCCCAAGAATGGCGTTGTTGCAGCTAAAAAGAAAGAAGAATCAAGTGATGAGTCTTCTTCTGACGAAGTAAGTGATGATCATTTGATAATTTTCTAATCTGTTATCTATAATCTATGGTAGATATTGTCTACAAAGAAATGAAAGATAGGCAACAAGGAAGAAGATACTATCTTGGAGGTATTATAATTACATTTTGAAACAAATGATCATATTTGATTCTCATAACTTCACTTCGTATATATTGTCTATCATGGTTTCCAGAAGATTGTTTTCCATTGATGGACTTGGGATTAAAGACCACAAGGCCCCTTTTCTGACTTATTATCCAACTCCATCCTTTTTCAACAATCTTTATATTTTCCGGCAGTTTTCAACAAAAAGAACTGACATCAGTCTTTTTACATTATTATCAAAAACTTAATAAATCTGCAGATGTGTCGTTTTAAAATAGTCCTTTTATATCAGTGCTCAGCACTCGTGCATGATGCCTTCCCATTTGAGGAAATGAATTCAGCCAAGATACATTGTCATTAGTGTGATGTTTTAAAACAATCCTTTTATCATTTTCTAAAGGTGATGAGTTGGGCGGGTTGGGTAACGGACTAACGGGCCGAAAAGGGTTTTCTGCTGAATCACACTAATTGATAAGTATTGAGTATGCCATAAAAGATTATCATTTTTCAATGAATACGGGTTGGGTAACGGGTCAAACATATTTTAAAGCAGATTAGGTTTAACCACCAATATTTTTTTGTTATTTTTTTATTTTTACGAAGAAGTTAGTAAAAAGCTACACTTAATTTGGAAAAGTCGATACAACTATCTTTTATTGGCGAAGTGCAGGTCCAAAGGACTTAATTTTTTATTTTTGTGGTGACGTGTTAGATGATTTGTAAAAGTCGAAATGACTTATGTGACAACCCTCATAATTACAGGTATCCGTACAATTAATTAATCTTGATTTATGCTTAATGACTGTGCTTAATTACAACTGGTGATATAAACTGCTTTCTGATATCTGTATCATACATACATGTGCATCACATTTCATACTGTCACAACCATTTATCACATACAAACTTTAGTGACATACATGATGCACAAAGCACAATTAGCACAGTTAGCGGATAACTCAGAAACATGCTGACAATGTCAGTACATAGACAGACAATGTTTTGAGACCCCGTAAGGGCCAGAGACAAGGTACTGCACTAGTATGGAGTGTAGGGAAGTAAGGACCATAAAACTGCGTCACTAGGTGATAGTTTAAGTGCCGGAAAGTGCCTAAAACCCACTCAAAGTGCAGAATTCTGCATTAATCAGCAAAAATCAGCATTTTAACATGCTAGTAACATGCAAAAATATGGCAAAATGGTCCTATGCTTTCCTAAGTGTCTGGAATTAAAAGTGTCACAAAAGGGTACTTAATGAACACTAAACGGTAAAGCTTGACACTTTAACGAACCGGTATCTAACCGAACAACCGGACATTCCCCGGAACACCAAAATATTGCTAGAAGCATTGTTTTACTTTTTCTAAGCTAGTTATGGTTCCTGAACACCCTAACATACTACATAATGCAAGATACATATAAAACACTAGATATTTTACACTTAACCTCCACTAATTACCTACCTTATCATTCAAATTACATTTAACCCCCCCTTTTCTTGATTTACGGTCACAAGGACCCCACCTCCCCAAAATCTTCCAAGATTACTATAAATCTTCCATGGACCTTCCTAAAGATATGATTAGATATTGTTTGTACTTGTTAGAACATATAAACCATTGGACATTAGAGTTTGTGGTTATAAGAAGACTTAAACTCTTCACTTTCAACATCACACAACTCTCTCCTCTCCTCCCCAAGCTCTCGGCCGAACCCTCCTCCCCACACACCACTATTTTTCATTCCAAGTTCATGCAATCCAAGCTTCACACAAGGTGTAAGGAGCCATATTAGAAGGTTTGGTGATCTCGGAACTTGAAGGACCTCCACCACGAGCTTTTATCCACTCCATTTTCATCATTGTTCTTCCCTAGCTTGAAGCTAGTAGTAAGATCATTTTTAACTCTTGTTACTTCTATTTTTCATTGGTCAAAAGATATATTATGATGCAAACCACAAGAACACTAAAAGACTTGAACTTGAATCTTGAACATAAAGCTTACATATGATGATATATGGATGAAATGATGTTGTTTAGTATATGTATGATGCTTGCTTGTTGATTTCTTGAGATGATGATGTTAATCATCACATGAAGCTTGCTAGATGATGTCTAAACACTTAATCTAGCAAGTGGGAGGATGATTATGTAACAAACATAAGATGATCATCTTCTTGTATGAACATGAACTTGTCAAATGAAATGGTTTCTTGAAAAATAATAAACAAAGTAAACTAGTAAACTTATAGACCCAAGATTTATGAATGATTTTCCAAGAAAACCGAGTACAAAATATGATTTTTAGAAGATCATGGTTTTTACTTAAACCTACATTAATTTTTAGTGGAAAAACAAGTGTAGAAATACTAGAGAAACAAGAAGATATAATAAATAAACATGTTTGTAAAATGTGTTTGCAAGTTGTGAACATCTAAAACTTTCAAGAACGAAGTTTATCAAGAAGTAAATATATTTTGGAGGGTAACGAAACCCACTAAACACTTTACCAAGTTACTACAAGTTTTTGTGAAAAGATCAAGTTCATGTTGTTATGAAAGTTGTATAGTTTTTACACTTGATAAGTATATTATGGTTTAGAGTTGATTGTTGATTATTGTGTGATGATTTTTTTAAGAAAATGATATGCTTAAATAGCATGGACACCTCCATTTTCAAAAGAAACTATGGCGAAATTTTCTAAAAATACAAACACTTAGAAAATATTTTCTAAACAAGTGTTTACAAGTATGTTTTAAACTATGTTTTTCAATATAAACTTTGCCATAGGTTTTGTTACAAAAATACAAAGTATCGGAGGTTGGTTTTTGTAAATAAAAATAGATAAATATATATTTAGAATATATATTTTATACTAAAGACACTTGTGTGAATATTTGTATACTTTGTGGAATAGTTATATTATTTTAGGGTAAAATAATATAACTTAACAAATACCATGAAATTTGCAACTCCAAAATAATACCAAGAATATCAAGGAATGAATATATAAGTTACACACTTGATATTGTGAAACCAAACGCAAAAACGTAACTTATGAAATATTCCGGAAAATACCGTTACAATATATTTTTGGTAAATATTATTTTGGAAACCAAAGAAGTGAAAATATGATTTTGTACACATTGCCCAGTTATATCATATTTTTGACAAAAAGAAGATATATTATTTTTGGGAGATAAAAATATATTTTCTGTAACACCTCGTAAAATCACGTCCAATGGTGTACTGACACATGTAATAAACCCTAATGAAGTCAAACACTGAAATTAAGGGACTAATTTTTCAAAAAAAAAAATCAAAAACCTTGATTATAAAAGGACTGGAAGTGTTATCATACCAAAAATAAGTTTCTGAATAACCTCTCATGATGATTATATTCACAAATAAGCCACTTGTCGATCGAGTGTAGCCGTTTGCGTAATTAATTGAAAGTTTGCGCAATGAAGGGTTAAAAGCATCAACATGTTAATTCTTACCTCTGAGTGACCTTTTAACAAACCGTGAGCTTCATGATATTCGATTATACTCTCGGGAATGCCAACTTTGGCCGACTAAGGTTTTTATGCCTATAAGTAAAGTTACGCGCAACTTTGCAAGTTAGAGGGGCTAAAAGTGTCAATATGTTTAATTATACCTCTGAATGACCTTTTAGCGAACCCGAAGCATCGTGATGTTTAATAATACTTTTAAGAATGTCTAATATGGATTAGATGAGGCTTCAATGCTATTAAATGATGAGATGCGCAAGTTTGCGCAATAGAGGGACCTAAAGCGTCAACTTTTGAATCTACACCTTTCGGTGACCATTTAAGCAAACGAGAGTGTAGTAATATTTAAGTATATGCTTGGGAATTCCCATTATGGGCCATGGAAGGCTTGAATATCATTAAACGACATCCCGCGCTACTTTGCGCAATTAAAGGACTAATTGCGTCAAACTGCAAAAGTATGTCGATTCATAGGGTATCGGACCTTCCGAAATATGACCATGAGTTAAACATACCCTATTTATCCTTTATATATCTTAGATATAGGCATAGAGGTGTTTGGTGCGCAAAAATAAACTTTTAAGTCATGCAGGGACTAAAAGTGTCAAAAAGTGCACAAGTTTGCATTTACGCGCATATCTCACATTCTGAATATCTCCGGACAACCAAAAATTTATGTAAGCACTAAAATATTTTATTTTAGTGTTTGGCTTGATAAAATTTCCATTCGTCGCGTAATTTGGTCCGTTTTTCACGTCCGTCCGTGCTTCGTCGTAATTAGCCGAACAACGTGAACGTACGACCAAATGAAGCAACATCCGACATATTTTTTAGCATGTTTCATGTTCCCTATGTTTAGGAATCATTGTAGAGCCTTAAAAATGGTTTAACGGGCCTTAGATGTGTTGGAAATGACATTTGGAAGTGCAGGGGCCAAATATGTCAACTTTTGAAAGTTCTGGTGAGCTGGCCTGGTCCTCACGGACCGTATGGTCCAGACCCTTACGGTCCATAAGCATGTCCCAGCATCAGAAACACAGGCAGCTGCCTGTTCCAGCCGGTTACACCGCCTCATTTTGCCATTTCTTGATTCTAGGGGCTTGTTTAATGATTTAGAAGGGCCTAGGGACACTTGGAATGATCCCACAACATCCATAGACTTTGTTTGGCATGATCTTGTGCAATCAAAGTTCCTATATAAGGTGTTATTGGTTGCATCATTTTGATCATCCACTTGAAATCATTCAAACTCATTTCTTGGAGTCCCCTGGAGCTCAAGCACCTTCCTAGTGATCCTTAGTCGTGCATAAGACCTTTGTAAGTGTACTTAACCTTCCTTAATTCAGATTAGCTTAGTTTGTTAGCTTAAAGTCAAACATTCATAATTAAGGTTTGACTTCGTCATTAATCTTAATTTTCCCAGTCAAATTACAAATTGAAAGTACCTATGAGTTGGTAATTATGTGGGCAATAAACCCTTAAAAGGGCACCCTCTGATTCTCACTTTAAGTAGGTCAAATTGTCGGGTCAAACTTGATCTTAAAAAGTCAACTGGAAGCAATTTTGCAAATAAACACATAATTAGCAATGTAGAAGCTATGCAATCTGTTTTGTCATTGATATAACTTGGTAATTAATGTAAGAACATGTCTAAACATGTTCAACCCGACAATTTTCAGTTTAGGCTCGGTTCGGGATCGAAAGTCGCATAGTTTGACTCCTGCTTTGACTTTCAGTTCCGACCCGTTTGAGCATGGTTTAGAAATACCTTAGAGTGTTATTAGGACCAATTTTCATATAAGTATAACCCTCTGTGATTATACAACTTGGTTCATTAGCTATCCGATTCATATGCATATTTCCGTCAAATGCCTAAATGTTGACTATTATGCCCATTTGACCTTAAAACGAAAATTTTGGAAATGTGAGAGGACAATAATCTTTGTTACTGATTTATAATCATGTCCCTAAAATTTCACATCAGTTTGAGGTCTAGATTAAGAGTTATGCTCAATAGCGTAATTAGAACGCTTTTTATTAATTAAACGGCGTAATTAGCGTATAGCCTATCTAAGCCCAATTTTTTACACCAAACTTTTTACCCACTGATATAAAATAATATTTTGGGATTTTAGAATGTGACAACCCGAGTTTTCAAGGTCTCTATTTGACTTAACTTTGTATATATTGCAAAGTGTGCTTTTATATAATTGGTGTGCATAATAATTATTTGAGTGTATGTTAGTAATGTATTATGTGTTAGTTTATGTTTTACAATTAAATATGGAACCTTGCAGAAAACACACCCTCACCCACGAAATCACTTCTAGCCGAAAACACAAGGTGTTTTCGTCCACAATGGGTCCAACGAAAACAAGAGTGGGCCTTTGGCCCAGTAGCGATCTATTATTTATTTTCTTCAAACCTTTGCGTGAAAATTTTAATCGGCAAACCTAAAGTCTCTCGCTCCTTGCTTTAGTGAATTTGTTTAACGCTCGTGACTTTGATAAGCTTGTTAACGTAAATTTTATTCGGTGCGATTGAGTGTGTAATGGATCAGTTTATGTCTTGTGTCATTTGGGCCACTACCATGTTATATAGACTTGTCCCAATCTATTGTTTTCAAAACATGACTCGGCCCAACCTTTTCTTTGTATATGTGTGCGTAACGTATGAGTTATGTTACAGAACTCTTCACAATATTACAAACCCTAAAGCATTCATGAAGTCGACGGCAACCAAGGGAGTCTCGCAATCAAGGGAGTCTCGTCCATTGTGTCTAACAGTAGTCATACCTCAGCTCGGTTAGTGTTAATATTATTCTTGTTGAATATGTTGGTTGCATGTGAATATGTGGGTAAAATCAATATTGTATATGATTGCAAGCATGTTACCTGATTATATCGGTCCAATGATTTTGTAGAATAATGGTTTGATAAAAGTGGATAACTTTGATTAAAGAGAATGGCGGCCATGTGTGTGGTTGTAGTTTTGATATAATCTAACCATGTGCACAGTAAATGTGTGTTGTCAGAATTAGTTAAATATATTGGTTCTATGTGGAATAAATGATGTTTAAGTGTGGCATGATGATTTTGTTTGCATGTTGAATGTATGAATAGATCTGATCGAGTTCATGCTTGTTGCAACTGTTATAATTATTAGACAATCATTAGGGTTTCTTGTTGTAACTGTTAATGAAGATGAACCAGACAAAAACACAATAGTCAGACGAAAACACAAGGTGTTTTCGTCACACCTTATGCCCGACGAAAACCAAAGGTTTTTTCGCCAATATAGGGGATTTCGGCACTAGTGTTTATCCCCAGGAGTTTTCGCCACATACATGTTGTTGTTGAATGCTGTGACATTTGAATTAGCCAAGTTATTAACATTGTTAGCTCCGTAAATTTAGTTAACTTATTTAGTTCGTTTAGGTGGTTAACCATATTAAGCATTTACTATGCTAAGTATGCCAACTATGTTGAGTAGGTTAAGTGGGTTAACTCGGTCAAGAATGTTAACTCTGTTAACTCAGTCAACTTAAGATGATTATTTTCCGTTAGTTATTAACTCTGTTAAGTATGCAACACTATTAGTTAATTAACCCTGTTAGTTAATTAATGTTGTTAACACTGTTAAACTTACCATGACTGTTAATGAATACTCTTGTTAGAGTAGACTGGGAATACTACTATGTGAAGCGTGATTTATGTGAACTTGATTAACTGTTTATATGTTACGTGATGTTAACCATCCAGTACACTTTGTGACATAGATTACATGTGAAACATTGCGAACTCGAAACTGATTGTATATACGTGCGTACTATAGGTCGTGATTGATTTATTGTGAACGTGTATTCCTTTAGCATACCGAGCAAACCAAGGTGAGTTCACACTCTTTCCAAGGCTTGGGATTCCCAGGGGTTGGGAATGGGATTGAATAACTACGCGAACTATCATTACTATTAAACTACTTACTACTGTCCTCGGATTGAAGGGCACGTACGTAAAACCTACGTACACTCATACTTACTACTGTCCTCGGATTGAAGGGCACGTACGTAAAACCTACGTACACGACCATAAGACCATCAACTCTATCAATTGAAGTCTCTCATTTATCGACTTAATCGCCGAGGCCTATGGCGAGCGGGTCATTAGTTAATAGCGCTATTAGGTTTAACAAACCTCACACCGTGCCAGTCGGACGGGCGTGTACTAATGGACTCTGGGCAACGGGTCAATGCTGATAAACATTGACTTAGGGCACCTCTTACATTTTCGTAGCAATCGATACACGTGGTCTAGAAACACATGGGAAGCCCCCGCTAATCTTCGCAAACATGTCTGGGAGACCGCGATACGAATCAATATGATACATGGTTTACAAAACGAACTTACGATTTACGAAACGAATGCTATAACTAAACAACCAACTGTGAACTCACTCAACTTTGTTGGTGATTCGTTACTACATGCCTTGCAGGTCGTTAGGTACTCTTGGAGCTTGCACAGGGAGGCGCGGTCGTTGTGGGACGTGGCAGTGTGTGCCATGCTAAAAACATTACTTTAATTCGTACTTCATACTTACCTTGGGTTTTACAATTTTGCTTCCGCTAAACACTTAACTATGTTTTGGTTTGAAACACCTTTCATATTGTGTGGTTGAATTTTACGTATTACTTGTTATGTTCAATATGATTGGTGGCTTGATCCTGGTCAGTCGCGCCTCCAAGCGGAGATACTCCGCGTGTGGATTTTGGGGGTGTGACAAATTGGTATCAGAGCCATTGGTTATAGTGAACTTGGTTTTAATAAGGGAAAAAGTTTTTTATTGTTAAAACCAGACTATAACCTGAACAGTGCTCAACGATCCACAACGACGCTTCGCTCCACGTGCAAGACTCAACATTCTAGGTGATACGATTTATGTTTACATTGCCTACTTGCTAGATTACATAGAACTTTGCTCATGGTATGCTTAGTTAAACGTAACAACTATTGTTTGAAAACACTTATGTGCTTACTATCTTCTATCATCGCACTTTCGCGAACCTTTCTCACTCATGTTTCCTTTGATATGAAGATCATGAGTGGACGCGTTAACTTAACTCAAGCCCAGTTGGCGGCTTTGATCACTGAACAAGTTACTGCAGCACTCGCAGCTGCCCAGGCAGGAGGTATAGCCTGCCATCACAACTTACCCTAGGATCTTTAGATCCTACTCCCGTAATCCAACACTTGTGCTTAATTTTGTCTACTCTTACGCACACGACAGGTCAACACGCTCAGCCACCTGTATGCACATTCAAGACGTTCATGGACTGTCGTCCTAGTACTTTCAGTGGCACTGAAGGAGCCGTTGGACTCCTCCACTGGTTCGAGAAGCTCGAATCGGTCTTCGAAATGTGTGAATGCCCTGAGGTTTGTAGGGTGAAGTACGCCACTGGTACTCTCGAAGGCACTGCGCTAACTTGGTGGAACGCGTAAGTTCAGATGACGGGGCTGGCGGCTGCTAATGCCACCCCATGGAATGATTTTAAGGAACTGATCAAACGTGAATACTATAGTCGTGATGACATCCATAAGCTGGAAGTGGAGTTCTTTAACTTAAAGATGACGGGGTCAAAGATAGAAGCGTACACGAAACGATCCAACGAACTGGCAGTGTTGTGTCCAACTATGGTGGATCCTCCCATCAAATGTATCGAGCTGTATCTCAAAGGCTTAGTACCAGAGATTCAAAGCCATGTGACTTCTGCTAACCTTGCTACTATCCAGGATGTTACCCGTCTTGCTCATCGTCTCACGGACCAGGCAGTGGAACAGAACAAACTGCCTAAGCGTATAGGTGCTACTAGTGACAATAAACGAAAATGGGATGGAACATCCAGCAAGGGTTCGACTTCAGTTCAGTCCTAGGCACAGTAGCGAAAGATTGATGACTATCAGAGCCCTGGTCAGTAGTCTTCTGGTAGTCAAGGGGCAGGGTGGATATCGAGGAAACCACCCAAAGTGCAACAGATGCAACAGGCACCACAGTGGTCAGTGCAACAGAGGTCGTTGCCAGAGGTGTCTCTAGATGGGTCATGAAGCTAAGGATTGTAGGAGCTCACGACCTACGAATCAGAACCAACAACAACAATCAGTGAAACGAAAACAACAATAGGGGTAACAACGGGGGAAACAATGGAAACGATGGCGCCCGAGGCCGTGCGTTCGTGATTGGTCAGGGTGACGCAAGGAATGATCCTAACGTGGTGATGGTTTCGACAGCGTCATTCGGATGGATTGGTTATCCCGACAGCAAGCAGAGATCCTATATAAAGTGGTGCTGTAGTGGGCATCATCTCCTTCCTTAAAGCCCAGAAGTGTTTGCGAAAGGGCCACACTGCTATCTTAGCACTTGTTACTGACGCATCAACGAAAGAGAAGAAGATTGAGGATATTCTAGTTGTACGCGACTTTCCTCAGGTGTTTCCTGAAGATTTACCAGGGCTACCGCCTCATCGCCAGGTCGAATTCCAAATCGAGCTAGCTCCTGGAGCAGCACCCATAGCTCGAGCACCTTATCGCTTAGCTCTAACCGAACTAGAAGAACTGTCTAAGCAATTGCAAGAACTCTTGGAAAAGGGTTTCATTCGCCCTAGCTCTTCGCCCTGGGGAGCTCCCGTGTTGTTTGTGAAGAAGAAAGACGGTACTTTCCGTATGTGCATAGATTACCGTGAGCTTAACAAGGTGACCATAAAGAATCGTTATCCTCTCCCGCACATTGACGACTTGTTCGACCAGCTGCAAGGGTCGAGCTACTATTTAAAGATTGATCTGAGGTCAGGCTACCATCAAATGAGAGTCTGGGACGAGGACGTCTCCAAAACAGCATTCAGAACACGCTACGACCATTTCTGGTCATGCCATTCGGGCTAACAAACGCACCTGCAGTTTTCATGGATCTTATGAACAGGGTGTGCAAACCCTATCTGGATAAGTTTGTTATTGTATTTATCGACGACATACTGATCTATTCTAAGAGTCAGGAGGAACATGAGCAGCATTTACGACTTATTTTGGAACTCCTTCGAGCAGAACAGCTGTACGCCAAGTTTTCAAAATGCGACTTCTGGCTTCGTGAAGTCCACTTTCTAGGCCACGTGGTAAACAAGGATGGGATTCATGTTGATCCATCCAAGGTAGACTCGATCAAGAACTGGCCTGCACCTCGTACACCAACTGAAATCCGTCAATTCTTGGGTTTGGCGGGCTACTATAGAAGGTTCATCAAGGACTTCTCCAAGATTGCACAACCCCTCACCTCACTAACTCAGAAAGGCGTTATCTACCGTTGGGGTAATACACAGGAATCAACATTCCAACACTTAAAGGATAGATTTTGTAGCGCACCTATTCTTTCATTGCCAGAGGGCACAGACGATTTTGTGGTTTATTGCGACGCATCCATTCAGGGTCTTAGGTGTGTGTTGATGCAACGTGACAAGGTTATTGCTTACGCGTCACGTCAACTTGAGATTAATTAAAGGAACTACACTACACACGATCTGGAGCTGGGAGCTGTTATTTTCGCACTTAAGATATGGAGACATTACCTGTACGGTACCAAGTGCACCATCTACACCGATCACATGAGTCTCGAGCATATCTTCAAGCAAAAGGAGTTGAACATCCGACAATGACGATGGGTCGAGCTATTGAATGATTACGAATGTGCCATAAAGTACCATCCGGGCAAAGCCAATGTGGTGGCCGACGCCCTCAGTCGAAAGGATACTACACCTAAGCGTGTACGAGCACTACAACTCACCATCCAATCTAGTCTTCCTTCACAGATACGAGATGCTCAGGTAGAAGCATTGAAACCAGAAAACGTCAGGGCTGAAGCTCTACGCGGCTCAAGGCAACGGTTAGAACGAAAGGCAGACGGCGCCTACTATGTAACAGGACGCATCTGGGTCCCACTCTATGGCAATTTACGAGAACTTGTAATGGATGAAGCACATAAGTCACGTTATTCGGTACATCCTGGTTCGGATACGATGTACCACGACTTGAAAACTACGTATTGGTGGCCTAGCATGAAAGCTTGCATAGCAACTCACGTTAGCAAATGTTTGACTTGTGTGAGAGTCAAGACCGAATACCAGAAACCATCGGGCCTACTCCAGCAACCAAAGATACCACAATGGAAATGGGAGGAAATTTCCATGGATTTTGTTACTGGCCTGCCTAGATCTCAACGTGGAAATGATACTATTTGGGTGATCGTGGATCGACTCCCAAAGTCTGCACACTTCTTGGCTATCAAGGAAACGGATAAATTCTCCACCTTAGCAGATGTTTACCTTAAGGAAGTTGTCTCGAGGCACGGGGTGCCAACCTCTATTATTTCCGATCGTGATGCACGTTTTACTTCTGAACTGTGGCAAGCAATGCACAAGTCTTTTGGCTCACGATTAGACATGAGCACCGCTTACCATCCGCAAACAGATGGGCAGTCTGAACGCACCATCCAAACCCTAGAAGACATGCTTCGTGCATGTGTAATCGATTTCGGCAACGGCTGGGAAAAAACATCTCCCGTTAGTGGAGTTTTCGTATAACAACAGTTACCACACCAGCATTCAAGCCGCTCCATTTGAGGCATTGTACGGGCGTAAATGCCGATCACCTCTTTGTTGGGCAGAGGTGGATGATAGTCAGATCACGGGTCCAGAACTTGTAGTAGACAAAACAGAAAGGATTGCTCAGATACGACAACGCATGGCGGCAGCTCGCGACCGTCAAAAAGCCTACGCAGAAAAGCGCAGGAAACCACTCGAGTTCCAAGTTGGGGATCGAGTGCTACTCAAAGTTTCACCCTTGATGGGTGTGGTTCGCTTTGGAAAAAAGGGGCAAACTTAATCCGCGATATGTCGGACCGTTTGAAATCATTGAGAAAATAGGCCGGATGGCCTACAAACTAAACCTACCAACAGAACACAGTGCGGTTCACAACGTATTTCATGTGTCAAATCTGAAGAAGTGTCTGTCAGATGAGACCCTCATAGTTCCTTTGAAGGAGCGCACTATCGACGATCAGTTGCGATTCGTCGAGGAACCAGTTGAAATCACAGACCGGGATGTTAAGGTCCTCAAGCACACCAGAATACCTCTTGTTCGAGTTCGTTGGAACTCCCGTCGTGGCCCAGAGTTCACCTGGGAACGAGAAGACCAAATGAAACTCAAGTATCCCCAGTTATTCGGAAACAGTGCAACCACTACTGAGGTTGAAGCTACTACAGAATTTCGGGACGAAATTCCAAATCAACGGGGGGATGATGTGACACCCCAGGAAAACCAGTAAACTGCATAACACAACTAGCTTCCTCAGTAACCTCGCGCTAAATTTCAGGATGAAATTTCTTTCAAGTTGGGGATAATGTGACAACCCGAGTTTTCAAGGTCTCTATTTGACTTAACTTTGTATATATTGCAAAGTGTGCTTTTATATAATTGGTGTGCATAATAATTATTTGAGTGTATGTTAGTAATGTATTATGTGTTAGTTTATGTTTTACAATTAAATATGGAACTTTGCAGAAAACACACCCTCACCCACGAAATCACTTCTAGCCGAAAACATAAAGTGTTTTCATCCACAATGGGTCCAACGAAAACAAGAGTGGGCCTTTGGCCCAGTAGCGATCTATTATTTATTTTCTTCAAACCTTTGCGTGAAACTTTTAATCGGCAAACCCTAAAGTCTCTCGCTCCTTGCTTTAGTGAATTTGTTTAACGCTCGTGACTTTGATAAGCTTGTTAACGTAAATGTTATTCGGTGCGATTGAGTGTGTAATGGATCAGTTTATGTCTTGTGTCATTTGGGCCACTACCATGTTATATAAACTTGGCCCAATCTATTGTTTTCAAAACATGACTCGGCCCAACCTTTTCTTTGTATATGTGTACGTAACATATGAGTTATGTTACACAACTCTTCACAATATTACAAACCCTAAAGCATTCCTGAAGTCGACGGCAACCAAGGGAGTCTCGCAATCAAGGGAGTCTCGTCCATTGTGTCTAACAGTAGTCATACCTCGGCTTGGTTAGTGTTAATATTATTCTTGTTGAATATGTTGGTTGCATGTGAATATGTAGGTAAAATCAATATTGTATATGATTGCAAGCATGTTACCTGATTATATCGGTCCAATGATTTTGTAGAATAATGGTTTGATAAAAGTGGATAACTTTGATTAAAGAGAATGGCGGCCATGTGTGTGGTTGTAGTTTTGATATAATCTAACCATGTGCACAGTAAATGTGTGTTGTCAGAATTAGTTAAATATATTGGTTCTATGTGGAATAAATGATGTTTAAGCGTGGCATGATGATTTTGTTTGCATGTTGAATGTATGAATATATCTGATCGAGTTCATGCTTGTTGCAACTGTTATAATTATTAGACAATCATTAGGGTTTCTTGTTGTAACTGTTAATGAAGATGAACCAGACGAAAACACAATAGTCAGACAAAAACACAAGGTGTTTTCGTCACACCTTATGCCCGACGAAAACCAAAGGTGTTTTCGCCAATATAGGGGATTTCGGCACTAGTGTTTTCGCCCCAGGAGTTTTCGCCACATACATGTTGTTGTTGAATGCTGTGACATTTGAATTAGCCAAGTTATTAACATTGTTAGCTCCGTAAATTCAGTTAACTTATTTAGTTCGGTTAGATGGTTAACCCTGTTAAGCATTTACTATGCTAAGTATGCCAACTATGTTGAGTAGGTTAAGTGGGTTAACTCGGTCAAGCATGTTAACTCTGTTAACTCAGTCAAGTTAAGATGATTATTTTCCGTTAGTTATTAACTCTGTTAAGTATGCAACACTATTAGTTAATTAACTCTATTGGTTTATTAATGCTGTTAACACTGTTAAACTTACCATGACTGTTAATGAATACTCTTGTTAGAGTAGACTGGGAATACTACTATGTGAAGCGTGATTTATGTGAACTTGATTAACTGTTTACGTGTTACGTGATGTTAACCATCCAGTACACTTTGTGACATAGATTACATGTGAAACAATGCGAACTCGAAACTGATTGTATATACGTGCGTACTATAGGTCGTGATTGATTTATTGTGAACGTGTATTCCTTTAGCATACCGAGCAAACCAAGGTGAGTTCACACTCTTTCCAAGGCATGGGATTCCCAGGGGTTGGGAATGGAATTGAATAACTACTCGAACTATCATTACTATTAAACTACTTACTACTGTCCTCGGATTGAAGGGCACGTACGTAAAACCTACGTACACGACCATAAGACCATCAACTCTATCAATTGAAGTCCCTCATTTATCGACTTAATCGCCGAGGCCTATGGCGAGCGGGTCATTAGTTAATAGCGCTATTAGGTTTAACAAACCTCACACCGTGCCAGTCGGACGGGCGTGTACTAATGGACTATGGGCAAAGGGTCAATGCTGATAGACATTGACTTAGGGCACCTCTTACATTTTCGTAGCAGTCGATACGCGTGGTCTAGAAACACATGGGAAGCCCCCACTAATCTTCGCAAACATGTCTGGGAGACCGCAATACGAATCAATATGATACATGGTTTACAAAACGAACTTACGATTTACGAAACGAATGCTATAACTAAACAACCAACTGTGAACTCGCTCAACTTTGTTGTTGATTCGTTGCTACATGCCTTGCAGGTCGTTAGGTACTCTTGGAGCTTGCACAGGGAGGCGCGGTCGTTGTGGGACATGGTAGTGTGTGCCATGCTAAAAACATTACTTTAGTTCGTACTTCATACTTACGTTGGGTTTTACAATTATGCTTCCGCTAAACACTTAACTACGTTTTGGTTTGAAACACCTTTCATATTGTGTGGTTGAATTTTACGTATTACTTGTTATGTTCAATATGATTGGTGGCTTGATCCTGGTCAGTCGCGCCTCCAAGCGGAGATACTCCGCGTGTGGATTTTGGGGGTGTGACATAGAAGATTTTATTTATTTTTAAGCTGAGCATAACATAGAGTTCTAAGCTTAATTCGGTTATTATCGGTTTTGCCCTTTTGGGCTATAAAATGAGTTTCACAAATCCTTTTGACCCCAACCCTTTTGCTACTGATTTTAAATGATAAATAAAATGTTTTGAGCCTTCTAGAATAATAAAAATATCAACTTTCCTTTGAAAACCCGGAAATGGCTCCAAATCGCCTTTTAAGCGTTTTTAACGCATAGTATGTATTAAAACTATTTTAAACATATAAGGTTTGGTGCCTACTGATATTTTTAGTAAATACTTGTATTCTAACAGTAAGCAAAAGTTTTAAACTCAGATTTCTGAATTTGACGTTTTAGGCTTATGTGAAATTACCAAAATGCCCCTACGGTGCATAGTATGGTTATAATTAATAAATTTCACATATATATATGACACCCTACTGTTATAACTTATTAAATTAAGTATTTTTACCAATTATATCAGACCTGTAAATCAGGTAAATATTGAAACTCTTTTATAACTCTTAAAATGACCAAAACGCCCCTATGAGGCGTAATTTGAGTTTAAATCCGTTTTGAGCATAATAGAAGATATCTTACTGATGTCACAACATATTAAAAGCATACTAACTTAGTAAACTTGCATATGACTCATTTGGTTACTCGTTACGCACTTTTCGCGTTCGGATCGGCTTATGTAACTTGTTTGCATATATTAGCCGAAACAAGTCAAACCATATCGTTTTTGTCTCAAAATCCAGAATGTGTTTAAGTTACCCATATTAAACAAGCATACAAGCTTGTCGGGTCAAAACCACATTCTAAACCGACCTTTGCTTTATCATGCGTTTGAACCGTATCTTCATTTTGAAAACTAACCGGTCTAAGTCTAGGCTTAATTAAAGACCCGTTAGGATTCTAATAGGTTATTAAAAAACTTCGTTCCAGATTAGGAGCCCAGTAAAAGCTATATGTACTTGCTGAATTGATATACGGCTGGGATTGAATTTATATTTAGCTCAGGTAAACACTTTTAACTTATTTTCCCTATACGGGCTTGGGGTACGGTATATAAAATACCGTTTGGTCGGGCATTGAATCTTTAATTGCATGAAGGTTAAATCATTGAAATGTCACGTTTGAAAATGTTTTGTTTGCTTAAAGCCTTTGGGGGGTTAATGACCATGTCCCGGATATCCTTGGCATCATTTTACGAAATGGCCACGACCTGAGCACGGGGTGTAGGCGTACACCCGTCAGTGCATAAATAAATAATATGGTATAATCGCCGCCTTCGGGAATAACCCGCCGCGGGACTATATCATGTGGTGTGTCTATTAATCTTTAACCCGACACGAACCGAGCTACTGAACGCATAAGGAACATGTAATTCTTTTACAAGTATTATATACAAATAATTATCCCAAGTTATAAAATGTTTTGTACCATGTGCATCCAAATCAATTTTCTTGAACATTTTCAAAATGAGTCAGTTAATTGTATTTACCAGTGTAAACTGACGTATTTTCCAAAAAGGCTAAGTGCAGGCACTAAACGTAATAGGCTGGCTACTCCAGGAATCAATAATCAAGTCTCGCAAGCTCTAGATGTTAAAGTCTGTTGAACAGTGTTATCCTTCTATTTTAGATCCGCCTGTGGATCCATCTTACATTCTGCTGTAATATTTGATATTACTTTATATCGGATTGTAATATATTTATCTTTTGCTTCTGTTGTGCATTTAAAATTGTGTTGTTTGACTATGATGATATCAACTACGTCACGATACTCCCCACCGGGCCCACCGGTAATGTGTGGAAATATCGGGGTGTGATAGGTTGGTATTAGAGCCAACATTGAGTGAATTAAACACTAGCCTTATTTGTTTAATCTCAATGACACAGTAGCACATTCCTTAGACCTTATGAGTCTAGACTTAACATAGGAATACTCTCATCTCTATTCGGAGAATTATTGCCTTTAATTCTATACTTTTAATATGTCGCCAAGCAAAGGAGCCGTAATGGAAATCCTCCCCATCCGAAGCCTAGGAATGCGGAGCTTTGTACTGCGACTAGGATAAACGTGCAACCAAGGAGAAAACATTCAGAAATAAATGAAGAAGAAACTCCTTCTGCTAAAGTTCGTTTCCTTAGTAAGTCCTTATAAGGACATATTTATCTTTCAGTCCCTTCATGGACAACATCATTCTTTCAAGCCCCGTTTAGGGCAATTATGTACCTCCTTTGGAATCATTGGAATGTTTTATCTAAATTTTATTTATATCCTTATATATATGAACATAATAATAACATTCCTTTTATAAGATCTACCATTATAATAAAATGGCAAAATCTAAAAAGAACAAGACCTAGCCCATGTGTCATTTTAAGAACAGGGCCAAGATGGCAGTTTCTCAATTAGATTCAGATCCTTATTAACGTCTCAATTTAGGATTGTTCTACGTTAAATATTAAAAAGAACCTTAAAGGTAAAACCTAGCCTAAATGTCACTGCAGACATGGCCAAGATGGTAAAACCTAAAGATTCAAATCCTTGTTAACATCTGAAAGCATATTAACATGTTTGACAAAATGTGATTCGATAAAACCACATAAGTCATTCTTAAATTTGGGTTATTCTAAATTCCCTATTTATATAATCATCCCTTAAGGATGAAGTGCCTACGGGCTATAATTAACGTCCTCTGAGACTAAAGACAGTCGTAGCCTACAACTCCCTGTCAAGAAAAGGTAATGAACTTTGATTCAAGCTTTAATGCCTCGATTCTATAAAATCTTGGCTTATAATTTTGTCCTTGTGACTTGGCTTTTTGTGCCATAATTATATTTTAATTAAATTTAGGATGATTATAATGAAAATCCTGAAAAAAAATAAATACCATTCCTTTTCTGCCAGTATATATATTAAAAAGAATCTTGAAGGGTATAACCTACCTTGAATGTCATTAAAGACCTGGCTACGATGGTAAAATCTGTTTAAAAGAGATTCAGATCCTTGTTAACATCTGAAAACATTTTAACACTCCTGACAACAGTGATGCGATAAAATCACACTTGTCATCCTTATATTAGGAATTTTCCAAACCCCTTATTTAGCATAAATGATCAAGATGAATCATGGCTAATAAACGTCAAACATGATGAACACATCAAAACATCCATTGGGATGAATACCTTCGGGCAAAGATGTATACATGAAAAAGATAGTTTTATTTCATAACTTCTTGTCAAGACAATGAACTATGAAATTTTCCGATCCAAATGAATCATCGATTATGTTTTAAAATTTCCTAGTGACAAGGCATTTATGCCATCAAAAAGTCCTTTGGAACAAGCCCTTGTGCTATATATAAAATGTCAGTACGACATTGACAGTCGTGACTTATGTCCCCTGTCTAATAAATATGAAGGATTATATTCCATTTAAACGCCAAAGATGGTTTATTTAAAAACCTAGGCAAAACATAATCAAATAAATTAAATACTATCTATTGGCCTATATGGTTTATTTGCACCATGGTTATTTAATCATCAAATTCGAAAATTAGCTATATAATTAAACAAATTATTACTACTTGGTTTGTAGCCTTCAAAGCTCCACCATGGCTGACTCCTCTGAAGCTCACAATCGTCCAGTTGATCAGAATGATGATACAAGACTGAACTTAACAAGCACCGAGTTACAGGCTATGATAGATACAGCCGTAAACAACGCTGTGGATCGTGTGTTGAAGGATCATAAGCGAAAGTGCGATAATGCCCCAAATAAAGGTTGTAAAAAGGGTAAGACCGGTTCAAACTATAACCCATCCAAGCCAGAGGAGGCAAAACCCAAATGTAAAACCTGCAAGAAGAAGCACTTCGGAAAATGCTTCTATGAACAGACCGGGGGATGTGGCATTTGTAAAGAAATGGATCACAATACCCTTGAGTGCAAGAACTTGAAGGACGCCACATGCAATGGTTGCGGCGAGAAAGGGCACATAAAGACCCGCTGCCCAAAGAAGGCGACTAAAGGGAAATGCACTTTAGAGTCACAGGCTAGGCCTTGTGGAATTTGTAATAAGAAAGGGCACCAGACTTTGGAGTGCCAAGATATAAAGGACGCAACCTGCTATGGTTGCAATGAAATAGGGCACGTCAAAACAAATTGCCCAAATAAAACCAAAAAGCCTGGAAAGGCTAAGAAGACCAAAGCTGGAGGCTCTCAAATGGATGCTCAAGAGACTATTCAAGATGACAATGTCACAACAGGTACTTTCTTTATCAATAACGCTCATGCTAGAGTATTATTTGATTCGGGTTCAGATAAGTCTTTCATAGACAATAGATTTTGTAAATCGTTAAATCTGCCTGTTAAAAGTCTAAGCGTTAAGTATAAAGTAGAATTAGCCGATGGTACCTCAGAGACTGCTTCAACAATATTAGATGGATGTTTTATATCCATTAGGAATCATTTTTCCGCTGTCCTTGTTTCCATTAAAATAAGAGGGGCTCGATATAGTGATAGGAATGATTTGGTCGTTCTAAAAATCAAGCCCATATTGTGCATAATAAGAAGCAAGTAGTTATCAAGACTCCTTATGGTAAGCCTTTGACAATTCAAGGAAACACTGGGTATGGATTGCCTAAGCACTTGTTGAATATGGTATTTAATACCAAAGATTCGAGTATGGAAAACTCAGAAGAGACAAACAACAGTCGCAATGCTGGAGATGCGACAAATGTTAATAGTGCATCCAATGTGAACCTCAATGTTAATGGAGTTAATCTCCAAAACTGTAATTAACGCATCTATTAGAAAGGCTATAAGAAAAATTCATGAAAAGGTTCAAGAAGCCAAATGCTGCTCGCTTTAAAACACATGTCGCTGCTCATGAGAAGAGCTATATTCATACTTCAATTGCGAAAAATAAACCAAACAAAATCATATATGGCAAGGAGCCCATTCCTTTTAGGATGTACTTAAAAGTAATTCGTCTCTTGGAAGTCAAGAGACTTCAATAGTAAAAAGGGACCATCGATTACAAGAAATTGTTGGATGAAGTAGAAACCATTAGGTATATCAGCGGTTATGCGGGAAAGCACACGGTAAGGTGTGCGTCACAATCATTCGATGGTAATACCCTTGATTAGTGAGGACATTAATGGAGTCCACAAGAAAGATCCCCTTATACATTATGGGATGGTCCAAGTTTTAAGGACCTTATTAGAAGAACCTATTATCCACATCACAAAATGGAAAAAGATGGGATAAGAATTTTCTGACTCTCGCCATAAAAGTTCTAGGTTGTCGACGGTATGTTAAAATTTTAATTCATTGGCTGAGATAGTACCCTATTCCGTTTACCCAAAATCTAAGCTTAATGCAAATAATTATTGGTAGTTAGTATCGGAAATAAGAGGGCACATTAAGGTTTCAAAGCCTGCTCATTATAAACCCATTATGGATCTACCTCAGCTACTCACGTTGTATAGACTAAGAAATAACCAGTCAAAGCCGAGACTGTCCTAAAATTTGCCAAAGATTTTTGCCGCTAAGTTTAAAAAGGATTAAGAATGGAGGCATTTAACCCCCCTGATGAATGATTAGAGGCAGTTCACATTAATAATGACACTGGATAAATCCTTTATTGTGATTTTATTACTAAGAGTTACGTTCGGTTTCAGATGTTGCTAAGTCTCTTATAAGACCATAAGCCTAGCAAACTTTTAGAAAATTTTCCCATAAGAAACCTAGATATTAAGCGAAAGGTAAAACTTCCAGACAAAAATCATAAAGAACCATTTCTTCTTTTTCTGTCAAGAAACCTTCAGTCGTAGAATTTTAGAAGTATCCTCTCTCTAAGAGGAAGTGCATCAGCATACATAGTTGATATCTCTTTGATCTCTATCTATTGCGAATACCAGACAGTATGATAAAAGCGCCATATGAGGATTGATGTATCTCAATAAGTTCCATAGATTGCTTCCACGCCTGATAAGTATGGAGGTTTAATGCATGGAACCGCAAGGATATTCTAATGGTCATATGGTACTAAAGTCAACTAATGGTATTCAAAGAAGATATCCAGAATGGAATTGTCCAAGTAAATGTCTTCAATTAAGGAATTCATGGACTCGTAACGTAAACGTGTCACTTATTTGACATAAGCAATGATGGATGAACTGGAGCCTGAGATTTGGAAAATCTTTGTAACCTCCTTGTATCTTGATTATCTTCTCCTAAGATCACCCTGTTTACCTCCTGTGAGGCAAGTAGAGTTAAGAATTATATTCCATTTAGGGCTGTATTATTTTTATGAAATCTCCAAGACGGCTAGTACCATCACTGGAGAAACCAAACCCTGATTAAGTAAGTTTTGAAATAGAGGATTCATATAGCCTAACTCAATATTCTGAGAATTTGGTATAGTTAATTAAGAAAGACGGATCATTTTGCTTATGCATTGATTACCGCAACCCTAATTAGGCAACAATTAAGAATTGCCATTAGCTGCCCAGGATCGTCGATTTGTTCGACTAACGGCAAGGATTAGCTATTCCTTAAGATTAGCTTTAAGCAGTGGTTGGAATAACCATCTCATCTTAAATTAAGCTTTTCTATAATAGCTGTCACATAAGTATCAAGGCTGCTCCTTTGGAGACCTTGTATAGATGGAATGATAAACAATTATTGTTAGACATAGGATTTACAAGTCTAATTATCAGGATCTGAAAGTTGTATTGGAAACAACGAATAAGATCATACAAATCCATAATCATCTGTAAGTTGCTAGTATTCGGCAGAAAAATCAAAGATTAATGAAATTGGCAACCCTCCTAAGATCTTGTTAAGGAAAAAGGTTCAACAAAAATATCACCCTGGAAGGGTGTGCCAATCTGATAATTATCAGGCTAGTTAAGCTCTGAATATATAGAATCATTCGAGGAAATCGAATGTATCAAGATCAAATAGCTTATAAGCTAAAACCCATTTAAGGAACTCGGCAGAGCTCACAATGCATTACACATTAATGAATTAAGGATGTGTTTCACCAATAAGTCGAGAAGCATTATCACATAATGATATGCAGATTTATGATATGATGAGAAACCTGTATAGATTGAGGATCGACAGGTTAAGAAGCTCCAAAAAGGATATACGTACCTATTATAAAGGTCAACTTGGGAGCTTGAAGAGGCTCCATATATGTTATAGAAGTTAAGTCCATTATGCGACAAAAAGTGCTTCCAGCATTTAACAAATCTCGAGGTCGAGATTTCTTTTAAGGGGGTGAGGATGTAACACCTCGTAAAATCACATCCAATGGTGTACTGAAACGTGTAATAAACCCTAATGAAGTCGAACACTGAAATTAAGGGACTAATTTTTCGAAAAAAAATCGAAAACCTTGATTATAAAAGGACTGGAAGTGTTATCATACCAAAAATAAGTTTATGAATAACCTCTCATGATGATTATATTCACAAATGAGCCACTTGTCGATCGAGTGTAGCCGTTTGCGTAATTAATTGAAAGTTTGCGAAATGAAGGGTTAAAAGCGATAACATGTTAATTCTTACCTCTGAGTGACCTTTTAACAAACCGGGAGCTTCATGATATTCGATTATACTCTCTGGAATGCCAACTATTGGCCGACTAAGGTTTTTATGCCTATAAGTAAACTTACGCGCAACTTTGCAAGTTAGAGGGGCTAAAAGTGTCAATATGTTTAATTATACCTCTAAATGACCTTTTAGCAAACCCGAAGCATCGTGATGTTTAATAATACTTTTAAGAATGTCTAATATGGATTAGATGAGGCTTCAATGTTATTAAATGATGAGATGCGCAAGTTTGCGCAATAGAGGGACATAAAGCGTCAACTTTTGAATCTACGCCTTTCGGTGACCATTTAAGCAAACGAGAGTGTAGTAATATTTAAGTATATGCTTAGGAATTCCCATTATGGGCCATGGAAGGCTTGAATATCATTAAACGACATTTCGCGCTACTTTGCGCAATTAGAGGACTAATTGCGTCAAACTGCAAAAGTATGTCGATTCGTAGGGTATCGGACCTTCCGGAATATGACCATGAGTTAAACATACCCTATTTATCCTTTATATAGCTTAGATATAGGCATAGAGGTGTTTGGTTCGCAAAAATAAACTTTTAAGTCATGCAGGGACTAAAAGTGTCAAAAAGTGCACAAGTTTGTATTTACGCGCATATCTCACATTCTGAATATCTCCGGACACCCAAAAATTTATGTAAGCACTAAAATATTTTATTTTAGTGTTTGGCTTGATAAAATTTCCATTCATCGCGTAATTTGGTCCGTTTTTCGCGTCCGTCCGTGTTTCGTCGTAATTAGCCGAACAACGTGACCGTACGACCAAATGAACCAACATCCGACATATTTTTGAGCATGTTTCATGTTCCCTATGTTTAGGCATCATTGTAGAGCCTTAAAAATGGTTTAACGGGCCTTAGATGTGTCGGAAATGACATTTGGAAGTGCAGGGGCCAAATATGTCAACGTTTGAAAGTTCTGGTGAACTGGCCTGGTCCTTACGGACCGTATGGTCCAGACCCTTACGGTCCGTAAGCTTGTACCAGCATCAGAAACATAAGAAGCTGCCTGTTCCACCCGGTTACACCGCCTCATTTTGCCATTTCTTGATTCTAGGGGCTTGTTTAATGATTTAGAAGGGCCTAGGGACACTTGGAATGATCCCATAACATCCATAGACTTTGTTTGGCATGATCTTGTGCAATCAAAGTTCCTATATAAGGTGTTCTTGGTTGCATCATTTTGATCATCCACTTGAAATCATTCAAACTCATTTCTTGGAGTCCCCTGGAGCTCAATGTAAGGACTCTCAAAATTGTCCTAAAAATACCCGTAAGTAAAAACCCGGACCCCTGAAACCCTAAACCATATTAAAAATCAAGAAAAACAAAATTCTGGGTTCCCGGCGGGCCGCGTAAAAGACAAGACATGTCTTACGCGGGCCGCGTCAAACATGTGTTGACCGGATAAGTGTTCCGGATCCACATGGTATCCAGCTGGCTAACCTACCGATGACCAATCAACCCTACTCATAGACTAGGCAGCCTCGCGGGCCGCGTAAAGTTTATGTTGTGTTTTACGCGGGCCGCGTGAGGCCTTAATTTCAGCTATAAATAGATTATTGCATGCACAGTCCCCTGGTGTCGAAACAAACTTTCAAAAACGAAGTTATAATACTCTGAAGTCGAAATTACTTTCAATATTAGCGAGCTGCTGCTCCGATACCGGGTATTAACTCGATCGCTGCTACGATTCAATGTCCGATCGATTAAACTATCCAATGGATGTTTAAGTGCTGCCCACATTAGGGTTTATGCTTTGTCATTCGTCGTTAATTCGATGGATGTTTAAGTATCGCACTTTGTCATTCGATGTGAAGGTTTAATCTCGTGAGTTATCGTAAATGCTGTATTAGTTACTAACCGAGTTCGTGTGCATGTTATTAAATTTAGGTTATCAAGGCTAATCAGTAGACTAAGCTATGTTCATATTAAATCTGCAATGTGAGTCATTCTCTTTTTATCAAATTTGATTTCAAAAGCATGTTTACTTTCAAAGTTATAATTACAGGGATTAAGTCTTTGTAATCACCAAATTACAGCCGGTATGTGGGGTTTTGTATACATTACTTGATAACCGTCACCATTGGACAACGAGTTAGCCAAGGGGTGATATGACCATAGTCACAGACACCATTGGACAATGAGGTTACAAATGAATGTCGAGTGACAAATATCGTGGGTAGTTGGTTGATATATGGAAACCTTGTAATCGCTCTTAATACTGTAAATTATAACAAACGTGTCATTTTATTAAAAAGAATGATTCACCAGTATTTCCCGCTGACAAAACCTTTTTCAAACATGTTTCAGGTGATCTGTTGTGATCCAGGAAAAAGTGTCGTGAAGCACTACAAGCTTAAGGAAGTGGCTCAATATAAAATAAAGAAACATGTTTTGTAAAATAAAGATTTCTCCATGAAATCATATGATTGTAAATTACCGGGGTTTTATCCCGAGTGTGAAATAAAATAATCGGGAAATTTCAGTTTTAAAAAGATCCTGAAGAAAACTTCCGCTGTCAAATTAATTAAATAAATACCACGGGATTTTCTGTCCCGCGGCTCCTGAAACGGGTCAAACCGGGTCGGGGGCCATGACAGAAAAAGGTGGTATCAGAGCCACTGATTTAAGCCTATTAAGTATTTAGAAATACTTAATTTTCTTGATTTTTATTTTGTAATTATGTGTTTTATTAATTGACTATTTGTTAGTTACATTATGGGTAAGCAAAAGCTTTCAAACATCTATCTTAAATTAGATAGGTCATCAAACGAGAAGGGAAGTTCATCCCAAACAAATTCCTCAAAATATCCAACAGATCCTGATGAAGGAATATTTGTTCGAAAGGCACACTATGAGGAACCACTTTCTCCTAATAAAAGAAGTTTAATTATTAGGAAAAGTCAGGAGAAAATAAAGAAATCAAAAGAAAAGAAAGTTAATCAAAAAACCCAAGAACTAGACAGTAACCCACCATGGGAAGACAAGTTAGATGAAAAATGGGCAGATCTATATATGCTAGCCACTGTAGCAGTAAATGCAAATCTTTAAATACCCTGTCTCAGTTTTAGTACCCTTATCACCTACGAGCCAGAAACCTTATCCAGTAAATAAATAAATTTACAGTAAACCCTAATATGTTTTAATTGTCAGTTGTTCTTTGTATTAAATTAGTCACACGGTATGCAAGAATATTTAAAGGTTATCTATGAAATTTTGTTATAAAATTTTAACTTAGTAATTTTTGTGTATTTTGCATATATGTTAAACAGCATGAACGACTTATCTGAAGCCCTTCAGAATTTAAATCTTTATCCGGTGAAAATAGAAGTTTCTAGAGATTTTACTGGTTACATACCAGATATGGAAGAACCTATGGAATTTAACGCTCCACCTCCGGAGAAACCCAAGCCTAAGAAAAGGAGAAGATTTGTGGGATGGAGGCGTGTGCGTAGGAGGAAGCCTGCAACTAGGAAGATTCCTAGAATAGAAAATCCCTTAGACAAAGGAAAGGGGGATTGAAGTCGGGGAAGGTTCTAGGAAGATGGAAATGGAGTTTGGGGAAATTTCTAGGCAAATGGAAATGGAGTTTGTGGAAGGTTCTAGGAAAACCCAGATGGAAATTGGGGAAAGCTCTAGACAGATTGAGGAGTTACCATTTCAGGAGGAATTAGATCGTGCATTGGCGAGCTGTGATATCGTCAGGCCTATCAATAATAATCTTTACCCTTATCCTGCTGAAAATCAACTTCCAATGAACTTGGAACCAGCAATCCCAAAACCTATAATCTATACCCAACCTCTAGGAATGGATGAGTGGTGGACCAATGATTGGCAGTTCCAAAACCTTCTCAACAATCCTTATACCTTTCTCCCTCAGTTCGACCCGGAGCCAATACCAAATCCACCAATGAGCACTGAAAATTTAGCTGAACTCCGCCACTTTGGCGAGGAGCTGGTAGATGCCGGAAATAGGATCAGGGAAGTAGGAGAACAGATCTCCTGGAAATACGACGAGAGGGAACGTCGTTATTGAAATACCAACTGACAAGGGATAGTAGGGTTATGAAACTGTGGTTGTATATTAATAAAAATAAACTATAATCTTGTAAAATAACCTAAAATAAAACTTTGTAAGATAAAAGGTGTGTATGGACGCATATTATAAAATATAAAAATGGGAATCGAGAAATCGATAGTTTTGGCTATATGTGTGTTGTGAAATTTGTATGATTGTTTTGTGTATAATTGTTATTTATTCGATACTAATAAATTATATATATTGATTATCAGATGGAAAACGCTAATAATGAACCAGTAAATGAGGTTAACCAATCTGAGCAACATCCGGAAGATCAATTTATGACTAGGCAAGATATAGAAAATATTGTTGCTCAAGGAATAGCCAATGCTATTCCAGCAATCCTTGCAGCTGCCCAGAAACCTGTTGAACCTCAACAAATCATTCCTAGCAAACGCATTTCTGAAACAGAGGCAGTAATCATACTAATCACGATAATGAACCACGACAGGCTCCTCTCCCTAAGAAAATGAAAGCTGCAACGCCTTGTTGCACTTACAAAGAATTTCTTGCTTGTAAACTCGCTGAATTTGCAGGCAATGAAGGAGCGACTGCAGCACTGCGTTGGTTAGAGAAAACCGAGGCAGTGATTACAATAAGTAAATGTGACAATGACGAAAAGGTCATGTACGCGTCGAATCTTTTCAAAGAAGGGGCGCTAGAATGGTGGAACACAGTACTTCAAGCCAAAGGAAGAAATGTGGCCTATACCATGAATTGGGAAGAATTTAAGAGTCTTGTAGAAAGAAAATTCTGTCCCGAATATGAAAAAGATCAAATGGCGAATAAGTTCCTAAATCATCGAATGCTGGGTGTAGATTGTCGCGGGTATACTTCGACATTCTTTGAATATGCTAGAGTGGTACCAACACTTGCTTCGCCAGAACCGGTACTCATTTCTCGCTATATTTGGGGATTAATTAGCGAAATCCGTAATATCGTTAAAGCTGCGAGACCTTGTACTATTGACGATGCGGTAGAATTAGCTAACACCCTAACTGGCGAACTGGTACGCACGAGAGATGAAAACAGGAAAAAGGAACTGGCTCAGAAAATTACCCAAGGATTTCGTACGGGTAATAATAGCAGTTTCAGGAGAAGAGGAACAGGGCAATCTTCAACTCCGCCGTTTTGCAAGAATTGCAGAAAGAAACATTATGGCAGATGTAATGGAACCTGCAACTTTTGCAAAGTCATAGGACATCGCGAAGAAGACTGCAGAAAGAAAACAAGAGTCTGCTATAACTGTGGAGAAACATGACATTTTAAGCCAGAATGCCCTAAGTTGGTTAAACCAGCAGACAATAAAGTTAAACCAGCCGACGGAGCTACCAAGAAGAATGTTCATGCATTCCAATTAACTACTCATGAAGCAGAACTCATTCCAGATGTGATAGCTGGTACGTTCTTAGTTCACAACATTTACGCAAAAGTATTATTTGACTCTGGTGCAAACCAAAGTTTTATAAATACTTCATTCTGCCAAGCTCTTAACTTACCCTTAACCCAACTTAGACAAATCTTTACAGTCGAAACGGCAGATGGAAATTCTGTCAAAATAGATAAGGTTTTGCAAAAGGAAAATATAGAACTTTCAGGTCATAAATTTCATGCAAACCTATTGCCAATGAATTTAATTGGATTCGATGTCGTATTAGGAATGGATTGGTTAGTAACCAACCATGCTCGGATCCTTTGTGATAAAAATTCAATAGAGATTCAGGCACCTACTGGGGAAGTAATCATGATTACAGGAGATAAACCACGTAAACCCATGAAGTTCATATCAGTAATGAAAGTTGCTAGTTATGAACGAAAGCAAGGAATAGTATATATGATTTCAGTAATCATTAGTACTAAGGGTAAAGAACTTAAGGAGATTCCTGTAGTCTTAGAATACCCAGATGTATTCCCAGAAGAGTTACCAGGATTACCACCAGATAGGGAAGTAGAATTTAGAATTCATCTAACCGATAGCCAAGGCACCTTATCGGTTAGCACCCACAGAAATGCTAGAATTGAAAAAGCAATTAGATGAATTACTAAATAAAGGTTTCATATAACCTAGTTCATCCCCGTGGGGAGCTCCAGTGTTGTTTGTGAAGAAGAAGGATGGTTCGATGAGAATGTGTATTGATTATAGAGAATTGAATAAGGTTACAATTAAGAATCGATACCCATTACCTAGGATTGATGATCTTTTCGATCAACTTCAAGGAGCTAGATACTTTTCTAAGATCGATTTACGCTCCGGATACCATCAATTGAAGGTACAAGAAGAAGACATACCTAAAACTACTTTCAGAACTAGGTATGGTCATTACGAGTTTACAGTCATGCCCTTTGGATTAACGAATGCACCTGCAGCATTTATGGACATGATGGATAGAATCTGTAAACCGTATTTAGATAAATTTGTAATTGTCTTCATTGACGATATACTGATTTATTCAAAAAGTCAGGATGAGCATTGTGAGCACTTGCATGCACTCTTAACTTTGTTAAGAAAAGAAAAGCTTTATGCCAAATTCTCGAAGTGTGAATTTTGGCTGCAAGAAGTGCAATTCCTAGGACACATGGTGAATCACGAAGGTATTCATGTAGATCCTACTAAGATAGAGGCAATTACCCAATGGAAGGTTCCGCAATCCGCAATGGAAATTGGAAGTTTTATAGGTTTAGCCGGATACTATAGACGGTTTATTAAGGATTTCTCCAAGATAGATGTACCATTAACTAAGCTAACCTGTAAAGCAGTTATGTTTGAATGAGGACCTAAACAAGAAGAAGCTTTTAGGATTCTAAAGCAAAAGTTAACAAATGCCCAAATCCTAGCTTTACCAGAAGGAACTGAAGATTTTGAAGTTTACTGTGATGCTTCAAAACTAGGATTAGGATGTGTGCTAATGCAACGCAAGAAGGTAATTGCGTATGCTTCAAGGCAATTGAAAAAGCACGAAGAAAACTATACGACTCATGACTTAGAATTAGGAACCATAATTTTTGCCCTTAAAATTTGGAGACATTATCTGTACGGAAGTAAATTTACTGTCTATACAGATCATAAGAGCTTAAGATATATATTTGGGCAAAAAGAGTTAAACATGAGGCAAAGGAGATGGATGGAAATCCTAAGTGATTGCGATTGTGATATTCAGTATCACGAAGGAAAGGCAAATGTAGTTGTAGATGCCTTAAGTCGTAAGTACCATGAGAAACGACGACGAGTTCGTGCTCTTAGATTAAATCTACAGTTAGATTTAATGGAACAACTGAAGTATTTTCAAGAAACAGCAATCAAGGATGATGCTGAAGGAATGAAAGGACGAATAAAAGAATTAGAACAAGGAGCTGATGGAATTTGGAGATTCCACAAAAGCAGAATTTGGGTACCTAAGCAGGGAGAATTAAGAAATAAGATTTTAGAAGAAGCCCATAAATCTAGGTATACCATGCATCCTGGAAACAATAAAATGTACCAAGATTTAAGAAATAACTTTTGTGGATAGGAATGAAAAAGGACATAGCTCGATATGTTTCTAAGTGTCTTACTTGTTCACAAGTTAAGGCAGAACAACAGAAACCATCAGGTCTACTACAACAATTAGAAATGCCTGTACGGAAATGGGAACTCATAACAATGGATTTTGTTACTAAGTTGCCTAAAACCAGAAAAGGTAATGATGCAGTTTGGGTAATTGTGGATCGATTAACCAAATCAGCTCACTTTCTACCTATGAAAGAAACCTTTAGTATGGAAAGATTGGCAAAGTTGTATGTAGATGAAGTAGTATCCTTACATGGAGTTCCACAATCCATTATATCAGATAGGGATAGTCGTTTTACTTCCCATTTTTGGACAAGTTTCCAAGAAGCAATGGGAACTCGACTAAATCTAAGCACGACATATCATCCTCAGACAGACGGACAAAGTGAAAGGACAATCCAAACTCTGGAAGACATGCTCAGAGCATGTGTAATAGATTTTGGTGGAAACTGGGACGATCACTTACCTTTAATTGAATTCTCCTATAACAATAGTTATCATGCTAGCATTGAAACTGCTCCATTCAAGGCACTGTATGGAAGAAAGTGCAGAACTCCAGTTTGTTGGGCAGAAATAGGAGAAAGTCAATTTTCAGGTCCTGAAATAGTGCAAGAAACGACCGACAAAATCACACAGATCAAGGTAAGATTAAAGACTGCTCGAGATCGTCAAAAGAGTTATGCTGACAATAGACGGAAACCGTTGGATTCCAAGTGGGAGACAAAGTATTATTAAAAGTTTCTCCTTGGAAAGGAGTAGTTCGGTTTGGTAAGAAAGGAAAGCTAAGTCCAAGATACGTAGGACCATTTCCAGTGATCCAACGTATAGGACCAGTTGCTTATCGTTTACAACTACCAGAAGAGTTAGATGGAGTACATGACGTGTTTCATGTATCCAACCTCAAGAAATGCCTATCAGACGAATCTTTGGTAGTACCTCTCCAAGATATAGAGGTAAATCAAAAGTTAAAATTTGTTGAGAAAGCTCTTCAGATAGAAGACAGAAAGGTGAAATTTCTTAAACACAAACGGTTAGTACTTGTCAAGGTCAAGTGGGATTCAAAGAGAGGACCTGAATACACTTGGGAGCTGGAATCGGAGATGAAGCGAAAGTATCCGCACTTATTCCAATGAATCTCGAGGACGAGATTTTAAATAAGGTGGGGAGGATGTAAGGACTCTCAAAATTGTCCTAAAAATACCCGTAAGTAAAAACCCGGACCCCTGAAACCCTAAACCATATTAAAAATCAAGAAAAACAAAATCCTGGGTTCCAGGCGGGCCGCGTAAAAGACAAGACATGTTATCCAGCTGGCTAACCTACCGATGACCAATCAACCCTACTCGTAGACTAGGCAGCCTCGCGGGCCGCGTAAAGTTTATGTTGTGTTTTACGCGGGCCGCGTGAGGCCTTAATTTCAGCTATAAATAGATTATTGCATGCACAGTCCCCTGGTGTCGAAACAAACTTTCAAAAACGAAGTTATAATACTCTGAAGTCGAACCGTCATAATTAAGGTTTGTTAGCTTAAAGTCAAACCGTCATAATTAAGGTTTGACTTCGTCATTAATCTTAATTTGCCCAGTCAAATTAAAAATTGAAAGTACCTATGAGTTGGTAATTATGTGGGCAATAAACCTTTAAAAGGGCACCCTCTGATTCTCACTCTAAGTAGGTCAAATTGTCGGGTCAAACTTGATCTTAAAAAGTCATCTGGAAGCAATTTTGCAAATAAACACATAATTAGCAATGTAGAAGCTATGCAATCTGTTTTGTCATTGATATAACTTGGTAATTAATGTAAGAACATGTCTAAACATGTTCAACCCGACAATTTTCAGTTTAGACTCGGTTCGGGATCGAAAGTCGCATAGTTTGACTCCTGCTTTGACTTTCAGTTCCAACCCATTTGAGCATGGTTTAGAAATACCTTAGAGCCTTATTAGGACCAAGTTTCATATAAGTATAACCCTCTGTGATTATACAACTTGGTTCATTAGCTATCCGATTCATATGCATATTTCCGTCAAAAGCCTAAATGTTGACTATTATGCACATTTGACCTTAAAACAAAAATTTTGGAAATGTGAGAGAACAATAATCTTTGTTACTGATTTATAATCATGTCCCTAAAATTTCACATCAGTTTGAGGTCTAGATTAAGAGTTATGCTCAATAGCGTAATTAGAACGCTTTTTATTAATTAAACGGCATAATTAGCGTATAGCCTATCTAAGCCCAATTTTTTATACCAAACTTTTTACCCACTGATATAAAATAATATTTTGGGATTTTAGAAGATTTTATTTATTTTTAAGCTGAGCATAACATAGAGTTCTACGCTTAATTCGGTTATTGTCGGCTTTGCCCTTTTGGGCTATAAAATGAGTTTCACAAATCCTTTTGACCCCAACCCTTTTGCTACTGATTTTAAATGATAAATAAAATGTTTTGAGCCTTCTGGAATAATAAAAATATCAGCTTTCCTTTGAAAACCCGGAAATGGCTCTAAATTGCCTTTTAAGCGTTTTTAACGCATAGTATGTATTAAAACTATTTTAAACATATAAGGTTTGATGCCTACTGATATTTTTAGTAAATATTTGTATTCTAACAGTAAGCAAAAGTTTTAAACTCAGATTTCTGAATTTGACCTTTTAGGCTTATGTGAAATTACCAAAATGCCCCTACGGTGCATAGTATGGTTATAATTAATAAATTTCACATATATATATGACACCCTACTGTTATAACTTATTAAATTAAGTATTTTTACCAATTATATCAGACCTGTAACTCAGGTAAATATTGAAACTCTTTTATAACTCTTAAAATGACCAAAACGCCCCTATGAGGCGTAATTTGAGTTTAAATCCGTTTTGAGCATAATAGAAGATATCTTACTATTGTCACAACATATTAAAAGCATATTAACTTAGGAAACTTGCATATGACTCATTTGGTTACTCGTTACGCACTTTTCGCGTTCGGATTGGCTTATGTAACTACTTTGCATATATTAGCCGAAACGAGTCAAACCATATCGTTTTTGTCTCAAAATCCAAAATGTGTTTAAGTTACCCATATTAAACAAGCATACAAGCTTGTCGGGTCAAAACCACATTCTAAACCGGTCTTCGCTTTATCATGCGTTTGAACCGTATATTCCTTTTGAAAACTAACCGGTCTAAGTCTAGGCTTAATTAAAGACCCGTTAGGATTCTAATAGGTTATTAAAAACCTTCCTTCCAGATTAGGAGCCTAGTAAAAGCTATATGTACTTGCTGAATTGATATACGGCTGGGATTGAATTTATATTTAGCTCAGTTAAAATACTTTTAACTTATTTTCCCTATACGGGCTTGGGGTACGGTATATAAAATACTGTTTGGTCGGGCATTGAATCTTTAATTGCATGAAGGTTAAATCATTGAAATGTCCTGTTTGAAAATGTTTTGTTTGCTTAAAGCCTTTGGGGGGTTAATGACCATGTCCCGGATATCCTTGGCATCATTTTACGAAATGGTCACAACCTGAGCACGGGGTGTAGGCGTACACCCGTCAGTGCATAAATAAATAATATGGTATAATCGCCGCCTTCGGGAATAACCCACCGCGAGACTATATCATGTGGTGTGTCTTTTAATCTTTAACCCGGCACGAACCGGGCTACTGAACGCATAAGGAACATGTAATTCTTTTACAAGTATTATATACAAATAATTATCCCAAGTTATAAAATGTTTTGTCCCATGTGCATCCAAATCAATTTTCTTAAACATTTTCAAAATGAGTCAGTTAATTGTATTTACCAGTGTAAACTGACGTATTTTCCAAAAAGGCTAAGTGCAGGTACTAAACGTAATAGGCTGGCTACTCCAGGCATCAATAATCAAGTCTCGCAAGCTCTAGATGTTAAAGTCTATTGAACAGTGTTATCCTTCTATTTTAGATCCGCCTGTGGATCCATCTTACATTCCGCTGTAATATTTGATATTACTTTATATCGGATTGTAATATATTTATCTTTTGCTTCCGCTGTGCATTTAAAATTGTGTTGTTTGACTATGATGATATCAACTACGTCACGATACTCCCCACCGGGCCCACGGTATTGTGTGGAAATATCGGGGTGTGACATTTTCCTAGTATATTTAGAAAATATATGATTTTTGAGGAAGAATATATATTTTCTTGGAATACATTATTTTTGAAAAATAAGTTATATATATGTTTTCTAAAGTGAGACTTGGAAATATATTAGTTTGAGAATACGAATACGGGAATACGAAAGTACATGTATAAAATACCCCCATCCTTGGGAAGGAAAATACGGTAAATACTTGAGAAGTATTGTGACAAAATATTGTTTAAACAATTATTCCAAACATTAAATATAATTTAAAGTTAAAATAATTTATTTTAACAAGAAATTATCACTTGGAATAATATTGGGAATATAAGAAACGCAACTCAAAAACATTAAACTCTAAGCCAAGGCACGGCCCGTTCGTCTAATAGACATTAGTACACTGTAGGTAGTCGTGTTTGCTGCGGAGGTTTGAGTTGCTAGTCCTAAAGACGCAGTACTGTGAGTTCATGTCCCCCTTTTCTTTAAATTGTTTTGTTTATTTACTTCGGGGGTGAAATACATGTTACAAAGGATTACTTACAATACAATTGGTATGGTTAGCCTAGGAAAGAACCATAGATCATGTGATTGGGTAGGCGTATACTTGAGGCCATCAATCCTCTTGTAGGACCAAGGGGCATGAGTGATAGATCTATTTGGGTGTAGCGAGCCCACACCCATGGGGCCAGGGTGGCCCATAATGGTGACTATGTCTTCCAGCCGGAAGCCCGGTACTAATTTGCTAGGTTTGAGTCTTCCTACACCGTCACACATATCAGTGGCCTTGCAAACCATTGGTGATCTTTTCCTTGTTTGCTTTCATACCGGGACATACATACATACACTGTTTACAAAGGTTTATACAGACTTATACAAACACATGAACTCGCTCAACTTTTGTTGATGTTTTTCAAACTACATGTATTTCAGGGAACTAGTGGATCTGGCAGAGTATGCATGTGTCATCAAGCTGCGTAGTGAATAATAGATGTTATCCATGGTTGTCGAGTTTAGGGGGTGTATCCTATTCCTGGACGGGATACATGTTTCTAAACTCTGGTTTCATTTAAGTACTTTTGTTGAGTCCTTGTGAACTCATTTAAACATGTTATGGTTTGTAACTAAGTTTGGTGTCAACATTTCAAACAATGGTATTGTGGTATTTTCTAAACTTTATTAATGGATAAGCATCTCGTGTTTTTATCATATAGCGTTGCTATGATTGAATGCTATAGTATTAAGAAGTCACACCAAATAAACCACGCTTCCGCAAAAGTCAGGGTGTGACAGCTTGGTAACAGAGCTTCGATCATAGCGAACTAGGATTCTTTCTCGAGTCTAGACTACGATCATTAGGGCTCTCACGAAAACATTTTCAAACATGTTTACATTGTATACACAAAATGTCCAGATCCAGGGAACAAACATTTTTACAAACAAAAAGGCACAAAAACACATTTCAAAGGCTATCTATTTATAATTCAGTCTTAGAGACTGGGGAGGTTCAGTCTTAGAGACTGGGGAGGTTCAGTCTTAGAGACTGGGAGGTTTAGTCTTAGAGACTGGGGAAATTAAGTCTTAGAGACGGGGGAAAATTGAGTCTTAGAGACAGGGAAAAATTGAGTCTTAGAGACTGGGTAGTCAGTTTGAGAAACTGGGAAGGTTTTAGTCTGAGAGACTAGGGAGTTCACTCTGAGAGGCTGGGTGGGGTAGTCTGGGAAGACTAGGATGACTACTTGCTTACATTGTTATTACTTACATGCTTATTTGATGATTGTGTATGTATGTGCATGTGTGTGATTGTTTGTTACAGACATTATGTCATCTTCATCTGAGAGTGGAGTATCCGACACATTAGACCCTATGGCCATTGTCTCGGATGATGAGATAGCCACATACCCAGAGGTTTTTACATCAGATACTACGAGCGATGACGATGATGACTTCCAGCCCTTCTCTTTTTACCAGAGTTCGAAGATGACATACCTATAGCTGATGGTTTTCCTGATGGGGATCTACCTCTTGTTCAGATCCCTGCTCCTTTTCCTCTCGCTGCATTTCCTTTGGAGGATCTGCCTCTTGATGACATGTCTGACGGCGACATCGATCTTGTCACACCCCGACCACGTAAAAACAACAAAACGTGGCGGAAACGTCGGGGAGTGTTGTAACAGAATCATTGTTTCATAACGCATGGAAATTTGAAATTTCGTTTTATTGATTACGAGAGTTACAATGTCTCAACGGACAAGAAATGTAACATTATTAACTAGTCTTTCCATCTTTTATTGTTGCTAAAGTCCAAGTCTGCCTAGGTGTATCTTGATAACCCCTACGCATCATATCCTGAAACACATGTGAAAATAGGTACGTCAGCATAAAAATGCCTGTGAGATACATAGGTTTTGTGACAATAGGATTCACGACTTGAGTTTTAAAGAAATGTTTAGTAAAAGTTAGTCATGAACCTTGTAAATTGTTAAAAGTCCCAATGTAGTCAAGTAATATGTAACAATTGTTATGTATAGTAAGTAAAGTGTAGTCACATAAAACAAATGTAAAAATGTACAAAACAAGGTATTTTGAATATATCAAAAAGTTATGTTTTGCAAAGTAAATGCATGTTTTATTGGTACAAACATTTATGTGGTAAGTTAACGCATACATTCAAGCCTTTGTGACTCGTCGGATAACCCCTTTTAGTCAAGGTTATCAAATTGTTTTCGGATTCAGTCATTCCATCCATCCAAACAAACCTAGGATTTTAGGAACGGGATTTGTCAAGTCCTATGGTACCATTACTTACTACCGAGCGGCGTAGCTAATGTTAATGAATGTATATATGTTCCGTTTGTACAAACCAAATGTTATACCGATTGTAAACGTGTTAAATGTAAACAATGTACTAAGTATGCTATCAGTCAACATACATAGCAAAACAATGTAGAGTAAAACAATGTACTAAGTATGCTATTAGTCAACATACAAAGCAGAAAAGTGTAATGTAAGACAATGTACTAATAAACATAGTAAGTATATGATGTGAAAAACAGGAAAGCATGAAAGTAACAAATAGGCACATGTGTTTCACCCTAAAACAGTTTGAAAACAGTAAAAGAGGGGTCTATGTACTCACCTTGATTTCGGGTAAGTCCAAACAACTATGCAAAGTGTGAGAGTTTTGGCGGGAACAAGGTTTTTCCACGTTACTCTAATGGTATGAACATGCACAGAATATTGCAATTGGTCTCAACAAATATTGTTAATTGTAAACTGGAAACTAAGTTCATGGTGTTTGGTATGGTTTGACAAGAACGGTAACTATGGGTTTGAACAACTTAATTTGGGGAACTCGGTAAATAAGCAGGATTCAAAGGGATTATTTATGAGAAATATATTTTCTTAAAATAATCAACTATATATATAATGTTAAAGTGAAATACATGATAATTATCTAACAATTATCTAAAAAATTTAATTTAAATCAGAATAATTAAAAATAATATTTTTAATTATGAACCTGGAATATCACTGATTTAAGATAATTATTTGGCCCTTGAAATCATTTTACATAAATAAAATGAATTAAAATGGTTAAAATATCAGTATTTAAGTTTATCAGTTTAATTATTAAAAATAATCTAAAAATACCCAAAATAGTTTGAGACTTTTAATAAACTCAGAAACATGTATATTTTGTTATGAAAATATTTTTGAGCAGAATATATATGATTATATAATTAAAACTGTTAAGTTTAAATAAATGTTTTTAACTGATTTAATTATGTAAAATAATCTGTAAATAATTAAACAGTAACCTAATTTATATAAACTCAGAATAATGCATGTAGTATCATAAAAATAATTTCTGACAAAAATTATATAGTTATTTAATTTAAATGTATTAAATTAAACTATGCTTTTAAAGTGTAAATACTGTTTATTTCATAAAAATATCAAAATTGTATGAAATATTAACAACAATATTATTTTTGTAAAGTTCAACATACAAAATAATTACTATAAAAATTTCAATAATTAACCCCGTAAAACCGATTTATTATAAATTTTTAAAAATCGAAACTGTTTTTAATTAAATAAAACAATTTTATAAAAGTTTTTGCAGGTTTTATAATTTTAATAAATGCATCGGTGTATCAAGTATTTATGCTAAAATTTTCAGACTTTAATTTGTCACAACCGATTTATTATGAATTAAAGATAATTCTGTTAGAATAAAATAAATAAATAAATAAATTATCCATCATCTTCCCCAAATCTAAGTCAACAGAAAGTCAACCCGTCCAATTAACCTATCAAACTTGAATTAAAACTAAATTAAAGTTGGAGGGACGAAGAACAGGTGAAAATGTACCGAATTGTCGAAGAAAAGGAATCCGGTATCGTCTAGAACGAGCTTCCGGCTAGGTCCGGCGAACTGAATTTCCGGCGAAGAAACAGAGATGAACCAGTGAAGAATTACGTAGTGTTTAAGTGTTTTGAGTAGTGCTGTGGGTTCGTGAAGGTTGTAGGAAACTTATAACACTTTTAATTGATCCAAAAACAACCGGAATCAGACAAAAATCAATCCCACTTAAAGTTTTAAAAATTATTTCCGGTTTTGGTAACAGGGTTGCATGTTTGGTACAATTGAGGTGTTTGGACGATTTGTGATATCGAGGAGAACAAGCAAGAATGCATGTAGATCAGTGGATTTTGTTTGTTTGCGAATTGGACCGATTTCCGGCGATACAAACGGTAATAACCGGTTTGAATCGAAGTTATAAGATCAGTCCCTGGTGTTTCTGAGTTAGTTAAAACAGGTCCCTCACTAATTAACCAAAATGCCTAACTAGGTTAGCTTTAATACATGTCTCCTTTATAAAATAACTAACTGGGTTGGTTAATCCGGTTAAATTAATTTCGAAAATGTCAAGAAGGGTCCCTGGACTTGCTAACTGAAAATGTTAACTGAGTTAAATTTCTAAACATTGATTCCCTTTATAAAATTTAACCCGGTTAGGGTTTTTAACTGAAAATCAGTTTCAAAAAGGCAAGAATGGTCCTTAGACTTCAAGTTTGTTAGAATGACCCATTGGTCCTTGGACTTTAAAGTTTAAAATATATGTATTTTATTTTGTAAAAATATAAGTTTCAAAAATTGCGTTTTAGACCCTAAACTTTTAAAAGTTTTTAAAAACTTATATTTTATTTATAAAACAAGTTTCAAAAATGACAATTTAGTCCCCGGACTTATGTTTTGCAAAATAGTGCCGGTTTTAAAATACGGATTAAATATCAAACATTTTAAACAAGTTTCAGGAAATGACAAAAGGAGTCCTTTAACTTATACTTCCACAAAATGACATGCTAGGCCCTTGTAATTAATATTGTCTTGTTTATGAGTATGGAACTAGAACAAATTGAAATTATTCACGCGTTTGGGTCGGCAAAACATGTAGCAAGAATAGAATTAAACATGTATCAAACAAATTGCATCTCAAAATGTGTATCAAACAAGTACATGTTTGAAAATCAAGGTTGTTACAGTCTCCCCTACTTTAGAAAATTTCGTCCCGAAATTTATTCGAAAGAGACCGTAGAATGTAATTGCAATGATAATCAAGTCATTGTTTGGTGCTGCAAATTCCGAGGAATTTACGAGGATCATTGTATAGAAATTGTTTTGCATGGCACTATGCTATGCTGTATATGTAATATAAATAGTATGCAAACAAATGTGTGTACAAATAAGCAAATAATGGATGATCACATATCCACATAATGTTTTTATCTGCCACCTTACTTAACATGGCTTACTATGATTCTCATGCGTCAAACCTCGTAATTAAGTGTGCACCCAGAATTACGCGTTTCGTCGCATGGTCCACATAGCACTTCTAGTTAAGTGAGGAAAACAATTAAGATTGAGGTATTGTTTAAATCAGACAAGCATCAATATAACACAACATCAATTGAATCAAAACATAGATAGCATTGTTTGTTTGATGATCTAGTATGCTGTAAACAAATTATATTTGAAATAAGTCATGTAATGAATCAATTTCAGGCTCAAAACTATCAGGTAGTGGAGGTAGTGGATCCAGTTGCATACGAGCATTTAGCATGCTTTCCAACCATTGATTCCTTTCTGTCAGCCATTGTACTTGCCGTGACAAATCTTGGACCTGATTGCTGAACCTAGCTATTTCAACTACCATTTGATCTGGATGTAGATCCATTTGAGGCACCGTACTTGGGCCTGCTATATTAGTTGTTGGCAGTTGTTCTACTTCGTCCAACAGTGACTGGAAAGAATATGACAGTAATGGTGCTTGCAAAAAGGGTTCTGATGCTAACTGTTCTTGTGTCATCATGTTTTCATCAAACCAAGTTCCTTGCATTGTTGAATTCTCCTCGGAAAATATCGGTGGGAAGCTTGGTAAGACGTTCGGTGTTAAAGGTTGGGATAAGTTAGGTGTAATATGTTCTTGTATGTATGACAGCGGTGGTTGCATATCAAACTGCAAAAATGATTGTTGCAAATTTTGTGGGGAGGTACTTTCTAAGATATCTGGAGCTCCCTTTGACTGGGATGATTGAATTAGTGTATCAATATGAACAGGGGTTAGTCTCATGGTGTAAGGATTTATAATCCCAGGTGCCTTTGGCGAAGATAATCCTTGGATAATCTGATCACTTAAGACACCTAATGATTTTGCTATTTTTGTAATGTAAGACCCTCCCATAAGACTTTTCAGAGGATGTGATTTTTGACTAGAAAAATATTCAGCAAGTCCGTGGGCAATATTACAAGGAACTTGCTCAAAAATACTATACAGATAGAAAAGTTCGATTTTTTTAACCCTTTGTGGATTATACTTGCGCCTCGTGATAGTGTTGGCTAACACACGGTGCATATATTGATAAAAAGGGTTTGTGAAGTTCGTAGCACTATTGTGAACACACCATTCTTTTAATGAATGGCATTGCCAATAACTTACCATATCAGCGGAGGAATAAGAGGTTGATGCCTCCGTAAAAATGGGTTGTTTAACTTCTTCATCTGTATATATGCCCAGATGAACTGCGAATTCGGTTAATGACATAATATGAGTTTGCCCACAAAGTTGAAAATGAATGGATTCATCGGTAAGATTTCTATTATATTTATAATAGAAAGTGGACGAGAACTCATATACCAGTTCATCGTATGATAGTTCTAGGATGTCGAAGAAACGACGCCAGGGCGTATTAGGTAGTAGTGATCTTGCCAGTAAACCACTGAAATCAAACGTTCCTATTCGTTGCCAATCAATACTGCTAATAGTAAGAACTTCATGATGCTTGAGTTTTTGATACCTCTCTTGATAGTGTAATTTAGTAAACTGAAGGAAGGGATGAATTTTTGCTGCATTTGAAAATTCAGCATAGGCTGCTGGGAGATTTGCCATTGGGATATGGGGTTTTGTTGAACTAAGAAAAGTTTGGGTATGGGGTATTGAATTATATCAGAAATTGTAGTTCTTGTGTAGATTAGCTCGAGTAGTGAGTCTCTTATATAGATAAGGAGATTCCGGATTACACCATGTGATCGGTTAGAGCTTCCATGCTACGTTCTGCAGCTAGTTTGAAAATTTGAATCTGACAGGTATGGTCTCGAGAAAATTTTGAACTTTGAAAAAGGGGGAATCGTATCATAATAAATTGATAATGGTACAACATAGATTGATTTGAGCTTGGATTGTTCTGAAACGAAGGAAAGGAAAAAAAAATCTTTTTGAATTAGGGTAACATGCCTTGAGCCTATAGGCATACTGTACATTCATCAGTAGTTCCCCGATAGGCAAACGTGGGTCTTGTCGTAGAGACATCTTCCAAAAGAAAGATCAGGAGCCGGAAAGAAAATTGGTGATAATAAGTTTGAAAAAAAAAGACGGTGTAGGGATAAGTGAAATGCATATGAATATATGTGTAAAACATGTTTAAGTATAAAAAGCGTATAAGTGTGAGTACGTATGGGAATATTTGTGCAAACGAGGGGAAGTGAATATAAGTGTGAATTCGTAATGCATGATTGTATATGGACTAAATGGTTTTATTCACAACACAACACACTTTGAAAACATTAATATTTTATTTCTAAAATGAATACACTAAACACGACATTCATAGACTCATCATGATACAAATATAATACAATGGTACAATAACGAAACAGTATACGAAATAAAAGTGACCCATTTCTTCTGGTGGAAGGCTAAGAATTAAAAATAGCAATACTCCAAGCATCACACCAGCAAACACCAGAACCAGGCGACTCGGATGCATCTTTGAAAAGAGTGAGGGGAAAGAGTGTTTTGTTGCGAATAAAATGAGATTGTTGATTGGTTATTTATAGGGGTGGAATATAGCCGTTTTACAACGGCTATGTAACCGTTGTATGTGACCGTTATACAACGGTCGTATATACTTACGGGTTGTAAACTCCTAAGCCTTCAGGTTCTGATCCGCAACCCTTGCTAACTTGGGAGTATGAGTGTAGGTACAAGCGTAAAGTATAAGCTTGAATATAAACGTAAAATGCATGAATGTGAGTACGAATATTAATATCGTGTGATGTAATGGTATTATTGTGAGTATGGGTATAAACGTACAATGTATAAACTTTGGACTATAAATGTATGGATATAAGTATAAGTGTGACTAATAACACTTATGAGTATAACAACGTGGATATGAGTATGAGGTTAAGCTTAAAAACGTATGGTTATGGATATGACTATGAGTGTAAATACGAATAAAAATGATTGTGTATATAGTATAAAACAAATTTAGGCATATAAAACGATCGAGAGATTGAGGATGTAAAACGGATGGCATATGTGAAATCTTTGCGAGATATCGACTAAAACGTGCACGATTATATGCGCGTGTAAAACGTTGATCCTTGAGAGGAAATTTATCATGATGAACTTAGTGATCATTGAAAAGTAAATGATTTATTGATTTTGAAAAGAATTTTAGTAAAACGATGTTATAATATCTATAGGTATGAGAAAAATTGGTTTGGTTTCTGTTTGAGAACAAATGTCTTTGGTAAAATGATGAAGTGTGATTGTGTTTTAATGGCTAGGAAAATCATGGGCAAGAGAGTCATTGGACCAGCTACGTGTCTACAAGCAGTAGGGGAAAACATAAGGTCATAGGAGTCGGAATGAAATGTTTTTGGTGGAATAGTTTCATAAAGTCAATGAAGACGAGAGGGAAAACACAACAAGATGGATATCGTTTATTTCACGAATAAACAATATCAGTGACTAATCAAAGTGGTTGGGTCCTTATAACTTAGTGAAGTCATGCTTTAGCCTATAAGTGGACACTCATCCCGAGAATTCCCAGGTAAGCACAACTGGTCTCGCGTCTGATGAGATTTATACGAAGTGCTTGCCTAGACAGAAAACTCAGAATACAGGCACCCACCCTTCCAGATTGCACGAGTTCATTATTAGAGCCCAAGACTTTGACGAGAGTAAAAATCAGAGGAGGTTTTGAAAATAATCACCTAAGGATAGGTGATAGTATTGTTTTAAGATCTAAACACAAGGTAACTTGTGTTAGGGTCCTAGGAAGGTTATAGTCTAGGTCAAGATTTTACTAATAACCTAATTCCCTATAACCATGAGCTCTGATACCAACTTTTCTGTCACACCCCGACCACGTAAAAACAACAAAACGTGGCGGAAACGTCGGGGAGTGTTGTAACAGAATCATTGTTTCATAACGCATGGAAATTTGAAATTTCGTTTTATTGATTACGAGAGTTACAATGTCTCAACGGACAAGAAATGTAACATTATTAACTAGTCTTTCCATCTTTTATTGTTGCTAAAGTCCAAGTCTGCCTAGGTGTATCTTGATAACCCCTACGCATCATATCCTGAAACACATGTGAAAATAGGTACGTCAGCATAAAAATGCCTGTGAGATACATAGGTTTTGTGACAATAGGATTCACGACTTGAGTTTTAAAGAAATGTTTAGTAAAAGTTAGTCATGAACCTTGTAAATTGTTAAAAGTCCCAATGTAGTCAAGTAATATGTAACAATTGTTATGTATAGTAAGTAAAGTGTAGTCACATAAAACAAATGTAAAAATGTACAAAACAAGGTATTTTGAATATATCAAAAAGTTATGTTTTGCAAAGTAAATGCATGTTTTATTGGTACAAACATTTATGTGGTAAGTTAACGCATACATTCAAGCCTTTGTGACTCGTCGGATAACCCCTTTTAGTCAAGGTTATCAAATTGTTTTCGGATTCAGTCATTCCATCCATCCAAACAAACCTAGGATTTTAGGAACGGGATTTGTCAAGTCCTATGGTACCATTACTTACTACCGAGCGGCGTAGCTAATGTTAATGAACGTATATATGTTCCGTTTGTACAAACCAAATGTTATACCGATTGTAAACGTGTTAAATGTAAACAATGTACTAAGTATGCTATCAGTCAACATACATAGCAAAACAATGTAGAGTAAAACAATGTACTAAGTATGCTATTAGTCAACATACAAAGCAGAAAAGTGTAATGTAAGACAATGTACTAATAAACATAGTAAGTATATGATGTGAAAAACAGGAAAGCATGAAAGTAACAAATAGGCACATGTGTTTCACCCTAAAACAGTTTGAAAACAGTAAAAGAGGGGTCTATGTACTCACCTTGATTTCGGGTAAGTCCAAACAACTATGCAAAGTGTGAGAGTTTTGGCGGGAACAAGGTTTTTCCACGTTACTCTAATGGTATGAACATGCACATAATATTGCAATTGGTATCAACAAATATTGTTAATTGTAAACTGGAAACTAAGTTCATGGTGTTTGGTATGGTTTGACAAGAACGCTAACTATGGGTTTGAACAACTTAATTTGGGGAACTCGGTAAATAAGCAGGATTCAAAGGGATTATTTATGAGAAATATATTTTCTTAAAATAATCAACTATATATATAATGTTAAAGTGAAATACATGATAATTATCTAACAATTATCTAAAAAAATTAATTTAAATCAGAATAATTAAAAATAATATTTTTAATTATGAACCTGGAATATCACTGATTTAAGATAATTATTTGGCCCTTGAAATCATTTTACATAAATAAAATGAATTAAAATGGTTAAAATATCAGTATTTAAGTTTATCAGTTTAATTATTAAAAATAATCTAAAAATGCCCAAAATAGTTTGAGACTTTTAATAAACTCAGAAACATGTATATTTTGTTATGAAAATATTTTTGAGCAGAATATATATGATTATATAATTAAAACTGTTAAGTTTAAATAAATGTTTTTAACTGATTTAATTATGTAAAATAATCTGTAAATAATTAAACAGTAACCTAATTTATATAAACTCAGAATAATGCATGTAGTATCATAAAAATAATTTCTAACAAAAATTATATAGTTATTTAATTTAAATGTATTAAATTAAACTATGCTTTTAAAGTGTAAATACTGTTTATTTCATAAAAATATCAAAATTGTATGAAATATTAACAACAATATTATTTTTGTAAAGTTCAACATACAAAATAATTACTATAAAAATTTCAATAATTAACCCCTTAAAACCGATTTATTATAAATTTTTAAAAATCGAAACTGTTTTTAATTAAATAAAACAATTTTATAAAAGTTTTTGCAGGTTTTATAATTTTAATAAATGCATCGGTGTATCAAGTATTTATGCTAAAATTTTCAGACTTTAATTTGTCACAACCGATTTATTATGAATTAAAGATAATTCTGTTAGAATAAAATAAATAAATAAATAAATTATCCATCATCTTCCCCAAATCTAAGTCAACAGAAAGTCAACCCGTCCAATTAACCTATCAAACTTGAATTAAAACTAAATTAAAGTTGGAGGGACGAAGAACAGGTGAAAATGTACCGAATTGTCGAAGAAAAGGAATCCGGTATCGTCTAGAACGAGCTTCCGGCTAGGTCCGGCGAACTGAATTTCCGGTGAAGAAACAGAGATGAACCAGTGAAGAATTACGTAGTGTTTAAGTGTTTTGAGTAGTGCTGTGGGTTCGTGAAGGTTGTAGGAAACTTATAACACTTTTAATTGATCCAAAAACAACCGGAATCAGACAAAAATCAATCCCACTTAAAGTTTTAAAAATTATTTCCGGTTTTGGTAACAGGGTTGCATGTTTGGTACAATTGAGGTGTTTGGACGATTTGTGATGTCGAGGAGAACAAGCAAGAATGCATGTAGATCAGTGGATTTTGTTTGTTTGCGAATTGGACCGATTTCCGGCGATACAAACGGTAATAACCGGTTTGAATCGAAGTTATAAGATCAGTCCCTGGTGTTTCTGAGTTAGTTAAAACAGGTCCCTCACTAATTAACCAAAATGCCTAACTAGGTTAGCTTTAATACATGTCTCCTTTATAAAATAACTAACTGGGTTGGTTAATCCGGTTAAATTAATTTCGAAAATGTCAAGAAGGGTCCCTGGACTTGCTAACTGAAAATGTTAACTGAGTTAAATTTCTAAACATTGATTCCCTTTATAAAATTTAACCCGGTTAGGGTTTTTAACTGAAAATCAGTTTCAAAAAGGCAAGAATGGTCCTTAGACTTCAAGTTTGTTAGAATGACCCATTGGTCCTTGGACTTTAAAGTTTAAAATATATGTATTTTATTTTGTAAAAATATAAGTTTCAAAAATTGCGTTTTAGACCCTAAACTTTTAAAAGTTTTTAAAAACTTATATTTTATTTATAAAACAAGTTTCAAAAATGACAATTTAGTCCCCGGACTTATGTTTTGCAAAATAGTGCCGGTTTTAAAATACGGATTAAATATCAAACATTTTAAACAAGTTTCAGGAAATGACAAAAGGAGTCCTTTAACTTATACTTCCACAAAATGACATGCTAGGCCCTTGTAATTAATATTGTCTTGTTTATGAGTATGGAACTAGAACAAATTGAAATTATTCACGCGTTTGGGTCGGCAAAACATGTAGCAAGAATAGAATTAAACATGTATCAAACAAATTGCATCTCAAAATGTGTATCAACCAAGTACATGTTTGAAAATCAAGGTTGTTACAGTTCTTTTCATCGAGGGTTCCCCTGAGGATTCCCAGGATGGTGGGGCTCCGGTTGATGATGATGTTGCTATTCCTCTTGATGAGATTCCTGTTGTCGATGTCATTGCTATTCCACCGGTCGAGGTTCCTGTTGTGGAGATTTTATCTGACCCGTCTGGTCCCGATTCGTTTGAGTCCGTGTCGTCTTCTACTCTTCATGCACTGGGATTACAACGTTATCCCACAGACACTGATTCCGACACCGCTATGTCTGCAGCGCCTGTTCTGCCGTAGGATTTCGAGTTCGACGATGAGTTTGATCCTATCTTTCCACACGACTTTGACCCTGACCATGAGATTGAGTTTGTCCCTGAGGAGCAGCCTTTTGAGGCACCTGTTTTTCCTGATGATCAGCTCCTTGATGTACCCGCTGATCATGAGCTTGCTCTAGCTGACCCAGAACCTGAGATTGCACCTGAGCACGATCCAGTACCTGTCGATGTACCAGTTGTTGCACCACCTCTGCCTGACCCGATACCTGCACTTATTGATCATGCTCCTTTTGCTACCCATGTAGACCCCAGATATGATCACACCCGCAATGGGTGGATCGAGGACGAGGACGAGGACGACTACCCTCCTTTTGTCAGACCAGTTACTCCCCCTCCTGCACCTGTACATGCACCCATTGATATCGCCCCATTTCACCCACACGAGTCTGACATTCACCACACAGATTTACCGGTCACATTCCTTCAGGATATCCCTCCTCCCCGTCCAGGGGAAGGACCTTCGAGTCAGCAGCCCGGTCACATACCACCCGTGTCAGCAGCCGATCATTTCATGCCACAGTTCACACACACTGCTCCTTTTGTTACTACACCCACGGGCAAGCCACTTCTGTGGTTTCTGCCCAACGTGATGCATATATCTGATCCATACCATCCCTTCCACATTGGATACTCGAGGGATGATCTGCTTTTATCCTTGCTGCTCCAGCAGGATATGTTGAGTCGTAGAGTCACTGAGCTAGAGAGGATCCTGCATCCTCCATCTTGTCATTGTCAGTCACCATTCGCGATTCCGTCGGCTCCTCTTCAGTCCTATCCAGAGTTTGGCGCTCGTTTCTTTACGATGGAGCAGCAGATTGCTTACCTGTTGCGTGTTGTTTATGCACTTGAGGAGGATTTAGCGCATTTGCGCAGGTTGCTTTTCGTTCCTCCACCTCCTCCTCCTCCCCCATCAGCTTAGAGGTTTTTGGTTTGATGCAGATAGCATGCTTTTGATGAGAGTGCAGCTATTGAGCCAGATTGCACAGCTTTTGAAGACCACATTTTGACCTTTGACTTTTGACTTTTAGTTGTTGTAGATTGTTAGACGATTCGGACAAGGGTGATGTGACCCTTAGTCTCTTTTGATGTATGATACAATTATGAAACTTGTAAACTGTACTTGTTGTTTTGATATATGATAGCTCAATTGCAACATTCTCATTACATATATTGTTGGATTACTTGTTTATGTTATGACATGGGATGTTATGTGTATATTTGTAATGATGAATGTTATTACATGCGCGTGTCACGTACTCACTATACTTATTATGACCTGGCCGATACAATCTTCTTATAGAAGATGCCTCCACGAAGAGACACTCGTTTGCCCACTACTGAGGCGGAGTTACAGGAACGGATTTCACAGGCTATTGCACAACACGAGGCCCAATGCTCAAAACAAAGCGGGGGGTACCTCTGGAAACAACCCACCCCATGGTAATGATAAGTCACTCTAGACACATTACATTACATTTGGACATTCCATGTGCAATCACTAATGCTTCCTGTGAATGATGTTACTTGTACAGGCTGTACCTTTTAGCAGTTTTTAGACTGTAAACAGCTGAATTTTGACGGCACCGGGGGTGCTGTGGCTTATGTTCGATGGACGGAGAAGACCGATTCAGTGATAAGAATGAGCAAATGCGCACCAGAACAGCAAGTCACCTACATCTCCGGATTGTTCATTGATGGAGCGCTTTCATGGTGGAATCTCCAAGTCCAAACTCTGGGAGAGGCAGCAGCATACGCTTTGACTTGGAATGAGTTAAAGGAACTCATGCGTAAAAAGTATTGCTCCAGGGCCGAGATTCAAAAGTTGGAAACTGAATTCTGGAACCTCAAGATGGACGGCCCGAAGATCGCCGAATATGTGCAGAGATTTCACGATCTATCTCACGTGGTACCATACATGGTTAGTCCGAAATTCAAACGCATTGAGCATTTCATTTGGGGGTTGGCACCCCAGATTATGAGTATGGTAACATCGTTAAAGCCTGCAATAATTACTGGGGCTATTGATCTGAGCGTGTCCCTAACTGAAGAAGCTATCAGGTTAAACAAGTTTTCAATTTCTGGCCAGAAGAAAAAGGAGACTCACGTTGTGTCCTCAGGGGAGAACAAAAGGAAGTTCTCCAACTTTAAGAAGGGTATCAGCAGCTCGAACAAGAAGGATGAGACAAGCGCACCGGCCAAGGCCAAAGGAAAGGGGTATATGGGCACTTTGCTCAAATGTGATACGTGTCAGGTGCATCACAATGGACGATGCCGAGCTGGAAAATGTGAATCATGTGGAAGAACTGGTCACTCGAAAGAAACATGTTGGGTTGGAACTGGCCGTGGTGGCCAAAGGGGTTTTGGTAACAACAACCGTGGTGGAAATGGGAATGGAAACCGCCCACAAGGAGGGAATGGCGGAAATGGTAATCGAGGTAATTTTGGGAATCAAGCTGGTAACCAGGGAGCAAACAACGCTCAAGGTGGTAATAGGAACGGTAATAGTCGAGGACCAGGTTGTTTTAATTGCGGAGACATGGGGCACTTCAAGAGAGAATGCCCAAAGCTCAAGCAAGCACAAGGAAGAGTTATCAACATCGGAGCGAGAGAAGCTCATCAAGATCCAAATGTGGTTACTGGTACGTTCCCTATCAATCAACGCTTTGCATCTATTCTATTTGACACTGGTGCCTATTATAGTTTTGTATCGCTAGAGTTTAAGAAAATACTTGGGTTAGTAGCTAGTAAGCTAGACATTCCGTATTCAATAGAACTAGCTAATGGAAAGCTAGTAGAAACGAATGAAGTCATCAGAGGTTGCGTGATAGAACTGGGAGAGCACGAGTTTACACTGGATCTTCTGCCCGTCGAGTTGGGAAGCTTCGACGTGGTAGTAGGGATGGATTGGTTGTCAAGCAACAGAGCCAAAATTGTATGTCACGAGAAGATCGTACGCATTCCAATGGCGGATGGAGAAACGATTGTGGTACATGGAGAGAAGCGTGATACGCCCTTAAGGATCATTAGCTGTTTGAAAGCTCGAAAGTGTTTACAGAAAGGATGCGTTGCCTTCTTGGCACACATCATGGATAAAGAAGCCGCTGAGCCGAAACTAGAAGATATTCCAGTCGTGAAGGAGTATCCTAAAGTCTTTCCAGAAGACTTTCCAGGATTGCCGCCACAAAGGCAAGTCGAGTTCCATATTGACTTAGTTCCGGGTGCCGTGCCTGTAGCTAAGGCACCCTATCGACTTGCACCTTCAGAAATGCAAGAGCTGTCAACACAACTTCAGGAGCTATTGGATAAGGGATTTATCAGACCAAGCTTCTCGCCTTGGGGAGCTCCAGTTTTGTTCATTAAAAAGAAGGATGGTAGTTTCCGCATGTGTATCGACTACCGCGAGCTGAACAAGTTGACCATTAAGAATAGATATCCTTTGCCAAGGATTGATGGCCTGTTCGATCAATTACAAGGTTCGAGTTTTTACTCAAAGATCGATCTACGATCAGGTTATCACCAGTTGAGGATTCAAGAGGAGAGTATTCCAAAGACTACTTTCAGAACTCGATATGGACATTACGAGTTCCTGGTCATGCCGTTTGGTTTGACAAATGCACCAGCAGTATTCATGGATTTGATGAACAGAGTTTGCAAGCTGTACCTCGATAAGTTCGTGATCGTGTTTATTGATGACATTTTGATTTACTCAAAGATGAAGGAAGAACATGAGCAACATCTAAGAGCCATCTTAGAGTTGCTTAAGAAGGAGAAATTATACGCTAAGTTCTTGAAGTGCGAGTTCTGGTTACGCGAAGTTCAGTTTCTTGGTCATGTAGTTAATGGAAATGGAATTCATGTGGATCCCACAAAGATCGAGGCGATCAAGAATTGGGAGACTCCGAAGACGCCAACCGAGATTCGACAGTTCCTAGGTTTGGCAGGATATTATTGCAGGTTTATTGAGGATTTCTCGAAAATCGCTCAACCGTTGACCTCCCTCACACAAAAAGACAAGAAGTATGAATGGGGAGACAAGCAAGAAGAAGCATTTCAGTTGTTGAAAAACAAGCTTTGTGACGCACCGATATTATCTCTACCCGAAGGCACTGACGACTTTGTGGTATATTACGACGCCTCGCGTCAAGGTTTAGGCTGCGTGTTGATGCAGCGATAGAAGGTTATAGCTAACGCTTCGCGCCAGTTGAAGGTACACGAGAAAAATTACACCACGCATGATTTGGAATTAGGCGCGGTGGTATTTGCATTGAAGATCTGGCGACATTACTTATATGGCACGCGATGCACAATCTTTACTGATCACAAGAGTCTGCAGCATATATTCGATCAGAAAGAACTTAACATGAGACAGAGACGTTGGGTCAAGTTATTGAATGATTATGATTGTGAGATCAAGTATCACCCAGGGAAGGCGAATGTGGTCGCCGATGCTTTGAGTCGGAAAGAAAGGATCAAGCCCATAAGGGTTAGGGCATTGGAAATGATTATTCAAACGGACCTCTCGTTGCGCATTCGTGTCGCGCAGAGAGAAGCTCTCAAGGAAAAGAACCTTGAAAATGAATATCTCCGTGGGATGGAGAAACAGTTGGTACCCAATGTTGAAGGAACGTTGTGCTTCATGAAACGAATTTGGTGGTTTGAGAAATGTTATTTTTGACGAAGCTCACAAGTAACGGTACTCGATCCATCCAGGAGCGGATAAAATGTACCAAGATCTAAAAGATTTTTATTGGTGGCCAAGAATTAAAGGCGATGTTGCGATATATGTTGGCAAATGTTTGACTTGCGCCAAGGTAAAGGCCGAATACCAGAAGCCTTCAGGTCTCTTGCAACAACCAGAAATACCCAAGTGGAAATGGGAACAGATTTCAATGGACTTTATAACAAAATTGCCAAGGACGCCCAAAGGTCATGATACGATTTGGGTAATTGTAGACCGACTGATGAAATCTGCACACTTTTTGGCAATCAAGAAGAAAGACAACACTAGTAAGCTAGCTGAGCTATACATGAGAGAGATTGTTGCACGACATGGAGTGCCTCTCTCAATTATTTCTGATAGAGATGGAAGGTTCGTGTCAAGAATTTGGCAATCCTTCCAAGAAGCATTTGGTTCTCAGCTGAATCTGAGTACGGCATTTCACCCACAAACTGACGGCCAGAGCGAACAAACGATTCAAATGTTAGAAGACATGTTGCGAGCTTGCATAATGGATTTGGGTGGTAGTTGGGACACTCACCTACCCTTGGTTGAATTTTCATACAGCAACAGTTATCATGCAAGCATTCAAGCTGCACCATTCGAAGCTCTCTATGGACGCAAGTGTCGATCACCGCTATGCTGGGCTGACGCGGGTGATAGACAGCTTGTTGGTCCGGAATTGGTTCAAGAGATGACTGACAAGATTTTCCAGATCCGAAAGCGCATCAAAGCGGCTCTTGATCGTCAAAAGAGTTATGCGGATTGAAGAAGGAAACCTCTGGATTTTGAGGTAGGAGATATGGTTTTGCTAAAGGTTTCACCCTGGAAGGGTGTAGCACGCTTTGGGAAGCGTGGGAAGTTAAATCCACGATACATTGGACCATTCAAAATCCTGGAAAGGATTGGTCTTGTAGCATACAAGTTGGATCTACCCGTAGAACTAAATGGCGTTCATGATACATTTCTGTATCTAACCTGAAAAAGAGTCCAACTCAAGAAACAGTGGTCATTCCTGCCGACGAAGTTCATATTGATGACACACTCCACTTCACTGAAGAACCGATTGAGGTTACTGATTGGAAGGTTAACAAGACGCGCAGGAGTAGTGTCAAACTCGTCAAGGTTCGATGGAATGCACGTCACGGCCCGGAATTCACGTGGGAGCGTGAAGATCGTATGAAAGCCAAATACCCACATTTGTTCCCCAAGACCCCTGCATCTAGTAGCAGAACTAAAATGTCGGGACGAAATTTTCTTAACAGGGGGAGAATGTGACAACCCTCATAATTACAGGTATCCGTACAATTAATTAATCTTGATTTATGCTTAATGACTGTGCTTAATTACAACTGGTGATATAAACTGCTTTCTGGTATCTGTATCATACATACATGTGCATCACATTTCATACTGTCACAACCATTTATCACATACAAACTTTAGTGACATACATGATGCACAAAGCACAATTAGCACAGTTAGCGGATAATTCAGAAACATGCTGACAATGTCAGTACATAGACAGACAATGTTTTGAGACCCCGTAAGGGCCAGAGACAAGGTACTGCACTAGTATGGAGTGTAGGGAAGTAAGGACCATAAAACTGCGTCACTAGGTGATAGTTTAAGTGCCGGAAAGTGCCTAAAACCCACTCAAAGTGCAGAATTCTGCATTAATCAGCAAAAATCAGCATTTTAACATGCTAGTAACATGCAAAAATATGGCAAAATGGTCCTGTATGCTTTCCTAAGTGTCACAAAAGGGTACTTAATGAACACTAAACGGTAAAGCTTGACACTTTAACGAACTGGCGTCTAACTGAACAACCGGACATTCCCCGAAACACCAAAATATTGCGAGAAGCATTGTTTTACTTTTTCTAAGCTAGTTATGGTTCCTGAACACCCTTACATACTACATAATGCAAGCTACATATAAAACACTAGATATTTTACACTTAACCTCCACTAATTACCTACCTTATCATTCAAATTACATTTAACCCCCCCCCCCTTTTCTTGATTTACGGTCACAAGGACCCCACCTCCCCAAAATCTTCCAAGATTACTATAAATCTTCCATGGATCTTCCTAAAGATATGATTAGATATTGTTTGTACTTGTTAGAACACATAAACCATTGGACATTAGAGTTTGTGGTTATAAGAAGACTTAAACTCTTCACTTTCAACATCACACAACTCTCTCCTCTCCTCCCCAAGCTCTCGGCCGAACCCTCCTCCCCACACACCACCATTTTTCATTCCAAGTTCATGCAATCCAAGCTTCACACAAGGTGTAAGGAGCCATATTAGAAGGTTTGGTGATCTCGGAACTTGAAGGACCTCCACCACGAGCTTTTATCCACTCCATTTTCATCATTGTTCTTCCCTAGCTTGAAGCTAGTAGTAAGATCCTTTTAAACTCTTGTTACTTCTATTTTTGATTGGTCAAAAGATATATTATGATGCAAACCACAAGAATACTAAAAGACTTGAACTTGAATCTTGAACATAAAGCTTACATATGATGATATATGGACGAAATGATGTTGTTTAGTATATGTATGATGCTTGCTTGTTGATTTCTTGAGATGATGATGTTAATCATCACATGAAGCTTGCTAGATTATGTTTAAACACTTAATCTAGCAAGTGGGAGGATGATTATGTAACAAACATAAGATGATCATTGATGTGTGCTAAACAAACTATAAAATATAAACTAAATTAGACTCTCTAAACTAGACACGAAAAGCTTTAAATTTATAACTAAGACTCTCTAAACCTAAACCACACAACCGGCAATTGTACCGATCAATGTAGTATAACCTAGCAAGTCCGAGTATCGAACCCAAAGACTCTATGTATTACGTAAACTAGACTCTAATAGACACTGACTGACGCGACTTAAACTTGTTTGATTGTTTTGGGGGGGGGGGGGGGGTTACTGAAAATCTAGGAAATCTATATTAACTAAATTAATTAACTAGACTTAGACTAAGACACGAACGAAAACTAAGGTTTGTATTCAGATGAGATTAAGGACTACCTAGACTCGAATCCAGTTTGAATGGGAATGGACTTCTAATGGTATTATTGTTGTATGGAGCCGGGATCTTAAGATACTGAACCTTAAGGTATTTCAATGCTAAGACTTCCCGACCCTTCTCAGGAAGAAACCTAGGAAACCCTACAAGGCTGTTGTGATTACCGACTGTTAGACTTCCTCTCAGTCCTCTAACGATTCTGAAAGTGCCCTAATATGACTATCTACCTCTCAGCGCGATAATCTAAGGCAATTCTAGGTTCTAACTTGGTTTACTAGACACGGATGCAATTAGGGAACTAAGATCGACTTCTCTCAAAACCTATCTTAGATATATATTGCACAGCGACCTAATAACTAACTCGAGCCTCTCAGCGACAAGTTAAGCAGAACACTTGATTTTATTAAACTACCGAATATTACTTCTAAGGTTACTTACATGATTTTCACCCTAAAGGATCAAAGGTTTATTATGTGATATAGACACTCACCAAAACCTAAAACCCTAGCTTGATTCTATTCCGTGATAAAGACCGTCACCAAGGTTCAAGCGAAGCAATAAACAGTAGTAAAACAATCGTCAAGCATGCATATACACCAAATCAGAAATCCTAAAACACTTTACTTTCAGAAATCAATCCATACACAAACAATAAAAACCATTAAAAATCCAAACTTTAATCAAACATTCATCTCGTCTAGGTAGTTATAAAAGTTTAGCCAATCATCTCAATAAACGAAAACAACGCAAAGATATCTAACAAAGAATTCATTGTAACAAGTTTCAAGAAAGAAAATCGACAAAACAAGGAATTAGAAAACCCGATTGATCTTCGATTCTTCACTCTCTACTCGTACCGATGATTCCTAGCCTTCTAAAGCTCCAAGATCGCTCAAAGATTGCTCTCCGAATGCTCCCAGAACTCTTCACTTCGTAACTTCCGTTTATGATTATTAAAAATTCATTAAATAGTAAACCCTAGCAGCTAAACAAGTAATTCGCGACCTGCTAACCCGTCGCGTAGCGCGACGGGTCTTCATCTCATGCTAGCGCTACGCGAGCCTCTCCAAAGTCAGCAATTCCATGTTTCATGTTAGCGTAGCGCGACTGATATGACCTTTCACCCTAGCGCTACGCGACTGACTCTTTTTTCACAGAAGGTTTGCTCCGAAATTCAGCTTTAACACCCCAAAACTCCTCAAAAATAATTCTAACTCTTCGTGACTCATTCCAATGCATACGATTTCAGCGTCAAGCTCGTTTCCACTCAATTTCCAACCAATTATCGTATCAAGACCTGGAAAAACGAACTTTCATCAATAGTACGTAATTCTAAATAAAACTAAACTAAAAATAACGAAAGAACGTACAAACTATACACGATAAAAGTGTGTATTTTGCAATACATCAAACATCCCCACACTTACACTTTTTTCGTCCCCGAAAAAGAATTGTGCAACGGAATCAGAAACAAATCATCACTTGGATTAAAAACTATTTATATCTTATTAAAACCAAGACTTGCGTTAGCTGCGATTGCGAATATACTGATCCTCTTAAACCCGAATCTAATCCTAAGCCCTTATCATGTGAATTTAATTTAAGTGCGGTCAATCCACCTAGGGTCTCACACTAGAATCTACGATCCATCTACTCCCACCTCAAGCTTATAGGACTAAAAGAACGATCACTGGATCAATTCCTAACCGTTTTATATCAAAACCAAGAGAGTAAACAATCAATTTTTTTCTTTTTCCATTTTTTTCATTTTTTTTTTTTTCGAATTCGTGAGACTAGACGATGCTTTCCCTTAACCCAGCGGTATTCCGACTGTAGAGTCGCTATCCCCAATCACAGATTACATAGGTCTCGGTACTTTTATTCGGCAAATCGATTTCACACATCCCAGAGGCAAACCGGCTGTAGAGTCGCTATCCCCAACTCGGAATACGTAGGCCTGTGTTACTTTCATTTAGTTTCTAGCTCACTTTTATTCTATTTTTTTTTTCTATATTTTTTTTTCTCGCATGATCACAAACTCTAACAGTTTTAACTTATAACGGTGCCCCTTATACTATTATTGGCAGTTTTGATTTCCCATATTTCCCAGGCGAAAACCCACTAGCAGACCGACAATTTAAGGTATATTAGCTCAAAGGGACTTAAAACCAAACCCGGGCCTATCCACATATCCCAAACTAGACGCAAGCTCGATTTATTATAATCTCATATTATTATTATTCAAACCAAGCAACAAATCATCTTTTCTATCATTTTCCGTTTAATTGCAAACTTCTTTTTTATTCGAAAGACATTTTCTATTTTTTCAATTTTTTTGGATTTTTCAATTTTTTTAATTTTTTTTTTCATATTTATGACTCAAATATTTACAAGTATCCCATCCCCACACTTAGAGATTGCATTGTCCCTAATGCAAGAACAAAAATACGACTCAACAACTACCTACGAAAAGAAACTGCGAACGAAAATAAATAAAAAATACAACAACAACAAAAGGGAAACGACTTAGCTGGTTAGGACAAAAGTCAGTGCCAGCCGTACGAATCTTGGATCCCCCGAACGATCGTATAGCATTTCATTCGCGATCGTTGCCTAGCCTGCTTGGGATTATCAAAATGGCAAGCTCAGAATCACCCGAATGGCAATTGGGTACGGGTGGTACAATCCAAACCTGCACAATCAAAGCAAAACAAAACCCAACGCAGTACCGACTCTAAAAAAAAACAACTCAAAACTACTAATTTAGACTCATGGTACAAAATAAAAGACTCAGAAATACAAACTCTACAAATTACCGAAAATCCAACGAATAAAGAAAATTTAACAAACTCTACAAAACCTCCCCACACTTGAACTTAATCAGGAGGTTTTTCTTTGATTTGAACCCTATCTAACCCGTTCAATTCCACCCGGTTCTCAAAAACAGTTAAACATTTAATGGTGGAATAATAAAATATTTTAAAATTCTTAAACGAGTCAGACCACCAGAATTTGTACTTACCTGGAAGAAACCGAATGCGCGACATGTAATGCGAAGATTGATCGTGCGTGAACGGTAATGTCATCTTCTTCTTCCCCATCTTGCACCAAACTTCAATCCTCTTCCGATTTCGATCCTTTCCCTTTCTTTTCTTTGCCCTCTCCCGCGGTTTTGTTGATTTTGAAGTTTCATTTATCACTAATACCACAGGCCAGCTATGGTGTTCTTCCTCTACCACCATTTTCACAGAATGATCCCGATACTTAGTTTCTTCGTCTGGTGTAGGGTTGCTCACCTCTGTTAGTTCACCTTCAAGTAGAGCATCAAAGTATGCTATATCCCCATCAGGATCCAACACTCCTACCTGTTCATAGATCGGTAAACCATCTAATTCTAACTCTAAAAACTCATCCTCCCCAGACGACCTAGTTTCAGCATCTTCAATTTCGTCCTCTACACCAAACATAAAACCTATCGAATCTTCTAATTCCACTTCCTCTTCAGTCACTTCCTTCTTCACTAACGACCTTTGATAAGCAGCCCACTCTTCTTCATCGTTTTCATCATCGGAGTCACTCCAGTAATTAATGATTGGAACCTGTGGAACCGGAGGTGGGACTTCAGCGTCCATTTTCGTCTCCGTGACTGAAGTGATCTCTTCATCTAACCAATCCTCATATGGTAGCTCTTTCCCCAGTTCTGGAAATGTTGAGATTAATTCCCCAGTAGAAAGCATGTAACCGAGATAGTTACCGTCCGCATCATATGTATAGCCAGTCGTTGGCTGTTCTGGTTGGACTTTTTGCACTTGTTCCTCTTCTTCCAATCTCCTAGCCATGTCATCTACTGTACGTTTAAGATCTAATAGAGCAGACTGTTGATTTCTCATAATATTATCTTGCTCTGCTAGGATTTTCTGGGTATTGGCTTTTTGGGCAACTAATTGAACAAACAACTCCTCTAACCTGCCCCAAGCAGCAGCATCACCCCCATCATAGTTTCTACCAGAATATTGATCATAATACTGACCCTCGTTATATTGTGGCTGCTGATATGGATCATCGTAATAAGGCTGATTATCATAATAATTCAAAGAGTACCCCTGTGAGAAATATGGTTGTGACTGCACAAAAGGGTAAGTGTAACATTGTGCAGAGGACCCCTCAAATTGTGGGCACTTAACAGTAAAATGAGGTCCTCCACAAATTTCACACATATTTACAAGAATCAACAAAAATAAAATACACAGAAAATTAGACTCCTACGACTCAATATACAAAAGCAAGTAGCACGTACGATGTCAATTAAGTCTATCAAAGCTAATGAACGCAATTACCAAGAGTCCCCGGCAACGGCGCCAAAAACTTGATGTGTGCTAAACAAACTATAAAATATAAACTAAATTAGACTCTCTAAACTAGACACGAAAAGCTTTAAATTTATAACTAAGACTCTCTAAACCTAAACCACACAACCGGCAAGTGTACCGATCAATGTAGTATAACCTAGCAAGTCCGAGTATCGAACCCAAAGACTCTATGTATTACGTAAACTAGACTCTAATAGACACTGACTGACGCGACTTAAACTTGTTTGATTGTTTTGGGGGGGGTTACTGAAAATCTAGGAAATCTATATTAACTAAATTAATTAACTAGACTTAGACTAAGACACGAACGAAAACTAAGGTTTGTATTCAGATGAGATTAAGGACTACCTAGACTCGAATCCAGTTTGAATGGGAATGGACTTCTAATGGTATTATTGTTGTATGGAGCCGGGATCTTAAGATACTGAACCTTAAGGTATTTCAATGCTAAGACTTCCCGACCCTTCTCAGGAAGAAACCTAGGAAACCCTACAAGGCTGTTGTGATTACCGACTGTTAGACTTCCTCTCAGTCCTCTAACGATTCTGAAAGTGCCCTAATATGACTATCTACCTCTCAGCGCGATAATCTAAGGCAATTCTAGGTTCTAACTTGGTTTACTAGACACGGATGCAATTAGGGAACTAAGATCGACTTCTCTCAAAACCTATCTTAGATATATATTGCACAGCGACCTAATAACTAACTCGAGCCTCTCAGCGACAAGTTAAGCAGAACACTTGATTTTATTAAACTACCGAATATTACTTCTAAGGTTACTTACATGATTTTCACCCTAAAGGATCAAAGGTTTATTATGTGATATAGACACTCACCAAAACCTAAAACCCTAGCTCGATTCTATTCCGTGATAAAGACCGTCACCAAGGTTCAAGCGAAGCAATAAACAGTAGTAAAACAATCGTCAAGCATGCATATACACCAAATCAGAAATCCTAAAACACTTTACTTTCAGAAATCAATCCATACACAAACAATAAAAACCATTAAAAATCCAAACTTTAATCAAACATTCATCTCGTCTAGGTAGTTATAAAAGTTTAGCCAATCATCTCAATAAACGAAAACAACGCAAAGATATCTAACAAAGAATTCATTGTAACAAGTTTCAAGAAAGAAAATCGACAAAACAAGGAATTAGAAAACCCGATTGATCTTCGATTCTTCACTCTCTACTCGTACCGATGATTCCTAGCCTTCCAAAGCTCCAAGATCGCTCAAAGATTGCTCTCCGAATGCTCCCAGAACTCTTCACTTCGTAACTTCCGTTTATGATTATTAAAAATTCATTAAATAGTAAACCCTAGCAGCTAAACAAGTAATTCGCGACCTGCTAACCCGTCGCGTAGCGCGACGGGTCTTCATCTCATGCTAGCGCTACGCGAGCCTCTCCAAAGTCAGCAATTCCATGTTTCATGTTAGCGTAGCGCGACTGATATGACCTTTCACCCTAGCGCTACGCGACTGACTCTTTTTTCACAGAAGGTTTGCTCCGAAATTCAGCTTTAACACCCCAAAACTCCTCAAAAATAATTCTAACTCTTCGTGACTCATTCCAATGCATACGATTTCAGCGTCAAGCTCGTTTCCACTCAATTTCCAACCAATTATCGTATCAAGACCTGGAAAAACGAACTTTCATCAATAGTACGTAATTCTAAATAAAACTAAACTAAAAATAACGAAAGAACGTACAAACTATACACGATAAAAGTATGTATTTTGCAATACATCAATCATCTTCTTGTATCTTCTTGTATAAACATGAACTTGTCAAATGAAATGGTTTCTTGAAAAATAATAAACAAAGTAAACTAGTAAACTTATAGACCCAAGATTTATGAATGATTTTCCAAGAAAACCGAGTACAAAATATGATTTTTAGAAGATCATGGTTTTTACTTAAACCTACACTAATTTTTAGAACCAACTGGGGTAGCCCAGTTGGCCACCGACACCCACCTCTTCCCAGAGGTACCGGGTTCGAGTCTTGGGAGTGGCATATGTCGCCCAGGGTAAGAACTCGGCATGGGGAAGTCACCGCGGAGCTAGCTTGGTCGGGTAGCGGCTCCCGGAGTGAGATCACTCCGGCGGTTGGGAGGACCGTGCACTACCACAAGTGTAGAAATACTAGAGAAACAAGAAGATATAATAAATAAACATGTTTGTAAAATGTGTTTGCAAGTTATGAACATCTAAAACTTTCAAGAACGAAGTTTATCAAGAAGTAAATATATTTTGGAGGGTAACTAAACCCACTAAAGACTTTACCAAGTTACTACAAGTTTTTGTGAAAAGATCAAGTTCATGTTGTTATGAAAGTTGTATAGTTTTTACACTTGATAAGTATATTATGGTTTAGAGTTGATTGTTGATTATTGTGTGATGATTTTTTTTAAGAAAATGATATGCTTAAATAGCATGGACACCTCCATTTTCAAAAGAAACTATGGCGAAATTTTCTAAAAATACAAACACTTAGAAAATATTTTCTAAACAAGTGTTTACAAGTATGTTTTAAACTATGTTTTTCAATATAAACGTTGCCGTAGGTTTTGTTACAAAAATACAAAGTATCGGAGGTTGGTTTTTGTAAATAAAAATGGATAAATATATATTTTATACTAAAGACACTTGTGTGAATATTTGTATACTTTGTGGAATAGTTATATTATTTTAGGGTAAAATAATATAACTTAACAAATACGATGAAATTTGCAACTCCAAAATAATACCAAGAATATCAAGGAATGAATATATAAGTTACACACTTGATATTGTGAAACCGAACGCCAAAACGTAACTTATAAAATATTCCGGAAAATACCGTTACAATATATTTTTGGTAAATATTATTTTGGAAACGAAAGAAGTGAAAATATGATTTTGTACACATTGCCCAGTTATATCATATTTTCGACAAAAAGAAGATATATTATTTTTGGGAGATAAAAATATATTTTCCTAGTATATTTAGAAAATATATGATTTTTGAGGAAGAATATATATTTTTTTGGAATACATTATTTTTGACAAATAAGTTATATATATATTTTCTAAAGTGAGACTTGAAAATATATTAGTTTGAGAATACGAATACGGGAATACGAAAGTACATGTATAAAATACCCTCATCCTTGGGAAGGAAAATACGGTAAATACTTGAGAAGTATTGTGACAAAATATTGTTTAAACAATTATTCCAAACATTAAATATAATTTAAAGTTAAAATAATTTATTTTAACAAGAAATTATCACTTGGAATAATATTGGGAACATAAGAAACGCAACTCAAAAACATTAAACTTTAAGCCAAGGCACGGTCCGTTCGTCTAATAGACATTAGTAAACTGTAGGTAGTCGTGTTTGATGCGGAGGTTTGAGTTGCTAGTTCTGAAGACGCAATACTGTGAGTTCATGCCCCCCTTTTCTTTAAACTGTTTTGTTTATTTACTTCGGGGGTGAAATACATGTTACAAAGGATTACTTACAATACAATTGGTATGGTTAGCCTAGGAAAGAACCATAGATCATGTGATTTGGTAGGCGTATACTTGAGGCCATCAATCTGTGACAACCCTCACTAAACTAGGTATCCGTACGACTTAATTAATAATTAACTACTGCTTAATTACTGCTTGTTTGAAATTACTGATGAACTCCTACTTGATTTATGATACATGCATATACCTGCATCATACTTTACTTACCGTCACTACATTATTTACATGCTGAACCTTAGTGACAAACATGATGCACAAAAAGCACACTAGCACTATAAACGGATAACCTATTGAACATGCTGATAAGCCAGCATCAGGCAGACACTGCCTCTAAGGCCTGTATGAGCCAGAAATATTTTGCTACACTAGTGGTGAGTGTAGGGATACAAGGGTTGTAGAACTGCGTCTCTAGGAATAAGTTACAATGACTGGATGTGCCTAAAACGTGCTCTAAGCACAAAAAAAAAAAAAAAAAAAAACTCAGCACTTTAATAAACAATCCAGCTTTTAGCTAACTAACAAAGTGCCAAAACATGAGAAAAATATTCCTGACACTTTGGAGGAATAAGTTGTGCCACTAAATATAATTATAACGACACTTTAAAGCTTGTTTAACGATTTAACGGATTACTATCCAACCGAACAACCGGACTTTACCCGGAACATGAAAATATTGTCATTTTCATTGTTTATCTTTTTCTGAGCCAGTTAGGGTCCCTGAATACCCTAACACCCGTCATAACACACTACACACTAGTAACCGGGTTAACCCTCATAATTAACTAACTAATACTTGGTGTTTAGTTGGATTTGAACCAAACTACCCCCCCCCCTTTACAAACCGTCCCCAAGAGGGGGGACATCCTTTTGTCCTTCTTGATTATTATAATCTTGGTGTCTAATATCTAACATACACATGATCCAATGGTTAATCACCTTAAGTTTTGTCTATAAGATCTGATGAAACAATGGTTAACCGGGTAGGGTTAACTCACTGGTCTCGTCAAGAGGGTTAATCCCTTCTTTCCGAGGATCGTTGGCTGGATCGTCTGGTGGTGGGTTTCCTGCACAAGGAAACAAACCGTGACTCGTAACAAGGAGGATGGGGTGGGGGGTGTTCCTTGTTACCACTCTCCGGCGTGAGAATCAGTAATTTGCTTGGGAAGCAAAGTATGATAGTAGTAGTACTGAGAGAGTTGGAAAGTGATACCTCAAACCTGGTTTGGGGTGAGTATTTATAGCCGAGGAGTGAAGGAGGGTAGTTGAGTAGCTAGTCTGACATCGCACAGCTATTTGCAGGCGTGTCAGACCTGTCGGATACTGTGGTGATGCCACGTCCGGCTGTGGTGTCAGACTATTGTTCATACGTGGGCTGGTAGGCGACTGTTCTCAGTGCCATTTGCACTGTGGTGTCAGACCCACTTGCCTTGTAGGCAGGATGCGGTGCCATGCCGCATCGCTGCTTGCGGTCATTAATGTTGTTCCCGCATTGGTTGTTCCATCCATGATTTGTGCGGGATGCGGTGTTGTGCCGCATCGCCTGTCGAGTGACTGTTACTGTTGTCCAGATCCCTTGTCGTGACGAAAATGTTCATAGGATGTGGTGCGAGGCCGCATCGCTATGCGTAACATTAGTTTCCGTCCCTAAGGTAAGTCTTCTCATCAATGGACAGATTGGACCGCAGTGTTCGCGTGTGTCTACGCGGACACTGGAGAGTTAATTGCTGTTGGGGGTTTTTAATGAGGGTAATGGTCATTCGCGGTCGTGCTGACGCGATATTTGGGACCATACCCCTTCAAGTCCCCCCAGTCTAGTGTTCCTTCCGTATGCGAGTCGCATGTGGGAGGGATACTGGACTATGTTGTCTAGAAGGATAAGATTGTGCCATGCAGATGGCACCTTCTTTAAGTAGTAGGCCCTTTCTAGTGGATTGTTTCTTCCTTTGAGAAGGGTGCATGGTGAGCAAGTTCCGTCTGATGCGGAATTCTCAGTCAAGGACTTGACTCGGTCTACCTTTTGCTGATGTCATCAGCCACCTGTTGGTGTTTCGAACCAACCTTTGAGACGGTGACTGAAGGTATTAGCAGGGTTCGAACCAACCTTTGAGATCGTGACTGAAGATGTCTTCTTCAGTGTAGTTGGAACCTCTGCGTCAGTTGGTGCAAAGTTGTAAGTACTTTGCTCAATCTCTATGTTCAGCAACTGGACATGTAACGATGATCCTTGTTTTGTGGGGTGTTCGTGTTCTCCAGTTAAGCTTTCTAGTAACCACGCTTCTTCTGCGGTTTATCTCTCAAGTAACCGCACGTCCTCAGAGGTGTAGCTCTCTAGTAACCGTACGTTCTTTGCGGTTACCTCGTTGCCGAACCTCGTTTGCCATGTTTCTTTGAGGATCGTGGGGTAGTTGCGTCATTGTTGGCCGTGTTTGGTCGAACAATGTGAATCTGGACTATGGGCAGATAAACATGATCATAGGCAGGGTTGTGCCCACCATTGTTTATTCTATGCGGTCCATAGGTGGGTAACTAGTCATAGGCAGACTTGTTACCGCTGTTCTGGAGCCACTTTCCTTCACGCTTTGGTGGAAAGTAGTTTCCCTGAAAGTAGCGTTGCCGGAAGAGATTGTTTTAGATACTTGGGAAGTTGGTTGAAACTCTTCCGCATTCGTTTTGTAGCCACTTTCCTTCACGCTTAGTTGGAAAGCCATTTTTCTTGAAATAGCTTTGCTCTTCCGCGTGGTGGCTTAGTTGTGGCTCTTCCGTAGCTACCGTTCGCATAGTTGCGGTTTGCAGTAACTACGTAAGAATGGTTGCGGTTTGCAGCAAAGAACTCACTTCTAGAAGTCTTTTAGCCTGGATGTGGCCCTTGAAGGTTCAGGGGACAGGGTTGCTGATGTGCGGTTGCTCAGCATACTTGTCCTGTTCCTTAAGGAGAAGCTGTTTGCGTTCCCTCTGTGGTTGTGAACCGGAAACGAGGGTTTTGAAGCTTGAAGAAGCTTTCATGGAGTGCGGTTTACCGCATCCTGAGAAGCGGTTTTCGCAGTCCAAAGAACCGTGCTGGTTCTGAGTATCTGACACACCTGTGCGGGTTGGTGTGCGTCATCTCCGCATATTCCACGTGTGCTCGTGGATATGTGCGGTTTATGACTTATACCCCTTTATATAATTTAAAGATATATATTTTTGCCTTTTTTGAGGGGTATGTAAAAAACGACATGCGGTATGGGTTATGGTGCGGTAAACCAGAGAAACCGCATGCCGCTTGTGTTTGGATAAGGTTGTCGCTTTCTGTTGCCTACGTCACGATTGCACGTGTGAGTTGTTGAAGTTGGTAGGATTCTGACATGTGCTGATTTGAAAAGACGTTTGCACTGAGCGAGGTCATAACTGCACTGTAGCAGGGAGTGAAAAAGTCTTCTCTGTCAGGCGCGTGGGCGGCCACGCGCGCGTGATAACCGTCAGCGGAAAGGTCGCTGACCACGTGTCGCCTTGTAACTCGCCTATTTTGAACGTGTTGAGGCGGTTTACTGTATCGCATTTATTGCGATGAGTATATAAAGGGGGAACCGTTTGGTTTCTCCTCACTGTTCAAATTTGTCGAAAAATTTCTGTTGAGAGAGAGAGCATTCCCTTCGTCTTCTCCGATCAATCTGTCTTTTATTCCGGTAATCTTTTGAGTTTTCTGAGTTTTTCTTTAACTCGAAACTTCTGTTCTACATATTTCTGATGGCTGATCCATCTAACCCACTTAATGTGGAGGGTGAAAACCTTGAAGCATCTTCTCCGGTGGCCGGAGAAGAAGAAGATGATGGTGGCAGTGTTCCTGGTGGTGGCCTACCACCATTGAAGTGGTCGAGAACTTCATTCGACCAACTGATGGCCAAGATTGAGATGCCTCACGAGTATGGGGCTGCTTATCCCCAAACAGGTGATACTGGTGCCTGTGCTCCGGCTGGTCACATCACCATGTGGGCCGAGTGTTTTACTGATGGTAACCTTCGTTTACCATTAACAGTTTTTGTTGCTCAGGTCTTGGAACATTACAAGATCCATATCTCCCAGATGAGTCCTTTTGGGATGATCCGTATTAGACATTTTGAATCAACTTTTCGTGCTCTTGGTCTGCCGGTTACCGTTGACAACTTCCGGGGGTTTTACCAGTTGACGGTGAACACCGGTTTCTTTTCCTTTAGAGAACGGTATGGAAGCATCAAGTTGATGACCCCTCTGAAGGGTATTACGAAGTGGAAGTGTAAGTTCTTCTACGTTAAAGCTGCCGCAGTTGTTGTGGACATGACTATGCGGAACGTCAATGAGCCTATCCCTGCGGAGGATATTGCTATACCTACCGCGGAGACTGCGGAGTGGTTCTCAAGGCTGAAACCCATTGAGCATAGGCAGCTGACCAACAATGAGTTGTGGGTGCTGCGGATGATGTTGACCCGGCCTAAGAGGAATTTCACGCCTGTGGTGCGGGAGAAAACTGGTGGTAAGTGTTACCACTCTTTTGCGGTTGCTTTATTCCCGTGTTTGTTATTAATTTGGATATGTATTATCAGAAATTGTGGAAGTGTGGAAGATATTTGATCCAACTTTTACTGGCAAAGTTGATCTTGTTCCGACTGCGGAAGGTAAAGGTTTTAACTTGACGATTGTCCCTCTCTTCCGCGTTGCTTCACGCGAGGTGATGACTGCACCCCTGCCGCAGGTCAAAGGTATTACTCATAACCTTTATTGCTTTACAAGGTTTGTTGCTGATATTCTATACGCAGGTACACTTGGGAACCTTGGTAAATTTGAGTCAAAGGGTGCCCCCAAAAAACATGCGGAGAAAAAGCATGTGGATAAACCTGGGCGGGGTCGCAGTGTGAAGAAACCTGATGTATCTGTTGTTCCGCCTTTGGTGAAGCAAGCAGCAGGTATTTCTCGTTGTCATTTCCGCAGATATACCGATTACGTGGTAGTATCTGACACCCTAAAGGGCTTGGGTGTTCCAGGTGTTGGTGCGGCCACCGGTGGAACCACTGCGGGTTCGAAACCTGGTGATGAAAAGAAGAGGAAAGCGGAGGAAGCTGGTGATGCTGGTGGGGGAAAGAAGCCGAAGATTCAGACCAGGTGCAAGGCTTTTGTCATACCAAGGAAGCCTGCGGTTGTTTCTGGTATGTGATGCATGACTAACAAATATTTCGTGCTTATACTTGTACTTTAAAGTATTTCTGTGTTGATTTCAGAACCGCAAGATGAAGGGTTCTTCGACTTTGATGCTCCTCCTCCCCCTCCTCCGCACGACACTGCCACGGGTGCGGGGGTTCATAAGGTTGTTACTCCTGAAGCCTCTGTGCGGGGGGTGGACACTGGAAAGGGTCCCGCGGCTCAAATCCATGACACGGTTGATTCGAGTGATAATGTTATCACCCCAGAGGATACTGTTGATATGGATTTGAAGTTTGGTTACACCGGAAAGCCAAAGTCTCCTGCTGCCGAGAAGGCTTCCGGTTCCGCTGGTGGTGCGGGTTTCGTAGAGACTCCAATTCAGCCTGAAGAGTCTGAATTGGAGTATTATTATCGCTCTTACACAGAAGACCGGGCCATGTCTTACCACCGCCCTCCGTGGTCTGTGATGCAAGGGGATGACATTTCCGTTGATCCCTCTGCGTGTAGGGAGATTTTGAGTGGTTTGGGCACTCCTTTTGAGGTAAACCGGGCCCGTTCTTTACCGACTGAGGTCCAGATGAACCAACTCTCCTCCATGCTTGTGGGGAGCTCCATAATGGCAAATGCCATTATGGAAAAGTGCAAGGTGCTGGGGCGCAAGGAGGAGGAGAATGCGCGTTTACGGGCCGAGGAGTTGGTGAAGGCTGCACGTCAGGGTGCAGAGCAGCTTGAGAGGGATAGAGAGCAGCTTGGGAGGGATAGAGCTGCGTTTGAGAAGCATAAGCAGACTAAAGAGTGGGCTGCAACTGCTGAGCTTAAACAGGTTCGTTCTCTTGCAAAACTGCTGTCTGATGAGCGTAAGCGTTGGAAAGAAACCCTTTCTGATGAGCGCAAGATGCTATCTGATGAGCGCAAGACTTGGAAAGAATCTTGGGGTAAACAGAATGAAACTCTCTTTCATGTTCGTCAGGAGCTTATAAATGCCAAGGCAGCAATTTCTGCGTTGGCTAAAGAGAAAGCTGAGGCCGTTGCGGCTGCCCAAGGGGCCAAGGAAGCAGAGGTTCGTCTTGCCAAGGCTCTGGAAGAGGCCAAGGAGTCGGAGGCTCGTGCTGCAAAAGCTCTTGAAGGGGCAAATGTTGACCGCACCAAGTTAAGCAAAACTATCTTGGACCTTCAGGTATAAGTTTTTCCTAACTTTGAAATTGTGTCTCACAAGTTTGTTGATTCTTTTTGTATACTTCTGATTTCTTGTTAAAAGGCTGAAGTGCGGACCCGGGGGGTCGCTATTGAGGAAGCCTCTGCCCGTGCTGCTGAAGCTGAAGTGCGGGCAAGAGAGGCTGAAGAGGCTAGAGATAGCCACGCTTCTTCACTTGAGTTGCTCAAGGCTGATCATGAATGGATGCGTATGCACAGGATCGGGCATGTAAGTATCCGTTGCCTTGTTATTTTTGCTGTAGGTTTGCCTTTGATAACCATTGTATTCATATTTCGCAGATTGTTACTGCCATTCTTGACGCACCCGAGACCGTAGCAGGTGTTAACGAGATCAGGGAGCGTGCCCGGGATGCTGGTTTCAAAGCTGGCTATAACCGCTGTATTAGTCATTTGAATGTTGCAGCGCGTGGCGGGCTTACTGATGAGCGGTCTGGGTTTCATGGCGTGGACACTGAAGCGCTTCTTGCTGCTGCGATTAAGGAGTTTAATGAAACAACCCTCACAGATCTTGAAGAACTTGAAAAGTGTCTAGAAGCGGAGGATTATGTGGACCGCTTGCGAGTCTTATACGCTGATGAAGACGAAGATGAGGAAAAACAAGATGTTGAGGGTACGGATGGTGCGGGCCCCAGTGGCACAAAGGAAGATTAGATTGGCCTGCGTGCCTCTTTTGTTTCCTTATGTAACCGTTACAAAACTTTATGTAAATTCCTTGTGCACCGCGCAGGTGCAGGAATTTTTTGAATATAAAGAATTGTTGTTTCAATTTTTACAAGTGTTTTTAGTACTTGCATGTTTGAATTTGTACGCGTTTAGTGTTACTGTGAGTAATACTAAATCTGTAATTGCCTTTTGCATATCTAGGTGATATGCAAGTATGAAGATTTGTCTCTGGTTAGACAAACAGTATTGCCATTGCTGGCCTATTACAATAGTTGCGTGTGGTTTACCATTCTGTGTGGGTATCACGAATGAAGATTTTGCTAATCTGTTTTTGTGTATACCTCAGAGTGGAACACGCATTTGTAATAGAAATAAATAAACAATATTGCATTGAATCGTCTATTTATTTATTTGCAAATGGCCTGCGGCCCGATAGGTTACATGCGGAAAACATGGCTTACATATAACAGCGTCGAAGTTGCTGTGCGTTCCATGTGCGTGCGATAGTTTCGCCTTCTAATGTTTGTAGTTTATACGCGCCTTTGCCCAGGACCTCTTGGATGAGGTACGGTCCTTCCCACTTGGGGGCAAGTTTCCCTGGGCGTTCTGCGTTGGATGCTTCGTTGTCACGAAGGACGTAGTCTCCAGGGTTGAAAGTACAAATGCGAACGCGTGCATTGTAGTACTTTTCCAACTTGGTTTTGTACTTGGCCTCGTTGATGGCAGCGTTTTCGCGCCTTTCTTCCAAGAGGTCTAAGTCAACCCTGCGTTCCTCATTGTTGTCCATTTTGTTAATGGCCAACATTCTAGGTGAGGGGAGGCCTACTTCCGCGGGGATCACCGCTTCAGTACCGTAGACCAGGCTGAAGGGGGTCTCGCCGTTGCTTGTTTTTGGGCTTGTCCTGTGAGCCCATAAGATACTTGGGAGTTCATCAACCCAGCCGCGTCTGGCTGTTCCCAACCGTGCTTTGATGCCTTCGACTAAGCTTTTATTGATACTCTCGACTTGGCCGTTCCCTTGCGGATGTGCCACTGAGGAGAATATGTGTTCAATGTTTAGCTCTTTTAGCCATTTTTGAAAGTCGTCGGCAGCGAAGTTGGTACCGTTGTCGGTGACGATGCACATTGGTAGACCGAAACGGCAGATGATATGTTCCCACACGAATTTCCTTGTTATCATAGCGGTGGTTGATGCAAGTGGCTTTGCTTCTACCCATTTTGTAAAGTAATCAACAGCTACTATGATAAATTTCACTGCTCCTGGTGCGTCTGGAAATGGTCCCACCACATCGATTGCCCATTTTTGGAATGGCCATGCGGTGGTGACGGGGATCAAGTTGTTCTTGGGACGCAAGGTCTTGGGAGCATGTCGCTGACAATTGAAACACTTGCGTAAGACTTTGACTGCATCCAGGTGCATGCCCGGCCAATAATACCCGGCGTTCATGATTTTGGCCACCACCATGCGTGGTCCTGCGTGTATGCCACATATCCCCTCGTGAATTTCTTTGATAAGGTATGTGGCATCTTGGGGGTTGACGCATCGTAGGAGTGGCCCCAGGTATGATTTACGGTATAAGATACCATCTACCATTTGGTAATGACACGCTTTGTATTGCAACTTGCGTGCCTCTGTTTTGCTTTCGGGAGTAACCCCTGATTGTAAGTATGCAATGAGCGGTGTCATCCAGGATGTTGTACCGTATTGGATGACATTGACTTGGCGCAGGGGTACCGAAGGATTTTGCAGGACTTCGATGCGTACCTCTTTTGCCAGGTGTTGGAAGCTGGTGGACGCAAGTTTTGATAGTGCGTCCGCGGGTTTATTTTCACTCCTGTTGATGTGGCGAATATTGAAGGAGGTAAACTTTGACTTCAGTTGCAGGGCTTGTTCGAGATAGAGGATCATGGTATCCCCCTTTGCGGCATAGTCACCGCGTATCTGCCCTGCAACTAGTAGTGAATCGACGTGTGCTTCCAAATGTTTGACGTCGAGTTTAATTGCTAAACGCAACCCTGCCAGTAGAGCCTCATACTCCGCTTCGTTATTCGTACTTTCGAAATCGAGGCGTATTGCGTAGGTTAGCTCTTGGCCATCGGGCCTGACAAGTCGCATACCTGCGCCAGAACCATCTTCGTTGGATGCACCATCTGTAAATAGTGCCCAGGTTTCTGTGGAGGATGGTTGTGATACAGGGTTTTGTTCTTCTTCGCATTCTTGGATGCGGTTTGCTGGTATTTCAGCGACGAAGTCAGCCAAGACCTGGCCTTTGATTGTGGGGCGCGGCTTATAGTTCAGTGAAAGCGCGCCCAGCTCGATTGCCCATTTTGCTAACCTCCCAGAGATGTCGGGTTTTGATAGGATCGGGCCGATCCTATAGTTGGTTAACACTGTGATGACGTGGTTTGCAAAGTAACGTCGTAAACGTCTCGATGCGTGCACTAGTGCCAGTACCAATTTTTCCATGATGGAGTACCTTGTCTCTGGGTCGTTGAGCATTTTACTGATGTAGTAGATGGGTGTTTGGACTCCTTCCCGCTCCACTATAAGTACCGCGCCTACTGCGTTGTCCGCGGCAGCCAGGTATAAGATAAGTGGCTCATCTTTTCGTGGTGCGGTTAAAGTTGGGAGTTGGATCAAACACTCTTTCATTTCCCGGAAAGCTTTTTCGGCCTCTGCGGTCCATTGGAATTGTTCCTTTTTTAAACAGCTCCGCAGGGTCTTGATGAAAGGGTAAGACTTAGCTGCATGGTTGGCTAAGAATCTATTGAGTGCGGCTAGCCTACCGGCTAGTCGTTGCATTTCCTTCATCGTAGAAGGCGATGGCATGCGCTCGATCGCCTGAACTTTTCTGGGTTCACCTTGAATCCATCTTTTGTTACGATGAATCCAAGGAATTTGCCTTCTTCCATTCCAAACGAGCATTTCCCTGGGTTGAGCTTCATGTTAACGCTTCGCAGAGTTTGGAATGTTCTTTCGATTTCGTCGAGCATGGTGTTTTCCTCCATGCTCATGACGACCAGGTCGTCCATATGGATTTCGACACTTTTGCTGATTTGACCGCGAAAGGTGTCGTTCATCAACTTTTGATAGGTTGAGCCCACGTTGCGCAGCCCGAACGACATTTTGGTGTAGCAGTAATTCCCGGTAGGAGTGCGGAATGCCGTTTTGTCTTCATCGTCGATTGCCATCTGTACTTGGTGATAGCCTTTGTAACAATCGAGGAAGCACTTCCATCGAAATGGTGCGAGGTTGTCGACCTTCTCGTCGATCTCTGGAAGTGCGTAACAATCCTTGGGGCAGGCCTTATTAAGGTCTTTGTAATCGACACACATGCGCCAGCCCCCGCTTGGTTTTTCTACCATGACTGGGTTGGACAGCCAAGTCTGGTATTTCACTTCCCGCAGGATGCCTGCGGAGAGCAGTTCTTGTACCTGCTCTTCCATCGCTGCGTTCTTTGCTGATCCGAGGTGGCGTTGGCCTTGGATCACGGGCTTGATACCTGGCATGGTATTCAAGAAGTGTTGCGCAATTTCACGTGGTACCCCTGTCATATCTGCGGGTGTCCACGCGAAAATATCTTGGTTTCTGAAGAGGAGTTGCTTCAGGCGCGCTCTGGTGGTAGGTGTCAAGGCATGGCCCAACGTGACTGTTTGCTCTGGGTGTCTTGCATTAAGAACCCATTTTTCTGGTTGAGTGTTGGGGGTAGGTCTTGCTACCTTTTTCGGACGCAGTTCGTCCGTAGACATGACTTCTCTTTGGGCGTATATTATCGCGATCCCCGTTTCGGTTGGAAAACCGATGGCAGAGTGGGGGACGGATGTTATCATGTTGAAGTCGCCTTGGGATTCCCTCCCGAGAATTACGTCATACTTTGAGGTGTGAGGTAAAACCATGAAGTTCACCTCCTCCGTCCTTGTGTGCTTTCCGTTGGTGAGGCGCACAGGGAAGGTAATTTGTCCCAGGGGGAATACGGTTTCCCCTGAAAATCCGGCCAACGGGTAGTCCGCTGGCTGCAGTCGATCTTTGTCTTCTTGATCGAACTGGTTGAAGCATTGCTCATATATAATATCGGACGTACTGCCCGGGTCGATGAACAATCGCTCGGTGCAGTAGTGAGCTAGGTGCCCAGTGATAACCACGGCGCGCCTATCGCGTGGTCCGCCTCGGACTTTTGGAAAGACGACTTGCTCGTCCTTCCAGTCATTGTCCGGTCTTCTCGCCGCCTTACGCGGTCTTCCTTTTCCTCCATTGATCATGTGGGTAGAGGCCACGTACATGGCCCTTTTACCCGTGGAGGTGCCCTCGTTGTGGGGAGTGATGCGCTTGGTAGCTTTTTGTGCGCCTGTCAACAGGTGTTGCAGTTTCCCCTCCTTTAGGGCTCGCTCAATCTCCAGTCGGAGACTGATGCAGTTGTTCGTGGTGTGGCCCGAGTCCTTGTGATACTCGCAATAGAGTGCGGGATCTTGATTCTTTTTGGACTTCATTGGTTGGGCCGGTCTCAGGAATTGCGCATCCGTGAGGAGAACGTCGCTTGGCGACTGGTTGATCTCGGTCCAGTTGCGGTCCCGAGACTCTTTTTTTGACGCCCGGTTTTCTCGTTGGGCGTTGATTGTAGCCCTTGCGTCGGGCTGGTTATTCTGGGGGACATATGGTTTGGGATCGCTGTCGCGATTCCATGTGTCCCTGTTGCGCTTATTGCTGCGCTTGGGCTCTTGGCGGGAAGACTGGCCTTCCGTTAAGGGTTGTGCCTTTGACATGTGCGGTCTGAGAGACCGCTGAGTTTGGGCATATGTTTTGACCTTAGCCATGACATCTTCCCACTTTTTAGGCAAGTCGTTACCGCTGGAAATATTCATAACCATTTGTTCGTCTTTGACTGCAACAATGAAATGGTTACGTGCCATCTGGTTGTCAACGTCGCCTATCTCTAGGATCTCTTTATTGTAACGGACAACGAATGCATCAAGCGATTCGTTGTCTCTGTGCCAGATGTTCATGACGTCCATTGAATCACGTTCATGGCGTCGTTGCTGGCTGAAGTGCGCGAGGAACTTTTATTGTAAGTCCTCGAATGAGGTTAGTGACCCTGGTGGGAGAGAATCGAACCATGCCCTGGCCAGACCTGTTAGGGTCTGTGGGAAAAAATGGCACCAGGTAGGTTCGTCCCACTTACCGTTGCACCCAGCACCGACGAAGATGTTGTTGTGATCATCTTGGTCGGTCGAGCTGTTGTATTTCCCAATGTTCAATGGGAATTTTGTGGTGGTGACATCGGCGTTGGCGATCTCTGGGACAAACTTAGAGTTTTCGGCCGCAGATTTCGGCCTGTAAGGTTTGCCCTGGTGGCGCTTTGCAGCGCGGAGGTATGTAGTGCGGGGTTGAGTGGGAGGAACATAGTTGCGTCCGCCCGGTCTACTGTTGGTGGAATGGGACTCCCCGCGGTATGTACTGTCATTTGGATCAGTATGGCCATACCCTTCATGGTGGGACTGTGGTCCCAAACGACTATGAATGTTTGTGTTGCGGGGCATTGTAGACTGCCGCCTTCTTTCTTCTTGAGAGCCTAAACGGCTATGTACGGAGTCCCTGCGGCGGGACCCGTATGAGGAATCGTCCTCATTGATTGTGCGGACATCACAATAGGAGGAGCCGCGGTCCTCCTGCCTGCTACTGGAGGCTGGATGTGTGGGGGCCCTGTCGTCGTATCGTAAAATACGACCGGCAGGTGTACGCGGTATCGGGGTAGGTCCGATACCTCCTTGTTCGTCGGCGCAAGCTCTGTTGTACGTTGCGACCAGAAGGGCTGCTTGTTGGTCATACCAGGTATGAGGGCTCATGCCTGGAGGTATGACGGCAGCGTATTGTGACAGATCGTGTCCGAACGTAAGGGATGCGCCCCCTTGCGTTGACGTGCCAATGTGTTGGGCATTTGGGGCTAGGGGAATGGTTCCCGCAGGCCCTTGGTTTGCGGGGTTTAGGTTATCCCCGGTAGTGTTGTTTTGACGATCAGACATCTTTGGAAAGAAAAGGATGATTGGAAAAAGGTGCTAAGAGTAGCGGTGGGCGCCAATGATGAAACAATGGTTAACCGGGTAGGGTTAACTCACTGGTCTCGTCAAGAGGGTTAATCCCTTCTTTCCGAGGATCGTTGGCTGGATCGTCTGGTGGTGGGTTTCCTGCACAAGGAAACAAACCGTGACTCGTAACAAGGAGGATGGGGTGGGGGTGTTCCTTGTTACCACTCTCCGGCGTGAGAATCAGCAATTTGCTTGGGAAGCAAAGTATGATAGTAGTAGTATTGAGAGAGTTGGAAAGTACCTCAAACCTGGTTTGGGGTGAGTATTTATAGCCGAGGAGTGAAGGAGGGTAGTTGAGTAGCTAGTCTGGCATCGCACAGCTATTTGCAGGCGTGTCAGACCTGTCGGATACTGTGGTGATGCCACGTCCGGCTGTGGTGTCAGACTATTGTTCATACGTGGGCTGGTAGGCGACTGTTCTCAGTGCCACTTGCACTGTGGTGTCAAACCCACTTGCCTTGTAGGCAGGATGCGGTGCCATGCCGCATCGCTGCTTGCGGTCATTAATGTTGTTCCCGCATTGGTTGTTCCATCCATGATTTGCGCGGGATGCGGTGTTGTGCCGCATCGCCTGTCGAGTGACTGTTACTGTTGTCCAGATCCCTTGTCGTGACGAAAATGTTCATAGGATGTGGTGCGAGGCCGCATCGCTATGCATAACATTAGTTTCCGTCCCTAAGGTAAGTCTTCTCATCAATGGACAGATTGGACCACAGTGTTCGCGTGTGTCTACGCGAACACTGGAGAGTTAATTGCTGTTGGGGGTTTTTAATGAGGGTAATGGTCATTCGCGGTCGTGCTGACGTGATATTTGGGACCATACCCCTTCAAGATCCAAGCTTAACCTACCATAACCTTAACCACAACAAACATCAACACTCAAGCTCTCTCTCCCTCTCTACCACTCACGGCCGAACACCCCCTCTACATCCATCATATTTTCGAGTTTTGATCATCACATTCCAAGTTCATACAAGCGTTAAGGATCACGTATAAGGAGGCTTGGTGCATTCGGAAGGCGAAGGACCTCACTCTATTGCTTTTATCCTCTCATTTTGCGCATAGATTCTTCCCTAGCCTCGAGCTAGTAGTAAGTTGCTATAATCACCCTCTCAAACTATTTTAAAGTGGTTAAAATGATATGTAACGGTTAAAAGTCGCAAACATACAAGATGAAGCATAAAAGTCTACTAAAAACACTAAAAGTGATGGTTAAAAGCTCATATGTTGTGTAAAACTTGTAGTAATTGATTTGTGTGATTATTTGGACCCGATCTATGTTGTGGTAGCTCGGATCGTCATTTAACCCGGGTTGGTCACGATCATGGATCATGACATAAGGTTGTTTTGGAAGTAACAAGGGTTAAAGGACGAAACTCTACCACACACATATCATGAACTTGTGTAAAAGCGACTTTGCTTGTGAAATAGTATTTAAAACTAGTAGATCTACGTATCTACAAGCGGTATTTTCAAAGAACCAAGTATCAAAGAAATCATGTTTTCTAAAGACGGATCTTACACTAACACGAATGATTTTTAGAACACACAAGTGTGTAAACACTAGTGTAGCACACACTTTCGACAAAATAACTATTTTTGAAAAAGATGACGAGAAGTTGTAAAGATGGAATTTCTTTAAAAACGGGGTTTTTACGAAACCGGATTGATTTACATAAAGATCCACTAAAAGTAATGGAATTTACTTTCTATTCTCGGATAAAACGCAAGTTCATGTAATTTATGCGATATACATATTTATTTACTAGTTTGTTGTTTTGGACATTGTTTTGATTGAATGAAAAGAATGTTGATTTGATTTATAAAAGAAAATGATACGCTAGAAAGCGTGGTCACCTCCAGTTACAGAGGAAACTCTGGCGAAATTTTTCTAAAAACCTAACACTTAGAATTATTTTCACTATAAGTGTTAGAAATACTTTTCGACTTGTTTTCAAAATATAGATTTCGCCACGACTATATTTACAAAACATCGGAGGTGGGATTTCACAAAATAAAACTTGGTAAATATATATTTAGTATATATTTTTTTCATAAAGTCACTTGATATGTGTTTATGATTATTTTGTGAAAATACTAGTATTATTTTTAGGGTAAAAATAATACTATCGAATGTTAATGGATCCAAAATAATACGAACGTCTCTACGATAAATATATAAGTTACACCGGTAATTATTATTACCACTCGATCGTTAAAACGTAACTTACACATTTTAAGGGAATATTCATGAACGCGTATTTTTGTTAAAGTATTATTTTGGGAAAATTATGTAATAGAAAATATAATATTTTTGAGAAGAATATTTATATTTTGGGAGTTAGAAATAAAATATATTTTAAGTGAGACTTAATAATATATTTCGAACACACATGTATTAAATCCCCCATCCTTGGGAAGGAAAATGATTACCAAGTATATACAGAATGTAAACACGAAATAGTTGCCTAACTATTTCCCAAAAACTTAAACCTTAAGGCTAAGGCACGGCCGTCCGTCTAATAGAGTTAGTACGTGTAGGTCGTCACACAGCTGCTTGATTTGGAGGTATACTTGGTAGAGACGCACCACTGTGAGTTCATGTCCCCCTTTTCTCTTAACTGTTTTCAGTTTTCTAAACTACGGGGGTGAAATACATGTTACTTTGATTACAAGTATTTTATACATGGTATGGTTAGCGTAAGGAGGTTTACTACTTAGATCATGTGAGTGGGTAGGCGGGAACTGGAGGCCATTAATCCTCATTGTAGGACCAAGGGACGTAAGCGGTAGATCTATCTGGGTGTAGCGAGCCCAGCCCCAGGCCCAAACAGAACGGACCTCGGGGTGACTTTGTACCCATCGCTAAATCTGCTAGGTTTGAGTCTTCCTACTTGCACTTCACTAATATCAATGGCCTTGCAAACCGTTGGTGATCTCTTTTTCCTTATTTGCTACATACCAGGATTTTTATACATACAAAGGTTTATTTACTCACTTACACATGAACTCGCTCAACATTATTGTTGATTTTTCAACTTACATGTATTTCAGGGAATTAAAGGATCTGGCGCGGTATGACACGTTTTCCCGCTGCACTAGTTACGAGGTCATCCGGGTTTGGGGAATGTGACTCTTTCCTGGACAAGTCACAGTCCTTAAACTGTGTTTATGTCATGTTGATGTTTGTGTTTGTTGAACAATGTCGTTAGGATGTGTTTCCGTTAAGACAATGTTATTGTATTTGGTTTTTAAAACTTAATCGAATGGATGATCTTGCATGGTTTTATTTCATATAGCTTTGTTATGGTTAAGCTATGGTATTAAGAAGTCACACCAAATTAACCACGCTTCCGCAAAGCCAGGGTGTGACAGCTTGGTATCAGAGCTCTGATCATAGCGAACTAGGATTCCCTCTCGAGTCTAGACTATGATCACTAGGGCTCTCACGAAAACATTTTTACTGCATACCACTTAAGTCCAGATCCCAAAACGTTTTTACAAACAAATGTTGAGCACGTTTTATTTATTGTTTTTAGGCTCAGTCTTGAAGGCTGAGGCTCAGTCTTGGAGGCCGAGGCTCGATCTGAGAGATCGAGGTAGTTGGCTAGTGGGACTAGGAGAATTGGCTAGTGGGACTAGGAGAATTGGCTAGTGGGACTAGGAGAATTGGCTAGTGGGACTAGGAGAATTGGCTAGTGGGACTAGGAAGAGCAGTCTGGCAGGCTGGGAGGCTAGTGGGACTAGGAGAAATATTTGATTGCTTACTTGGTGACTAATGTGCTTATCTGATTGTATGACTGAGTATTTGTGCACATTTGTGTTTATGTTACAGACACATGGACTCGACCGGCACTGGTGATTCAGACACCACAGGCCCTAGACCTATAGTATCAGATGACCTAGAGTCTTCAGAGCGCGAGGTTCACACATCCGACGTTACTAGCACAGACGAGGATGACTTTCAGCCCTTTGCTTTACCTGATGGTGCTGATGAGCTCGCTGATGGCCCTTTGGCCGGGGACCTACCGTTAGTAGAGATCCCTGCTCCTATACCACTTGCTTCATATCATGCTTACGATTTGCTTCCCGACGTCGATCTGTTTGATGACGAGCCCTTAGAGGATGAGGTTCAGGGCGATGCCCTTCTTCCTGCTGGAGATCTTTTGTTGATCGCAGATGCTCCCGCTGAGGAGTCACCTGCTCACTCTCCGGTCCCAGACTCTTTCGAGTCTGTGGCCTCCGCACCTTCACACACTCAGAGTGCGCAACACTTTTCTCATGGATCAGATCCCGACCAGGCATCCTCTGTTGCCCCTATTCCTAGTTTTGCTTTCGACCACGATGATGTGGAGAATTCCGATCCTGTCTTTCCCCCAGGATTCGACCCAGATGAGGATATAGAGTTTATACCCATGGATCAGCCTATGGAGGATCCAGTCGACCCAGTTGATCCCATCGATCCTGAGTTTGATTTTGAGATGGCCTTTGATGACCCCGAGCCTGCCATGGCCCCTGAGCAGGTAGCCGCTCTAGACCCTGCGTTTGAGCACGACCCAGTTCATGCTGACGCACCTATTATTGAGCCTGTCATTGCTGACCCACCTATTGATGATCACCCAGTGGATGCTCCGTTGTTGGAAGGCGAACATGTTATTGCTGCTGGTCATGTTGATCCCCCACTTATTGCTGATGCACCAGTTGACCCTCTTGTTGCACCTCACCATGATCCTATGCCAGTTCAGTTTGATCGTACACTTTTTGAGGCACAGATTGACCCACGAGATGAGCACGCCCAGTGTGGGTGGATTCCTGCGGATGATGAGGTTCCACCTATTCCCCCTCAGATCACTGATACCCGTCACATTGATACCTCCTTTTCATTTCCTCGGTTTACACCTCCAGCGCGACCTGGAGAGGGTTCTTCGGCTCACCCTTTTGGACATGTACCGGTATCTATCCCTGCTATACCACCGTCTGCTACTTTTCCCCCTGTTTCTCCATTTCATGTGGCACCTTTTGATCCCACCAGTGAGCCGTTTCTCTGGTCATCACCGCCTGCCATGACACCGACCGATCCTTACCATCGTTTCCATATGGGATATTCCATTGAGGATGTTTTGATGTCTTTTGTCGCCCAGCACGAGGCACACACGCAGCGCATTCAGGAGCTTGAGAGAGCCCAGCCGCCACCGTGTCAGTGCCAGGGTCAGACCCACTCTCCTTTGCAGCCCTCTCGACCTCTACCACCAGACTATGCGGCACGCCTTTTTGCCCTAGAGCAGCAGGTTGCTTCTTGGTTACGTACCCAGAGAGCCATGGAGGAGGACTGGCTCCATTTGCGTCGCTTGTTTTACGCTCACTTTCCCCCTCCTCCACCGCCATCCATGTAGAGCTTTTCAGTACCATATGGGTAGACGCTGGTGAGAAGACGGCGATTGCTTTTGACTGCACAGCATTTTTGGAGACTACATTTTGATTCTGACTTTTGTTGACATGTATTTGATGTATTGACACTGATTTGATATAGTTTTTGGACAAGGGTGATGTAGCCCTTAGTCGACTGATGTTGTATGACACTATGATGTACTTGTATGCTTACTATGTGGTCTCAATATATGGCAATCGCAGTATTCTCATCATATTTGATGCTTGATTTGGTTATTTATATTCTATGACATGGGATGTTGTGTGATTGATGTGATTATAACATGAGATGTTATGTACTATTACTATCATAATAAAGCATATGTATTATAACATGGGATCTTTACTATGGCCTGACCGACGTAAACACATCTTTTAGAAGATGCCGCCGAGACGTCAAACGCCGATGCCTACCAATGAGGCAGAACTCCAGCAAGTCATCGCTGCTGCCATCGCACAATACGCCGCCTCGCAAGGAGGACCCAGCGGAAGCAGCTCAAACAACAATGGCAACAATAATCCACCTCACGGTAATACTAAGTCATTTAGACCTACCATGACCTAATTGGATATCTATAGCGGGACATACATACATACATACACTGTTTACAAAGGTTTATACCTACTTATACAAACACATAAACTTGCTCAACTTTTGTTGATGTTTTTCAAACTACATGTATTTCAGGGAACTAGTGGATCTGGCAGAGTATGCATGTGTCATCAAGCTGCGTAGTGAATAAGAGATGTTATCCATGGTTGTCGAGTTTAGGGGGTGTATCCTATTCCTGGACGGGATACATGTTTCTAAACTCAGGTTTCATTTAAGTACTTTTGTTGAGTCCTTGTGAACTCATTTAAACATGTTATGGTTTGTAACTAAGTTTGGTGCCAACATTTCAAACAATGGTATTGTGGTATTTTCTAAACTTTATTAATAGATAAGCATCTCGTGTTTTTATCATATAGCGTTGTTATGATTGAATGCTATGGTATTAAGAAGTCACACCAAATAAACCACGCTTCCGCAAAAGTCAGGGTGTGACAACTTAATCTTTTCCTGGTAAAAGAGTAGCGGCTGAAAGCATATTCGTTGAAGTCCAAGCAACTTCTTTTTTTATAGGCGTTTGAAGACGTCTTATGAGGGTTCCGGTTGGATGATGGTTGGGAGTTTGAAGAAAATTTAGCTAAATTTTGATTAGTCATCAGTAGAGAGAAGATGAAGGTTAGTATATTTTTTCGAATGTTTAATATATATATTGTCTTTTTAAACTCAACCTTATAAGTTTGTATGCAATAGCGTAGAAAGTTTAAAAGAATTGTGTCTTTACCATCTTACTTTATTAGCATCAATATCATTATAACCACTCAAACATGTTCCAATTCACTACCAAATTTAGGGGTGTTCACGGTCCAGTTGGACCTTATGGGCTGATTTGGTAACTACAGTTTAGGGGAACGACAAACCTATCTAAACGGGTTGGGTGAGTTTGTTGGTTTTACTAGTTTGGCAGATTAAGGGCTCGGTTTTGTTGGTTTGAACCTATTTTTTAATTCTTTTTCACAACATTAGTTTGTATAGAGAATTTTTAAAAGATGGTTCATGATGATAATACATATATATAAGTATACATTCCGAAAATGAAAAAAAATAATTTAAATAAAAAATAGAAGATTAACGTCCAATATTGAGTTCTAAAGTGAATTGTTAAACTTGAAATCTGAACTGTTTGGATCTCTAAGCGGCCAAAACAGCTAACTATTTCTGTCAATTTCAAAGACTTTATAAACAAAAAAATCACAGGAACTTCAAGCAGTTATATTGATCAAAGTAAGTTGTCCAAAATCAAGTAAGTTGTGTTCATTGTTCTTAAAGCAGGTCATGATAGCATGGGAACCAATATTCGAGTCTCTAATGAGTGTACGTGTTTTTACAGGAAGCTTCATCAAATAATGTTTGGTAACGTATATTATGAACAAGAAGCAATAAAAGAGACATCAACCAGATGTTGTTTGCAAACATACGCCCAAGGTTTTATCAGCCGTTTAAACTGCATCAGGATATAACCCGTCGCCAACGGAAGTCGCCCTTAGATCCAAGAAGTAGAACAACATCAATTTGTCGTTTGCTGATTCCGATTCAATGATTCGGGTGATATGCAGTGAGTTTTTGCTACTTTGTGATTTCCCGATTTCAAGAAGTCACCTCGTAAGTTGCAACCATTCTTCTTTTGATGAATTAATTTTAAAACCTTTCGTTGTAATATTGATTTTGATTGTTTTGTGTGATTTGATGAATCATTAAAAGCTGTTTCGATCATGTTTTGTAAAACCCTAGATATGGCATTCGTTTTCCTTCTCATCAGGTATGATCTGACTTCAACAGAGAAAGAGAGGTTTAAGGTGATTCTTCTTCAACATACCTTTTATTATTATAGTCATTTTGTTTTTAATAACTGAACTCCGTTTGAAATATATTTATCAGAAACCTACTGGAAAACAATGGCTACTACAAAATAAGATTACCATCTAACGTGTTAAACCCTCCTGGGAGGGACTACATTATATCCTTAGTGAAGGCCGTAAGTTCGATAGTGAACATTATGCATATTATAGTGTTAATTGTGTGAAACTTGTAATTTCAAGCATATCTTTTGTAATGCATGTTGCTCATTGTCGTATGTGATTCTATTTACTACAGAGATGTCTCCCAAGGGATGGACTGGATGAGCATATTCTTATACACATAGTAATATTCCATTTTAATTACTAGAAAGAAGTCACACATAAATTACGCATTAAAGATCTGCCGTATTCATCATGGTTAACATTGGTATAGTTTGTTTGTTTTTTTTTTTTTTTTTTTGAAAAGTAACATTGATATAGTTTGTTAATATTCATTTCTATAGTCTTTTACAATTGGTAGCCAACTCGTACATATTCCGAAGCTACCCCTGTTTCCCTAGGTCTTTTAGACCTTTCTTTTATTTCTCTTTATATGTTCACATTATTCTCTAGGGTCACATTTTTTATGTTATTTTTCTTTTCTTTTTAGTAATTTCAAGAATATAAAAGTTGGAAAGTTAAGGCATTGGGTTTCATACCAATTTATACTCAATTCATGGTAATTATAGTGGAGGAAAGGAAGGAAATAGTAAAATTTAGTGGCTGAGATCAATGGTTGGCAGTCTCGATCTAATTTCTATTCCAGTTATCTTCTATCTAGCATTTTTAAATGGATAGTAAAACTCTTTTTTATTCTATTATCCTTATATATAATTTTTTATTTTTTTATTATAGGCGAGACATGATGGATGTATGAAGCAAATGTTGATGGTGTGGATTTGCCGTTTAGTTGCTATTTATACTCCGGTAAGAGAAGGCAACTTTCCCCGAAACTATATTTTGTGCTTCAACTGAACCAATAACTATTGGTATGCCAATTTCCCCCAAACTATATTTTATTTTTTTCAAATATAATTTCTTTGTTAAGTTGTCTTTCAGTATATTTAAGCATCTATTTAATGTCTGATTAGTTCATCTCACAACTCAGTACATCTATACGCAGATCCTGGTGTTCAAACAGTGTTTTAATCCGAGAAAAAGTGAAACCACTGTTTTGGGTTAAAACAGTGTTTTGAAACCACTTTTCGGTTAAAACAGTGTTTGAAACCACTGTTGGGTTAAAACAGTGTTGTTAAAACAGTGTTTTGAAACCACTTTTGGGTTAACAGTGTTTGAAACCACTGTTGGTTTAAAACATTGTTTAAAAACCACTGTTTTAACCCAAAAGTGGTTTCAAAACACTGTTTTAACCCAAAAATGGTTTCAAAACACTGTTTTAACCCAATAGTGGTTTCAAAACACTGTTTTAACCCAAAAGTGTTTTAACAACAGTTGTTTGACTTTGGCCAAACAGTGGTTTGACTTTGGCCAAACAGTGGTTTGACTTTGGTCAAACAGAACCACAAAGAATCATATTTTTGCAATCAAACAGTGGTTTGACTTTGGTCGAACAGTGGTTTAACTTTGGTCAAACAGTGGTTCGACTTTGGTCAAACAGTGGTCAAACAGCGAATTAGTTTGTTTCTTTAATTTGTTTTTGCAGGAGGCTATTATTCGATGATGCCAAAGGTGTTGGTGAGGTGCTAAACGAGACAATATGCGTCGTCGATGATTGCAGGGGCTTCTGTCCGTTCACAATCTGCACGGGTCGAGATGATAGACGCTTTGTTTGGTGGTTGGTACCTTCTATCGGTCTTGGTTAGCTCAAATAAGCAACAATTTTATCATTAAACAAAAGACAGAAATCCACTATTTTCTTTTAGGAAAAATTACACTTTTCGTCCTTTATGTTTATAGCTAGTTGCAATGGATGACCTTTACCTTTAATAATTACAGCCACAGTCCTTTATTTGGAAAACATGTTGCACCTTACGTCCTTTGCCCATAACCTGGTTAAAATTTTCAGTTAAATATAACATGTGCAAGGCACATGAGGGTAGTTATGTAATTTTACTCATTTATCTAAAATGATTTATTAATAAAACAAATCAAATTGAAAATGAAAACTCCTATCCCTCTACAACCTGCAACCTGCAACCCAGATCAGTCATAACCTACAACCTGCACATTTAAACCATGACCATCTCCCATCTCCACAACCACCGCCACTGCCCTACCACCACCACCCCTCCCACCTCTTCGACACTCCCAGCACCTCATCGCCACCGTAAAATTGCAGACTTAAATGCAACACCTTTAGACCGGTAGCAATAGTAGTGCGAATTCGGTTAGGCCTTTACATGAATCACGATTTGAAAAACATAGAAATACAGTTCTAAAATTTGTTTCAGAATCACAATTTGTGTCAATTTTGTACATCAACAACCAAACCATATCCGATTTTGGTGTCAATTTTGCTCTCCAAAAGGTACCCTGTTTCATCAACAACCAAACACATATCGACTCCATTTCTAGGGTTTCCCTACCTTCAAAAATCTTCACTCTGCAGCAGTGCAATCAACAAACAAGGAAGATGAAGATGATTTTGCCAGCATGAAATACCCCACTGCCGTTAACGGAGTCATCTCGGTCCTCCCTCCTTCCCTAATTCCGGTTGACGATTCGATAAACACCGTCATCAGAATCGAAAACTGAAATACCCCACCGCCGTCAACGGAGTCATCTCGGTCCTCCTTCCTTCCCTAATTCCGATTGACGATTCGATAAACACCGTCACCGGAATCGGAATTCGCCATCAAATATAGGGACGATTTGCTACGATTAGGACTGGACTGCTTGCTGTAATTTGAGAGAAGTGAAGAACGTGGACGAAGTGTCAAGTGTGACCTAATTGATAAAGCCCTAATCTTCACCGATACCGTCATCCCGTTCGGCAACAGGATTTTCAACTTGTAAACCCTCCGTGAACCACCGGAAAAAGTGTTCCGGCTACTTCCTCCGCCAGAATCCGGCGTTTGCTGTTAAATCGCCATATGTAACTATCATTTGAGATGAGTAAGATAGAACTAGACTGAGATTTGAGATGAACTGAGATGAGAAAGAACTGAACTGAGATTTGAGAAAGGGTTTATTTGTTTAAGGATGATGCCGGATGATGATGGTGGTTCCCGGCGACGGCGATGATGCCGGATGATGACGGTGGTGGTGGTTGTGGGAAACCTAGAGAGAGATAGAACTGAGAGAGAGAGAAGAGAGTTAAGAGAGAGAGAGAGAAATAACACTTTTATATACATATATATTTTTTAATTTAATTTCAGATTTTTTATTTTATTTATTAAATATATTTCAAATAAATTGTGTAAAATTACCACCTTACCCTCATGTGCCTTGCACATGTCATATTTAACTGAAGATTTTAACCAGGTTAGGGGCAAAGGACGTAAGGTGCAACATGTTTTCCAAATAAAGGACTGTGGCTGTAATTATTAAAGGTAAAGGTCATCCATTGCAACTAGCTATAAACATAAAGGACGAAAAGTGTAATTTTTCCTTTCTTTTATTAATTTGTTTTCGCATTTGATTAGGATCTGGGTTGCATTTTGGTTTGAATGGGCTCTGACAAACCGGGTGCTGGTCAAACCGGATTGTTTAAAAAAGTGGTCATTTTGGTTTGGGTCAGAACAGTTGTAGCGGGTTCGGGTCTGCATGGGTTCTCACCAAATTGGGTACGGGTCAAAATGGATTGTTCTATTGTTTTAAAAAGTACTCATTTTGGTTTCGGTTTTAGACCAAAATGACTAATAACAAAAGTATACTGCGTAAATATTGCATATTCGCAAAAGTGACCAAACCTCAAGGACGGGAAAATGTAATAAAACAACGATGCGCTTTTTCTATTTTATGATATTTACCCTTATTAATAACCCTCTTGAATCTTTTTGTGGTTGTTTTGTGTAAATTTTTACAGGTTTTATTTTCAAAAGATGAAGTTGTGTTCTTGCTTGCACGAGTGATTGGACTGCTCGGGCCAATCGATTATGATAGGCTAGAAAGAGGTCACGAAACAAGCAAATATTTCACCGTTGAGTTCGATCTTTATCTCGCATAAACGAGGTTTATTTTTTTCTTTCCAAATCATAACAAAAAGATAGCTAACTTCTAAAATTTATAAATTCATATGTGTTGGATTTTAAACTTTTAATGCGTCCAGGAAACAAACGAGATGGAATACATAACCCCACAAGAAACATCTTTGGAAGAACACGTACAAGTTTCCGATATATTATTACTCGATTTTATTGGTAACTTACTTGAGATCAACCCACGAAGGCGGCCCACAAACCAAGAAGCCTTGAAAGACCCCTGGCTATTGTTTCCCTACGGTTGAACTTCGTTTTTTGTTAATTTCTTTTTGTTTATAATCCGGGCCTATGTTTTGTTGTAGAGATGAGAGTATTGCACAATGTAAACTCCTACAATCCTCTACATACATGACTGATGACTCCCCATTTTCATAAAGAAAATACAATTTTTGTTTGTACCGTTTTCTTTTGGTCGGTTGGGTTACCCAGATCAAAACGGGTCATTTTTGTTACAAGTCAAAAATGACCTTTTTGTTACAAGTCAAAAATGACCTGTTGGTCCTGTTAACATGAGCTACTTTTATTGTTACAATTTTTTGTTTTATACAAATACTTTTGGCACTAATGTTATATTTTCAGTTGGTCTCAAACTCAATCTGCTTTTTGTATTAGAAACCCCGTGAGCTTTTGTACAATGAGATGCTTGATGTAATGAGCTCGTATTAATAACAAATAGTAATTAATATAACTAAGTTTCCTGAGCCCGGGAAGCAATCCCGGGTAAAAACCTAGTTATGTATATATGTAATTATAAACTTTAATAGCCACACTAATATGATAGCATTTTATCATACAAATATACAATCACTTGCATCGTCGTTGACATCATCACCAACATGTGATAATATTCAAAATATCTTTAGAAACTAAGAAGACAATAGTCTCTTATATTATCCTTGTGAGCAAAATTAGTTCATAACTAGAGATCGATGAACGGATCCGATGAAATCCTTCTCTTTCAAATGAATCTGCATCTCTATCTCTGATGTCTCTCTCTTCTAGAAATATAAAGCTTCCAAAAGAAGCTTTAATGTACAATCAATATAAGGAAATGTACAACTTACCTATGCACACAAAACAAATAAAGTAAGAGTTACAAGTACCTATTGCACAAGTATGTTGTAAATCTATCTATTATACTAAAGCAAAATAATGGTTGACCATTTGACCTTGATGTGGCTATTCTCTTTGGCCAGATAATTGGGTTTTTGAGCGGCAAAATGCTTTATATGGAAACCACTCAATTCTCAATCAATCAGTTAGAAATCTTCTCCAATACGTTTTCAATCAATCATTAAAACCCTAATTTCAATCTCATATTCCTGTGTTATCAATGAATCGCTCTCTGCCTCTCATTCATTCCTCTATGAATCCGACTCTGATCTTCGTCATAAAGGTTAGATTTTGTCAATGGATCAACTATCGTTCTTGATATTTTAGATTTAATAACTAATAATTTCTTTTGTTTTGTATATCTCATCTGAAATCAGTTGTATCCTGCTTCTCCGATTGTTGTGATCCAGTCAGTCCGATAACCGGATCTAATTTGCAATACCAAGAACCCTAAATCTAGAATTAACACAAGCGTTTCTTTTCATCCTTTGCCTCCAATCAGTTCTCTTTTTTTTTCAATTGAAACAACCTAGATCTCATCTCTCTACGGTCAAAAGTAACCTGGTAAGTTTGTTTTTTCAATTTATAACCTGATTCATGAAAGTTTCTAATGTTAATTTTTGTTTCATGTCTTTTTAATATTGGTTTTTCCTAGGAACCCTTGATTGTGAGACAATGTGACCATCAGTTTCTAAGGTTTTGGTATGGATTCTTGAAGGAGTCATCGGAACTGGCGGCACTTGAAGCATCCAAAGGATTCGAGAGACGATAATGTTCCCTGTTTCAAATCTTTTTGAGGTATTTCATATTTTCGATTTGATTGCTAATATTTTACTAGGTTTGTTGTATTTGATTTTGATTACATATTTATATGTGGATTACCTTAATTTTGGGGATTTTATTTCGCCTGATCTTATGTGGTTTATGTTATTTGGTACTATGATAGCAAGTTTTGATTCAAAGTGTAAATCAGGTTAGTTTTATTTGTTATTCCGATTGTTAATTTGTTATATATTTGAATGTTCTTTCCGATTTGTTAGGTGCTCAGTTTTTTCTGTCGACAAGGTGGTTGTGGCGTTCGATTTATAGGGTTAGGGTTTTCCAGAATTGGGTGAGTCTGGTGGTGGTTCAGAGTATTCATAAGTACCTTTTCTTATGTCTTAATTTTTACATTTATTTAATATAACTCCGGTAGTTTTGTTCATTTGCAGGCTGACGAGAGATCTGGGCACTCCAAGTAAGTGAGATAGGCAAGAGTAAGACAGCCGAAAATATCCTTTTTTGTACCTTTTTTATGTATTATTTTTAGTTCCCACTCACTTGATAATATTGGATTTAACTTTATTTGTTAATTTAATTTTTGTAATAGTGTGATGAAGGAACCAACTTCGGGCGTACTACAGGTGGCCCGTTTATTGCTACAAGCTATGACTATCATGCTTCTCCTAATGAATTAATGTTATTTAAATATCAACCATTTACGTTTTCATGAGTGTTTGTTGTTCTTAGCTAGCATATGACTATCATGCTTCTCCTAGCATATGTCTTTACTTTTGAGTTTCAAAGTGCTGTGATAAATTAAGTGAATAGCCAGCCATCAACTAACTACTACTTTCTTGGACAGCTAATGATGTTGTTGGAGATGTGTATTGTTTCAATTATGATGATTAAATAATGTAATATCAAATCTAATAATTTTGATATGGTGTAAAAAGTTGATAAAAAGGTTAGGGTTTATGTTTTAGCTTTTCTTCTTCTTGGCTGTAGTCTCGAAAGGCCTAAGTTATTGTTCTGCCTCATCAATATCTCTTCTAAATATGTATTTAAGTGCTGAAAACTATTTGCCGCAAGTAAGCTTTTTGGGTATATGTATAAGCCTCTCAATTTTAATAGCTATATGTATAAGCTAGAAGATGTTCTCAAAACTTGATTACGTGTAACTATAGGTGAGCTACTTCCATACCAGCTTGAAGGATTGAATTTCTTGCGTTTCTCATGGTCTAAAGTCAAAACAAACACATGTGATACTTGCAGACGAAATGGGTCTTGGTAAGATTTCCTTAATTTTTTAAAAATTTTGTTTTTATATATGTATGAAAAAGTAATCCTTTACCTTTATAGTATGCTTTATAACATTCAGGAAAACGATACAAAGTATTGCTTATTTGGCATCGTTATCTAAAGAGAATGTCTCCCCTCATTTAGTAGCACCGCTTTCTACATTAGGGAACTGGGAACATTAATTTGCTATATGGGCTGCTAATATGAATGTTGTAAGTTACAAAATCTCTTGAATTCTAATATTTTTATATGACCAAAGTTTATTTTCCAGTATACTAAGTTAATGGCAGTCGCATCTTCTCCACACGAAGAAGAAACAACCTTCACTTTCAGATGTTATTGCGGTAATTATATTCCAGTTTTCTCTTATTACTTCATATTTTAGTTTTAGTAGCTGTTAAAAAGTTGTGCTTTTCAAGCAAACAACAAAGAAATAGGATGTTTTGTTTACGGTGCTACAGTTTTGAAGAATATATCAACAGCTATTTTAAGGTGATGTGTGTTTTATATCCGTATTTTTTATTTTTATTTTTTTGCCTATGAACAAAAAATAATCTGATGTATCAAGGATTTGTGATTTTTAATGTGGATTTATTATTATAGTAGATATTGCAGTACTGACCAAAAGTACCGGTACAAAAAATGCCAAAAAGTGGGTACCGAATCGGTACCGAAAATAATTCGGTACAGTACTGGTCTCAAGTACCAAATGCTCATCCTTACCTTCTATATATTAGTAGGTTAATTTTTTATTTTTTATTTTAAACGGGTCAAACATATTATGTTTTAAATGATTTAACTAAAAAGAATGGGTTGAACGAATCTAACTGGTTAGATGAGTCAAGCTTGGTCAAACGGTTTGAAACTTAGCGGAAGTGTATGTAAATACACCAAAACCTAAAATGAGTCCTCATTAATGTTTAGAATACATTGTAATAATACAGATTTTGTATAACCAAAAATGATAAATGATGTGTTTGTGGTCAGACTACCCAACCCATTTCAGCTCACACTAATTGTTATTGTGACAGCAATCACGTGGATCGGGAATTCTAGCTGATGGTCGCCTCGCTGACTTAATAAGAAGAGTTTCTGTTTTCGGGATGGTTTTAATGAAGATCGATCTACGTCAGGTTTGTTCTGTTCTAGATGGGTCATTTTAAAACATTTAGCTTAAACAAAATTGGTCAAACGAGTCAAACGTGCTGAAAGTTTAATGCATACAGCTTCCTAAATTGTTTTTAATAAAAAAATAGATTATTATTGTAATTAGGGCTGCAAATGAACTGAACGAAGTACTGTTCATGAACTATTTGATGGTTAAGGTGAGCTTTTCAGTAGACAAAAAAAATGCATTCAAAAGCCTAAAAAACTTTATTATAAGGTAATTAGACAAAAAAACTTATTTTTTTGGTGACATTGGGTTCGGGTAAAGAAAGGGAGCATAAGTGAAGATCGATCAATGTCTGTTTTTCCTTTAATTTCATAATCGATGCCGTTGATTTGTAGTTTATAGAAAACTGAACATAGAATTGTTAAAATTGATTCTTCTTGCCTGCACACAACTTGCTCCACTGAATGCCTCAAATGAGTTATGTTGTGTAGTTGGTATTTAATACCAACATATGAAACTGATGGGTTTGTTGCGTACATCAGTTGTTTTGTTGATAAGTGCTCAATTACATATCATAGCACATCCGTGCTTTCTTTAGATAAAATTAAGCTTTAAAAAGTCATCTCTGTTTACATACTAATAAAGTTGTTCATAGACTCCGGCATAGCTGTGATTGTTGTATCATAATGATTTTCTTTCGTTAAGCAGACCGGAGTTGAGAAGAATAGGTTTGCTTATGATTCAGTTTCATTGACAGTCATGCCTATTTCTTCTGAGCCTTCAGTAACAAGAGATGATATGGTAAATTTAATGGATTGTAGATGTGGTTAGTGTACAGGCTGGTGGGAGTAATTCAGCAGGTCATGGTAGTGGTCTTTTCGTGGGGTGGGAGCTGAATCTTGGGGTTGGGACTGGTTGTAACATGGTGTGGGTGGATTTTGGTGTTTAGCTGGTTCACCGCTTGGGGAGAGGATTCTATGTAGTGTGTTAATTTAATGTCCGGGTCTTGAAATGTGACTAGGTTGTGACTGATTTTGAGCGGTTTGTTTAAGTTATCATTTCAGTGATGATGAACCGATTAGTTTCTTCATATAGGACAACAGATTGTGTATGTTTAAGGAAAATGATGAGGCCATCTGATTTGAATATGCTTACATTCATTGATTAGCTTCTTTCAGCTTCTCACATCAAATACGAGCCTATGAGGTAATTTCTCTGCACATGACTTACTGAATTGAGGCCATCTGTTTGTTGATCTATAATCATATTCATGGATTTGTGGATTTGAATTTGGTTTTGTATGTTTGAGGTTTTGCTAAACTGTAAATATTGTTTATCTTCAGTGAAAAGAAAAATGCAGCTCCTTATATTTAACCTTTGAGACTGATTGTTTGTAGGTTATCTTTTGATGAGAGATTGATGGATGATTTTTGAGCTGGTATGGCCTATGGGTAATGTTGTTCCAAATTCGATGCTGACATTAGCTAATAAATTCAACCAAAATTATCCTTTGATGGGATCGATGGATGATTTTCGAGCTGGTGCATCTTGTGGAAGTTGTATACACTAAAATAGACTTTGGGCAACATTTAATGAACTTCCGTTTTGACCCGTTTGGGATTAAACACGGTTCAAGTAGAGTGGTAGACCCATTTACATGTAACCACGTCAAACCTTTCAATTTTCATGTAAAAGTTTCATGACTTCATCGCAGCCACATAATATACTGTTATTTGATGATTGAATATTATATGTACTGTTTGTAGAAGGAGCTTTGGAGTGCTTGATACGATACCAGTTGCAGAGTCTTTAACTAAGCTATAGGCAAGATGTGAGCTGTGTGGAAAGCCCGTTTATTTTACGTTAGGGAAGACAGACGAAATTGAGAGGGAACTGGTTGCTGGTGCAGATGTATACATGCTAGTACGCAGACATCACTATGCAAGTGGGCAAGTGCTCAAAGAGATTGCAGAAACTGTTCTTCAGACACACACAACTTAGTGTCGTTTGTTGTATTACGTATTCACATTCCGTTTTTAAGAATTAATGTAACCGGTTTGGGTTGAACATTAGAACCGAGATTTAGCCAATTGTTTGTAAGTAACTGGGTTTTATTTAAAATATGGTTTCTAATCTTGAATCACTTCTTATTTTGGATAACTTCTTTAGTGGCACACTGCCACAAGAATTGGGTATGCATTCTAAACTCAAATGGGTTGATGTTTCAACAAATGATTTTGTGGGTGTGATTCCACCAGGTATTTCTTCAGGGGGGAGTTGAGTAGGTTAATGTTATTTTCGAATTATTTTTCGGGTGGTCTTTCGTCTATCTCGAATTGTTCCTCGCTTTTTTGAATTCGACTTGAAGATAATTTGTTTTCGGGTGATATTGATTTGGATTTTAGGATTCTTAGTGATGTTTCTTATGTTCATTTATCTGGAAATAGGTTTCTTGGTGGGATTCCTTATGATATATTTCCTGCTTCGTATCTTGAGCATTTTAGCGTGTCGAATAATCCGAATCTCAGAGGGATACTTCCCGAAAAAGCATGCTCATTGCCGGTTCTTCGCAGTTTTTCGGCCTCATCGTGCAATATTTCTGGGAATTTCCGAGTCGTATAACGATCTTTCGGGTTCGATCCCGAACGGAAACACGTTTAAAACGATGGATAGTAGTTAGTATTGTTATTAAGTTGTTAATATTTATAGACTTTGGTTGATTACTTATATATGATTCTTGGAGGATGGAGCATCTGGAGAAGGCTATCAAAAGTTGGTTTGTACTTGAGACAACCTGTTTTCAAACATGGTCAATTGTATGTTGCTTTATCAAGGGTTAAAACACGAGATGGAGTAAAGCTATTAATACTTGACAACGATGGTAAACCTACGCATAAGTAATACTAACGTTGTTTATAAAGAGATCTTCAATGAGTTGTGATTTTTTTCCTATTCATGTATTTCAATTATTTCGTGTACTCTCTAACATTTTTTTTAATAATTCAACGTATAAAAAATTATAATTTTTACTTTACAATTTTAAAGGACTTAGTTTTCCTGTTTAGCCACTCGTGTAACACATTGGGTTCGGGTAAAGAAAGGGAGATTTAGGAGGTTTTAAGCATTGGAATACGTTTTTGATGCCTTTTGACTTCTTGGCATGTTCCATTTTTAACTAAATCTTTTTAGTTTAACTCATTTGAATACTCAAGGTGAAAAACAAACTAAATCAACCCCAGTGTATCATTGGTCAAAAATTGGCACTTCAAAAATTAATTATTATCATTTTTACAAAACCAGTGAACGTGGTCAGTTTTTGTTGACATAGCGTCTTAATTATATTTAATTTTGCTATGTGATATATTGGAAAAATGGAGCAGAGGCATGGGGCTATACGGAAGCTACAAAGCAAATTGAAGACAACAGGGAACAATTCAAATATCTCCTTCAAGAACATGCCGGATAAGTACCATGAGTTTATCTCCCCAGTTTCATTATATTATAGTAAGTTTTAGATATTTATGAATTATATCGTTTATTCGTTTTATATTATTCAATTCATGTGATATGTAAACTGAAAATATAACATTATCAAATATGCATGTTTAAAACGGGTCAGAGTGGGTCTGGTTAAAGAGGGTAATCTTTTAAGAATTGATTAAGTGGAAATTTGTGGCTCGTTTATATTGGATACAACTTCTATGCATGCTATATTGGAATTTATTTATAGATTTAATACAACATTTCTTTCATTTCAAAAAATTATTTATAGACGTATACAAGATAATTAATATGAAATGTAATCGTTAATTAATTTTTATAAGATATTATTTATCTTAATATTCAAACAAACCTGTAACAAAGTATTTACGTATTAAAGTATAAATTTTTTGTTGTTTAGCCACCCGTGTATTACACGGGGACTTAGACTAGTTAGAGGTATATATAATATCATCAACACTCAAATAAGGCAACAACAACAATAGAGGAAATGTGTTGTGTTTTGGATCAATTCGTCTCCAACAATCTCAATATATGGCTTGGGCCTTGAAGATCCATGCCAAGAAGTATGGGCCAAGGTGAGTTCAATGGGCTTTTTCATTATTAAATGGAGGCTGTGGAGCACCCAAAAACAAATGGAGCCCAAGATCAGTGAAGCTGGGCTTTGGACAACAAAGGTAAATTAATATTTCTTATAATTTGGGGTAATGGGCTATATGTTAGATGGGGTAAATAAAAGTCAAATGCGTCTCTATAATATATTAGAAACTAGATTTTTGTCCATCACGTGTTGCGTTGGCGGAACATAACGTTAAATTGCAAACAAAACTCACCATTAAGTTAACACTTTTCAATTCCACTTCTCAACCAAATAAATGAAACTATTTTTTTACCTTGTGCGTTGCACCGTTTTTTACCAATATTTTTTTGCATATTCCATTATCGATTTGGTTCATTACTACGATATTGGTACTGTGACAACTCGAGTTTTCAACATTTCACTTTCGCATTTATTGCACTTTGACTTTTGACTTTGACTATTTGGTTGTTTACTTGTTCGACTTGTAACTGTATACGTTGTGCCATAATGAAACACTTTGTGATTTTTACATGTATGTGATTGTATTATAAATTAAGGCCTAGTAGGAAAGCATCAACTGTTAAGCATGTGAATAGGCTCGACGAAACACATGATGTGTTTCGCCAATAGCAGCTCGACGAAACAGAAACTTGTTTCGTCAAATCCATCTTGACGAGATGAACTGTTTCGCCGGCCCAACTACTACACGAAGCCCAGTAGAGGCCCAGTAGTGTTACGTCGATGTATACATTAGGGAACTCGGTCATTCGTTATTATCTTGGCAACCAGAAACCCTAGAGTCTCTTTGTGTACGACGGCAACTCTCTTTCCATCCAACTCTCTCTACATCTGAAGCCAGATTCCTTGTGTTTAACCATACCTAGTTCGGTTAGTGTTTTATTTGTTTAAGTTTGTTTTCATTCTTAATGTATGGCTATACTATGAACATGATCTGGACTATGATGCAAATGATGAGTGCCGATTTAATGCATGTGTGATGCCTTGAAAATACAATCGATCGGATAAGGATCTTTCATATTGTCGGCTATTGTTCTCAGAATCTCATGTGATTGTCATTAATCATAACATGTGTTGTTAAATTAGATTCAATATGCTAGGTAGTAGGTACTGTCATTAGTGAATGACTAGAGATTCCACCCAAACAGAATATAATTTGAAAGTAACATTGGGATGTTATTTTATATGATATATGTTGACTTGTTAGGGATTACATGTGATTTGTCAGGACTTTGATTATAACCATTGAGACTTGAAATGCAAAATTGAGGTCCAATAGCATTACAGAATTCACAAGAGTTGTCGGTCAGTTATGGATGTCATAATTGTTTTAAATTAATCTATTTCATGAGCGCATGTGACAAAAGGCATCTTGTAGAACACTATAAAGTCATCGGCTAGAATACATGATTGTATAGTGATAAGTTATATTGAATAACTATTAAATGAGTGCTGGGAATGTTCGCAACTGTTGTTAATGATAATCTGCTGATTTATTTAGTGATCTTGGTCTCGCAATGATTGAGTAATTTATGTTAATATCTCGATGTTTTGATTAATTGAATCCGTTGATGTTTGATCTTGTGACTATAAGTGATGGTTAGGGATTTCTATGTCATAACTGATTATACGACGTAACTGATAACTCGACGAAACAGGATATGTGTTTCGTCAATATTTGTGATTCGCCAACTTATGTGTTTCGCCAACCTGTGTTTCGCCGACTTGAATATTTTGCACAGTAACCTGACTTAATTCTGTTAGAAGTTAACTGAGATATTTAACTACTGTTCAGTGATGTGCATGACTTATATGATAATGGTTACATGCTAGTACTTCTATGATTATATCTATATGTGAACAAGTTGGATATAAACTGATTATGCATACGTGCGTATTTAGGACGTGATTGATTTACTTTGAGCACTTACTTAGCATACCGAGCAAACCAAGGTGAGTTCATTGCACTTCTCTAAGCATGCGACCCGGTGGTTTTGGAACATCATTACCAATGCTTGGTTAGGGGCATTGGGGTTGGGCACACTCCCAGGTTATATTGGGCACACTCCCAGGTTATATTGGGCACACTCCCATGGTATATATTGGACACACTTCCAATATATAAGACTCTCCTACGATAATAACAATCTCAAAATGAAACAACAAGTTGACTTAACAGATATCGGGTAACTACACACGTTAACAAAACCTTGAACTCACCAGCGTCGTCTGACACACTTGTCTGCATGCTTGCAGGTCTATAGGCTTATATCATTTGGAACTTGCTGTCTGGGAGGCTAGAGTGGTCATGGGTCGAGATATATGGAATTGCAGTACAAGCTTAACGGTTTATATACACATGTTTTACGAAACACTTAACAAATGAATTATGCTTCCGCTGTATACAATGAACGACATGTAATGTTTGTAACCCTTTATGTTAATGAATGAAAGTTTTATTTAAATACATTTATGAGTTCAATGTGATTGGTGGCTTGAATCCTGGTACGTCACATGCCTCGCGGGGGTTTCCGCATGTTGTATTTTGGGGGTGTGACAGTTTGGTATCAGAGCCACTGGTTATAGTGAACTTGGTTTTAAAAGCGTTTTTATAAAACCAGACTATAACCGAACAGTTTTGACAACAGAGAATACGACCATGACACTCAGCTCCAGATGGCAAGGTTCGTCTCTTGTACTTATTGTACTGCGTAACTAGTGAACACTTACATATGATATTGCATGTGATTGCACGTTTAACACAACAGTATGAACTTACGTATTACTTGCACGTGTTATATGACTCTAGAGTGGTGTTTCCCTAAACATTCGTGACTCACGTTTCGTGATGCTCTTTGTTTGCTACTCGAGTTTGAGGAACCATTCGACATGAATTAGGAGGAGCTGAGATGAGCATGCAAATCACAATATTATTGTGGGTGCACACATAATAATAATGTGGGGTGCATGTGAGTCCCAGTGAGGCTTAACAAGTGAAGAAGGGGTTCCGCTCTGTTAATTGATCAGTGTGAAACGTAACAAATTTATAAGAGTCATATCAGTGATCGTCTCCTACTCGAATGTGACCTTTTCACCTCTCTCTGAATCCTTTCGAATCTCGATGCCATCGAGTAGTACCTGAACACCCATCTGAACGCCTAGTGAAACGTGTAGAATGTTAGGTGCTTGCACAGACGTCCTTGAGCAGCTCTATATCTTTCTCGCTTCTCTTCGTTTGCTGAAACTCTATGTATTGACGTCTTAGACTCCGAAGTGTGGACACTTTGGCAACACTGTCATAGCATACCGCGTATTACTCAATCTACTTGCTGGATCGATGGACAAAAGGGTGAGCGTAGTATTTTACCGACCTCAGTAATTGGACAACCCTGATTACCGGCAACAAACACCAGCACATTGACTTCAATCGAATTCTTAACTCTAGTCAGCGACTCGTGGGAGTCAAATTTTACGAATCAATCGGAACATAAGCGATGACAACAGATTATAGTGTGAAATATGTGGCTACCAGCACAGTGAGTGGCGCGTGGCACAGAATGTGAAAAGATGGATTTTGATGGTGAAAGATTGTAGGGCTTCGTTTCAAGCAACGGCATTGGAGACAACAGTCGCGGCAACATGAAGGTACTCGTAATCGTAGTCTACAGCATGGAAACGAAGATGACATTGACAGGGATTGACTGTTGCTAAGTCAAGACGTCAATAACCGAGGGAATAATGAAAGTAATGGGAACCCTCGCAACCATAACAACAACACTGGAAATGATGCTCGTGGAAGGACATTTAGGATTGGCGTAGGCGACATCAGGCATAGCAGCAACATGGTAGCTTGTATGGGTAGCTGTTCGCTTCGTCTCTATTTTGCTTGACCCTGATACTTCTTGAAAACCAAACCTGATGTGGAATCGGCTGATGGCAAGCCAAATGAAATCTCATATGTTCGTTGGGGTGTAAACACGACTTTGTGGGACAAATGTTCGACGTCGACCTTCCTTCTACTATCCTCGATGGGTACAACGCAGTAGTTAGTGTGAATTGGTTATCCATGAATCACGCAGATATACCCAGTGAGGAGAAAACTTTGTGTGTAGAATCGTTATTTGTTCTAAAGCATCAGAGTAGTGCAAAGGTTAGCGCCATTACAGATGTGAAGGCCAGAAGTGCCTATGGAGGGATTACTCCGCTGTGTTAACAACCGTTACTAATGCCAAGGTTGAGGGAAAAGAGGATCGAGGATCCACTAATTGTTTGTGAACCCTCTCGGGTTGTTACTCGAGGAACTTTCAGGCTTACTTCCACAACTGTCAGGCAGAATCTCAGTTTAATCTCACGCCAGAAGCAGTCTTGATAAGCTCGTACTTCATACCGTCTTGCCCCAGGAGGGTTGCAAGAACTATCTAGTCAACTTCAGGAATTACCGGGTGGGAGTTTTAACGATCTAGCTCTTCGCCCTGGGGAGCTCCAGTACTATCTGTAAAGAAGAAGGACGGTACCTTCCGCATGTGTATAGACTACCGCGAACTGAACAAGGTGACTGTGAAGAATCGCTATCCTCTTCCACGCATCGACGACTTATTCGACCAATTGCAAGGGTCGAGTTATTACTCAAAGATTGATTTGAGGTCAGGTTATCACCAACTGATAGTCCGGGATGAGGACGTCTCCAAAACAACATTCAGAACACGCTACGGCCACTACGAGTTTCTAGTCATGCCATTCGGGTTAACGAACGCGCCTGCGATTTTTATGGACCTTATGAACAGGGTGTGCAAACCCTATCTTGACAAGTTTGTTATTATTTTCATTGATGACATCCTGATCTACTCGAAGAGTCGGGAGGAACACGAGCAACACTTACGACTTATTTTGGAACTCCTACGAACGGAACAACTATACACCAAGTTTTCAAAATGTGACTTCTGGCTTCGTGAAGTCCACTTTCTAGGCCACGTGGTAAACAAGGATGGGATTCATGTTGATCCATCCAAGGTGGATTCAATCAAGAACTGGCCTGCACCTCGTACACCGGCAGAAATACGCCAATTCTTGGGTTTGGCTGGATACTATAGAAGGTTCATCAAAGACTTTTCAAAGATTGCCCAGCCGCTTACACTACTGACACAGAAAGGTGTTGTTTATCGTTGGGGTAATAGACAGGGAACAGCGTTTCAGCACTTAAAGGATAGACTTTGAAGCGCACCTATCCTCTCATTGCCTGAAGGCACGGACGATTTTATAGTCTACTGCGACGCATCTATCCAAGGTCTTGGATGTGTGTTGATGCAACGGGATAAAGTCATTGCTTATGCTTCGAGCCAACTTAAGATGCACGAACGGAATTACACTACACACGATTTAGAGCTGGGAGCTGTTGGTTGTGTGCTCAAGATATGGCGACATTACCTGTACGGTACCAAGTGCACTATCTACACTGATCACAGGAGTCTCGAACATATTTTCAAGCAGAAAGAGTTGAACATGCGACAACGTCGATGGGTCGAAATACTGAACGATTACGAATGTGCTATAAAGTACCATCCGGGCAAAGCCAATGTGGTGGCTGAGGCCCTCAGTCGAAAGGATACTACACCTAGGCGTGTACGAGCGTTGCAACTCACTATTCAGTCTAGTCTTCCTTCACAGATACGAGATGCTCAGGTAGAAGCATTGAAACCAGAAAACGTTAGAGCTGAAGCTCTACGCGGCTCAAGGCAACGGTTAGAACAAAAGGCAGACGATGCTTACTATGTAACATGACGCATTTGGGTCCCACTTTACGGCAACTTACGCGAGCTTGTAATGGATGAAGCTCATAAGTCTCGCTATTCGGTACATCCTGGTTCGGATAAGATGTACCACGATATCAAAACTACATATTGGTGGCCTAGCATGAAAGCTCACATAGCAACTTAAGTCAGCAAGTGCTTGACTTGTGCGAGAGTCAAGACTGAATATCAGAAACCATCAGGCCTACTCCAACAACCTGAGATACCACAATGGAAATGGGAACAAATTTCCATGGATCTTGTTACTGGCCTACCTAGATCTCAGCGCGGAAATGACACTATTTGGGTGATCGTGGATCGACTCACAAAATCTGCACATTTCCTAGCTATTAAGGAAACAGACAAGTTCTCTACATTAGCAGACATCTATCTTAAAGAAGTAGTTTCAAGGCACGGGGTGCCAACCTCCATTATCTCTGATCGTGATGCATGTTTTACTTCAGAACTGTGGCGAGCAATGCACAAATCTTTTGGCTCTCGTTTAGACATGAGCACAGCTTATCACCCTCAGACGGATGGGCAGTCTAAGCGTACTATTCAAACCTTAGAAGACATGCTTTGTGCATGTGTAATCGATGTTGGCAACGGCTGGGAAAAGCATCTGCCACTTGTGGAATTTTCGTACAATAACAGTTATCACACCAGCATTAAAGCCGCTCCATTTGAGGCATTGTACGGGCGTAAATGCCGGTCACCTCTTTGTTGGGCAGAGGTGGGTGATAGTCAGATCACGGGTCCAGAACTTGTAGTTGACACAACAGAAAAGATTTCTCAAATACGACAACGCATGGCGGCAGCTCATGACCGTCAGAAAGCATACGCCGATAAAGACAGGAAACCACTCGAGTTCCAGGTTGGGGATCGAGTGCTACTCAAAGTTTCACCCTGGAAGGGTGTGGTTCGTTTTGGCAAACGAGGCAAGCTCAATCCGCGATATGTCGGACCATTCGAAGTTATTGAGAAGATAGGCAGGGTGGCCTACAGACTGAACTTACCAGCTGAACTCAGTGCAGTTCACAACGTCTTTCACGTGTCGAATCTGAAGAAGTGTCTGTCAGATGAGACCCTCATAGTTCCTTTGAAGGAGCTCACCATCGATGAACAGTTGCGATTCGTCGAGGAACCAGTTGAAATCACGGACCGGGATGTTAAGGTCCTCAAAAACACTAGAATACCTCTTGTTCGAGTTCGTTGGAACTCCCGTCGTGGCCCAGATTTCACCTGGGAACGAGAAGACCAAATGAAACTCAAGTATCCCCAGTTGTTCGTAAACAATGCAACTACTACTGAGGCTGAAGCTACTACAGAATTTCGGGACGAAATTCCGAATCAACGGGGGGATGATGTGACACCCCAGGAAAACCAGTAAACGATACAACTTACCTAGCTTTCTCAGTAACCGCATGCTAAATTTCGGGACGAAATTTCTTTCAAGTTGGGGATAATGTGACAACTCGAGTTTTCAACATTTCACTTTCGCATTTATTGCACTTTGACTTTTGACTTTGACTATTTGGTTGTTTACTTGTTCGACTTGTAACTGTATACGTTGTGCCATAATGAAACACTTTGTGATTTTTACATGTATGTGATTGTATTATAAATTAAGGCCTAGTAGGAAAGCATCAACTGTTAAGCATGTGAATAGGCTCGACGAAACACATGATGTGTTTCGCCAATAGCAGCTCGACGAAACAGAAGCTTGTTTCGTCAAATCCATCTTGACGAGATGAACTGTTTCGCCGGCCCAACTACTACACGAAGCCCAGTAGAGGCCCAGTAGTGTTACGTCGATGTATACATTAGGGAACTCGGTCATTCGTTATTATCTTGGCAACCAGAAACCCTAGAGTCTCTTTGTGTACGACGGCAACTCTCTTTCCATCCAACTCTCTCTACATCTGAAGCCAGATTCCTTGTGTTTAACCATACCTAGTTCGGTTAGTGTTTTATTTGTTTAAGTTTGTTTTCATTCTTAATGTATGGCTATACTATGAACATGATCTGGACTATGATGCAAATGATAAGTGCCGATTTAATGCATGTGTGATGCCTTGAAAATACAATCGATCGGATAAGGATCTTTCATATTGTCGGCTATTGTTCTCAGAATCTCATGTGATTGTCATTAATCATAACATGTATTGTTAAATTAGATTCAATATGCTAGGTAGTAGGTACTGTCATTAGTGAATGACTAGAGATTCCACCCAAACAGAATATAATTTGAAAGTAACATTGGGATGTTATTTTATATGATATATGTTGACTTGTTAGGGATTACATGTGATTTGTCAGGACTTTGATTATAACCATTGAGACTTGAAATGCAAAATTGAGGTCCAATAGCATTACAGAATTCACAAGAGTTGTCGGTCAGTTATGGATGTCATAATTGTTTTAAATTAATCTATTTCATGAGCGCATGTGACAAAAGGCATCTTGTAGAACACTATAAAGTCATCGGCTAGAATACATGATTGTATAGTGATAAGTTATATTGAATAACTATTAAATGAGTGCTGGGAATGTTCGCAACTGTTGTTAATGATAATCTGCTGATTTATTTAGTGATCTTGGTCTCGCAATGATTGAGTAATTTATGTTAATATCTCGATGTTTTGATTAATTGAATCCGTTGATGTTTGATCTTGTGACTATAAGTGATGGTTAGGGATTTCTATGTCGTAACTGATTATACGACGTAACTGATAACTCGACGAAACAGGATATGTGTTTCGTCAATATTTGTGATTCGCCAACTTATGTGTTTCGCCAACCTGTGTTTCGCCGACTTGAATATTTTGCACAGTAACCTGACTTAATTCTGTTAGAAGTTAACTGAGATATTTAACTACTGTTCAGTGATGTGCATGACTTATATGATAATGGTTACATGCTAGTACTTCTATGATTATATCTATACGTGAACAAGTTGGATATAAACTGATTATGCATACGTGCGTATTTAGGACGTGATTGATTTACTTTGAGCACTTACTTAGCATACCGAGCAAACCAAGGTGAGTTCATTGCACTTCTCTAAGCATGCGACCCGGTGGTTTTGGAACATCATTACCAATGCTTGGTTAGGGGCATTGGGGTTGGGCACACTCCCAGGTTATATTGGGCACACTCCCAGGTTATATTGGGCACACTCCCAGGTTATATTAGGCACACTCCCATGGTATATATTGGACACACTTCCAATATATAAGACTCTCCTACGATAATAACAATCTCAAAATGAAACAACAAGTTGACTTAACAGATATCGGGTAACTACACACGTTAACAAAACCTTGAACTCACCAGCGTCGTCTGACACACTTGTCTGCATGCTTGCAGGTCTATAGGCTTATATCATTTGGAACTTGCTGTCTGGGAGGCTAGAGTGGTCATGGGTCGAGATATATGGAATTGCAGTACAAGCTTAACGGTTTATATACACATGTTTTACGAAACACTTAACAAATGAATTATGCTTCCGCTGTATACAATGAACGACATGTAATGTTTGTAACCCTTTATGTTAATGAATGAAAGTTTTATTTAAATACATTTATGAGTTCAATGTGATTGGTGGCTTGAATCCTGGTACGTCACATGCCTCGCGGGGGTTTCCGCATGTTGTATTTTGGGGGTGTGACAGGTACGGTACATGCCTTCAAGTAAAAAAACGAAAGGGAAAATCTTATTTAAAACCAAGAGTTTGTCTATTTAGAAATAAATATATAGTAAAGCATAAATTAATTTAAAACCAAGAGTTTACCAATTTAATAACTATAAAGTACAGCATAAATTACACTCCTAACTAACCAACAAAAACAAAGAAAAAAAATGACTCGAAACAGGGTTTGAACCCGTGTTTTCCCATTTAAAACACACTATCACTTCCACCACAACACTTATTATATTTGTGTTACAAAGTGTTTCCATATGTATATAGATTCCCAGTTGCGATCGGATAAAAAAATAATCTTTAGTGGATGCCACGTAACATCCACTGGTTGGGCAGTCGGCCCCCTCAACCAATTAAACGAAACACTATTCTCGTTCAGGAAGTTTAATAGTATACAAGTTTGGAAACAATAGCAAAACATGTTTATGAGTTCGAATAACAAAAAGTATATCAAACCGAGAAACTAATTATTTGCGAACCCGGACTCGAATCTTCGATCTCTAGCTTAAATCCTTGAACCATATAACCTCCTCCTTAAATTCGTCCTTTACAGCCTCCGTATGCATCTATGACAACTTTTGATATCGTCGTATATTCTGTTATGGATCCACCCGTATTATGTTGTGTATATGTTCAATGGCGAATTTAAAAACTTTTTTTACTGGGTTCCTTTCGGTAGATTCTCACTATTTTTTTTACAAATCATACAAGGTTCTCACTAATTTTTTCCATTTTTTCCAAACCGAATGAATTCCTAAGAACCCATAAAAGTGGCCTAGATCCGCCCCTGTATATGTTGTATGTATAAAACTAGTTGATGCCCCGCCCGCGTTGTGGGGCGATGGCCGAATAATTCTCAATCAATTAAAAAAACACTATTATAGTTTTGTTAGGAAAAAAAACTAAAACGATGACAAGACCGTAGTTCTGAGCTCAGGGCAAAAGTGTAGTTTGTCAGGCAGCTCCTTGACATGGAAAAAAATTAAATCGAGTCAACCAATTAAAAAAAACACTTTTATAGTTTTGCTAAAAAAAACTAAAACGATAGCAATCCTGTAATTTGAACTGAGGGCAAAGTCGTATTTGTTGACTTGGGTAGAATCGTAATTTGCCAAAAGTTAAAGTGATGGCAATGCTATAAATTTGAACCAAAGACAAAATCGTAATATAACTTTGCACTAAGGACAAAATCGTAATTTTAAGCTGGGGACAAAACTATATTTTTAATTTGAACTGGGGCAAAATCAAAATTTTGAACTGAGGGCAAAATCGTAATTTTGAATTGGGGACAAAAGCATACTTTTATTTTCAACCGGACAAAAACATAATTTTAAACAGAAGGCAAAATCATAATTTTTGAAACGGGGCGAAAACGCAAAATCGTCATTTTTAGTTTGGGGCAAAAGCAAGAATTTATTTTGAACTGGGGTCAAAATTGTAATTGTAATATGGGGATAAAATCATAATTTTGAACCGAGAGCAAAATCGTAATTTTGATCGAGGGACAAAAACATAATTTTATTTTGAAGCGGGGGCAAAAACGTAAATTTATTTTAAATTAAGAACGAAACCGTAATTTTAAAACGAATATAAAATAATAAAATTGTTGGTCTAATAGGGAAGTGTCACGCAGCTGCATGGCACTATTCCCCTATCTTGTTTTTGTGTATGTAGGAAATTGTGTTTAAATAGATATTTAACCCAACACAAAGTAACAAACTCCTCAACCATCATGAAAGTTTCGTGATGGAAGGCCCAATATGGGTTGGAGATACATGACTGGCCCAAACAAACATTTCACGCATGAGCCTGGACCTCCTTTTATATTCTTTTAGCTTTTGGGGTAACCTAAATAATTCTCGCTTATTGACCTTTAAAAGATGTGGTCCAAAGTAGTGGTGCACAAATCGGGTTTTTTTTAAAAACCGGGTTTCGGGTAGGATCGGGTTTTACAAAATCGGGTTTTTTTAAAAATTTCTCCTCATGAACATTGTATACATAGGTAATACTTTAATTAGAACAAATAAATTAAAATTTCTCATCATAAATTATAAATTGAAAATCATCAAATGTGGGGCTGATATTTTGGAGCAGAAAAACATCCCTTTTTAAATGTGTTGATAAAAATTGAAATCATTAATTGTGGTCCAAATTTTTGATAAAGATCAACACATCAAGTAGCGCGATTTCAGAAAACTTCATTTTAACGAACATAAAGTCATAAACTATAATTTATGTCTTATATATCCATATACTTATTTACGGATAAATGGACCAAGTAGGATATCTGATTCAGCTCAACTTTATACATATACATGTTTAAAGTTAACAAAAATTAATTTTTAAAAATTATTGGTGTTTTTTTATGAGTATTGCCGTACGGTATAAAAATATTTTGTCTTGCTTTAAAAACATAAAAGTACCAAATAGGATAGATTTCAATTATCCAATAAAAATCTTGTTGACTTTGACTAATCATTTGTATGATCAACCTTAGCAAGTCTAATGACTTCTATAATGTCCCACTTAATTTTTTAACATTGTTGTCAATTGCTTTGTTCATCGGTCAACTTTCACTCTCCTCAAACTCCAAGGGCAATTTCGTCATTTCCCATCCAAAACAACTATTTATACTCCAAAAATGCAAAAACTCATACTCATTATTTCAATATACACATAACACCATCACTCAACTCTACACGAAACCTTTTACCACCAAAAACCACCACAAACATGTCTAAAACCACCCCATCACCACCATCTTACGCCGCCGATATTTCTTCGTTGCCCGCGGATATACTCGAGTCCCATGTCCTTACTCGACTAGACGGTCAAACGTTAGCATCCGCCAGCTGCGCCAACGCGGTCCTACGCTCCATTTTAGACACAAACCATGGTCTGTGGTATGATGTTTGCCACTCCACTTGGCCGTCGACCTCCGGCGAGGTCGTAAACCGGATCATTTCAAGTTTCTCCGGCAATGGACCCCGGGAGTTTTTCTCTCAAGCGTTCCCTATGCCTTCACCTGACCCCACTAAAGTGTTTTCACCATCGTCACCACCGCAATGCAATAAATTGATCAATTGTAAGCATTTTTGTGACATATATTCTCACGTGAATTGATAAAAAAATATATTATTAATTAATTTATAAGTTTTTGTATACGTTTATAATTATGGAGTAAAATGATGAAAATGGTCTCTGAGTTTAGGTCACTTTTACCACTTCAGTCTAAAAATGAAACTTTTTTGTATCTGGGTCCTTGAGTTTTCATTTTTGTTATCATTTTCATCCAATTAGCAAACTGGGTTAGAAATTTCTGTTAACTTCTCCTCTTTTTGTTGTTTTTCTTATTTAAATGAAGGGTATAATCATCATTTTATGCCATAATATATTTTAATTAAATGAGGAAAACGACAAAAATAGGAGAAGTTAACAGAAAATTCTATCTCAGTTTGCCAATTTGATGAAAATGGTAACAAAAATGAAACATTAGGGACCAGATATAAAAAGTTTTGTTTTTGGTCTGAAGTGGCAAAAGTGGCCTAAATTCAAGGGCCATTTTGACATTTTACTCAGATAATTATATATCTATAAATCTATAAATAGTATATAGGCTGATGTTAAACGTATAACACCCTCCTATGAGTAAAATAAAAGATAGAAGATGTGTCTAAGTCTATTTGTAGTCATAAAGCCCCTTAGGGGTTGTTATGCGACAAGTGGTGTAACGCGTAAGAGATAGGCTTTATATCACAAGGGGGTGTAGTGGGATTATATATGTATGGGGCTTTATATATGTATGTATAATGGTAACAGTTGGATTTTTGAAAACAATCCCCCCTCACGCCGCGAAGACTATAACGGGAGCACAATTTCAAACACCCATAGCGCCCCCTGTAATGGTGTTTGGGGGTGCTATGGGGCACCATGTTTGATTAGAGCGGTATATCACAGACCAGTACGCATGACCTAATATGGTAGAGAAAAGTTGGTACATTCAATATAAATAATAGTAAGGAAGGGTTTGTTAAATTAGAGATATAGTCAACGAGAGTCAAAACTGGTTCCAAGTGAAACCGGTTCGGATAGGTAGAACCAATTTGGGTTAGAACCGAACCACGTTTGATGGAAACCGGTGTTTAATAAAATAACTTTTTTTATCTATGCATTTTTGTAATAGAAAATTGTGTAATTTTATAAATTTAAACAAGCTCGATAAAAGATGCAAGGGCTCAGGTTTGTTTATTAAATAAGCATATTTTTTAGGTTCGAGCTTGAAATGGTCAAGTTTGGCTTGATTTAAACTTTTAGCGAATCGATCTCAAATAGCTAATGTGAACGCTCGTATGCTTATTGCAGTGTCGTCGAGTGTATTAATCTCCGCAGTGGACGTTTACCACCGAAACAAACTGATTTTCACAAAAACCGAAGAAACCGAAACCGTCTCTGGTTGGTTCCAATGCTCGCCGTTTAGAATCGACTTGCTAGACCCAAAAGACGTGGTTCCGACGGATATACCCCACCCGGACGGAGACGCCACATGTACGTCTTTGATCAACGACATGACACTAAGTTGGATCCTCATCGACCCACTTTCTAAACGCGTTGTCAACCTCTCCTCCCACCGACCTGTCTCCGTTCAACGCCATTGGTTAACTGGCGATGTACAAGTGCGCTTCGGGTCCGTACTCGCTGGCGGCAACCACAAACACTTGTCGGAGGCAAACGCATTGGTGCAATGCGCGATAGTGGTGAACTGCGGCCGATCGGATGGAGGGGAAATGCAGGTGCGAAAGTTTTTTTTTTGTTAACACGTCCACTTAACTTTGCATTTACAAAGATTTAAATCCACATCACTTTTGTTGTTTGTTAACAAGATTTTTTACGATTAAATACCACTTGTAAGAGCATTGAGGATCCAGAACTCCACAAACCTTCACCTGAGCATGTCATGTCATATTTCAAATCTCGCTAAAAAAAATACAAAACCTCCATCTCACAACCCACTTTTTATATTAAAAAATATATAAATAATATTATTACGTTCTGACATAAATTTTGTTTAAAAACGAGTCGGGTCAAATACAATACATTTTCTCTAGGTGTTATAAATTTGAGTTACTTTACGTTCCGACGACGCCGCAACGCACGTACCATACTAAAACTTAAAAAATATTATTTTCTTACGTGCTTTTAAGTACGTTTCGTTATAAATCCAAATTGGTTTACATTTCGACGTAACTTTTTATCAAAAATGAGTCGGGTCAAATAAGACGTTTTCATGCTTATTTTGTTTCCCAGGTGCGAGAGTTGAGTATGAAGGTGGAAGATATGGATGGAAAACATTTAAATGGGAGGGATAGTTTGGTAATTTTACAAAGGACATTGGATGGTAAAAGAGGAAATGGGTTGAAAAGAGAAAAAGAAGCGAGAAATAGATACATCAAGTTTGAAGAAATGAAGAGAGAAAGAAGAGAAAGAAAGTTGAGGGTAGAGGAGACATTAGACACTTTGTCTGTGGCTTTTGGGTTATCAGTTTTTGCTGGTTTAATTTTTATTTTTTGTTAATTTTTTTTATTTTTTTATGTGAAGTGAATATTAGAAGTAATTAGTGATGAATATTATTATAACTAATACAATTATATATGGTGTCTACATACATCTAATGTACACATCAGAGTTGGTTTTGTGTCACTTTTAACATTTTATGTTGACAATAGTTAACATCATTAAATAATAAATATCATGTCCTATATTTATGTACTTAACATTGAGAACGATTTTCCTTTTTTAAATACTTTTGTTAACTTTCTAAAATAAATGAAAAAAAATCAAGGTAAAATTCGTTTCATGTAATGAAATGAAATGATCTAAATGTTGTCCATTTAAATAAAATAGTTAAAATTGATCTAAATCCCTTGAAATCCTTTGTAATGTGGATTCCATTTCTTATGTGGTTCGTTCAATTTTTATCTGGATTTTATTTCGTTTTGTGAAACGAACACTACCTGAGAATGTCAATGGTGATGGATTGTAGGATTTTCTATTTGTGGATGGTAGCATTTTATTTGTGTAGAAAACATAATATCGGACACGCTAAAAATCATTTCGTGTTTTGGGTCGAGTCATTTGAAGTTCATTTACGAATATGCGTGACACGTGCTGACAATGTAACAATTTAAATAATTGATATCTTTAGCTTGAATTAACGCTTTTTTTGTGTGTAATTTTTGTCTTTATAATCGTTTTAGTTATTTATCTCACATTTTCAATTAAAAACTTAGGTTTATAACTTCATATAGTTAGCTCGAGATTAGAGGTATATGATTGAAAGTATATGAGAATGGGAGTAGGAATGAGTAGTTGAGATCATTTGCTTGTCATGTTTTCTATAAGGGTGAGATACCTAATCGCTTTTTCTAAGAATGCAAAATAATTTTGCAAGAAACGAAGTTGTATTGATCTTTTATTCGACAGAGACACGAATGTAAGTGTTTCAACTTTAAGGTATACATAGGTAAGTGTTAAAACAAAAGTTGTTCGTATTATTATAGTTAAAAGAAATTAGTTAAAAGGTGTTCCTATTATTGGGATAGCGTGTGAGGTCGCCTGAATCTCGGTTGGACCTTCATTCTATCTTGTCGTATTGCAGCTTCCATTCGCCTCCCGGGTTTGGGTTTCTGTTCTGTCGGTATCCGTTTTTGTCGGTTCATTGTCTCCTCGTCGGATCTTCTTCTTGACTGCTTAGTGGGTCTGATATTGGTCGCGGCTATCCAGTATAGTTCAGCTAGACTGATTCGAATTCCATTAACCTATCGTTGAAGTAGTTTTCGCGTCTTGGAGACCGGTCTTCTTTGTTTCCGGTGGTGTTCAGTATGGCTGGTAAAGAGCATGTTATTAGCAACATTACTAAGTTATTCGTATCCAACCTCCCGGGTGGTTGTTCATCCTGGGACCTAAGGAAGTGTTTGGAAGGTTTCGGAGATATTTCGGGCACGTACGTTGCAAAAAAAAAAGGACAAAGATGGCAATAGGTTTGGTTTTGTAAGTTTTGTAGAGGTCAGAGACAGGCAGGAACTGATGAAGAATTTAAGGGGGTCAAGATGGGTGATTATAGATTAAAGATCAATGTGGCCAAGTATGCGTTGGAAAATTTAGGGTTCTCAGATCGGCCGGTGGTCACAAAGAACAGTTCCAAGGCTCCGGGTCAAGCTTTCGGCGGAGGTCCTAGCGGACATAGAGATGTCAGAAGCTACAGAGATGTGGTGGGGAAGGCTAAAGTTTCGGATGGTTCAGGTATGATTCAGGATGTCTTGCAGATGGGTTCCAAGGGGGAGCCGGAGAAGGTCATTGTGGTGCCGTACAGAACGTCGGCCTTCAAGAACATGTTTGGTTTGGCTTTGGTGGGAAAGACTGTGGACATAGAGACGCTGGTGGACTTCGACAGATTGATGTCTATTGCTAAGATCGTTGTCGCTAACGTTCGATACTTAGGAGGTTTGTCGTTACTCATATCGTTTCATGATGAGGTATCAGCAAAAACAATTGGCTTCAAAGAATATCTGGGGTCCGTGGTTTTCTAAACTTGACACTTGGAGTGGACAGTCTCTTCTTTTAGAAAGAATAGCCTGGCTCAAGCTTAGTGGAGTTCCCCTTCACATGTATGAGTTTGATGTTATGGTTTAGATCGGAGAGTTATTTGGGAAGATCCTTCATGTTCCAAAGTTTGTGGAAGAAGACCTTGACTTATCGGTCAGCAGAGCGGGGTGTTAGTGGGTGAAGTTAACAAGATCAAAGAAAGTGTCACGTTAAGGTGGAATAACAGATCGTTCAGGATATGGGTGGAAGAGGAGCACAACGTCTGGGTTCCGGACTGTTTGGAGAACAAAGAAGATTTGGGACCAGTTGGTCGTTCGCTGATGGCTTCAGCTCCGATCGTCACCGAGTCGAATCCCCGGAACATGGATAACGAAGGGTCGTCGAGTAAGAATGATGGGGGAGGAGGTAGGGAGTCGCCAGAATTTTTGGTTGCTTCTCCCCATGCAGATTACATTCCCATGCAGGAGGTAAGAGAAAAAAACGGCAAAGAGACAGCGGATGGGATTTCTGGGAGGTCACAAGTTTCGAGCCCCGAGGTAGTTTTTAAGGAAGCCCAGTTTTCCTGTCTTAATCATGATCCTACTTTTTTGGGATTGGGGAGAGAGGATGGAGTTTCCACACGTGTAGGGGAGCCGATATTAGATAAAGGTGGGGACAGTGGGGTCCATGTTCAGTATGGTAAAGAGAAAAATAATGTTAAGGAAGTTTATTATTTTAACTCAGCGGATCAGAATTTAAGGCCCAAAAAAAGAGTGTATAAAATCAAGCCCAAGAACAAAAGGTATACCCAACCTGGAATCTCAAGCCCAACCTCGGTAGAAAGGCCCAGGAAGAGGGTTAGGGAGGATGAGGAGTTTAGGTTTGACCTGAACGTTAACGCGTCTGAAAATAATTATTCCCCCCCTTTGGAAGAAGCTCCTATTGACAGGCCAACAGTGGTGGATGCTCATACTAAGACATCGGTAGTCGATGACGGGAGTCCCAAAGGCAGTAGCGACATGGGGGAAGTACCATCGGAGGTGGTTAGACACTCTTTTGAATCCCAATCTAACAAGGAGATCGAGGCTAGTATTCAAATGGGGAAGATTGTGGGTGTTGACCTGGACAATCACAATGACTTTATCAGCGAAGTGATCAGAGGAGAAGGTATGAACGTTGTTTTACAATGAATTTTCTGTCATTAAATATTAGAGGGATTGCTGGGGGTTCGAAAGCTTCTTGGGTTAGAGAGCTAAGGTCAGCTTATAAAATTGGGGCTATTGCGATTCAAGAGTCTAAGACTATGGTGGTGGTGAGATCGGCATTGGCCGGTTATTGGGGTAACCACAATTTCTAGTTTGCGAGTGTCGACTCAGTTGGTTTATCAGGGGGTCTTATCTGGCTGTGGGATCCTTGTATTCATAAAAATTGATAGTATCACTCAGAACAGATGCTTCTTTTTAATGAAGGGCCATTTGGTGGGTAATGGGGAGCCTATTAACTTAATAAATGTCTATGCCCCTCAAAATAGTGTGGCGAAACGACAGCTTTGGATGGAGCTTTCGTCTGATAACTCCTTCAGTTGGTAAGTGGGTTGTGGTTGGGGATTTTAATGCGGTTAGATTTCAAGAAGAAAGGAAAAAGTCAAAGTTTAAACCGGTATGTGCTGAGAATTTCAATAAATTTATCTTCGACAACGACTTGCTGGAGTATCCTATGCATGGCAGGAAGTTTACTTGCATAAGGGATAATGGGAAGAAGCTTAGTAAGCTCGACCGGTTTTTGGTTAGTTCTGAGTTTTTCAACACGTGGCCTTCGTCGTGTGTCAGGGTGCTCCAAAGTAGATTCTCGGATCATTGTCCTATCTTGTTAGAGTTAATGGATCTCAAATTTGGTCTGCGGCCATTTCGGGTCTTTAGTTCTTGGATTGGGAAGCTGGGTTTCAAGGAAGCCGTTAGGGAGGCAGTGGATGGATTCGTGCCTTTTGACCCGGCCGATGCTAGTCTTACGGCCAAGTTTGCATCCATTAGATCTCGGTTGAAAACGTGGAGAGATAACTTCCTGTTGAAAGAAAACGAAACTGAAAGAGCGGCGTTAGAGAAGTTGGAAAAGCTGGAAAATGATATGGAATCGAGAGATCTCACGGAGGAAGAAGAATGGGTTATGTCGGAGAATAGGAAAATAGTTAAAGAGGTGGAATTTAGAAAAATTTGGATATTAAGCAACGTGCCCGTTTGAAATGGGCGATCGAGGGGGATGAAAATTCCAAGTTTTTTTATGCTTTGATTAATTGCAGGAAAGCTTCTAATTCGATTCATGGTCTTTCTATTAATGGGGATTGGTGCTCAAAACCGTAGTTGATCAAGAAACAGGTTCTTTCGTTGTTCCGAGATAATTCAAAGAACCTCACTTCAACAGGCCTTCGGTTATGTGCAATAACATTAAGAAAATTTCAGAGATGGATAGAGACCGGTTAATCGAAGCATTTTCAGCCCAGGAAATTAAAGACGCTATCTTCGAGTGTGGGGACGATAGGGCCCCGGGCCCAGATGGTATGAATTTCAGATTTATCAAGTCTTTTTGGGAGCTTTTTGAAGAGGATTTTATCAGAATCTTTGCTCAGTTCCATAGCTTCGGTGATATCAACTTAGGTAGTGGTTCCTCGTTTATTGTGCTAGTTACTAAAGTGCCCGATCCCAGTTACACTAAATAATTACAGGCCTATTAATTTAGTGGGTGTCATAAGCAAGGCTCTGTCTAAAGTGTTAGCCAATCGCATTAGGACGGTTTTGGATGGCGTTATTTCGGAATCTCAATCAGCTTTCCTTAAAGGAAGATTCATTCTGGATGGCCCCCTCATCGTTAACGAGTTGATTTCTTGGATTAAAAAGAGGAAGACTAAAGCCTTTTTTTTCTTAAAATTGACTTCGAGAAGGCATATGATAATGTGAATTGGAATTTTGTGGGGAACGCTCTTGGTCAAATGGGTTTTCATATCAAGTGGTGTGAATGGGTGCGGGGAATTCTTAAGTCGGCTAATTCGGCTGTGTTAGTTAACGGCTCCCCTACCTTCACTTTTAAATGCGAAAAAGGTTTAAGGCAAGGTGATCCGCTTTCGTCATTCCTTTTCTTGGTAGTCATGGAGGTCTTATCTTGTATGATCGAGAATGCCAAAGAAGCGGGAGCTATTAAAGGGGTTGTTACCCCTAATGGTGGGCCGGCTATCTCTCACCTCTTGTACGGGGATGATGCTATCGTCATGGGTGAATGGTCGAGGAATGAGGTAATTAATATCGTCAGAATCCTGAGGTGTTTTCATATTTGTTCGGGGCTCAAAATAAACTTAGACAAATCGAATCTTTATGGTATTGGAGTGGGCATGGCTGAGATAGGGGATATGGCTAATGTTATAGGTTGTAAACCGGAGAGTCCGCCTTTCAAATACCTTGGTCTTACCGTGGGTGCCAACATGAACAGGGTTAACAGTTGGAAACCGGTCATAGAGACGTTTCGGGCTAGATTGGCAAATTGGAAATCTCATCTCTTGTCTATTGGGGGTCGGGTGGTCATCATAAAATCTGTTATGGAATGCTTACCTACGTACTACTTCTCGCTTTATAAAGCTCCTAAGACGGTTATTGGCGAACTAGAATCAATGATCAAAAAATTCCTTTGGGGCGGTTCCTTGGAAGAAAAAAAGATGCATTGGGTAGCTTGGGATAGAGTGGCTCGGCATAAGAAAAAGGGAGGTCTTGGGCTTAACAAACTTCTTAACGTCAACATTTCGCTTCTTTCGAAGTGGGGTTGGAGGTTTAAAACGGATATGAATGGTTTATGGAAAAGAGTTATTGTTGTTCTTCACTCTAGTAGGGTGGGTCGGGAATGAATTCGGTTTAAAAAGTCTATCGAGGGAGTTTGGTGCAATATAGCGAAGATTTTCACGCATACCAAGATCGGAGGCGTTCCTTTAAGGAATTATTTGAAAGGCAGGGTCGGCAATGGTGAATATATCGCGTTTTGGCTAGATCCTTGTCTATTTAACGAACCTTTAAAAAGTAAATTCCCTGAACTTTTCTCTCTAGAGTCAGATAAAAAATGTGTGGTAGCGGCCATAATTAAGAGTGATGGTAGCCAATCAGTTCCGGAGTGGAGCTGGAAATCGGTGCCGTCGGCCCCTGTGCAGCAGACTAGTCTGTTTCAGCTCTGTTCAGCGATTAACGATGTGCAGGTCTCGTCGGTTATGGATCGATGGGAATGGTTGTCGGACCCGGATGGATTCTTCTCGGTTAAGGCAGTAAAAAGGCTGCTGAAGTTAGACAATTCGCAGGAAGACTGTTTTGTTATGGATTGGTGTAGTTGGGTCCCCGCCATGGTTAACATCCACGCCTGGAGGATGGAGATGGATAAAATCCCGTCGGTTGAAGCGCTCAAGAAAAGAAACGTGAATATTGGTAACTCGATGTGCCCCTTATGTCATACGGAGGACGAAACAACCAAACATCTTTTCATCGGGTGCCATGTTGCTTTGGTTGTTTGGAACGGTATTAGTTCTTGGTGCAAGATTCCTAATATCTTCGCTTTTTCGCTTAAAGATCTTCTAGTCACTCACAAGGACCTCAGAGTTTCGGATAAAAAGAAGGATGTTATTCAAGGCATTATCATGATCGTCTGTTGGAGTCTTTGGCATGCTAGGAACTTGGCGAAATTCTCCAATACTCCGGTTAGGATTGATAGCATTATTAGCGAGGTTAAGCCATTGGGTTTTTTATGGTTTACAAATAGATCTAAACATAAAGAAGTAGCTTGGGGGGAATGGAGTTACTTTGTAAATATGTGTGTTTTGTGTAGTTTTTTGCCGGCCCGGCTTGGGTTGGCGTTTCTTAATGAAGTTTACTTTTCAAAAAAAAAAAAGAAATTACATATGTTTTAATTAGAAAATATTATATGTATACACACACATGAACGGACCTAGCATATAGGATGCATAGTTAAGTAGGGGAAGGTTCAAATGAAAACCACTAGTTAACACTAACTAAAAAAAAGCCTAAAAAACATACCAAAATTTTCTTTTACCAATTTTCGCTATTTAGACTGTATAAAAAAAACTTTTTTTCAAAAAAACATATGTAACTTCTTTTAAGTTTTAACTATAATAATAAGAACAACTTTTGTTTTAACACTTACCTATGTATAAAGCATATAAATATAAATGTGCACATTACATGTTTATTTAATATAATACTAGTATTAAACACCCCCCGCGTTGCGGCGGGGGCGAGCACTAATGCCAAACTACTGCCAGCGACCACCGACACTGAAGTTGTGGCGTGTTAATGCGCATAAATTAAACAGAAACGTAAAACATAGAATAAAATAACTAAGTTGATCTAGGACTCGCGCGTTACGATGAACCCGCGTCTATTTTTTCCCGTTTGACAGGTTCATCCTAATCTATATATAATGTATATCATTACCACTATACAAACCATAATGGATATATTACAACAACCATTGCATCAATATGTTACAAATTATATTTATACAAGATTTTGGCTAAATTAATTAAATTATTATAAATAATAATAATTTACATATAAAACAACACAGCTTTGAAAGGATCAAACCGATTGAATTTGATAAGATAATAAAACCATTATTTGATTAGGGTACAACCACTTAAGCACAATTTACAGCTATACATGCATACAAAACAGATTGAATTTGGTAAGGTAATGAAACCATTATTTGATTAAGGTACAACCACTTAAGCACAATTTATAACCAAACATGCATACAAATGTTACAAATTAATATTATATAATATATAATATAAATGAGCAAGAAGAGAATGGACAAATAAGTTTAAAATAAGCTTTTGATTATTGAATTTGGTAAGGTAATGAAACCATTATTTGATTAAGGTACAACCACTTAAACACAATTTATAACCAGACATGCATACATATGTTACAAATTAATATTATATAAATAGAAATGAGCAAGAAGAGAATGGACAAATAAGTTTAAAATAAGCTTTTGATTCTTATCTTCAAGTACCATGTGATATTGCTTCTTATTATGCAATTTTATTATAATGTACAATCACCTATACTAATCATACAAACAACTAAGGCATAAAGCATCATTTAAGCAAGATGTACAACTCCTAGGTGCATACTTATGTTACAAAACTATATAGTATATAATTAATACCATATTTTTATAAATAATGAATAGTAAACATATTGTAAATTTTTAATCAACATCAATTTTAGTCAAATTATATAATAATTTGTGTAAGAGTCAGATCAGTTTTCAAGGTTTTAACATATTACTAATTTTGAAATAAACATTTCTCTATAAAAAAGTCCATATAGTGACATCTTTCTATTTAATCGACAGACAATATGTAGAAAGGGATATAACTGTTTTAATAGATTTAAAAATAACATGTCACAAGTTTGTATATTGTTATTTCTAGGGCTTAACTTTTTAAATTTTATTAATCTATAATACTATATAAAGGAAAAGTGATGTACACACATGTAATTTTACATGACGTCCATCATTTTATGCAGTATGTACAACTAATGAATGCTTGTTTTGTGAGGGTAAAATTGTAAATAGCACAACATTTTAAGACACCACAAGGATATAATAGTAAATTCATCCTACACCCCATTCTCACACTCTCAAAATCCTTACCATCCCTACCCTCAGAAAACCTAATCGACATAAACTCCCCACTGTAATTATCTCTGCACATTCAATTAGGAATTCCAAAGATCTCACTCTTTATTTTTCTCAACCTGAACCCGAACCACCTCTACGTCTCATCAGCAGACACCAAATGCACCATCTTGTCATGCTTCAGACCGTTCCATCATCATATCCACAATTCCTTTGACTCTCGTCGTCTTCAAACGCGAGTGTCCTTCAATTTAAACATTCACAAAAGTTAGTAACGTCAACTTCAATAATCGCCCGTATTATAATACAAGGCTTTTTCTACTATACGCGTCAACGCGCGTATTTTCGTCAACTATATCAATCGTTTTAATTAGGGTAACGTGTATCACACGATAGCCCTATGTGTTATTTACAACACTTTAGCATGCTACGCTACTAACATACTTGTACTTACCGGATTTGCGATCAAGCCTCGAACCGAACACTATTCTTTATCAAGAGCGTAAGGTTTAAGTCCAAGCATGGTTCTCCTCACCATACTTGAATCTCTTAAACCAGTGCTCTGATACCAACTTGTAACACCCTAGTTATTTAAATTGTAAATACCAACAATTAGAGGTGTAGTTAAGACTACACATGCTATAAAAATACGGGTTTATTAAAACTTTTATAAATCATAGGTTATTCTACAAAACATGGTCGAATTAGTTGATTAAAATCTACAACGTTGCAATGTGCGGAAGCGTGTATCTTTGTCGTGTTCGGTTCTTCGCTGAGCTTGATCGTCTTCCGGCATCCCAGAAAGTACCTACATTTCATAAACATGAAATGCTTTAGTCATACGGTATTTAAAACGCATTTAAACGAGTCCGGGAAAACAAACTGATCAAAATATACATTTTTGTACGGGGTCCACCGTAAATTACGGTGGACACCGTAATTTACGGTGGTCCTTGTTTTGTTTTGTTTTCACCGTAAATCAGAAGAGACCCACCGTAGCATTTTTCAACTCCACCGTAAATTACGGTGGACACCGTAATTTACGGTGGCACCTGCATTCAGCTTCTCCAATTTGCCGCAACTTGACACGAAATCTTTCGTATCTTTCAAACCGCTTATCCGTTTGACCTACCGTTTCTTCCTACATGTTTGTAATTTGATTCTCCATCATATGGAGTTAAAATCCGACATTCGGCTTAACAAATTTTAAGACTTTTAAGTCTTCGGCTTAAACTAGGATTTACCCATTTTAACTCATTCATGTATTTATCAAACAAACTTATTTGTTTGATCCCTGTTTTCATGATAATAATAATTTCCATAATTTCTATCATATTGGATTCAAGTCACGGGTTTCTTTCATATCCTAAACCTGTTTACGCTCATATGCGTATTTTGACCCGTTAAGGGTATTTGAGCACTTTAAAACTTGAAATCATTTTCCTTCTTTTCTAGCATCTTATTCCTACATTTTTTATCAAGAAATCTTCCACTACAAATATATGTGTGTGGATTTCAATGTGTATATTTATATGTTCCGAGTTTTACCCTCCGGATGGCTATTTTACGGCAAGACTCAAATAGAGCTATGTGACTAACATATCACATCTTTCAACTTCTATACTTATTCTAAGTATTTGCCTAGTCATAAAACTCGTTTCCAAACAACCTCTAAGGGTCGTTTGTTCCATTTAGCCTACATGGGCATTTTGGTCAATTTTTGTCATCATTTTTTTTTTTTACGACGAAGGACTATTAGTGCTTGTTTGAACCCCAAAGTCCGACCTTTTAACCATATTCTTGTTTAGAAACCAATATGTTTCTAAAACACCATAATCATAAGTCAATTTATTCGCTTACCTAAAAGATAACCAAATAAATTATTTTAACCTTGTCTAACTGTTATAAAACTCCAAATTCTACACGGTGAGTTGTATTATTATACATACCTGGCTCGGATCAATATATTGACCCGTTTCAATACCTTTCCTTAGTTGCTACTAAATGATAGCGATGTAAGCATCCATGTGCTATTTATTTCCTAAAATCATGCAACTTGACAACCCATTAGTCGATATTGTCAAAGGGTGATAATTTCACCTTTTGACCCGTTTGGTCTAAATGATCAATTACCATTGTCAAATTGTCAAAATTACTATTTTGCCCTTAATGGTTATTATGATTTAACTTATATGATAACCATTAAAAGTACATGCTTCATTCGTCATAATATGATCGAATTACCGGTTTAACTCATTTTTAGCCATCACTATGTTTTCTTGTCATATTTGATTATCTTGTTCCGTACGACCACACGTCGGAACATCATATCTCAATTAGGTATTTTTATTTTTTTCGTAACTAATACGACGGAAGAATATTATAAATGTATGACTAGTGTAAGATATACTTACATTGCATCCGAATTATGCTTTTCCACCATTCTTGTTTCGTTTGACCCGCTTCCTTTCCAAGCCTCCACCTAGCTTGTCAAGCGTCAAACTATCATCATAATTCGTAAGACGGTTATATTAGTCATCATTAATTATGACTATTCCATCTCACATATTTTCTATCACAATTACCATTCGATCTTATTAATGGTCGGTTTGACTACTAAAAGTCAAACGCCCCTTAGCATATAAATGCACATTCAAGTTCTATCTATCAATTAGTAGCTAACATGATCTTATACACTTAGTTACATGAACATGGCTACCAAATTTCATCATAACATTCAAACCCATTTCAATCATGTATGAACAAGTTCCCAAATCACTTAATTTGTTTGAGTGCCTTGTTTCTATTATCCAATATGATGATTTTAACATAAACTTATCATCATCTTTACTATTACATAAAAACCCACTTCCTAGTTTACTTGTTAATCACATATAAGTGATATTACTTCAAGTTCTTCATGATTTCATCATTTCTAACAAAACCCACTTCTAGTTACTTATGAACTCTTAACAAAATCTCTAATTTGTTCAAGTAGTTCATTCATATGAATTGGTATGATGTTTATAAACACCATTAGAACATCTATTTCTTCAATTCAACCAAAACCCACATAGCTCATACTAGGGTAATTATCAAATCCCTAGTTTTGACAACAATTCATCAAGATTTCTACTAGGGTTTGTTCCTAAACCAAGATATAATCATAATAACACTCATAGATTTAATATTCATTCCAGAATTTCGATTATGATTGTTCATCATAATCTCAAAGTATCACCAAATCATAAATTTCAACATACCTTGTGATCCCCACGACTAGGTGATCATTAATACATGTTCATGCATTCGATTCGGGCTGGATTCGACCTTCAATTTCGTTGATTTGTTGAAGCTAGGGTTAAAGCTCCATGGGAGCTTTCTCCTGACCTTAACCACGCACGCACACACTTGTGTGTGTGTTGTGTTTATTTTTAAGTTTTTAATTTCAATTTCAAGTTACCCGGCTTTGGTCCCTCGTGTTTGGTTAGTTATTAATTAGATCACAACCTAATTATTTTCAATAACATTCCCACTTATTAACTAGGTTTAATATTCCTAGTGAACTTAGCGGGTTCGGGAATATTTATGACTAAGTTTATTTTAGGTCCCGTTAACTCGGGCCTTTTTATCCTTTTTATTTCCTTAAAAGCTTTTATTCACCTTTTAGTAAGTATTAGGATTATTTATTTAAGTCCTAATATTCACCGGGTTAAATTTTACCACTAACGGTATTTTCCCCGTCTTTAGTATTAACGGGGTTTAATTACCAAACCCGTTTTCGGGGTGTTACAAGTCTACCCCCCTTAAAGAGGTTTCGTCCTCGAAACCTTGCGTACATAGTTCATTGAGTTTCTAAACTCAATGCGTTTGACTTGAGTAATCTCTTAAGCATTACTCATACTTTTACCGATTGTTAGTATTACCAAAAAGGTACGGTAATATCCTTTTGGTTATTAATCATCCACTTGTCCTACATGACATAATGCGACTTTAAATAACATAATCTTGTTATTTCCACTAGTTTAATTAATTTAGCAATATCCACCACTTTCATATACTATCGAATACTTTATGAATCCGTTATTTTGACTCGTTTAAAGGCCTTTAGTGAAATCCTTTCACTTTTAGCAGCAAATTTCCTTTGTCTTCAAATTTATTTATTCGGTTCAGTCATACCGAACATACCGCTTACAAGCAAACCAAATTTATTTAAATGACCTTGACCGGTCTCACTACTTAGACTTATTAGTCCAGTTACTTTTTACCGATTGCTTGTTCATAATGTGATTCTACTTCACATTACCTCTCTTGACCGTGGTCATGTCACATCATGTTTTAATTTATATCAACCTTTTCATTTTCGAAAATATCACTTTTCGAATATTTCGTCTTGCGCCTATCAGTGTCAAGACTTGTATCTTTCATGCTTACTATTTAAATTCCTATCAGAATTTATGTTTGTAAAAACATTATTTCTTACTAAAACCGAAGCTTTAGTTTTAGGATCTTCTCTCTAACTTTTGTCAATTATCCATACCAGGATATTGACAGTCTGTAATTTATTCTTTTACAGTCTTAGTTTTATGCGGGGATTTTCAACTGGTTCTATCGCTTTGTTAAGTAACCCGTAGGTTCCTTCACGTAGCCTCGTAGGCTATTTCCTTAGGTCTTCACCCCCTTTTTACTGAAAACACTAAGGTTTATTTCCTTTTTCCTTTCGTGACCCAAGGGTCATCCTGGTCCCGTGGACCTTAACACTGTGTTTAATCCCGTAAGTTATGATGATCCCGTAAATCATCTTTTATTCGTATCTACATTCAAATGTATATATATATATATATATATATTCATATATAGCTTCAAAGCATGTCTTGCTATGTTTAAAATCGTGTATTTTCGCTTATGAGCTTTAGTTGACCTTGACCGTAGTCTAAGGTTTCATTTGTTTATTTCCGGGCGAAATTTTCTGACTTTGTCCTTACGTTTGACGTTTTACAAAAACGACCCGTTAAGGGACATATTCGCATTTTTTTTTTCCGGGTTCGAGTGTAAGTACACTCCCTCCCAATGCTTGTATAAATCATTTTACATGCTTGCGTTTTCTGGGTTCGAGTGTGAGTACACTCCCTCCCAATACTTGTCTAAATCATTTTACATGCTTGCGTTTTCTGGGTTCGAGTGTAAGTACACTCCCTCCCAATACTTGTCTAAATCATTTTACATGCTTGCGTTTTCTGGGTTCGAGTGTAAGTACACTCCCTCCCAATACTTGTCTGAATCATTTTACATGCTTCTTTGTCCCTTCACTCGGGCTCATTATCATAATGTAACACGCTTTTGTCACTCGGTTGTGCGTTTACATTATTATCAAATGTTTTGCTTATTTGATTCATTTGGGTACTTTTTAATTAGTCCCGTTCACCCCGTCCTTACTACATCGGATGTAAATGTGTCCGCTATAAGAAACTCATGGTATCATATGTCACTACTTACTTGGCCAGAGTAAGCGGTTATCACATGACATACACGACCTTTTTATAGTTTTCTCACCACGCCCTATGTAAGTAACGCCTCTATTTGGTTTCTCTTGGAAACAATATCCCAGATAGATTTTCTATTCGGGCCTTTCCAAGTTTTTAATCTACATATGCAACTTTCAACCTCTACATATTTGTTGCATATAACTATTCACGTAATAACTTAAAATGCGCACCTGTAAGTGCTTGCCCTAACGGGCTTTTTATGTCGTTAACTTTGTTCGCGATCGTTACGCGATTTAGTCCTCGGTGAGCATGCTCCTCTTGTCATGCTTCAGACCGTTCCATCATCATATCCACAATTCCTTTGACTCTCGTCGTCTTCAAACGCGAGTGTCCTTCAATTTAAACATTCACAAAAGTTAGTAACGTCAACTTCAATAATCGCCCGTATTATAATACAAGGCTTTTTCTACTATACGCGTCAACGCGCGTATTTTCGTCAACTATATCAATCGTTTTAATTAGGGTAACGTGTATCACACGATAGCCCTATGTGTTATTTACAACACTTTAGCATGCTACGCTACTAACATACTTGTACTTACCGGATTTGCGATCAAGCCTCGAACCGAACACTATTCTTTATCAAGAGCGTAAGGTTTAAGTCCAAGCATGGTTCTCCTCACCATACTTGAATCTCTTAAACCAGTGCTCTGATACCAACTTGTAACACCCTAGTTATTTAAATTGTAAATACCAACAATTAGAGGTGTAGTTAAGACTACACATGCTATAAAAATACGGGTTTATTAAAACTTTTATAAATCATAGGTTATTCTACAAAACATGGTCGAATTAGTTGATTAAAATCTACAACGTTGCAATGTGCGGAAGCGTGTATCTTTGTCGTGTTCGGTTCTTCGCTGAGCTTGATCGTCTTCCGGCATCCCAGAAAGTACCTACATTTCATAAACATGAAATGCTTTAGTCATACGGTATTTAAAACGCATTTAAACGAGTCCGGGAAAACAAACTGATCAAAATATACATTTTTGTACGGGGTCCACCGTAAATTACGGTGGACACCGTAATTTACGGTGGTCCTTGTTTTGTTTTGTTTTCACCGTAAATCAGAAGAGACCCACCGTAGCATTTTTCAACTCCACCGTAAATTACGGTGGACACCGTAATTTACGGTGGCACCTGCATTCAGCTTCTCCAATTTGCCGCAACTTGACACGAAATCTTTCGTATCTTTCAAACCGCTTATCCGTTTGACCTACCGTTTCTTCCTACATGTTTGTAATTTGATTCTCCATCATATGGAGTTAAAATCCGACATTCGGCTTAACAAATTTTAAGACTTTTAAGTCTTCGGCTTAAACTAGGATTTACCCATTTTAACTCATTCATGTATTTATCAAACAAACTTATTTGTTTGATCCCTGTTTTCATGATAATAATAATTTCCATAATTTCTATCATATTGGATTCAAGTCACGGGTTTCTTTCATATCCTAAACCTGTTTACGCTCATATGCGTATTTTGACCCGTTAAGGGTATTTGAGCACTTTAAAACTTGAAATCATTTTCCTTCTTTTCTAGCATCTTATTCCTACATTTTTTATCAAGAAATCTTCCACTACAAATATATGTGTGTGGATTTCAATGTGTATATTTATATGTTCCGAGTTTTACCCTCCGGATGGCTATTTTACGGCAAGACTCAAATAGAGCTATGTGACTAACATATCACATCTTTCAACTTCTATACTTATTCTAAGTATTTGCCTAGTCATAAAACTCGTTTCCAAACAACCTCTAAGGGTCGTTTGTTCCATTTAGCCTACATGGGCATTTTGGTCAATTTTTGTCATCATTTTTTTTTTTTACGACGAAGGACTATTAGTGCTTGTTTGAACCCCAAAGTCCGACCTTTTAACCATATTCTTGTTTAGAAACCAATATGTTTCTAAAACACCATAATCATAAGTCAATTTATTCGCTTACCTAAAAGATAACCAAATAAATTATTTTAACCTTGTCTAACTGTTATAAAACTCCAAATTCTACACGGTGAGTTGTATTATTATACATACCTGGCTCGGATCAATATATTGACCCGTTTCAATACCTTTCCTTAGTTGCTACTAAATGATAGCGATGTAAGCATCCATGTGCTATTTATTTCCTAAAATCATGCAACTTGACAACCCATTAGTCGATATTGTCAAAGGGTGATAATTTCACCTTTTGACCCGTTTGGTCTAAATGATCAATTACCATTGTCAAATTGTCAAAATTACTATTTTGCCCTTAATGGTTATTATGATTTAACTTATATGATAACCATTAAAAGTACATGCTTCATTCGTCATAATATGATCGAATTACCGGTTTAACTCATTTTTAGCCATCACTATGTTTTCTTGTCATATTTGATTATCTTGTTCCGTACGACCACACGTCGGAACATCATATCTCAATTAGGTATTTTTATTTTTTTCGTAACTAATACGACGGAAGAATATTATAAATGTATGACTAGTGTAAGATATACTTACATTGCATCCGAATTATGCTTTTCCACCATTCTTGTTTCGTTTGACCCGCTTCCTTTCCAAGCCTCCACCTAGCTTGTCAAGCGTCAAACTATCATCATAATTCGTAAGACGGTTATATTAGTCATCATTAATTATGACTATTCCATCTCACATATTTTCTATCACAATTACCATTCGATCTTATTAATGGTCGGTTTGACTACTAAAAGTCAAACGCCCCTTAGCATATAAATGCACATTCAAGTTCTATCTATCAATTAGTAGCTAACATGATCTTATACACTTAGTTACATGAACATGGCTACCAAATTTCATCATAACATTCAAACCCATTTCAATCATGTATGAACAAGTTCCCAAATCACTTAATTTGTTTGAGTGCCTTGTTTCTATTATCCAATATGATGATTTTAACATAAACTTATCATCATCTTTACTATTACATAAAAACCCACTTCCTAGTTTACTTGTTAATCACATATAAGTGATATTACTTCAAGTTCTTCATGATTTCATCATTTCTAACAAAACCCACTTCTAGTTACTTATGAACTCTTAACAAAATCTCTAATTTGTTCAAGTAGTTCATTCATATGAATTGGTATGATGTTTATAAACACCATTAGAACATCTATTTCTTCAATTCAACCAAAACCCACATAGCTCATACTAGGGTAATTATCAAATCCCTAGTTTTGACAACAATTCATCAAGATTTCTACTAGGGTTTGTTCCTAAACCAAGATATAATCATAATAACACTCATAGATTTAATATTCATTCCAGAATTTCGATTATGATTGTTCATCATAATCTCAAAGTATCACCAAATCATAAATTTCAACATACCTTGTGATCCCCACGACTAGGTGATCATTAATACATGTTCATGCATTCGATTCGGGCTGGATTCGACCTTCAATTTCGTTGATTTGTTGAAGCTAGGGTTAAAGCTCCATGGGAGCTTTCTCCTGACCTTAACCACGCACGCACACACTTGTGTGTGTGTTGTGTTTATTTTTAAGTTTTTAATTTCAATTTCAAGTTACCCGGCTTTGGTCCCTCGTGTTTGGTTAGTTATTAATTAGATCACAACCTAATTATTTTCAATAACATTCCCACTTATTAACTAGGTTTAATATTCCTAGTGAACTTAGCGGGTTCGGGAATATTTATGACTAAGTTTATTTTAGGTCCCGTTAACTCGGGCCTTTTTATCCTTTTTATTTCCTTAAAAGCTTTTATTCACCTTTTAGTAAGTATTAGGATTATTTATTTAAGTCCTAATATTCACCGGGTTAAATTTTACCACTAACGGTATTTTCCCCGTCTTTAGTATTAACGGGGTTTAATTACCAAACCCGTTTTCGGGGTGTTACAAGTCTACCCCCCTTAAAGAGGTTTCGTCCTCGAAACCTTGCGTACATAGTTCATTGAGTTTCTAAACTCAATGCGTTTGACTTGAGTAATCTCTTAAGCATTACTCATACTTTTACCGATTGTTAGTATTACCAAAAAGGTACGGTAATATCCTTTTGGTTATTAATCATCCACTTGTCCTACATGACATAATGCGACTTTAAATAACATAATCTTGTTATTTCCACTAGTTTAATTAATTTAGCAATATCCACCACTTTCATATACTATCGAATACTTTATGAATCCGTTATTTTGACTCGTTTAAAGGCCTTTAGTGAAATCCTTTCACTTTTAGCAGCAAATTTCCTTTGTCTTCAAATTTATTTATTCGGTTCAGTCATACCGAACATACCGCTTACAAGCAAACCAAATTTATTTAAATGACCTTGACCGGTCTCACTACTTAGACTTATTAGTCCAGTTACTTTTTACCGATTGCTTGTTCATAATGTGATTCTACTTCACATTACCTCTCTTGACCGTGGTCATGTCACATCATGTTTTAATTTATATCAACCTTTTCATTTTCGAAAATATCACTTTTCGAATATTTCGTCTTGCGCCTATCAGTGTCAAGACTTGTATCTTTCATGCTTACTATTTAAATTCCTATCAGAATTTATGTTTGTAAAAACATTATTTCTTACTAAAACCGAAGCTTTAGTTTTAGGATCTTCTCTCTAACTTTTGTCAATTATCCATACCAGGATATTGACAGTCTGTAATTTATTCTTTTACAGTCTTAGTTTTATGCGGGGATTTTCAACTGGTTCTATCGCTTTGTTAAGTAACCCGTAGGTTCCTTCACGTAGCCTCGTAGGCTATTTCCTTAGGTCTTCACCCCCTTTTTACTGAAAACACTAAGGTTTATTTCCTTTTTCCTTTCGTGACCCAAGGGTCATCCTGGTCCCGTGGACCTTAACACTGTGTTTAATCCCGTAAGTTATGATGATCCCGTAAATCATCTTTTATTCGTATCTACATTCAAATGTATATATATATATATATATATATTCATATATAGCTTCAAAGCATGTCTTGCTATGTTTAAAATCGTGTATTTTCGCTTATGAGCTTTAGTTGACCTTGACCGTAGTCTAAGGTTTCATTTGTTTATTTCCGGGCGAAATTTTCTGACTTTGTCCTTACGTTTGACGTTTTACAAAAACGACCCGTTAAGGGACATATTCGCATTTTTTTTTTCCGGGTTCGAGTGTAAGTACACTCCCTCCCAATGCTTGTATAAATCATTTTACATGCTTGCGTTTTCTGGGTTCGAGTGTGAGTACACTCCCTCCCAATACTTGTCTAAATCATTTTACATGCTTGCGTTTTCTGGGTTCGAGTGTAAGTACACTCCCTCCCAATACTTGTCTAAATCATTTTACATGCTTGCGTTTTCTGGGTTCGAGTGTAAGTACACTCCCTCCCAATACTTGTCTGAATCATTTTACATGCTTCTTTGTCCCTTCACTCGGGCTCATTATCATAATGTAACACGCTTTTGTCACTCGGTTGTGCGTTTACATTATTATCAAATGTTTTGCTTATTTGATTCATTTGGGTACTTTTTAATTAGTCCCGTTCACCCCGTCCTTACTACATCGGATGTAAATGTGTCCGCTATAAGAAACTCATGGTATCATATGTCACTACTTACTTGGCCAGAGTAAGCGGTTATCACATGACATACACGACCTTTTTATAGTTTTCTCACCACGCCCTATGTAAGTAACGCCTCTATTTGGTTTCTCTTGGAAACAATATCCCAGATAGATTTTCTATTCGGGCCTTTCCAAGTTTTTAATCTACATATGCAACTTTCAACCTCTACATATTTGTTGCATATAACTATTCACGTAATAACTTAAAATGCGCACCTGTAAGTGCTTGCCCTAACGGGCTTTTTATGTCGTTAACTTTGTTCGCGATCGTTACGCGATTTAGTCCTCGGTGAGCATGCTCCTCTTGTCATGCTTCAGACCGTTCCATCATCATATCCACAATTCCTTTGACTCTCGTCGTCTTCAAACGCGAGTGTCCTTCAATTTAAACATTCACAAAAGTTAGTAACGTCAACTTCAATAATCGCCCGTATTATAATACAAGGCTTTTTCTACTATACGCGTCAACGCGCGTATTTTCGTCAACTATATCAATCGTTTTAATTAGGGTAACGTGTATCACACGATAGCCCTATGTGTTATTTACAACACTTTAGCATGCTACGCTACTAACATACTTGTACTTACCGGATTTGCGATCAAGCCTCGAACCGAACACTATTCTTTATCAAGAGCGTAAGGTTTAAGTCCAAGCATGGTTCTCCTCACCATACTTGAATCTCTTAAACCAGTGCTCTGATACCAACTTGTAACACCCTAGTTATTTAAATTGTAAATACCAACAATTAGAGGTGTAGTTAAGACTACACATGCTATAAAAATACGGGTTTATTAAAACTTTTATAAATCATAGGTTATTCTACAAAACATGGTCGAATTAGTTGATTAAAATCTACAACGTTGCAATGTGCGGAAGCGTGTATCTTTGTCGTGTTCGGTTCTTCGCTGAGCTTGATCGTCTTCCGGCATCCCAGAAAGTACCTACATTTCATAAACATGAAATGCTTTAGTCATACGGTATTTAAAACGCATTTAAACGAGTCCGGGAAAACAAACTGATCAAAATATACATTTTTGTACGGGGTCCACCGTAAATTACGGTGGACACCGTAATTTACGGTGGTCCTTGTTTTGTTTTGTTTTCACCGTAAATCAGAAGAGACCCACCGTAGCATTTTTCAACTCCACCGTAAATTACGGTGGACACCGTAATTTACGGTGGCACCTGCATTCAGCTTCTCCAATTTGCCGCAACTTGACACGAAATCTTTCGTATCTTTCAAACCGCTTATCCGTTTGACCTACCGTTTCTTCCTACATGTTTGTAATTTGATTCTCCATCATATGGAGTTAAAATCCGACATTCGGCTTAACAAATTTTAAGACTTTTAAGTCTTCGGCTTAAACTAGGATTTACCCATTTTAACTCATTCATGTATTTATCAAACAAACTTATTTGTTTGATCCCTGTTTTCATGATAATAATAATTTCCATAATTTCTATCATATTGGATTCAAGTCACGGGTTTCTTTCATATCCTAAACCTGTTTACGCTCATATGCGTATTTTGACCCGTTAAGGGTATTTGAGCACTTTAAAACTTGAAATCATTTTCCTTCTTTTCTAGCATCTTATTCCTACATTTCTTATCAAGAAATCTTCCACTACAAATATATGTGTGTGGATTTCAATGTGTATATTTATATGTTCCGAGTTTTACCCTCCGGATGGCTATTTTACGGCAAGACTCAAATAGAGCTATGTGACTAACATATCACATCTTTCAACTTCTATACTTATTCTAAGTATTTGCCTAGTCATAAAACTCGTTTCCAAACAACCTCTAAGGGTCGTTTGTTCCATTTAGCCTACATGGGCATTTTGGTCAATTTTTGTCATCATTTTTTTTTTTTACGACGAAGGACTATTAGTGCTTGTTTGAACTCCAAAGTCCGACCTTTTAACCATATTCTTGTTTAGAAACCAATATGTTTCTAAAACACCATAATCATAAGTCAATTTATTCGCTTACCTAAAAGATAACCAAATAAATTATTTTAACCTTGTCTAACTGTTATAAAACTCCAAATTCTACACGGTGAGTTGTATTATTATACATACCTGGCTCGGATCAATATATTGACCCGTTTCAATACCTTTCCTTAGTTGCTACTAAATGATAGCGATGTAAGCATCCATGTGCTATTTATTTCCTAAAATCATGCAACTTGACAACCCATTAGTCGATATTGTCAAAGGGTGATAATTTCACCTTTTGACCCGTTTGGTCTAAATGATCAATTACCATTGTCAAATTGTCAAAATTACTATTTTGCCCTTAATGGTTATTATGATTTAACTTATATGATAACCATTAAAAGTACATGCTTCATTCGTCATAATATGATCGAATTACCGGTTTAACTCATTTTTAGCCATCACTATGTTTTCTTGTCATATTTGATTATCTTGTTCCGTACGACCACACGTCGGAACATCATATCTCAATTAGGTATTTTTATTTTTTTCGTAACTAATACGACGGAAGAATATTATAAATGTATGACTAGTGTAAGATATACTTACATTGCATCCGAATTATGCTTTTCCACCATTCTTGTTTCGTTTGACCCGCTTCCTTTCCAAGCCTCCACCTAGCTTGTCAAGCGTCAAACTATCATCATAATTCGTAAGACGGTTATATTAGTCATCATTAATTATGACTATTCCATCTCACATATTTTCTATCACAATTACCATTCGATCTTATTAATGGTCGGTTTGACTACTAAAAGTCAAACGCCCCTTAGCATATAAATGCACATTCAAGTTCTATCTATCAATTAGTAGCTAACATGATCTTATACACTTAGTTACATGAACATGGCTACCAAATTTCATCATAACATTCAAACCCATTTCAATCATGTATGAACAAGTTCCCAAATCACTTAATTTGTTTGAGTGCCTTGTTTCTATTATCCAATATGATGATTTTAACATAAACTTATCATCATCTTTACTATTACATAAAAACCCACTTCCTAGTTTACTTGTTAATCACATATAAGTGATATTACTTCAAGTTCTTCATGATTTCATCATTTCTAACAAAACCCACTTCTAGTTACTTATGAACTCTTAACAAAATCTCTAATTTGTTCAAGTAGTTCATTCATATGAATTGGTATGATGTTTATAAACACCATTAGAACATCTATTTCTTCAATTCAACCAAAACCCACATAGCTCATACTAGGGTAATTATCAAATCCCTAGTTTTGACAACAATTCATCAAGATTTCTACTAGGGTTTGTTCCTAAACCAAGATATAATCATAATAACACTCATAGATTTAATATTCATTCCAGAATTTCGATTATGATTGTTCATCATAATCTCAAAGTATCACCAAATCATAAATTTCAACATACCTTGTGATCCCCACGACTTGGTGATCATTAATACATGTTCATGCATTCGATTCGGGCTGGATTCGACCTTCAATTTCGTTGATTTGTTGAAGCTAGGGTTAAAGCTCCATGGGAGCTTTCTCCTGACCTTAACCACGCACGCACACACTTGTGTGTGTGTTGTGTTTATTTTTAAGTTTTTAATTTCAATTTCAAGTTACCCGGCTTTGGTCCCTCGTGTTTGGTTAGTTATTAATTAGATCACAACCTAATTATTTTCAATAACATTCCCACTTATTAACTAGGTTTAATATTCCTAGTGAACTTAGCGGGTTCGGGAATATTTATGACTAAGTTTATTTTAGGTCCCGTTAACTCGGGCCTTTTTATCCTTTTTATTTCCTTAAAAGCTTTTATTCACCTTTTAGTAAGTATTAGGATTATTTATTTAAGTCCTAATATTCACCGGGTTAAATTTTACCACTAACGGTATTTTCCCCGTCTTTAGTATTAACGGGGTTTAATTACCAAACCCGTTTTCGGGGTGTTACAAGTCTACCCCCCTTAAAGAGGTTTCGTCCTCGAAACCTTGCGTACATAGTTCATTGAGTTTCTAAACTCAATGCGTTTGACTTGAGTAATCTCTTAAGCATTACTCATACTTTTACCGATTGTTAGTATTACCAAAAAGGTACGGTAATATCCTTTTGGTTATTAATCATCCACTTGTCCTACATGACATAATGCGACTTTAAATAACATAATCTTGTTATTTCCACTAGTTTAATTAATTTAGCAATATCCACCACTTTCATATACTATCGAATACTTTATGAATCCGTTATTTTGACTCGTTTAAAGGCCTTTAGTGAAATCCTTTCACTTTTAGCAGCAAATTTCCTTTGTCTTCAAATTTATTTATTCGGTTCAGTCATACCGAACATACCGCTTACAAGCAAACCAAATTTATTTAAATGACCTTGACCGGTCTCACTACTTAGACTTATTAGTCCAGTTACTTTTTACCGATTGCTTGTTCATAATGTGATTCTACTTCACATTACCTCTCTTGACCGTGGTCATGTCACATCATGTTTTAATTTATATCAACCTTTTCATTTTCGAAAATATCACTTTTCGAATATTTCGTCTTGCGCCTATCAGTGTCAAGACTTGTATCTTTCATGCTTACTATTTAAATTCCTATCAGAATTTATGTTTGTAAAAACATTATTTCTTACTAAAACCGAAGCTTTAGTTTTAGGATCTTCTCTCTAACTTTTGTCAATTATCCATACCAGGATATTGACAGTCTGTAATTTATTCTTTTACAGTCTTAGTTTTATGCGGGGATTTTCAACTGGTTCTATCGCTTTGTTAAGTAACCCGTAGGTTCCTTCACGTAGCCTCGTAGGCTATTTCCTTAGGTCTTCACCCCCTTTTTACTGAAAACACTAAGGTTTATTTCCTTTTTCCTTTCGTGACCCAAGGGTCATCCTGGTCCCGTGGACCTTAACACTGTGTTTAATCCCGTAAGTTATGATGATCCCGTAAATCATCTTTTATTCGTATCTACATTCAAATGTATATATATATATATATATATATTCATATATAGCTTCAAAGCATGTCTTGCTATGTTTAAAATCGTGTATTTTCGCTTATGAGCTTTAGTTGACCTTGACCGTAGTCTAAGGTTTCATTTGTTTATTTCCGGGCGAAATTTTCTGACTTTGTCCTTACGTTTGACGTTTTACAAAAACGACCCGTTAAGGGACATATTCGCATTTTTTTTTTTCCGGGTTCGAGTGTAAGTACACTCCCTCCCAATGCTTGTATAAATCATTTTACATGCTTGCGTTTTCTGGGTTCGAGTGTGAGTACACTCCCTCCCAATACTTGTCTAAATCATTTTACATGCTTGCGTTTTCTGGGTTCGAGTGTAAGTACACTCCCTCCCAATACTTGTCTAAATCATTTTACATGCTTGCGTTTTCTGGGTTCGAGTGTAAGTACACTCCCTCCCAATACTTGTCTGAATCATTTTACATGCTTCTTTGTCCCTTCACTCGGGCTCATTATCATAATGTAACACGCTTTTGTCACTCGGTTGTGCGTTTACATTATTATCAAATGTTTTGCTTATTTGATTCATTTGGGTACTTTTTAATTAGTCCCGTTCACCCCGTCCTTACTACATCGGATGTAAATGTGTCCGCTATAAGAAACTCATGGTATCATATGTCACTACTTACTTGGCAGAGTAAGCGGTTATCACATGACATACACGACCTTTTTATAGTTTTCTCACCACGCCCTATGTAAGTAACGCCTCTATTTGGTTTCTCTTGGAAACAATATCCCAGATAGATTTTCTATTCGGGCCTTTCCAAGTTTTTAATCTACATATGCAACTTTCAACCTCTACATATTTGTTGCATATAACTATTCACGTAATAACTTAAAATGCGCACCTGTAAGTGCTTGCCCTAACGGGCTTTTTATGTCGTTAACTTTGTTCGCGATCGTTACGCGATTTAGTCCTCGGTGAGCATGCTCCTCTTGTCATGCTTCAGACCGTTCCATCATCATATCCACAATTCCTTTGACTCTCGTCGTCTTCAAAACGCGAGTGTCCTTCAATTTAAACATTCACAAAAGTTAGTAACGTCAACTTCAATAATCGCCCGTATTATAATACAAGGCTTTTTCTACTATACGCGTCAACGCGCGTATTTTCGTCAACTATATCAATCGTTTTAATTAGGGTAACGTGTATCACACCGATAGCCCTATGTGTTATTTACAACACTTTAGCATGCTACGCTACTAACATACTTGTACTTACCGGATTTGCGATCAAGCCTCGAACCGAACACTATTCTTTATCAAGAGCGTAAGGTTTAAGTCCAAGCATGGTTCTCCTCACCATACTTGAATCTCTTAAACCAGTGCTCTGATACCAACTTGTAACACCCTAGTTATTTAAATTGTAAATACCAACAATTAGAGGTGTAGTTAAGACTACACATGCTATAAAAATACGGGTTTATTAAAACTTTTATAAATCATAGGTTATTCTACAAAACATGGTCGAATTAGTTGATTAAAATCTACAACGTTGCAATGTGCGGAAGCGTGTATCTTTGTCGTGTTCGGTTCTTCGCTGAGCTTGATCGTCTTCCGGCATCCCAGAAAGTACCTACATTTCATAAACATGAAATGCTTTAGTCATACGGTATTTAAAACGCATTTAAACGAGTCCGGGAAAACAAACTGATCAAAATATACATTTTTGTACGGGGTCCACCGTAAATTACGGTGGACACCGTAATTTACGGTGGTCCTTGTTTTGTTTTGTTTTCACCGTAAATCAGAAAGAGACCCCACCGTAGCATTTTTCAACTCCACCGTAAATTACGGTGGACACCGTAATTTACGGTGGCACCTGCATTCAGCTTCTCCAATTTGCCGCAACTTGACACGAAATCTTTCGTATCTTTCAAACCGCTTATCCGTTTGACCTACCGTTTCTTCCTACATGTTTGTAATTTGATTCTCCATCATATGGAGTTAAAATCCGACATTCGGCTTAACAAATTTTAAGACTTTTAAGTCTTCGGCTTAAACTAGGATTTACCCATTTTAACTCATTCATGTATTTATCAAACAAACTTATTTGTTTGATCCCTGTTTTCATGATAATAATAATTTCCATAATTTCTATCATATTGGATTCAAGTCACGGGTTTCTTTCATATCCTAAACCTGTTTACGCTCATATGCGTATTTTGACCCGTTAAGGGTATTTGAGCACTTTAAAACTTGAAATCATTTTCCTTCTTTCTAGCATCTTATTCCTACATTTCTTATCAAGAAATCTTCCACTACAAATATATGTGTGTGGATTTCAATGTGTATATTTATATGTTCCGAGTTTTACCCTCCGGATGGCTATTTTACGGCAAGACTCAAATAGAGCTATGTGACTAACATATCACATCTTTCAACTTCTATACTTATTCTAAGTATTTGCCTAGTCATAAAACTCGTTTCCAAACAACCTCTAAGGGTCGTTTGTTCCATTTAGCCTACATGGGCATTTTGGTCAATTTTTGTCATCATTTTTTTTTTTACGACGAAGGACTATTAGTGCTTGTTTGAACTCCAAAGTCCGACCTTTTAACCATATTCTTGTTTAGAAACCAATATGTTTCTAAAACACCATAATCATAAGTCAATTTATTCACTTAC